>OZ005736.1:249910652-251131345 GCA_963930755.1 Eudasyphora cyanicolor | reverse complement strand
CCAATAAGATCCAGCTTATGTATTAAGAGTTTGTGATTGACTCTATCGAAAGTTTTACTAAAATCTGTATAAATCACGTCTGTCTGATTACCAGGAACAAACTCATTTATAACCTGAGAAGAAAATTACTCTCAATTGGTCACCGTTGAAAGACCTTTATGAAATCCCTGTTTTAATGGACTTAGAATAGACGATACTTTATGAGATAAAATCTCAGTAACCATTTTCTCAAAAAGTTTTGGAATTATACTTAATATTGCGATTCCACGATAATTCCCCACATCAGTGAGGCTTCCAGATTTATGAAGAGTGGTTAAGTAAGATGTTCTCCAAATGGATGGGAAATATCCGTATTTTAACGAAATATTAAATGGCAATGTAAGCGGAAAACAGCAAGACTTTGGGCACAATATTTGAGGATTATACTAGGTACACCATCAGGACCAACACTATTAGAAGATTTAAGATTGACCAAACTCGAAAATACAAATGGGAAATCAAAATAAGGTATGCTCAACTGATTCAATGAAGGAATATTGTAAGGGTAGGATACGTCTAGTTCTCTCTGTTGATGGGAATAGGCTGATGTAAAAATGTTTGCAAAAGCATTGGCGATTGATTGGTCACCGCAGAATTCCTCACTATCCATTCATATTTCATATTTACAAAATCATAGAAAGATTTAGGATTCGATTTAAAATTTGGCATCAAAAAGGCATTAAATAAAGAATCTTTATTTAAAATCCGATCGTTATGAAATTTGGCAGAGTGAATATCGACCACATACATGGGTATCAATATCAGTAATATAATTACAACTGTAGACAAAATCCCAGTCAATATAATATTGACAATAGAATATTAATCAATTCAAAATTAGGTCTTTTGAAACCAAAAAAACTGTACGCTCATTACTTGGAGAATCTACAGCAGAAAAGTCTAGCATATCAAACATCATGTTAGAAATTGGAGAGATTCTATAAATTTCGAAAAACTAAGGATTATTTCCAAACACCCTCCAAACGTCCCTTTCCAGTTTACTTAGCCACTTGGCAACTTCCCATATTGCTATTATATTGGTTTGAGGCGAGCACTACAGGTATCTTGTAGTCTGTGAGCTATATCAAGACTGAGTTCTTGATATCTTCATGTGGCCGTAGTTCTTGTTCTTGCCGCTGGTTGCAACTTCTCTCGCCACAATATTAATCGGCAGTATATGGAGTATAACTTGTAGAGATTAAGTTCGAAGATGAGTCATATTGGTCCACTCTTTCTAGTACCTCTCACAAAGCTTTAAAATTTAGTAAAATATTGATTCTCTAATAACTTTTGTACTGCCTGTCCTCCGTAAATCCACAAATAGTTATAGTTTATCTGTCGCTATCACCCTGAGAAAAGCTCGTCCCTTTTGGTACCTCCTACACAAAGGGACTATTTTGTACAAAAGGTCAGCTGCTTATAACTTCAGTACCAGTGCACATAAATACTTGACGTTATGTGCATAGAATGCCTTTATAGAACCTAGAGACCAGTAAAAATTGGCTTTATTGTAACCCTTTTGGTACCTCCCACATAATTTGGAACAATCATACCAAAATTTAAAGGATCATAACGTTAATGACTGTGCACATAAACGTTTACAATTCGATACCGTGCAATGTCTTGGAAGTATCTATTGATCACCTGAAAATAGGTGCATTTGTCAGGCCCCTTCTGGTACCCCCAAACAAATTGACAGATTCACTCGAACACGACATTTCCAATGACTATACCCTAACCAAGAATGGTCAATTTTTTCAACGTTCTGGAAACTCTCACCTGAAGTACCATATTACATTACTCACAGAGTGAGGGTATACTTTAGTCGGTTTACCCGACTGAAAATATCTTACATGTTTTGGTATCAATTTGATAAGAGAACAGAAATCAGCGTGAATGAAATAACGTAATAAATAATTTTAATAAACATGATAATCGGGTTGTTACAACATGATTTCTTGTTAAATAAATATGAAATCATGTGCAGCTGGCAATACTTCAGAACCATTGATTAGTAATTTGTCCTTGACCACCATTATATAATTTGAAAATGCAGAAGATCGGGTAGATTTTCTCAAAAGGCTTTACGTTAGGTATGTTCGAGTTCTCGAAAATGTTCATAAGTTCGATGATAGAGAGTTTTTAATAAAGAAATTCATATATCCGTCCGTCTGTTAAAATACAGTCAATTCGAAATATTATATCATGTATATATTGTCGCTTGGATGACCAACTGAAGGAAATAACATTTTCAAAATTGTTCAGGAGAGCAGATTTTCTGTTTTCAGACAATGTTGCTTCTTCGCCATGGCGTAATATTAATTATACATAGTGTCCATAGCCCTGTGCAAAATGGGCGTTATTGCCACGCCCCTCTTTGTACCTCCCACACAAAATGCCCAAATCATACCACAATTTAATGTCTCATAACGTTTATACCAGTGCACATAAATGCTTATAAGTCGGCACAGTGCAATGAATTTAAAGTATCTAATGTTCAGCAAAAAAAGGTGTATTTGATAAACCCCTTCTGGTACCTCCCACACTAATTGACAGAATAATTCGAGTAATGTTCAATATTACATTACTCACAAAGTGAGGGTATACCTTAGTCGGTTTACCCGACTGAAACTTTCTTACTTGTTCTTACAAGACTTAAGAAATAAAGTTAATTCTATCGTAAAAAATAAAGTTAATTTCTAAAAAAATATATTTTAAGTGACATCCAGATTTACTATATTACTATATAATATAATTTTATTTCTCATTTATTCTATCTTTGCAGGAGGTAAACCCATAACACCAACAGAAGATAACGCGATAGGGAATGGAAAGACACAAAGTAATGGTACCAGCAATGGCACGGTCATTACTGAAGATATAACAAAAACCAATGCAAGTAGCAATGCAAATATTTTTGTACCGCGTTTAAATAATAATAAAGTTTCTCTTTTCGAAAATTAGGTATCGCAAAATCAGTCCGCACAAAATGGTACAAATGGTTCTCATAGGGTGCAGCCAGCCGCAACAGCTGCGGGTGGAGGAGCTGTAAAGCCAACAGAAAACAATGGTGTTACATCTCTAGCTCAAGTCTCAAAGCAAGTGGTACCTGGACCTACGTCGGCTAGTCACGTTGTTATAGACGAAAAGAAAAACAAGAAAAAGGGCTGTTGTGTTATCCAATGAACGAATGCAACAGTTCTGACAAAGTTTACAATGCTGTTGATAGTGATGGGGATGAGAGAGCAACTGATGATATGCATGGATGAAAGTGCCGCCGCCGCCGACGGCGCACATCTCTTAGCATGCCTATTTGTTTATGTATAGAAAACAAAACTATATTATATTATTCCTAATATATTTTTTACTAAGCATATTTATTATTTATATTATACATATTTTGCGACAATGGCAGCAGCAACGGCAATGGCAACAATGTAACCACGTAGTGTAACCAATCAACCAACCAAAACAAACATCCACTCTCAGTCAATTCGAAGAAGCAGACGACAATTAAGTAATTGCAGTAAATGACAGTCAGACAGACAGAATGGTCAGCGAGAGTGGTTTGCTTACATACACCACAATCGATCGAAATGAATGTTTCTCTTTATTTGATAATTTGTTAGTACTTTTTTTGCAATTTCCACACATTTTACCTTATCCCACTCCTGTTGTGCAATTTTTTTTGTAGAAATCTGCAATAGGAACGAATCTGTCTCTGTGTACACATCCATACACTGTGTTAGTATTTTATTTTGAAAATATACTCGTATTTATTTTGTACATCGTAATAACGTTCATTCATTCATTTCGAATTTGTTTCGTTCGTTTCGTTTTTTTTTGGTTTGTTTCTGTGAATGTCCATAAAATATAATATTCAAGAATATTCGCATTTAAAGTCAACAGCAAAAACAATTATGCACAGATCACACACATCCATACTTACATACATACATACGACGAGATGTCGATATATCTGCTGAAATGATCCCAATAAGTATTGTATATATACACATATTGATAGCATTGTTTTGTAGAAGTGAACCACAAAGAGGCAAGCAGGATAAAACTCACAACTCAGTGATCATATCCATCACCAAATACAATATCAGCAGCTGTATATGAATATTAGTGTGTATGCCCAGATCATACATACAAGTATATAGGTATATAAGTTTAAATACATTATGTATTATATAGTAATAATACATCTACTGTATATTCATATACTTGCATCCATATACATATATACTATATAGTACATATAACCAAAAAACCAACACCACCACCACTGCAACCACCATCTTCATTCATATTCATATACAACAAGAGTATGTTCATGTGCATACGAGCATAACGAGCACAAGCAGACAAGCCAGCAAACAAGCAAAAGCATATAAACCAAGAGAAAATGTAATAAAAAAAAAACAAAAATTCAATATTTAATATTGTAAATTTCAAAATCTATGTTAAGTTATGTATGAAAATCTTAAATAATAAAACGAAAACAAAACTCGTAAAACTACTAGACGAAACACGAATCATGCAAGTCTACTATTTATTTATTGTTATTTTAAAGTCATCATTTGCCCCTGTCTTGGTTTTCACTTTCTTAAATCTCCAATTGATTAATTTAATGCATTTTGCTATATCTACGAAGCTTATAAATTGGTTGTTTTTTTCCTGTTGTTAGTTCTATTCGCCGGGGATGTTTCAAAAGAAATTGAAATCCGAAATCTGTGTGATATACGAAAAAGGGCAATCCAAATCCGCAAAATTCGTTCGAAACCGAAAGAGCACGGGGTAGATTAACTACGCTTTTAGGAGGGCCCCAGCCGGTTTTCTCTGGGAATCGACAGCAAATGTTTGAATTTTGACATATCGATGGCTTAATTTTGAAAGGATGATGAAAAGCGCTGGCGAATTTTACCCAGTTCTTTTTTTTATTAAAGTGTGGTGCATATATATTTTAGATCTTTTCGAACATTTTTTAACTTCGTATACAAAATCCTAAGCGACATGTGAGTAGAGTTTTTTATTTCCCGCACTTTTTCAATTTCCGGGAAAGCGGGATTTTTATTAACCATTCCCGGGATCCCGCTTAATGAAGTTAAGAAATGTGTATTTTATATGTATAAAATTGCTTAAAAAAATATTCAAAACAAACTTAAAACGTAGAAGAAAACTATTCATTTTTTATTTATATAGATATAGGTAAGATTAGGTTAAAGAACGCTTAGTACAAAATTTTGAATTAAAAGAGGAGAGGGTAGAGAAGTTCCTGCAGTAGACAATGCCGTTTAGGCAGATGGATGAGCGGTTGTCATACCCAGCCACTTCAGGCAGCTAATATAATTGAGAATGCTGACGATGACAGAGCTTCGAGATCTTCGATCGTAAAGTCACCTAGGTAGCAGTGTCTTCTTCTAGAAAGAAGAGGATATTGGCAAAGAAGGTGCTCGATCGTTTCAAGTTCCTCTTCGTCCGTACAGAGACGACAGTAGTCTTTTGTGTCCCGTTGCCACTTTGATGTGGCCTGTGAAAACGCCCACTAACTCTTTGTGAGGTTCAGCAAGTCCCTTGTTCTGGTTTGTGACATAAGAGGCAAGAGAGACCTAGCGATTTTACAGTCCGATCTGGCTAACCAATTCTGGGGCCTAATTACCGCATCCGTTTCGTATCGTAATCTGAATTTTCGATAGCATAAAACGAGTAATTGGAAAATTATTTTTTTGCTTATTTTTATATAAATAAGTTATGAATCACCTTTGGAACGAAATGCTGAAATTTCATAAATATTTGTCCATAAATGTTAGAGTTATTAGATCTCACGTAATCGAATTACGATACGAAACGGATGCGGTAATTAGGCCCCTGGTTAACTTGATCCCTGTAGAAGCGATCTATCATGCCGAAGAACTCACACATTGGTGGATACAGTGATGACACCGCACTAGTGGTTTCCATCGCTGACCCATTCCGTGCGAGCTCATCAGCCTTCTCGTTTCCGTTGATGTCACAGTGTCCTGGGACCCAGCAGAGCTTGACGTTAACTGTTAATTTTTGCATTTCTAATATGCAATCATTTACTAACTTGGATTTAATGACGTTGGAGTTCAGTGCCTTCAAAGCAGCTTGACTATCAACATAGTTGCTATGTTTTCACCCTGCCTGGAAAACCCCTCGTTGATTAAACGCAAGGAAACCAGGATGGCAAAAACCTCCGCCTGAAAGACACTACAGGCGTCTGGCAATTTGTAAGATCTGCTAATGCTAAGAGATTCACTAAAGATGCCAGCCCCCGTTCTTACATCCATCTGTGTAAATAGCGTGACCACGAAAGGGGAGATCACCATCCAGCCAATCTGATCTAGAAGGGATCGTCGTGTCCAATCTTGTGGAGAAATTCAGAACAGGTGGCAAATAATCAGTTTGTCCTGTTAGAACCCTCAGCCTGGGCCTGTTAGATGCCTCGTTAAGGATCTATGAGTGTCCGCAGTTTGATTTACGGCACATATGTGATTCGCGGAGTCTAATAGCACACTTGGTGGCGCTACACTTACATATATTGACCTATCTGTTGAAGGTTTAGTAAAGTGTTCATCGCCGATTGCGGTGTACTCGCTCTCGCGCCGATTATGAATAGAGAAGCAATTCTTTGAATTTTCTATAAAGATTTTAGCTGGTGTCTATATCCAGTTGCTTTCCACCATACTACTGAACCATAGGTGAGGATGGGACGCACAACCGCGGTGTAAATCCAGTGGATAGTAGTTGGGCAGAGCCCCCAACTTTTACCTATGGAACCTCTGCAGAAGTAGATTGCATTCAGTCCCTTTTTGACTTGGTATTGCTTTTCCAGTTTCCTTGGTGTTGCTTTTCCAGTTTAATTTCTGGTCAAGTATGACGCCAAGGTACTTAGCCTCTGGGGACAGTTTCAACTCCACCCCGTCGAGAATGGGTTTATGGAAATCTTCTATCTTAGTGAATTGGACTAACTCTGTCTTAGTTGGATTAATTCCTTGCCCGTTCGCCGTTGCCCATCTAGACAACTTCCTAAGCGCACTTTGAATAAGATCTGTAATGGTTGAGAGGAATTTGCCTCCAACCATGATAACCACATCGTCGGCATATGCGACAACTTTCACTCTGTCTTTCTCGAATGATTTGAGTATCCCGTTTATGAGAGGAGATAGAACCCCTCCCTGTGGTGTACCTCTAGTCACTGACTTTCTAATGTAACCCTCTGCTAGAGTTGAGTTGATGATCCTGCCTTTCAGCAATGTGTCAATCCAGTCAACCAGCAGAGGGGATGTGCTCACATTCAACAACGATTCGTGTATGGATTCCAAACTCACATTATTAAAAGTCCCTTCAATATCTAAGAAAGCTGCCAAAGTAAATTCGCTTTTCTGACAGTTACTGATTAATGAAGGTTGTAAACTACCCCTAATATAGGTGTCAATAAGTCTTTCAAACGTTTTTAAAACAAACGATGAGAGACTAAGTGGTCCATAGACCTTGGTTGTGGAGTGGCTGGATTATTCCCGCTTTGGGAATAAAACCAACTTGACCTCACGCCATTTTGAGGGAATATAGATATACATGTTAACATTTTTACACCTTTTTACATTTACATTTTACATTTTGAAATTCAAGTATGTTTAGATGAAAATCGAATGAATGAAAAAAATTCATTGTTAAATTAAAATTGAGTAGCCCTCTTCTAATATCATTTTTCGTCTGTTTTGACGATATCTTGCAAGATATTGCGAAAAAATTCTATTTTTTGAGACAATTTTAATAATTTTTAAATAAAAACAGCGAAAAAGGCACATTTATAAATAAATAAAATAATTAAATCGTAAAGTCTGTTCGTTCATGAAAAAATTAAGACCATCCAGATGAATAATTTAAAAAGTTATAGCTAATTTAGAAAGTTTACACTCATACATAGATTATTCGGTCAAGTTGCGTAGAAGGCAAAATACCTTCGGTATTATGTTTTAATCATTAGTGGGGGTGACAAAGTTGGTTGGATTTGCGATAAATAAAATACAAATAAAAATATAATGTTTGTTGATATTTCTATGTGTTTATGAAGATTTTATTTAAAAAATATTAAAATTTTCTCAAAATAAAGGATTTCCGCAATATCTGGCAAGGTATCATCAAAACCGCTGAATGGATGAAAAAATGACATTATTGCAAAATTCCCGCACAGATTTCCCGGGATTGCGGGATTACAAATATGACCTTTTCCCGGGATTTAAACAACATACCAATCATATCAACAACTACTACTACGGCAACAACCAGCAGCATTGAAGCTTCATCCCCTACAATGACTACGGATAGCCAACGTCAGATCTCTATGTCCAATGCCAGTCATTCTAGTCCCCTCCCAAATATATCCGTCCATACGACACTCACCCGTCACCCATACATTTCATAAATGGGGAGAATTAACTGAATTAAGGGACATCGACACGCTGAACCGGGAAATAACAACTCATTATGGTGAGTTATGTCAGCAATTGTCGGAGATGGTGGATGCTGATTCCCTAATCGGACTCAGCCAGGAGAGCGTGCCAGCGGACTTGATGGAAGATCTTACTCTGTCGGATAGCGAATGTGAGGTTAAATCCATCGAGACGAAGCCGGCAACTAACTTGTCGTGGACGTGACGAAAACCGACCTGTCGACTCCACCACCTCAACTTGAGTCGGTACCAGACTTCATGGCTAGCAAGTCCTCCAACGCAGAACGCCTGATCCTGACACGTCAAGGGCTATAGACCCAGGCACTCCTGGTGATAACCCTTCGACGAGCGGTAGGAAAAGGTCGAGGCGAAAGAAGGCTCGCGACGCCTACCAAAGGTTCTGCTCTTATCTTCGGAAATTCGAAGGAAAGAGCGAGTCTGACATATCGGTGTGAGAAATGAGACTGATCAAATCCAACTGGAAAGCGATACATCGCCATGAACGGCTTTATCTCCAAATAGCGAAGAAATCGTCCCTGATTGGGCCTCTACCTCTCTCTACACCGGTGGATGCTGCAACTCCTACTCCACTTTTGGTAGCGGTGAATGCAGCTCATTGCGACAGAGAAGGAAAAGCGAGGTAATCGGGTCTGTTCTGTAATCACGGCGATTTGATATCACGGTGATTTTAAAATCACCGGCGACTTTACATCACTTTTGGAGTTCGAAATCACCCGAACATATTTCGAACAATCTTTTTTGGGATGCTATGAATAATAAACCGGGAGATTTCGAACTCCAACAGTGACGGTAAGTCGCCGGTGATTTTAAAATCACCGTGATTTCAAATCACCTTGCTACAGAACAGACCCGAATATGCCAAACGGACCCTCTGAAGCAGAGTCGCTGAAAACTGAAGATAGGTTAGCAAAGCCTACTTCAGAGACAACGAATCCCACTGGAAAAAGGGATAGTCCTATAGGTAAGACACCGTTGGTAACCCTTTATCTAGACGCGTTACGAACTGGAGTAATGTCCACCACGGTTACTTCGGAACTATCCAAATCAAATACATCTATATATATAAAATTTGATGTATGTGTATGTTTCGTATGGACTCCAAAACGGCTGCTACGATTTTGATGACATTTTCAGGGATATATAAATTCTTGATTAAGGGGGCGTGGCCTCGCCCATATAAGCCAATTTGGAGTTATCATTCTTTAGTGATTCCTAGTGTACTGTACCTACGAATAGATTAACGAGATTCCTTTTGTTCCTATCTACTTTCATGATTGGGACTGGACCGTGATCCCAGATGGGCCACCAATCCTGGATTTTCTGGGGTCCAACTGGAAGTAGCTGGGAGTCTATGTGATTGGTCCAAAAATGGGCGGGATTGGACCAATGGGCGTGGCCCCATCATTAAACAACATTTTGAAATTTTTATATATATATTTCCACAAATTGTGAACGATAGTACTGTAATTTTGTGTATATGGATTTTTGGCAGTCTACATGATTGGTCCAAAAGTGGGCGGAATCGTATCTATGAAATGGAGATATCTTGAACAATTTGTTAGCGAGAGTGCTGTGATTTTGTGTATATGGATTTGGTGGCAGTTTACGTGATTACTTCAAAAATTTACGGGATCGGAAATCGGGGGTAACGAAGTCTACATATATAAGGCGATGAAACCAAGCAATACGCGAGGTACACCCTTAGAAAAAAAAATTATGCAACCGGGAGCCGAATCTTCAACACGGACTCCGGCATCTAAAACAACCACATCTGAGGTGATGATACCAAGCAAAAAGCAGGGTACACCCTTAGATACTAAAGCAATGCAGCCTGGCATCACCCAAACACAGAGTACATGAGGAAAAGAAATCTAGTAAGACGCGTGGTGGATCCTCATGATCGATTAAGATGCAGACTAGAGTCAGATCTACAAAGATGTTCTAGCTGTTAAATCCGGAACTGTTAAAGACTTGTTGTCTCTATTCGACGGCCCCTCAACCTCGCAACAGGCTGCGGACCTCATGAAATCTACAGCTGTAAAGCGGGTTAGATATACTGTGGGACCACAGCCTGTTGCGAAAAAGCAACAGCAAGAGACCCTAAGAAGTTTTCTGATATACTAGTTTTGTTATCAATTGTAATTACTTTTCTATAGAATTTGTATATGTATCAAAGTTGCCTTTGTTCAATTTGAATTAATATGAACAATTTTCCTGTTATTTCTGTATCTGAAGCAGGGATGTAACGAATATTCGCATTCGCATATGCGAACGCTAATTATTCGCATCATTTTAACATTCGCTTTCGCAAAAACCATCTTTGGATTATTCGCTTTGGCAAAAATATATTTCAGTATTCGCTTCCATTTGTTAAAACTCCTTATTCCCTTCACACAATTTGAAGATATTAATACCAAGGAAAACCTCTGCCACTTCTCTTCAAAACAGTTGAAAAAATATGTTTGTCCTTTCCGCTTTCGCAAAAATGTATATTTTACTATTTGCTTTCGCATTCGCAAGAAATATATTTCAATATTCGCTTTCGCCAAAGTCACTTCCGTTACATCCCCATTCTGAAGTTCTAAATAAATACACACATATTTTTTCGTCTAATATTAAAAACGATTCTCGGCTAAATATTTCTAATAGGTTATGGGTTTTATAAAGTTTGTTGCTTGAATTTTTTGGTTGTTCCTGGTCTCCTGATTTGGTGTCCTGTTTGATGCTGTTTTATTAAAAGAAGATCGTGGCTGATTCGAAACTCCTGTTCAGAAACTAAATCGTGATAATTATGAAATTTGGAAATACAGCATGCAGCTTTTGTTGAAAAGGGAAAACATATTCGGAGTCGTAACCGAATCGATCCCTGAAGACCCAGATAGTAAGTGGAAAGAACGCGATACAGAAGCATCTATATTGATTGGATTGGCTGTTGAAGAAAGTGAAATCGTTCGAATTGCAAATTGTAAGTATGCCAAAGAAGCCTGGGATATAATGAAAGCCTACCATCAAAAGTCGTCGCTCAGCAATAAAGTGAAACTGATGATAACAATTTGTGAGTTGAAACTTCTTCCTGGTGCGGACATGGATAGTCATATCAATAAAATGAAGTTACTCTTCTCTACCCAGGAAAATAATTGGTGGGAATTCGATAGTAACAATAAAAAAAATAGTACTACCAACAAACAGCCTATTGTATATACCGTGTGTCGGTTGTATTTATTTATAACTGGTTGAAACAACAATTATAACAATCGATTTAAGATTGTTTTTTCATTGACACTCCTTTAGTTGTGGTAACAACTTTTAAATTTTCTTTACAGTACCATATGATCGATAGTTGGTACTGACAACGAATGTTTTATTCTTGACAACAGAAATTGTATCAATAGTCCAAAGATTATAATTGCAACGAATAATTGGTTACTAAAACAGAAAAAATATTAATAAATAATCGATTTTTGGTTATCCCAATTATTTCCCAAATTTAGAATAATTGAATATATTTTGGGAAATACAACCGAAAGCTTGGTGCTGTTCTTTTCTTGATATATATTTAAATATTTAGAATAATTAAATATATTTTGGGAAATACAACCGAAAGCTTTGTGCTGTTCTTTTCTTGATACGTGACAAACAAAAAATAAAATTATTCGAAATAAATAAATATTCAACATTTTGTTCAAGATCGGTATACATATTTAAATATAATTTCGTGTGGAATCAGAATATGTTGTGCAAAATGTTTTACATAAATAAAAAATAAAGCAAAAGGCACAAGGTTGCGCGATATTAGCATAAAAGTATTGTTATGCATTTTACTCCCGTGTACTAAAATGTATGTCAAATATTTCCACATCTCATAATAGTGATCAATTTGTAATATGGGATTTTTAATTTTGGTATGAATTGTTTGGTTTTTTGTTCAACAAATAAAATAAAAATTAATGAAAACTGTTTTTAATTAATTGTCGGTAGTATATGACTGACAAGTTGTCAGAACAACCAATTTTTTAAAACAGTTGGTTGTGGCAACATACAACAGATAATTTTAGCCACCATTTTCATATGTGGCGCAACCAAATATGATTGTTGTCGACATGGAAGCAGAAGTATACCACAACCAAAATGTTGGTTGTCCTGATGGAATCGCTTGATAGTAGACAGAACCACCAAAATTCGGTTGGCAAATAATTCGGTTGAGGCAACCAATCTGTTTTCGGTGTGTCAAAATTGCAGTCATTGGGAGAACAACTATCGGAATCGTGGCTAATTTCTATGTTATTGAGCAGTCTGCCATCATCATATGACACACTCATAACAGCTCTCGGAATCGGAACTTACATTGACTATGGTGGAGAATAAGTTCACACAGAAAAATGGTGGAAATGGTACGTTGTCTCCTCGAAGAAGCAAATTTATCTAAAATATATTGGGGAGAAGCCATTTTTCATGCGCGAATTTTTTGCAGAACAAATTGACTACAGTATCAAGACCCTGTACCCCCTATGAAAGGTGGGAATGCAAGAAGCCTAATATTGAAAACCTTTAAATTTTTGTCTCCAAGGTGTATGTGCTGATGCCGCTTTCAAAAAGGCGAAAATAAGTCTAATTTATTGACGTTTATGGGCTATGACGAAGAGAGCAAATGTCTTCGTTTTGTGGATACAATTACAAATAAATTAACAATAAGTAAAGATTTTAAATTTATTTGGTCCATCGAAATACAAAATCCGAATCCTTGTGAACAGAAAACAAGTAACGAAGTTGAAATAAACGTATTTTCTATTCCTCAAGAGCCTAAACTACAAGTTATAGAACCCACACAAAGTCGCGATGATTCCAACGACGCACTGTGGCTCAGAATTGAATTTTACTGGCCATATGTCAAATTTTTTGTCATCGCCGATTTCTAAATTTTTTTTATGTAATTTTGAGCAAAACGTAATTTTTGTATATTTTTGTAGAAGGAAATTGTCATTTCTCGCAAACTTTTATCGATAGAGGTTTAATTTGTTTTTGTTACATAGGTAGGATAGTACTCTTTGAGAAATTGCCAAAAGTATTAGGTTTTAGGTTTAGGTTAGGGTGGCAGCCGTATTTTTTTACAAGCTCACATAGACCAGTTTAGGTCCCTATCCACGGGCTGAAATGCCCCTCATCGAAACCAACCTGTTTGATATATAAATTTATCTATAGTACGAATATCAGTACTGGAAAGATCTGTTAGGCTGCCTAAAAAGGCCGACCCCAGTATTTCCAGTCGTCGATTACTCAAAGCGGGACAGTCGCAAAGCAAGTGCTCAATGCTCTCCACTTCTTCCTCATCTCCACAGATTCGGCAGAAAACATTGGAGTCAATACCCAATATTTTGGCGTGTTCGCCGATCAAGCAGTGTCCCGTCAGAACCTGTACTAACATAGACAATCGTTTCCTCTCTAGTGCGAGGAGATATTTTGACCTTCTCAGGTCATACCTTGGCAATATTTGTATAGCTACCCTGCAGGTGCCGATTTCTGTCCATCTTTCGTTGGACTGCCTGATTGCCTAAGCCAAAGCTTGCACGTGGATAGTGGCGCACCAATATATGCAAATTCTTCGAGAATTTGTAATGTCGTCCCTTTCCTAGCAAGTTCATCGGCTTTGCAGTTCCCCGGGATATCCCTATGCCCAGGCACCCATATGAGGTGTATATTAAACTGCTCAGCCATCTCGTTAAGAGATCTGCGGCAGACGAGGGCTGTTTGTGAATTTAGGGATGTTGCCTCCAGAGAATTGATGGCAGCCTGGCTGTCCGAGTAAATGACAACGCCAGTGTTGGTTACTATGTTGCGACTCAGCCACTTGGCTACTTCCCATATTGCCATTATTTCGGCTTGATAGACACTGCAAGTATCTGGTAGTCTGTGAGCTATATCCAGACTAAGTTCTTCACAGTGTACTCCGAAGCCAACCTTTTCATCAGGCTTCGAACCATCCGTGTAAAAGTGGAGATGGTTTCTATTACCTGGTATTCTGCCGACCCATTCATCTCTGGCGGGAATCATAGTGATGTAATTTCTCTCGAAGGTGTACACAGTTGGTATATAGTCCACTCGGTCGGTTACCATAGCACTAAACTTTGATATCCTCATGTGACCATAGTTCTTGTACCTCCACATAGAGGCAACTTCTCTCGCCACAATATTAATCGGCAGTATATGGAGTAGGCCGGTCGCTGTAGTCCTTAAGGCTCCGCTTATGCTCAGGCAGGCTGTTCTCTGAACCTTTGTTAGTAGGTTGGTGATGGTTAGTTTGTCAGTTGCCGTCCACCATACCACAATACCGTATAACAGTATTGGACGAACTACTGCTATATATATCCAGTGGACGATTTTAGGAGAGAGTCCCCACCGCGACCCTACAGCCTTTTTGCAGGAATATAAGGCGACGTTGGCCTTCCTTACACGTTCCAATACGTTAAGTCTAAATAACATTTCCCTATCTAGAATTATTCCTACAAATTTTGCACTTTCAGAAAAGACTAGATCTGTTCCATTTATCCGAGGTGGAGGGTCCACATGTGGGACATTATTCATCCTAGTAAAGAGAACCAATTCTGTCTTGTTGGGGTTAACGCCCAAACCGCTGCTTCTGGCCCATCTAGCCAACTTGTTCAGAGCCACCTGTAGGATGTTTCTGAGGACGTTTACGAATTTGCCACTCACTGCGATTGCCACGTCGTCCGCATATGCCACGACCTTGCAGCCACAACGTTCTAGATCTAGCAGGATTTCATTCACCGTTAGGTTCCAAATTAGTGGAGACAGTACTCCTCCTTGCGGGATCCCTCTGTTTACAAACCTTGTTAGAGTTGTGGACCCTAGACATGCTGTTATGCGTCTTCTGTTGAGCAGACTTTGAATTAGTCTAATCAAACTAGTGTTAACTGTTAGATGTGAGAGTGCCGCAATTACAGCATCTGAGTGAATGTTGTTAAAAGCCCCTTATATGTCAAGAAATGCCACCATGGTGAATTCCTTGAAATGCAGGGACGATTCGATAGTGCTCACAAGTTCGTGCAGGGCTGATTCTGTAGACTTGCCCTTATTGTAAGCATGTTGGTTCCCCGACAGGAGTTTTGTATCCAGGTTTTCCCTAATGAAATGATCTAAAAGTCTTTCCAGACCTTTCAATAGGAAGGAGGATAGGCTAATGAAGTCCTTTGGCCTAGTGTGTGATATCTTTCCCGCATTAGGTATGAATACCACTTTGGTATCCCTCCATCGATTCGGGACGTATGAAAGCCTGATACAGCCTACATAAATTTTCTCCAGCCAGGGGATGTACTTTAACATTTTCTGCATTTCTGCTGGAGTGATGCCATCTGGTCCATGTGACTTGAAGGGCTCAAAGCTATTAAGAGCCCAGCTTATTCTGGATCTCTCTGTCAAGAAGCTAGCGACGCTCGCAGTCCACTCGCACTCTTGTTGGTCCTGCTGATCCTCGGGTTCTGTTACAGAGTTCCCCGGGAAATGTGTGTCGAGCAGTACATTGAGCGACAACTCGCTGTTTTTGGTCCAGTTATTTGCCTCATCCTGTAAATATCCCACTGTACAGGGTGAAGCAGATAATATCTTCCTCAGCCTAGCGGCGTCGGAGACCTTTTCCACTTCACCACAGAAGATATACCAAGAGCGCCTTTCTAAGCTCCTTCTTATAGATCTTGAGTTGCTCTTTATAGGCATCCCAATCCTTAGCGACCCCAGTAGATTTAGCCTTATTGAATAGCTTGTTGCAGGTCTTTTTCATAGCCGTTAGCTCAGAAGTCCACCATTGGGGTTTAGTTTTACCCTTGTACCTTGTTTTTGGACAGGCTTCTTCAAGGGATCTATTGAATAATATGGTGATATGATCGACCAGATTATCCAGACCGGCTTTGTCATTCGGTTCGAACAGAAGTTTAGAGTTGAGGACTTTCTTGAAATTCTTCTCATACAGGTGCCACTTTGTCTTCCTTACATTTCTGTGGACGGCAGGTTTAGGCGCTTTTTCCGCGAGTTTGAACTCAATATAATGGTGATCTGAGAATAAGTGGTCGTCCAGTACATACCACCCAATAATTTTGTCTGACTGCCGGTCAGTACGTTACGTCGAGTACTTCTTGTCTGTCTTTAATTGTAAAGGTCGGTTTATTACCTATGTTACCAATACTAAGGTTGGTAGTTAGAATAAAGTCAAGAAGCGAATCGTCCCTATTGTTTATATCCCTACTACCCCAGATAGTATGATGAGCGTTCGTGTCTGCGCCAATAATCAGCTCGAGGTCGTCAGACGTTGCTTCTTCTACTACTTCCCTGAATAGAGCAGTCGGTACTACAGATTCGTAAGGCAAGTAGCTGGAGACCACCCAATATATGCGATTACCGATCTCCAGGCTAGCAGCTGTTTGGTCTTTACCACTTAAATTAGTCAGGAGAAAGATACTTAGATCTTTCCTGGCCAAAATGCAGGTTCTTGGAGTGCCTTCACAGTTGGCCACAAGCATTTTAAAGGTGGGTGTCCTAATACCGCACACCCTTCCTCCCACTACGTAGGGCTCCTGTATCAGGACGATGTCTACTGCGCCTGTGAACAGGCGCAGCAATAGAGCCGCTGAGGCTGCTTTAGCGTGATGGAGGTTAATCTGTAGAATTCTTACCATCATTGGTAATTGACAGATTAACATCCACCCCGACAAGGGTGTTATCGAACTCTTCGTCCGTATCGTCGAGAAGCATGTCCCCGCCAGATGCGTCAAAGAGTCCGGAGACTCCCCTCAGCCTCTCTGTGTTCGAAGTAGAGCTTTTGTTCTCAGAAAAGGACGTTACAGATCTTCTGTTAGAGTTGGAGTCACCAGAAATAATAGGCGCGGGTACCTCCGCACTTCCAGTGCCAAAAGTATTACTGTACTGTTTACACGTGGTTTGTTTTAACACATTTCCGTATTTTTGTCAAATTGTAATTTTAGGGGAATGAAACTTTGTAGCATCAAGAGGCTTCAAGAAGATTTTGGTACCAGAAGAAAGGTGAAAGTCTCCTCTTTAAGCCGACATATATATACTTTTGTACCTGCCCCGACCAGCCTGTAGAACACTTTTTTAATGTTAATGAAATTACTCGGGAAAAATTTGATTGTTCTTTTTATTTTACCGTTCATATGACTATATTTTAGGTACACCAAGCCAAGTTGTGTGTGTTTTATGACATATTTACCATATTAATGGCATCTTAACCCTTTTTTAGTTTTTGGCTCGTTTTTTATGTAACCTATGTTTATGCTACTTATGAACATAGTATGACACTATACATGTAGGTTTAGGTTTAGGTTAGGGTGGCATCCGTATTTTTTTTATACAAGCTCACATAGACCAGTTCATGTCTCTAGTGTTACCACGGGCTGAAATGCCCCTCATCGAAACCAACCTGTATAATATATAAATTTGTCGATAGTACGAATATCGGTACTGGAAAGATCTGTTAGGCTGCCTAGAAAAGCCGACCCCAGTATGTCCAGTCGTCGTGTACTCAGAGCGGGGCAGTCGCATAGCAAGTGCTCAATGCTCTCCACTTCTTCCTCATCTCCACAGCTTCTGCAGAAGTCATTAGAGTCAATACCCAATCTTTTGGCGTGTTCGCCGATCAAGCAGTGTCCCGTCAGAACTGATACTAACGTAGACAATCTATGCCTCTCTAGTGCGAGGAGATATTTTAATCTTCTCAGGACATAGCTTGGCCAGATTTGTCTAACTACCCTGCAGGTGCCGATTTCTGTCCATCTTTCGCTGGACTGCCTGATTGACCCTTGCCTAAGCCAAAGCTTGCACGTGGATAGTGGCGCACCAATACATATATGCAAATTCTTCGAGAATTTGTAATGTCGTCCCTTTCCTAGCAAGTTCATCGGCTTTGCAGTTCCCGGGATATCCCTATGCCCAGGCACCCATATGAGGTGTATATTAAACTGCTCAGCCATCTCGTAAAGAGATCTGCGGCAGTCGAGGGCTGTTTGAGAATTTAGGGATGTTGCCTCCAGAACTGATACTAACGTAGACAATCTATGCCTCTCTAGTGCGAGGAGATATTTTAATCTTCTCAGGACATAGCTTGGCCAGATTTGTCTAACTACCCTGCAGGTGCCGATTTCTGTCCATCTTTCGCTGGACTGCCTGATTGACCCTTGCCTAAGCCAAAGCTTGCACGTGGATAGTGGCGCACCAATACATATATGCAAATTCTTCGAGAATTTGTAATGTCGTCCCTTTCCTAGCAAGTTCATCGGCTTTGCAGTTCCCCGGGATATCCCTATGCCCAGGCACCCATATGAGGTGTATGTTAAACTGCTCAGCCATCTCGTAAAGGGATCTGAGGCAGTCGAGGGCTGTTTGAGAATTTAGGGATGTTGCCTCCAGAGAATTGATGGCAGCCTGGCTGTCCGAGTAAATGACAACGCCAGTGTTGGTTGCTATGTTGCGACTCAGCCAATTGGCTACTTCCCATATTGCCATTATTTCGGCTTGATAGACACTGCAAGTATCTGGTAGTCTGTGAGCTATATCCAATCTAAGCTCTGCACAGTGTACTCCGAAGCCAACCTTTTCATCAAGCTTCGAACCATCCGTGTAAAAGTGGAGATGGTCTCTATTACCTGGTATTCTTCCAACCCATTCATCTCTGGCGGTAATCATAGTGATGTAATTTCTCTCGAAGGTGTACACATTTGGTATATAGTCCACTCGGTCGGTTACCATAGCACTAAACTTTGATATCCTCATGTGGCCGTAGTTTTTGTACCTCCACATTGATAGGCAGTTTAATCTTAATTTAATCGGCAGTATATGGAGTAGGGCTTGTAGAGACTCGGTCGCAGTAGTCCTTAAGGCTCCGCTTATGTTCAGGCAGGCTGTTCTCTGAACCTTTGTTAGTAGGTTGGTGATGGTTAGTTTGTCAGTTGCCGTCCACCATACCACAATGACGTATAGCAGTATAGGACGAACTACTGCTATATATATCCAGTGGACAATTTTAGGAGAGAGGCCCCACCGCGACCCTACTGCCTTTTTGCAGGAATATAAGGCGACGTTGGCCTTCCTTACACGTTCCAATTCGTTAAGTCTAAATAACAGTTTTCTATCTAGAATTATTCCTAAAAATTTTGCACTTTCAGAAAAGACTAGATCTGTTCCGTTTATCCGAGGTGGAGGGTCCACATGTGGGACTTTATTCATCCTAGTAAAGAGAACCAATTCTGTCTTGTTTGGGTTTACGCCCAAACCGCTGCTTCTGGCCCATCTTGCCAATTTGTTCAGAGCCACGTGTAGAATGTCTCGCAGGACGTTTTCGAATTTGCCACTCACTGCGATTGCAACGTCGTCCGCATATGCCACGACCTTGCAGCCACAACGTTCTAGATCTAGCAGGATTTCATTCACCGTTAGGTTCCAAATTAGTGGAGACAGTCCCTCTGTTTACAAACCTTGTTAGAGTTGTGGACCCAAGACATGCTGTTATGCGTCTTTTGTTGAGCAGACTTTGAATTAGTCTAATCAAACTAGAGTTAACTTTTAGATGTGACAGTGCCGCATTACTGCATCTGAGTGAATGTTGTTAAAAGCCCCTTCTATGTCAAGAAATGCCACCATGGTGAATTCCTTGAAATGCAGGGACGATTCGATAGTGCTCACAAGTTCGTGCAGGGCTGATTCAGTAGACTTCCCCTTATTGTAAGCATGTTGGTTCAGCGACATGAGTTTTGTATCCAGGTTTTCCCTAATGAAATAATCTAAAAGTCTTTCCAGACCTTTCAATAGGAAGGAGGATAGGCTAATTGGTCTGAAGTCTTTTGGCCTAGTGTGTGATATCTTCCCCGCTTTAGGTATGAATACCACTTTGGTATCCCTCCATCGATTCGGGATGTATGAAAGCCTGATACAGCCTACATAAATTTTCTCCAACCAGGGGATAATGTACTTCAACATTTTCTGCATTTCTGCTGGAGTGATGCCGTCTGGTCCAGGTGACTTGATGGGCTCATCAATAGCCCAGCTTATTCTGGATCTCTCGGCGTCGGAGACCTTTTCCACTTCGCCACAGAAGGTATACCAAGAGCGTCTTTGCGCCTTTCTAAGCTCCATCTTATAGATCTTGAGTTGCTCTATCTTATAGATCTTGAGTTGCGTCAAAGAGTCCGGAGACTCCCCTCAGCCCCTCTGTGTCAGAAGTAGAGCTTTCGTCCTCAGAGTAGGACGTTACAGATCTTCTGTTAGAGTTGGAGTCACCCGAAATAATGGGCGTGGATACCTCGCAAGGGGGCTGCTAGAGGACAGAAATAATACGGAACAAATATGGAATATTTGCAGGCAGTTTTTCAACCGAACGAATAAAATTTATAATTTACTGTTTTTGTTACATATACGAGTATAAGTAAAAAATAAATGCTTTCCCTTAATGTTGTTCAAATATAAAATACAAAAAAGTTTGCTATGCGAGTACAAGGTGTTTTTTTAAATATCGAGGAAATTTTGTTGTCGAAAAAAATTTTTTTTTTTTAGTTTTACAAAATTTATTGTTAAAACCCCACATTTCCATGCTAAATATTAAAAAAATTCAAAAGTTCAACTTTGACCTTGAATTCCACTACTGACCCAATTTTATTGAAATAAAAACTGGCGAAAAGCTTAAGGAGTTACCTGTCGAACAAAAAAAATGCTAAAATATCTCTATCGGTTCCAAAGTTACAGAGTTTTGGCCAGTAAAAAACGATTCTGAACCACTGCACAGTGGGCTAAAATGAAAAAAATGGACATAATTCTGCCATATCAAAACCACTTATCGTATGGCGGTGAAATTTTAGGTGTGTATACAAGAGGTGTTAGAGAGTTTAAGTTCGGAACTTGGGCCCCTTATCTCATACAGGGACGGAGCTACAGGGCCCTAATGTTGACCACCTCGGGTATACAAAATTTTCATCGGCTTCTAACTTTTGAATGGAGTGTCCGATTTGAGTGGCTTTTTTCTGTGGATACTCTTAGACCAGACCTACAATCAACATTTTATAGCTTGAAGGTATCTTGAATAGTTTCCGAGATATGTGGATTTTTAATTTGAATTTTTAATTTTTTCGCCGACTTTGCCTTGGAGTTTAGCCAATATCTCAGTCAAAAGTTTACCGATTTTGTTGTTTTTTTTATGGATTGCAAATAAAATTTACAATATCATGAAAAAAAGAATCGATGGGATATGTCAAGAAATAAGAAAGTTATGGCCCTATAAAGTGAAATTTTTTTAAAAAAAGCATTTTTGGAGATTTTTTGGCGAAAAATTCGTATTTAGGTCTTGTAGAACAAGTTTGTTACGCAAATTTATACTCATTTTAAAGGAGACGTTTTACAGAATCTGTTAGATTCCCCGATTTGGACATTTTTTTTTACATAAATTTCAAAAGGTTGATTTTTTCTCCAATCGCAAAGCTAAATTGTTAATTTTTTTTTTATTTATTTGAATTAGGGTGTAACAAAATCGATTGCAAAGGGAATCCCGAGCGCGGCTTTTCATATCAAAGATATAGGACTAAAATTAAAAAATCCCATTTTTGTGGATTTTTGATGTATTTTTTGGTAATTGTGGGATTTTCCATTAGAAATTTCCACATGTAGCGTTTGATTATTATTTCTAATATCAAAATAAAGAACTTTAAAAAAAATCATCGAAATATATAATTTTTTAAGAATTTTATGCCGTATTTACGTTTCTGTCTATATGCAAAATATTTTTTTTAGTTTTTTCCTACCTTCTTGTAATTATTGGTTATTATATCAGTCAATATGCACTGATTTCTTGTACATCACATGTTTTTATCAAACAATAATAAAATTTAGTAAGATTTACCTTTCAGAAAATATTGTTTTATGGCACTATTTCTAGGAATAGTGCCTCTAGCATCTTCGAGAATGTATATAATTACCAATTTTGCAAGTATGGCGTTAATATTTAAGAACTCGTCACTATTTTTTATTTTGTGTGAAATCCCATTTCACACTTTTGAGGAAAAAGTCCGTAGAATAGTAGAATATATCGAAGGAACCTATAAAATTAAAATATTACTGAAGAAGTTACGGATTCTTTTAAGGAAATGTTGAAAAAAGAGAAACAACCAACTGATGCATTAAAAATTGCCGGTGTTCTTCAAACAGCATCACCGAAACGTCTAAGTAGAATTGTTGAGAGTATTCCGACACCATCATCTAATTCAGTTTTTACGGATGAAGAAGCACTTGTTCTTATGCTACAACTGGGACTCAGCAAAGACAACTACAACAC
Source organism: Eudasyphora cyanicolor (assembly GCA_963930755.1). Classification (NCBI taxonomy): domain Eukaryota; kingdom Metazoa; phylum Arthropoda; class Insecta; order Diptera; family Muscidae; genus Eudasyphora; species Eudasyphora cyanicolor. Next base: position 251,108,462 of record OZ005736.1, on the reverse strand, counting down.
ACTTAGGAAGGCATTGTCCGAAAAAGGAGTCGATGTCTTACCTTCATATTACAAAATAAAGGACAAAACAGAAGTATATTATTCCTTCACCGCTACAAGTTTCACCAAGTGGAGTCAGTACTGGTCTTCCTAACCTTCTGCACTGAAAAAAAAAATAGTAATAAAACTAATGATGACACATTCTTATATTAAGTATGCTGCCTCGGCATCAATTCAATGACAATTTTCATTAAAATAATGAAAATTTACACGTTTTTTACGAAATTTTCCTTAATATAAAGTTTTTTGTATTTGAATTAATGTCTATCCAATCATTAGTTTTGTGTACGCGCTTCTTTAAATGTACGCATTTAAATTAAAGAAAAAAATCATTATTTTTGTGACAATCCGCATTATTTTAAGTAATATTTCAATACTTTTAAGGATTTTCTACATTAACACTACGACGTAGACATGTCATAGTTTTAATGCCGAATCGGTCTTAATTAACAGTATGAGATATTTGAGTAATAAATTTAAGGCTATGCTCCCCTTAAAGGAAAGGCTGTCTTGGTAATAAATTTTATGACTATTGTCATTATTTTTAAGAATACATACGAGAGAATTATACAATCTTTCCCTCCCTCTCTCGCTCGGAGAATCAGTTTTGTTTGGTAATGAGTTAATCAATATTTGTTATGGAATGCTAGAAGAGAAAATAGAGAACAGTTCTGTTCTTCGTTTTCTTTTAAATCGTCAGTTATTTAAAAGCGATGGAAGGAAACGGTTGTCTGTTTTCGGAACGCGGATTGTGAAAAAATTTGATTGCTGCGAATATGTAAGTATACGTGCATACATACGTGCATATTGCACCGAAAATAATTTTAATGTGGGCTGTTAGCAGTTATTTTTGCTAAAGCATAGCAACAACAACAAATGAAACCGTCGTGTACATGTGTGTATGCATGTGGTTACGCCGTCGGCGTCACCATCGATCTCTGTGATAAGGGAGTGCGTGTGTCATAGTTATTTTTGCTGTATGTTATTTATGGCGATGTACATGCGTTTTTGAAGGAGATCTTGTTTGTAAGTCCTGTGAAGAGATTTGTGCCAAATGGATGACAAAAATGTGAGTAATAGATTTTGTAATACTGAAAGAGACAATGGGAAAATTTTTAGGTACGTGAAAAATAATATTATTATCCTGAAATTAACATCTTATTGGCAATTACAAAATGAACAAAATACATTTTAATTGAAAGTATTTATTTATTAAAAATACCAGCGCATAATGCAGAAATGTAAAATTATTTGTGGCAATATAGAAATTTATTATTAATAATATGTTATACATATAACTATCTTTTTTAATTTTTTTAGTAAAACAATTTTAGAATGGGTCTTTTGTGAGAAGACTGGCAAATTTTACAAAATATTTCAACGTAAGTATTATATATGACCGGTTGAAATATTTCTCTTAGTTTTCAGCATTTTCCAATTGTGATATGATAAAATTTATTTTCATTTTTTTTTGTTAATAGATAATTTTATTTGATTTATTTTCAGAAAAAATTTAATTATTTTAATTTTAGATCACGCAATATTTGAAGATAAATGTGATGGAGATATGAAAAATGCAGTGCTGAATGCCATTTATAACTTGCAATAAATAAGTGAGCATTCCCCTACATGGGAATGTTTGGATTGAAAGGAAATAGATTTGGAAATAATATTTGTAAGTATTATGTATTTCTGAACAAATATATTTTATTTGAAAATCAAGAAATTTAATTTGGAACGCATATACGAGTATTAATGTATTAGAATAAAATATATTTGCGAACTGACGTTCACATTTAAAATACGTGTTATCACACTAACAAAGTTATTGTTAAAAAGTTTTCCAAATATAATTTATTTAAAAAGATTTTTTCCTTTTTTTAATTTTAGTTTAAATTTTTCCTTGATTTCGTGTTCATAATTGCTTCATAAGTACTTCATAATTAAACCTGCTGTTAGATTAGGACCATTTGGTCCAATTTTTGTATCGTTTCCTTTATAAACGGTAATATACGTATGTATATATATTGCCTTATTGGTCCAAGGGATATTTTTGTTTTACTAAAATCAAAATAATAAGCGTTTTTGCTCAAAAATAATAATTGCTTTCTTTTCACGAATTTGAATAAAAATAAATGTAAAATATTGTATTTCATATTTATTTTATATGAAAAATGTAATGTTGACCAAATGGACTCTTAATCTAGGATTCGTGCAGATTTGCTAATCTAACACCAGGGTTAATAATGTCATAAGCAGCATTAGCTTTTGTTTTACAGAAGTAATTTTTAATAAGTTTTTGTAGTTTTGTTTGCTAACAAAACTTAAGATTTTAAAATCTAAGTCACGATTGATTTTTTTAACAATATTATTTTTGATAACTCAATTTATATGAAAAATTTCACTGTCGCCACTTTCAAAACAATTAGTTTCTATTATTAATAATATCTTACATAAATATTTTTTTTAACTTTTAGTAAAGCAAATTTTTTATGGATCTATTATGAGAATTTGAAGAGTGACTAAATATTTCAGTGTAAGTAAGTATATTCCAAAGATTTTAATATCTCTTATCTTTCAACATTTTGTGACAGTTATATGATAAAATTTATTTTAACACTTTATCGTATATAAATCATTCTGTTTGATTTCTATTCAAATTATTTTTATTTTAGTTCGCGCAATTGAACTTTATTTGGATATATGAAAAATGCAGTGGGGAAGTAAAAATTTACAAATTGCAGGAAATGAGTGAGCATCCAAACTATATGATATAATAATATAATATTTGTTTTATATAATTTCTATTTAATTTCTAGGTTAAAAATCATTAAGGTCGGTTCCGATAAAAATTGTTCATGGACAACAAATAGAGAAACGAATCCCGCTATAGAATCGATACATAACAATACAATATTCGAATAAAAGTCAAACTTCATAGTGTGTTGGCTAGAGTGATCAAAAAACCGGTTTTTTTGAAAAAATAAAAAACCGGTGGATGGTTTATTTAAGTTATAAAAAAACCGGTGAACGGTTTTTTTCTTCTAAGAAAACCGGGGAAACCGGTAGAACCGGTTTTTTTCTGCATAACAAAACAGTATGGAAATTGCCGTTTGAAAAACATTTTCCTTTTTAATAACAAAAAAGGCGATTTTTTAATATTAAATTTTTAAAAGCGATGTCTTCTGATCAGGAATCTTGCACCAAATTTAGTCCTGTTGGATAGTAGTTATGAGTTGGATTGTGATGAATATTGTCATTTGAATCAAACGGCCCTTTTATCTCATACTTATAACTAATTAGCTATTGTATTTAGAAACATTTTCCAAAAGTGTTATCGACAGCCTTTTCTTCAACCTTTTAAAAAAATTAGCAAATATATTTTCATTACTTTTTTGCAAAATTAAACTTTTTTGGTAAAAACCTATGTTTTAATTTTTGTTTTTTTTTTGCTCAAAAGAAAGCTTAGATAATTTCCTTTAAAAGCTTTGTGACCTATTAATGGGATGGGACCTGTTGATCTATCAAAATAAATATAAACCTCAGAATAAAAATTAACGTTCAATCAAACATTTTAGCATTTCAGATGGGAAAAACAACCGTTTGACAAAAATGTCAATATTTGACACCCTCCAACTCGGAAAGTCCTTAACCGATTTCGTTGGAATTTTGTCTCATAACTACTATCTGATAGGGCTACTTGGTGCAATTTTCATCCCGACAGAAGACATCCCTTTTAAAAATTAACTCACTTGACATGATATTAAATAGAATATTTAATAGAGGTATTAAATCTTTATACATATATATTTTATATACACACTTTAGTGCAGGTGGGTATATACGAGTATACATATAAATATATAAGAGTATACACTAGTCGGTTTACCCAAATGAAATTTTCTTACTTGTTTTTCTTTCGGTTTGGAAGTGGGAGAATGCGTTTACTTTTCACATAACTTCTGCGCCTATGAATCATTTATTTTCTTTAAATTTTTGTAATTTGTATAGAAATTGGTGAATGGCTTCGGATTCTAGCAAAGTTGCCGAGTCTTTTTAGGCCATATAAGGAGATCTTTCATATTATTATCTTAATTTGTGATATTTTGTATATAAAGTTGTAAATAATTTTTAATATTTTAGTGAGAATAAAAAAACCGGAAAACCGGTGGAAACAAACGAAAAAACCGGTTGCACCGGTTGTTCGAAATTCATGATTTTCAGAAAAACCGGGGACGGTGGAAGCAAAAAACCGGTGGGCCGGTTTATTTTAAACCGGTTTTGATCACTCTAGTGTTGGCCGATTTGTCTTTATACAATTACATATTGTTTTAAATTATAAAATGTTCAATGTTATCCGTAATAAGTATTATATTTTTTTGTATATTCCAATATAAAATATAACAAATAAAATATTTATTTAGAAAGATAAAGTGTTGTGTTATTGAATTTTCTATGAGTAGTAAATGGTCAATATAATGTAACGAATTTTCCGTACATATTTAAAAAAACTGTATTAAAATGCATGTATGCCTTAAATTAATTACCAGTATATTCTTATATCAAGGACAAACATTTTAAATTTTATTACGATAATGTTTTAAATTATATGATATTTTACTAAAAATAAGCACGCGCCATACTTACATTTACGCAAACATGTGTTTATTTTAAAATCAAACTTAATTAGTTTTATTACCCAAAATTCTTAATTCTATGAAATGCATCCTCAAAATAAGTACTATTCACGTCTTTAAATTAACTATAAAACCTTCTTATTTTTATAGCGATTGTCTTTAGCTCGAAATCATTGCCGAAATCTTAAACTTTACGAAAAATTCATTGATTTTCAGTACGCTTTTTTTTTAGTGTGGAAAATACAGCATCGAAAATAGTTTCCACTTACTACAGAACAGCTGAGTATTATGGATAATTGTGACTTGCAACTTATGTTCGAGTGGGGATGTGATGGCTTATCAACCCTTCCTGAATACCTACAAGTATCAACAAGTCCGAGCGGAACAGATTATAGAAGTGTGTTCACGGCATCATTAGTTCCCTCAACTAGTTTTGATTACATTTGGATAAATTCGACTCCAGGATCAAAAAACTTTTGTAGACCAATATGGTTTGAGTATACAAAAGAGTCGGCTACCAACACACAAAACCTGGTTGATCGTATTAAGAAGGAAATTCAGGAGCTGGAACCCATATCAATCAAAATATTGGACTACAGTTTCACAATCTCCTTCATCCTAAATTTCACTATGGTCGATGGGAAAGTTTGCAATCAGTGCATATTGACTGATATAATACCCAATAAGTACTCGTACAAGAAGGTAGGGAAAAATTAAAAAAAATATTTTGCAATGTATATACATATTTCGATGAATTTTTTTTAAAATTCTTTCTTTGATATTAGAAATAATAATCAAACGCAACATGTAGAAATTTCTAACGGAAAATCCCTCAATTCCCAAAAATACATCAAAAATCCCAAAAAATAGGATACTTTTAGTCCTATATCTTCGATATGAAAAGCCGCGCTCGGGATTCCCTTTGCAGTCGATTTTGTTACACCCTAATACAAAGGTCCAAATCGGAGAAGGGTGGCAACTACACCAATTAAAATTTTGGCTTCAGATAACAGATTCTGTGAAACGTCTCCTTTAAAATGAGTATAAATTTGATATACTTTGTGTTACAAACTTTTTCTACAAGACCTAAATACGAATTGGACTTTTTCGACAAAAAATCTCCAAAAATGAATTTTTTTCAAAAATTTTATTTTATAGGGCCATAACATTCTTATTTCTTGACATATCTTATCGATTCTTTTTTTCATGATATTGTAAATTTTATTGGCAATCCATAACAAAACACGCGAACAAAATTAGTACACTTTTGACTGAGATATTCGCTAAACTCCAAGCAAAGTCGGCGAAAAAATGAAAAATTCAATTTTAAAATCCACATATCTCGGAAACTATTCAACATATCTTCAAGCTATAAAATGTTTATTGTAGGTTTGGTCTCGGACACTCTATTCAAAAGTTAGAAAAGTTAGAACTTTAGTGCCTTGTAGCTCCGCCCCTGTAAGAGATAGGGGGCCGAAGTTCCGAACTTAAACTCTCTAACACATCTTCTATACACACCTTAAATGTCATCGCCATACGATAAGTGGATTTGAAATGGCTGAATTATGTAAATTTTTTCCGTTTTAGCCCACTGTGCGGCGTTAAGTTCGGCCGTGCGGAATCCTATGTACCCTCCACATTTTACCAAATTTCAGACCGATTCTTTGATATTTGTGGTTGATGGGATCTTTATCAAAACATGGCCTATGTCGGCCATTGTTCGTGTGAAGCGTTCTGGGTATAAATACTCACAAAATTTTCTAAAAAAATTGTCAGTTGCAGTTTCTGTGGCGCTAAGAAGTCAAATCGGACAGATGCTATACATGGGACCTACACGGGGCAAAATAGACTTTTTTGATATGTTTGAATCGAAAGGAAATATATGTGTAACACAATTTTTTAAATATATATTTCTGAGCAAATAAATTTTATTTGAAAATCAATAAAATATATTTGGAACGCATATATTAATATATTACAACAAAATATATTTGCAAACTAAATTTCTCAAATAAAATATGTGTTTAAAGACAAATAAACTTTTTGTTTAGGAATTTATCCAAATATATTTTGTTTAAACAAGATTTCAAAACTTTTGCTGACTCTTTAGAATTTCAGTTTAAATTTTTTCTTAGTTTCGAATTGTACCTCCCAGTTACAATACCATATGCAGCATATACTTCTGTTTAAATCAATCATTTCAAATTTCTGAGTTAGTATTCCAAGTCATAATTTTTTGTCAATCCTTCAAGTAGTTTATTTTGATCCATGACTATACGATTTCAATTATTATACCCTCCACCATAGGATGGGGGGTATATTCATTTTATCACTCCGTTTGTAACACCTCTAAATATTGATCTGAGACCCCATAAAGTATATATGTATATTCTTAATCGTCGTAAAATTCTAAGACGATTTAGCCATGTCCGTCCCTCCGTCCGTCCGTCCGTCTGTGGTAATCACGCCACAGTCCGCAATAATAGAGCTAGGTTCATCAAATTTGGTACAAATACTTCTTATAGTTGCTGGTTGTTTGGGATTGGAAATGGGCGACATCGGTCCATATTTTGATATAGCTCCCATATATATCATCTAACTTGTTGTTATTCCTACTGTTCTCATCTACTATATGTTTCCTAATATTCTCATCTACTATATTTTTTTGTGTGTTTTTGGTGTTATTTTCTTTAAGTTTGAGTTATTTTGTAGGTTTGAGTTTTCATGCTATCCATGGTGGAGGGTATATAAGATTCGGCATGGCCGAACTTAACGCTTTTACTTGTTTTTATTTATATTTTTACGAACATTAAAAATTTCTAAAAAAAAACTTTGAATTAGTAAAAAATTTAACTCAACTAACGAATTTTCTGAATTCTTAAGTGCAAATAAATATTTGCTTCGGAAATAATAGTCCCAAATAATAACATATTGGGATGTAAACAAAGATTTGTTTAGAATAATATTTTCCCAAATATATACCTTTTGTGTGTACCAAATATTATACGTTTAGAGTGTACCCTAAACATATAAATGTTTCAAGCCGAATATGTTTGGGACAATATACTACAGAAGCGATTTTTTTTTCAGCGTGTATATAAAAAATTGACCTATATTGTGCATTTCCAATCCCAAATTAGCAGCAGCTATAAGAAGTACCTGTACCAAATGCCCGCCATCTACCTCAATTATTGTAGATTGTAGACGGACATGGCTTAATCGTGTTAGAATTTTACGACGATTAAGAATATATATTCTTTATGGGGTTCTTGATCAATATTTTAAGGTGTTACAAACGGAGTGACATCCTCTGGTGGAGGATATAAACATATAACGTCCGATTTACCATATCGTCGGCTTAATGCTATTTTGTTCCACACGCTGAAAAAAAATCGCTTCTGTAGTATATTGTCCCAAACATATTCGGCTTGAAATAAACATATGTTTAGGGTACACTCCAAATATATAATATTTTACACACACAAATATTATATGTTTGTGAGGATATTGTTCTAAACAAAAATATGCTCCCATTCAAATATTTTTTATTTTAAACTAGTATTTCTGAAACAAGGATTCATTTGTAATTATTTATTTTGGTAATGTATTAAATGCCTTAACTTAAAGACAAGTTTTTCAGATTTTCAAAGAGCAATTTTTTTATAAATTTTATATGTTTTTAAAATTTAATCAAAACTTAAATCGAACAATCTTTCGCAAATACACGGAGCAAAATCGCCTTTTTTGATATGTTTGAATCGAAAGAAAATATATTTGGAACACAAATTTTGAAATATTATATATTTCTGAACAAATTAATTTTATTTGAAAATCAATACAATTTATTTGGAACGTATATATTAATATATTACAACAAAATATATTTGCACACTAAATTTCTCAAATAAAATATGTGTTCATTTTCAAATAAAATTATTGTTTAGAAATTTCTCTAAATATATTTTATTTAAAAAGATTTTCAAAACATTGCTGACTTCTTCAAATTTCAGTTTTAATTTTTTTCTTTAATTCGAATTGTACCTCCCAGTCATAACACCATATGTAGCATTAACTTCTATTTTAAATCGATCATTTTAAATTTATTCCAAGTTATCATCTGTAGTCAATCCTTCAAGTAATTTATGTATATCCAACATTTAAATTATCCATCGCCCATGTGATGGTAATCCCATTTCGCCTAAAATTGGCGATTGTGATTTCAAGTCGCAAAACGCATGTTCTGAATTCTTTTTTAGCACAACAATTTGGATTTATTAAAATCAAATTATAGATTACAGTGATAAATAACTACATCCATATGTACATTTTATTAAAATTTAATATCGAAGACCATTAAAATTGAAGGGGAAATTTTTTCGTTTTGCGATTTGAACTCACGCGATTGTCATCACATGGGCGAATATTTATTTTTTTAAAAACAAAAAAAAACTGTAAAATTAATTTTGAAGTGCTGAAAAATGTAACACTTAAATGCAAATAAATCTTTGCTTTAGAAATAATAGTCTAAAATAACAAAATATTAGGATAGAAACAAAGATTTGTTAAAAACAACAACATTTTTCCAAATATATAATTTTTGTGTTTACCAAATATTATATGTTTAGAGTGTACGCTAAACATATATATGTTTCAAGCCGAATATGTTTGGAAGAATATACTACAGAAGCGATTTTTTTTCAGCGTGTATAAACGACATTGATGGATTGACAAAAAGTGATGAATAGGAATATTTATAAATAAGGACATTTTTAGCTATAAAGTTTAACACGAAAACTAGGAAAAACTAACTAAAATTCGAATAAGTCAGTAATGTTTTAAAAATCTTTTTAAATTAAACATATTTGGAAATCTTCTTAAACAATAACATTGTTTGTGTGTAAACACATATTTTATTTGTGAAATTCAGTTTGCAAATAAATTATGTTCTAATATATTAATATATGCGTTCCAAACAAAATTTCTTGATTTTCAAATAAAATTTATTTGTTAACAAATATATAATATTTAAAAAAATCGTTTCCAAGTATATTTTCTTTCGTTTCAAACATATCAAAAATGACGATTTTCCTCCGTGCATACGCCATTTTGTATGATCGGAGAAAAACGCAATTTATTGCTTGAGTAAAAACGGGGCTGAAGAGTTATACACTTTTTATTTCATAGTGTTACCCACATTGTTTGTATGATTCTCATGCATTTCTATGACTTAACATTGAAAAAATAAGCAAGTTATAACAATTTGTTTACATGGCATTTTGGTCCATATCCACTTTAATATTTTTTCGTATTTCTATTACATGGACCACAAAGAGGGTCGGTATGGAAGGAGAGTAATTTACAAATTGTGATCTAAAGAACGTAAAATAGTGAGTCAAAAATATAGGGCGATAGAAAAATGGAGACATAGAACAAAAATATCAAAATTATTTCCCGTAAATCAGAGTTATATCGATTTACCCTACCAATATCTCGAAAACTAGATGAGATAGAAAAAAATGATTGCAGATTATGAAAAAGCATGCTTGAAAAAACTATAATCAACACCTAACTCAAAATACCCAAAAATGGCGTATGGACCAAAATAGCATTAAGCCGGCGATATGGTAAAAAGCGTATAAACATCTTCCTTTAAAAAAATGGTCGGAAATACCCTCGATTTTACTTAGGATGTATTTTAAAGGCTGCATTGCATTGAATCACAATTATTATTCATTATACCCTACACCACACTGTGCTACAGGGTATTATGACTTTGTGCATTTGTTTGTAACACCCAGATGAGATAGACCCATTGTTTATTATACCGATCGACATGTAATCACTTTCTGAGCCGACTTTGCACATATCTTTATTTAGGCCCAAGGACGATTCCTATTGAATTTGGTTAAAAACGGTTCAGATTTATATATAGCTCCCATATACATATATGCACCTCCGATTTGGCATATATGCACTGTATAAGCAACATTTTTGAACCGATTTGTACAAAAATTGACAGAGAGTAGTCTCGTGATACTCTTAGAGACAATACATAATTTGGGGAAAATAGGTTCAGATTTAGATATAGCCCCCATATATACATATGTTACCCCCGATTTGACATGTTAGCGCTGTAGAAACTGTATTTTATATCCGATCAGTACGAAATTCGGCAGAAAGAGGTTTCTTATTACGTGAAGGAATACTGCCAAATTCGGAGAAAATCGGTTCAGATTTAGATATAGCCTCCAAACATATGTTACCCCCGATTTGAAATTCAAGCGCTGTAGAAACTGTATTTTATATCCGATCACAGCGAAATTCGGCAGAAATAGGTTTCTTATTACGGAGGAAATCGGTTCAGATTTAGATATAGCGCCCATATATATGTTAGCCCCGATTTGACATGTTAGCGCTGTAGAAACTGTATTTTATATCCGATCAGTACGAAATTCGGCAGAAAGAGGTTTCTTATTACATGAAGGAATACTGCCAAATTCGGAGAAAATCGGTTCAGATTTAGATATAGCCTCCAAACATATGTTACCCCCGATTTGAAATTCAAGCGCTTTAGAAACTGTATTTTATATCCGATCACAGCGAAATTCGGCAGAAATAGGTTTCTTATTACGGAGGAAATCGGTTCAGATTTAGATATAGCGCCCATATATATGTTAGCCCCGATTTGACATGTTAGCGCTGTAGAAACTGTATTTTATATCCGATCAGTACGAAATTCGGCAGAAAGAGGTTTCTTATTACATGAAGGAATACTGCCAAATTCGGAGAAAATCGGTTCAGATTTATATATAGCGCCCATATATATGTTAGCCCCGATTTGACATCTAAGCGCTGTAGAGACTGTATTTTATATCCGATCAGTATAAAATTCGACAGAAAGAGGTTTCTATTTTACATAAATGAGTATTCAGAGAAAATCGCTTCAGATTTATATATAACCTCCATATATATGTTTCTTCTGATTTGGAACGAATATTGCTTAATTTAGCGATTATCGGTTCAGAATTAGATATATCCACATATATATGTTCTTACCCATTTACCAATTATTATCGCAATGGCCCTTATCGCATTGTTAGGGAGGTGTAGGGTATTATATAGTCGGCCCCGCCCGACTTTCTGCCTTTTCTTACTGGTTTTCATTGATTCTGGTTTTAAAATTTTATTGAATGTATAAAAATTTATATTGACAAACATATGGAAACACATTTCAAAAATTTGATTTAAAAAAATGTCTACTTCGGGAAACAAAGGCAAAGTAGCTCCACAAACTCCAACGCAAAAATTATATACTACGAAGATATTCCGTCCGGCAACGCGAAGCTGTCAGTGACGAACGAATAGGAAGTCCAACGAGTGAGATTTTTCGCGGGTTTTCAGAACGATTTTCCCAAATTTTTTGTAATTGTTAAAATTAAAAAATTAATATTAATCGATAAGTGGAAAAAAAGTTCAAACAATGTTTGCGGAAAACTGTTTTTTCGCGTATGACAGTCCATTCCTATTCGTTCGTACCTGACAGATTTTGACGGTGCGTCGGAAGGAATGTCTTCTTATTCTATTTGTCTTTGCTCCAATTCTATGTTATTTATGTTGTTGTATTTAGTTAGGCTGTAGGTCATACAAATAAAAGAAAAAACACTTCTATTTGTTGATTTTTATTTTTATTCTTCTCCAATATTTCGACCAACTTCGCTGGCCATCTTCAGGGATCTATTACATTTCAAACAAATTTTAAATTCGCATAAAATTTTAAAATACGAGTATATATTTTTTCAAAAAATGGTAGTGAGCTCTCCTTTCACCATTTTGTAACGTTTTGTATTACAAAATACTTTGGGTCTACGCTGCGATTCAAATTCACAGCCTTTATGCTTGAGGTAATTTAATTTTTCTCTATTTTGGTAAATTTTCGTGAAACTTATTTTTTTGGGACCCCTTGAAGGGTTGGCGCTTGATGCTACGTTTGTTCTAGAGTTACATATATAAAAATCAATGAAAACAAGTAAGAAATTTCAGTCAGTTAAACCGACTTCGGTATACCCTCACTTTGTGAGCAATGTAAGTACTCGTTTGCTCTGGTATATGTACTAATATTATGAGCTATTTCATTTTGGTATGTCTTGACTCATTTTGTATGGGAGGTACTAAAAAAAAACATTTTTAACAGGACTGTAGGAATTTTAAAAACTTTACATTGTAGAAAAATTTTGAACATTTATATGCATCGCACGCTGAACAAATCGCTTCAGTAGTATATTGTCGCAAACACATTCTGCCTAAAACATACATATATACATATATGTATGTACCCTAAACACTCCAAATATAACATATTTGTTCTAAACAAAACTATGTCTCCATACTAATATTTTTTATTTGGAACTAATATTTCAGAAACAAAAATTTGGTTTGTATAAGTATTTAAGTATTTTGTCAATGTATCATTCCTTAATTGTAAGGCGTGTTTTTTGTTTTACAGAAGTTCAAAGTGCAATTTTTTAGACACTTTATACGTTTGTAAAATTCGATTAAAATTTAAATCGTATAATCTCTCGTAACTAAAAAATCATTGATGGATTGTCAAAAAGTGATGAATTGAAATATTTATATTTTAACTATAAAATATAACACGAAATATAGGAAAAAATTAAACTAAAATTCGAAAAAGTCAGCAAAGTTTAAAAAGCTTTTTTTTTAATAAAATATACTATTTGAAAAACTTCCCAAACAATAACTTTGTTTGTGGGTAAACACATTTTTTATTTGTGAAAGTAAGTTTGCAAATATATTTTGGTATAATATACAAATATATGCGTTCCAAACAACATTTCTAGATTTTAAAAGAAAATGTATTTGTTCACATATATATAATATTTAAAAATTTTGTTTCCAAATATATATTCTTCCGATTCAAACATATCAAAACTGGCGATTTTCCCCCGTGTAGTATTCACGATATAACCGTTAACAAAAGGGGCGTAATAATAATAACAATTTTTCGACAGACTGTATGTATTCTAAAACTATTACACTGTGCAAAATTTCAAGTATTTGGATGCACTGGAATTAAAGGTCCATTTGTGTTCACATTCCGTTATTCTCAGCAAGAGAGCGCGTTCTGAAGCGTTTCTAACTCTGCTTTGCTCCGTCAGAACACAAATGCAAGAAAGAAAGAGAAAAAACAAACACTTTCAATCTGATCTCTCACTTCAACACATGTGTAAATTCTCTCTATCTCTGCAGTCGGCATGACATGTTGCGTCCTTGTTTTAGCAGTGACTTCGAGCAGTTTTCGCATTGCTCCGCTTCGGTGTGCGGTCTGGCGTCAGCCTTAAGCAACTGTGCGAACCATAATGTACTTACGTGAACTTTACGTTAAGTTCTCTCAGCTCTCTCTCAGTACCCATTTGCTTAAGCAAGGTGCGAAACTGAACGCACATTCCGTACGGAATTACTTAAGTTAGCTTGTGCATATTATAGTTGGCCTTTACTTTTGTACTGGCGCTTGTGGTGTTCGGTATTTGTGCGCGTGTGTGGCAAAATTAAAAATATTTTTATCAGTGAACTCAAAATGATTTCATTCAAAGAATTAATTGAATCAAAGAATCTACATTATCGGAGGTGCGATATCTCGCAAATATACTGCGGACTCAAATTTAATGTTATAGGTAAATGGTAAATGAAGTGAAGACATGTGGGAAAATAACCAGATAGTTAATAGCAAAAAATGGATCGAGCACTGCATGAAAACAACTGGATACTTCTGGAAACTGCTGATAATTTCAACACTAAACAGATAAACTTTGTTTTTTAATGACACTATGCAACGCGATTTTTCACCCAAAGTTGTTCATGTTAATTTCTGATGAAGTTTAGTATTCTATTCATGGACGTGGAAACTTTTGAATTGTCAGCATTTGGGTCAGAATATTGACTATAAAATTTACTTTTGACTAAAAAGTTTGATATACGGTAAGATAACATCTCGCTTTGATCTATACAATGGACTACTACATTTTATCCCCTCATCATAGAGAGGAGGGTATATATCATTTGCTACGAACCAAAAGTATAACACATCGAAGGTGTGACCTAAGACCCTAAGTATGTTCGGCGGATATCCGTTTTTGGGTCATTGTAAGTCGATTGAGCAATGTCCGTCCGTCTGTCTGTCTGTCTGCTGGCTGGTGCGCACGATAACTCTCGAAAGGAGTAACCGATTGACTTCAAATTTGGTATGTGGTAATATTTGCTTCTATCTCCGGCTAAGTTCGAAGATGAACCCTATTGGTCCACTCCTTCTATTACCTCCCCCGCAAAGGGTTAACATTTTGTGAAATATTGATTATGTAATAACTTCTATTCTACTTCTTTGAATCATCTGAAATTCTGCCCATAGGATTAGTTTATTAGTCGCAATTACCTCGAGAAAAATAGACGAAGTTGTCACGCCCCTTTTGGTACCTCCCACACAAATGAAAAATGTTGAACAAAAACTAAACTAAACTATAACTTTAATGCCAGTGCATACAAATCCTGAAATTTTGTACAGTGAAATGCTTTTATAGTACCAAGAGTCCAGAGAAAAATGGGCGTTATTGGCCCGCCCCTTTTGGTACCTCCCACACAACTGGACCTTTTAGTACCAAAAGTTAACAGCTTTTAACTTCAATACAAGTGCATACAAATACTTGAAATTTCGTACAGTGCAATGCTTTTAGTACCTAGAGTCTAGAGAAAAGTGACCGTAATTGGCATGCACCTTTTGGTACCTCCCGCACAAATGCAGCATTTTAACAGCTTATAACTTTAATGTTGTACAGTGTAATTTTTTTATAGTACCTAGAGTCCAGATAAAAGTGACCATTACGTCTCACAAAATGGACCATTTTGTACCAAAAGTAAACAGCTTTGAACTTTAATACCAGTACATACTTTATAGTTATTAAATGCAATTTTAATTGATAATAATTTAAATAAAACAAAAAATAAATAAATTTACTAATATTTTTTTGAGACTCAAGTTGAGGGGATTCATTAGTCGGTTTACCTGACTGCACTTTCTTACTTGTAATATGTTCTAACATACATGCTTTCTTATTTACAGTTTGTCTACATCGCAATTAGAAGATAGCAGCCAAATAACAGCAGAGGTGTTTGTCGGCGAGCTCCCGGTTACATTTTACTAAAAATTGTGACATTTTTGATTATAAAAATAATTTTGTAAAACATATACATACATATATCATAATTCAATCAAATTATTCTTTTGCGACAATAGTTTTCTCATTTATTGTTAAACTGACATTGCTTGTGGCAAAAGCAAAAGCAATGACCGTTTGCAACAAATGTTTTACAGGGTTTGGGATAAACAGGCATTGCTTGTGACAAACACAATAACCGTTTGCACCAAACGTTTCACAGGGTTTGTAATAAACATAAATCATTTACGATAAGTACACTAACCGTTTGCTATAAATGTTTCTTTGGGTTTTGGGATAAACACAAATCGTTTGCGACAATCATCACAAACAAAATTCGCTTGTCTAATTTTTCGTTTGGGAGTAACGGATTTTTTCTTTACGTGTACGTGTGGTATTTCAGAAGATTTCAATAGGTAGTATAGATGTTATTAAAGAAGCAATATTTAGCCAAATTGTAACCCTTTGTGGGGGAGGTACTAGAAGGAGTGGACCAATATGGCCCAACTTCGTACTTAGCCTGAGATAGGAAAAAATAAAACCACATCCATATTTGAATTTGATCAGTTACTCCTTTCAATAGTGATCGTGCGTACCAGCAGACAGACAGACAGACGGACATTTCTCATTCGACTTAAAATGACCCAAAACGCATATCCGCCGAACATACTTTGGGTCTTATGTCACTCCTTCGATGTGTTTCACTTTTGGCCCGTAACATATGATATATACTCTCGTCACACTTAGATGAGGATATAAATATTGGGCTACCAATTATTCTAATTGGGGTTGCACATACTCCCTAGGGGTGAATCCTGAGAAATTAAGAGGGGTTTTCTTATCATTTTGCCCCAAATCCTAAACTTCAAGCACTATTACGAAATTATAATTTGTAGAAGAAAGAGACGAAAATACACGCTGAAAACAAATCGCTTCTGTAATATATTGTCCCAAGCATATTCGGCTAATATTTGACACACACAAATATTATATGTTTGGGAGGATGTTGTTCAAACAAAAATATGTTTCCCTTCTTATATTTATACCCTACACCACACTGTGGTACAGAGTATTATAAGTTTGTTTCACAGCTAGACCCACCTTAAAGTATACCGATCGACTCAGAATCACTAGCTGAGTCGATTTAACGATGTCTGTCCGTCCGTCCGTCCGTCTGTCCATGTAAAGTTGTTCGTCGACTACAGGTCGCAATTTCACTCCGATCGTTCTGAAATTTTGCAGTTTAGAGTATTTCGCGGCTGTTAAGATCGCTATTAAATTTGGTTGAAATCGGTTTAGATTTAGATATAGCTCCCATATATATCTTTCGTCCGATTTGTCCCTTTAGTCCTATAGAAGCTGTATTTTACATCCAATAGTTTTGAAATTTAGAATGGTAGAGTTTCTTGATCCATGAACCAACATTGCCGAATTTGAAGAAAATCGGTTAAGATTTAGCTATAGCTCCCATATATATGTTTCGTCCGATTTGGCCCTTTAGTCCTATAGAAGCTGTATTTTACATCCGATCGTTTTGAAATTTAGAATGGTAGAGTTTCTCGATCCATGAACCAACATTGCCGAATTTGATGAAAATCGGTTAAAATTTAGCTATAGCTCCCATATATATGTTTCGTCCGATTTGGCCCTTTAGTCCTATAAAAGCTGTATTTTACACCCAATCGTTTTGAAATTTAGAATGTTAGAGTTTCTTGATCCATGAACCAACACTACCGAATTTGAAGAAAATCGGTTAAGATTTAGCTATAGCTCCCATATATATGTTTCATCCGATTTGGCTCTTTAGATCCAATCGTTTTTATACCCTACACCACACTGTGGTACAGGGTATTATTTAAGTATAAAATGTCCCAAAAGTAAATTTATGTAAACAATTTATACATGAATTACAAAATTTATATATCAGAGTTATTCAATATTACGAGAGTGGTGTAGGGTATTATATAGTCGGCACCGCCCGACTTTAGCCTTTCCTTACTGGTTTTTTATTTGGAACTAGTATTTCCGGAACAAAGATTTATTTGTATTTATGTATTTTGGCAATGTATCAATGACTTAATTTAAAGGCAAGTTTTCTGTTTTTGAGATGTTCAAAGATCAAATTATTTTAATAAATTTTATTTGTTTGTAAAATATAATTAAAACATAAAGAGTAATCTTTCGTAAATATAAATTGCATTGATGGATTGACAAAAAGTGATGAATTGGAACATTTAAAAATTAAAAGACATTTTTAGCTATAAAGTTTAACACAAAACTAGGAAAAACTAACTAAAATTAGAATTAGTCAGCAAAGTTTTAAAAATTTTTTTAAATAAAATATATTTGGAAAACCTCTTAAACAATAACTTTGTTTGTGTGTAAACACATATTTTATTTGTGAAAGTCAGTTTGCAAATAAATTATGTTCTAATATATTAATATATGCGTTCCAAACAAAATTTCTTGATTTTCAAATAAAATATATTTGTTAACCAATATATAATATTTAAAAAATGGTTTCCAAGTATATTTTCTTTCAATTCAAACATATAAAAAAAGGCGATTTTGCCCAGTGTAGAAAACAACCAGTAAGGAAAGGCTAAAGTCGGGCGGGCCCGACTATATAATACCCTACACCTCTCTAGTAATATTCAATAACTCTGAAATATAAATTTTGTAATTCATGTATAAACTGTTTATTCTAAATTTCAAAACGATTGGATGTAAAATACAGCTTCTATAGAACTAAAGGGCCAAATCGGACGAAACATATATATGGGAGCTATAGCTAAACCTTAACTCTACCATTCTAAATTTCAAAATGATTGGATGTAAAACACAGCTTCTACAGTACTAAAGAGCAAAATCGGACGAAACATATATATGAGAGCTATAGCTAAATCTTAACCGATTTTCTTCAAATTCGGCAATGTTGATTCATGGACAGAGAATGAAGCCGAGCCAAAATTGGCGGCGGCGGCTGCCATTGAAAATTATAGATCGGCGGCGGCGGCTAGGCGGCTAACCCGACATAAAATTGACATACGGCGACTCTATGATGGACATTTTAACATTTAAAATAATAGTTGAAAAGTTAAGCTCCGATATTTTTTCCTTAATAATAGATGTTTTTAAGTTAATTGTAAGATTTTGAGAGGTGAAAAAATCATCGATTCCATACCGCTATGCTCTATGATACACTCTATTTTCAAAGTATGCTAAAGCTATGTTTAGACGATTGTCAGATCGGACAACTTTATCAACCCTGTTAAAGTGTCGCAAATGTACGGACAATGACAGATTTTTAGGCAAAGGTGAAGACGATTGCAAGAAACCCTTACAATTTCATATATTTAAAATATATTTTGTAAATATTTATATGCAGGATTGCCAATAAAAATATTTTATAGACAGTGGCCAATAAAATTTTGGCGCCGTTGTCACATGCATAAACTTCGCAGATATTACAATCTGCAAATTATCTCACAATGGCTTTTCTGCCAACGTTGCAAGACAAAAATTGTATGTTCACTCGGTTGTACGTTCACAGGGTTGCATTTTTCCGCCATTCATCTACACGGGGCAAAATCGCATTTTTTGATATGTTTGAATCGAAAGAAAATATATTTGGAACACAAATTTTTAAATATTTTATATTTCTTAGCAAATAAATTTTATTTGAAAATCAATAAAATATATTTGGAACGCATATATTAATATATTACAACAAATTATATTTGCAAACTAAATTTCTCAAATAAAATATGTGTTTAAATACAAATAAAATTATTATTTAGGAATTTTTCCAAATATATTTTATTTAAAAAAGATTTCCAAAACTTTTGCTGATTTTTTCAAATTTCAGTTTCAATTTTTCCTTGGTTTCGAATTGTACCTCCCAGTTATGATACCATATGCAGCATTACCTTCTGTTTTAAATGAATCATTTAAAATTTCTGAGTATTCCAAGCCATCATTAGTTGTCAATTCTCTAAGTACTTTATATTGACCCAAGATTATATGATTTCAATTATTATTTTTTTTAAGAACATTGAAAATTTCTAAAAATTTAACTTTGAATTACTGAAAAATTTTACACAATTTATGTATTTTATGAATATTTAAATGCAAATAAAGATTTGTTTCACAAATAGCAGTCACATTGGGATGTAAACAAATATTTGTTTAGAACAACATCTTCCCAAATACACAATTTTTGTATGTACCAAATATTACATGCTTAGAGTCTACCCTAAACATATATATGTTTCAAGCCGAATATGTTTGGGACAATATACTACAGAAGCGATTTTTTTTCAGCGTGTATATATAGCTTAAGTCGAAACACGTTGTTTCCAGGAGAGGCGAATCGACGTTTTAGTGAAATTTTAAATTTGTGTGGATTACCTTGTGGTATAAATAGAATGACCTCTACTGTTTTGAGCTTAACTTGATAGATTCTTCAGAATGGAGGTATTAATTTATATGTTTTATTATTCTTTAATACTGCATTGATTTTTTTCCGAAAATATGGAAAATATATTTTTATCTCTATATGTACATAATCTAATAATAAATCTTATTTTTTCCTTTAAACAAGAATTTTTATAATTATTTTTCTATTTCTATCAATATTATGATTTTTAAGACATGTTAAGCTCCCGGTTGTGACAATAAACGCATCAAAACGAAAATCACTCACTTCCATATCGTCCACCCAATAAATGAATAGTGTATAACTTATTTGTCGTTTCGAGAAAATCATATTTGAAGTTTTTGTGAAATTGAAACTCGATATTATTATTTATTAATGAACAATTTCAAACACCCAATAACCCAATTTGTGGAAGTGGAATTTCACCAGATATAGAACCAATTCCGTAGATTCTTAGAATGCAATAAAAAATAATAGTGTATATGCGTACACATTATTCTTCTATTAAGGGGACGATATATCTGCTATATAGCTATTTGCTTATCAAAAATTTAAATTGTATCTATCCATATTTTAAAGTTTTTCTATGGAACGGCCGATGTGTTTCAGCCGATTATAGCCGCAAAGATCGGCGGCGGCTTCGGCTTGTGAAAAAAGGTCGGCGGCGGCTAAAATCGGCGGCTCGGCTTGCCGGCTTCATACTCTGTTCATGGATCAAGAAACTCTACCATTCTAAATTTCAAAACGATTGGATGTAAAATACAGCTTCTATAGGACTAAAGGGCCAAATCGGACGAAATATATATATGGGAGCTATATCTAAATCTGAACCGATTTCAACCAATAGGGATCTTAACAGCAGCGAAATGCTCTAAACTGCAAAATTTCAGATCGATCGGAGTGAAATTGCGACCTGTAGTCGACGAACAACTTTACATGGACAGACGGACGGACAGACATGGTTAAATCGACTCAGCTAGCGATTCTGAGGTGGGTCTAGCTGTGTTATTTTCAGGTGTTACAAACATCTGCCGTGAAACAAACTTATAATACCCTGTACCACAGTGTGGTGTAGGGTATAAAAATATGTACATATTTTTCATAAATTATATTATTTTCTTATCTGTCCACATTTCTATGAATATTTATATATACTCGTATGTTTCTCATAAAAAAACATAGATATACTCGTATGTACATAAAACAATTATCATTCTGGATAGATAAACATCTGGTATATTTTCAAACATTTGCGGATGCGCAGTTGGGCGTCCAACTTAAAATTCACAATAGAAAAAGTTCGTTCCATTTTAGGTATTTTTGCATGAAAACATGGAGTCCACACAGGTATGCGAAATATGCAGTTGTTGTTGAATTTGGTAATATATGTATTATACATGAATAAATTGGCATCGTAGATGTGTTATTTGAACGAGTATTTGATATACCCAACGTTTTTCTTTAATTGAACAGATGTGCCAATAAATATCGTGGGGTCATGAGCACTCAGAAATCTTCTTGAATTTGTGGATAGAGAAGTCGTTGCGGCTTCTGGTGTCACTTTGGACAAAGGAAAGTAAAGAGCTTTGCCCAGATATCTGGTACAAAACTTTGTTCATTAGACATTAAATTGAATAATCAAGCAATTGCATTTCATTCGCGAAAAGCGGTTTTAGAAAATACAAGTAAAACCGGCTAAAGGTTCGGCCATGCGAAATCTTATGTGGTTCATTCCGCGATTAGCGGATAATTTGCTGTCCTTGTGTATGTAAATTACTCAGGGTCGAGCGCAGGATTTTGTTTTGGGGGGTTTTCACATGTCGTACCCAACTTAGATCACTATTGAATTTGGTTGAAATCGGTTCAGATTTAGATATAGCTCCCATATATATCTTTCGTCCGATTTGTCCCTTTAGTCCTCTATAAGCTGTATTTTACATCCAATCGTTTTGAAATTTAGAATGGTAGAGTTTCTTGATCCATGAACCAACGCTGCCGAATTTGAAGAAAATCGGTTAAGATTTAGCTATAGCTCCCATATATATGTTTCGTCCGATTTGGCCCTTTAGTCCTATAAAAGCTGTATTTTACATCCAAACGTTTTGAAATTTAGAATGGTAGAGTTTCTTGATCCACGAACCAACATTGCCGAATTTGAGGAAAATCGGTTAAGATTTAGCTATAGCTCCCATATATATGTTTCGTCCGATTTTGCTCTTTAGTCCTTTAGAAGCTGTATTTTACATCCAATCATTTTGAAATTTAGAATGGTAGAGTTTCTTGATCCATGAATAAACACTACCGAATTTGAAGAAAATCGGTTAAGATTTAGCTATAGCTCCCATATATATGTTTCGTCCGATTTGGCCCTTTAGTTCTATAGTAGCCGTATTTTACATCCAATCGTTTTGAAATTTAGAATGGTAGAGTTTATTGATCCCTGAACCAACACTACCGAATTTGAAGAAAATCGGTTAAGATTTAGCTATAGCTCCCATATACATGTTTCGTCCGATTTGGCCCTTAAGTTTTGTAGAAGCTGTATTTTACATCCAATCATTTTGAAATTTAGAATGGTAGAGTTTCTTGATCCATGAACCAACACTACCGAATTTGAAGAAAATCGGTTAAGATGTAGCTATAGCTCCCATAAATATGTTTCGTCCGATTTTGCTCTTTAGTCCTGAATAAGCTGTATTTTACATCCACTCATTTTGAAATTTAGAATGGTAGAGTTTCTTGATCCATGAACCAACACTACCGAATTTGAAGAAAATCGGTTAAGATTTAGCTATAGCTCCCATATATATGTTTCGTCCGATTTGGCTCTTTAGATCCAATCGTTTTTATACCCTACACCACACTGTGGGTATTATTTAAGTATAAAATGTCCCAAAAGTAAATTTATGTAAACAATTTATACATGAATTACAACATTTATATATCAGAGTTATTCAATATTACGAGAGTGGTGTAGGGTATTATATAGTCGGCACCGCCCGACTTTAGCCTTTCCTTACAGGTTTTTAATAAATTGACACGACGAGACAAAATAAAAAAATCGTCTAATACTGCGTTAACATCTACTGGAATGCCTCGATGAATATTCAACGAAGCCAATCCATTTAAACGAATTTCAGTCATTGTTGACCGCAAGTAATTTTTTAGCCGACGCAATGTTGAAAAAGAAAATCCTGGGACAAAAAAAAAAACATAAAAAATCGAAAAAAAATATTTATACCCTACACCACACTGTGGTACGGGGTATTATAAGTTTGTTTCACGGCAGATGTTTGTAACACCTGAAAATAACACAGCTAGACCCACCTTAAAGTATACCGATCGACTCAGAATCACTAGCTGAGTCGATTTAACCATGTCTGTCCGTCCGTCCGTCCGTCTGTCCATGTAAAGTTGTTCGTCGACTACAGGTCGCAATTTCACTCCGATCGTTCTGAAATTTTGCAGTTTAGAGTATTTCGCGGCTGTTAAGATCACTATTGAATTTGGTTGAAATCGGTTCAGATTTAGATATAGCTCCCATATATATGTTTCGTCCGATTTTGCTCTTTAGTTCTGTAGAAACTGTATTTTACATCCAATCATTTTGAAATTTAGAATGGTAGAGTTTCTTGATGCATGAACCAACACTACCGAATTTGAAGAAAATCGGTTAAGATTTAGCTATAGCTCTCATATATATGTTTCATCCGATTTGGCTCTTTAGATCCAACCGTTTTTATACCCTACAACACACTGTGGTACAGGGTATTATTTAAGTATAAAATGTCCCCATAGTAAATTTATGTAAACAATATATACATGAATTACAAAATTTATATATCAGAGTTATTAAATATTACGAGAGTGGTGTAGGGTATTATATAGTCGGCCCCGCCCGACTTTAGCCTTTCCTTACTGGTTTTTTTTTTATTTTTTAAAAGTTTGCATCCTAGCGAAGAAAATAATGCCTATTTGAAAAAAATCTATGGATAAATGTAGATATTATAGCCCTTTTGGTAGAGGTAAGAGAATTTCAAAAATTTTTTTTTTTTAATTTCTGTTTAAATAGCGATTTTATTTATTACTTTTATTTATATTATGTACATTTGAGTTTATTTACATGAACAAGTTTCATTAGAAGTAATTGTAAGTTTTTTGTTGACGTTTGTAGATTTCGGAATCGGTTTCTCTAATGAGGAACCAAATATAATCTCCCATCATTCTTTCATCCCACACGCAAAGAAAAAAACGTTTGGGCGTCGTTTATGGCAAACATTTTTGTTTGTCTCAAACGCTCTACTTTTCCCGTAACGGTTGAAATTTTTGCGGTGAATGCAAAAGTTTATCGTAAACGTAGTTTCTCTTACTGTAAACGAACATTCTTTCATTCCAAAATTTTCGTAATTTATTTTATGGTAAACGAAAAACGTTTACGGAACCATATTGTATTTAAACATGATTGAATTTAAAGAGAGTTGAGAGAACAAAGAGCTAAACTTGTTTTCATTTTGTGAGAGTGCGGTTTTATAACTTTTTTTTATTACTTATATGACGGAATAATATGTGTAGATGTATGTGTACAGAACTCAAAAGATGCAGATGTGTGTGTATACAACACAAAAAGCGACGTTGCAGTGTTTCTGCAAAAAGATGCAGATGTGTGTGTACAAAACACAAAAAAAGAAACGTTGCAACGTTGCATACATGTTTGTCCGCGTTGCTTTATTAACAGACGGTGGTGGATATTTAGTTATCTGCATCCCTCCCTCCGCACTGTTATACAATTTCATAACATTTGCAATCGTACTCAGCATGCGTAGAGTCGTATGCTGGTGGACCTTTAGTTTTGTACTGGCGCTTGTGGTGTTCGGTATTTGTGCGCGTGTGTGGCAAAATTAAAAATGTTTTTATCAGTTAACTCAAAATGATTTTATGCAAAGAATTAATTAAATCAAAGAATCTAAATTATCGGAGGTGCGATATCTCGCAAATATACTGTGGACTCCAATTTAATGTTATAGGTAAATGGTAAATGAAGTGAAGACATGTGGGAAAATAACCAAATTGTAAATAGCAAAAAAATGGATCGAGCACTGCATGAAAATATTAAATACTTTGTGGAAAGCCGGAATAACAAAAACAATAGATTTTAACAGAAACTGAGACCATCTATTGCTTTTGTTAACGACTAACTGGTTATTTTTCCACTCGCCTTAAATTGTGAATAAGCAAATTAAAATCATTAACAATCAATCATCCCACGTTTAGGTACTGAAGCTGCTAATGGTAATTGTGAAATAATTTATTCAGGCACAATACAACTGGATACTTCTGGAAACTGCTGATATAAAACTCACTTTTGACTAAAAAGTTTGATATATGGTAAGATAACATCTCGCTACATTTTTAATATGTTCTAACATACATGCTTTCTTTTTTACAGTTTGTCTACAACCCAATTAGAAGATAGCAGCCAAATAATAGCAGAGGTGTTTGTCGGGGAGCTCCCGGGGACATTTTAATAAAAATTGTGACATTTTTGATTATAAACATAATATTACAAAACATATTAAATATCATAATTCAATCAAATTATTCTTTTGTGACAATCGTTTTCTCATTTATTGTTAAACTGACATTGCTTGTGACAAACGCAATGATTGTTTGCAACACACGTTTTACAGGGTTTGGGATAAACAGGCATTGCTTGTGACAAACACAATAACCGTTTGCACTAAACGTTTCACAGGGTTTGTAATAAATGTAAATCATTTACGATAAGTACACTAACCGTTTGCTATAAACGTTTCTTTGGGTTTTGGGATAAACATAAATCGTTTGCGATAAACATACACCACAAACGAAATTCGTTTGTCTAATTTTTCGTTTGGGAGTAACGAATTTTTTCTTTGCGTGCAGTGCCCTTGGTAACCCCGCTCGATGGATTTCAATTCTTGGTGAAACCTTTCGCCATGTTCGTCACTTACGTCGCCAAGATTCTAGGGGAAAGAGTTTAAATTATAATGCAAGAATGAATTTTGAGGGACATATTTACACCTGTTGGAATACATAAAGCGAAAAATAAGTTAGAAGAATACATACATATGTGTTATATACATAAATATATAAAAAAAATATTTTTAATCAATTTTTTCATAATTTTTGAACAAATGAGTCATTCCATGCCAAACGGGACGATTTTTGACATCACTCTTTGTGATTGCTTCGAAATTTTGTGTATGCATTATTTACCTAAAAATATCTTAAAAAATTTCTTTAAGAGTTATGAGCAATTTAAATTTGACGAAATTACGTTTTTTTCTAAAAGGTGTGTTCATTCTTTAGCGTGTATCTCCTGAAATACATGACCGATTTTAATGTTCTATACCTTGTTTTGAAGGTAATTTCAACTACTACAACTAACTTGATGTAAGCACTGCAACAAAAATACGATTTTTTTATGTTTTTGTCCTTTTATACTTACTATTGCGATTTTCAAAATGATTACACCCTTCGATTTTTTTGAAATTTTAATGTCGTGTTCTTAGATGTCTTTGTTAGTTACTGTATGAATTTGGAAGTGGTGAATTGATGGGAACTACTTTTTACGATTTTTTATAAAAAAAAAACAATTTGCATAATTTCTGTGAATGTGCCTTAAAAAATTAACAGAATGATAATTTTTAGTCATTAGTTTATTAAAACAGTAAGAACAATAAAACATTTAAGAAAAGAATGACAATTATTAATAATCAGTATACTTATGTAAAAATAAGAACAATAAAAAATGTATGAGAAAGATTCGAATTAAGTATATATACTTAAGTATATATAGTATACTATTACAGTAAAAAAGAAGAAAATGGGTATAAAAATATTAATCAATGTACACCGTCTTAACACAGCACTTTTCGGAAGTTGATATTGTCTAAACACAATTTTTTTTATCGGACAATGGAATGTATGCTTGGAAGTTTTGAGTTCAAGAAATTACTTTTGCTTTATTATTGCTTTGAATTGTCGTATTGAATGTGAAAAACTGACTAACAAACTTATTGCATATTTTTTTCTACATCAAAAAGTGAAATACGGGTTGCTGTGATTTAAAAAAAATTTTCATCTCAGAGTATAGTTTAACAAGTACTTTCTTATCTTTTGACTCTTGCTATTGTTTAAGGAGTTTTGTTTTTTAAATATCAAGCCATCGCTGATTTTTGCGTTTTTGCTAAATTAATAAAATTTATTGTTGTTATTGTTATATTAATAAACTAACGGCTAAAAATTATCATTCTGTTATTTATTTAAAGCACATTCCCAGAATTGATGTTTGATTAAGTTCCTCGAACAATCCGGGAATGTCGTTGCAAAAGCATCTGCTATCCACAGTTGTATAAAATTGTTTGTAAGGAATATCACGGACTCTATAATATGATATGTTAAAATCTGGGGCCAAAATATTGTACTGTTTCATCCGAGATGCAAGTAGTTCTGCTTTATCTTTGGTCAGTTCCAAATCTCTCACTAGATCCATGAGTTGAAACTGAGTTAAAAGCGATGACTTCTGACTCAAACTTGAATCGCTTAGAGTTGAGAACTCAGTTGAACTTGATGATGTTTCCGTTATTAGGCTGTTAGCTATACTTGGACACTTCCTACTTCAATCTATTAATTTATACAAAAATAGCAATCCGTATCGTGAATGAATGGTTGTCTCCAAATCATTGGCATTCCAAATTGCACGTAAAGTCTAAAATTAAAACGTTTTATTCCACAAAACATTGTAATACATTAATTGTAAAGTACTTACCACATTCTTCCACTAGTCCATCGAGTAAGATGTACATGGCACAAATTACACAAAATACTAGGTGTCAACGGTTCGTTCATATTTTTAACTCGTATACCAAAATATTACACATATATTTTTTCTATTATTTTACTAAACGCACGTCGATTTTTTAATTACATATTTTCCGCAGAAATTGTCGGGATCATTTACAATTTGAAAAGTTTTTTGCCTTTTACTCATACTTCGAAATATAAATTTGTAATATTTTTCAGAAAATCGACTTATCTCTTTAAGGCGCTGAATTACACTAATTATTAATATGAAATTTCATTCATAAATTCCGGGTTTAAGGTTCATAAGTTGCAGTACCTGTAGTTGGCATATAGTTTGCTTCGAAACTACTTTGTATTGCGTACATATAATTTTACTACCTGTATATACGACTGAGATGTCCATACCCCTAAAAGGCGTAACTGAATGGAAACCTCATAAATAAAAAACCACAAATATTGTTAAATGACCCTCTATCTGAGCGGATTCCATCCAAAATAGCTCTCACATTCATATTTTATGGAGGGTTACGAACGGCCATAAAACCTCGTCCTCTCTATAATTTTATAATGTCTGACATCAATCCTCATAAAATAAAATGCAAGTGCAATGTCTCTTATATGTCTCTCTCACATATGGCGAATTCAATGTTAGCAAAAGCATCATTTTTTGAATTTCCCTAACATTTACAAAATGGCTCATAACTTTTACTTTTCAAATAGACAGTGTTTTCTTCGTTAGCATGCTGGCTTTTTAAAAAAGTGATAAAATAATTTTTTCGATTTTTTTTCTATTTGTTATGGTTTTTTTTGTATCAGGAAAAAGTGTTTTTTAAAAAAAAAAATTTTTTCTCATATTTTTGACGACTGTAACTAAACCAACGATTCTACGTGAAAGCGATATTTGCAGCATATGTAGCCCTCATGTTTGAGGCATAACACGGCTCAATCAGGCTTATACTTGAACAATTATGGTCCAAATACTGAATGAATTTTCCATGAAAGCTGGATTATTACAAAAAAATTTTTAAAAATTAAAAATTTTTTTTTAATATTTTTTTCGTGTTTGTGGCACCTATTTGCACCAGAAACTGTTATCCACATCCCTTGGACTAAAATTTTGTTGCATAGTGATGTAGATATGGAATATAGGTCGAAATCTTGTAATATTCTTCAATATTTGTTGCATCAACATTGCAACGATGACGTGTCGGGCCGCAATCCTTGGTTTCTTGATTTGAATGTCCTGTTCTTCACAAAATATGTTAATAGACGAAAAAATCGCTCCAAAATGGTGAGTTCAATTTTCGCGCATGTCCATCAATTCCTTTTTCGTATTTTCTGCCAGATGGACGGCTTCAGCTAAATCATGATTTTCACTTTGAAGAACGCGACTTATTGATAATGCCAAGCAGTGAACTGAATGAACTACGTGGACCGAAACATGAAAATCCTACGTTTTTATAGCCATCAACAAATGAAATGCAGATGTTGTATGTAGTTTTAGATCTCTTCTTCCCCTTCCTAAATCGCCCCTCCCTCTTCCGAAACCTTTTCTCCATCTTCCTAATCTGTCAACCTCCAATTATTTCTTCTATCCTTCCTTTCTACCAATGGGAAACACAATGGACCGAATTGTCGGCCCCGAGTGAACTCGTCAGTTGTGTTCTGACGGGCGTCCCTTTCAACCTAACCTAACCTATGTAGTTTTATGATCAGACCAGGTGGTGTAGTTGCATTCCAAAGCCTCGATAACGGCTACTTGTAGGTGAAGATATATTTCAACAGACTCGTGTTGTTCTACCCATCGAGTTGCGCAATACCGCTTTAATTTTTGCTTTTTATCATCACGGAGATTGCTGTTGTTAGAAATTGCTTCTTGAAGAGCTATTTGCCTTTTAGGATATTGAAAAAAGTGGTATATGGTTTGGATAGTGCCGAGACAATTTCTTATTGGGACTACTTTGCATGCGTAACTTACAACTAAGTTGAAGCTGTGAGCTGCACAATGTGAATACAGTGCTAAGCTGTACTTTTCTTGGATATATGCTTTCGCCCCGTGAAATTCTCCGTTCATTGCTCTTGCGCCGTCATAGCATTGCCCAAATAAATATAGGGTGATCTAAATAGAGATACAATAGCCTTTTTTGACAGATCACGTGTGAGTCGTATCATGCTGTCATGTTATTTTTGTTAAGTATTGTTTGGCGTTCATCATGGAAAGACTTACGCCTGAACAACGTTTACAAATTATTCAGTTTTATTATCAAAATAATCCTTCGCCAATTGCGCTAAGTCCATTTTTTTTAAATCCAAAAAAAAAACACTTTTCAGTCGACCCACGACCTTGACACCCATGACCAATATTTTAGCTCTCGTTAAGAGCTTTCTTTTTGTCATTGACCGATTCCCGACCCGACCGATACCTTAGCAAGGCCATCATTTTGAATAGTTTCATTTGAATCGATTCTGCCACAACTTTCTCTTAGTGCAAATCCTTGTCGACCACAAAAGACTACTGTTTGAACTATTGCTTCCAAATACTTTCTATTTTCGTTTACCACTCGCTTTTCCTGAATTTGTAATTGTTTATCGATGGACGCTGTGGCTTGCTTTTCTACATTTCAGCTTTCAACACACTGTTTCTATGGTATTCGAGTGATGAGTGGTGGCGAAATACGTCCAGTGCTTTTTTCCAATAATTAAATGGTCTTGATACCAAGTTTCCTAGTTTTTGGTTATGCACTTCTGTATCCCTAGGAGCAAATAATACACATGTTTTACAGAATAAAACTCCGATTAAATGACATCATCGAACCAGAACAATTTTAAAGCAGGTCCATATTCTGGTAATAAAATCCTTAGCTCTGACTACCACAAAAATTATCTTTGTAATATTTCTTAAAATTTTTAATTTCAAGTTTTAATAGCCAAGAAGTCCCATATTCTATTTAATCCAATCTGCACCGGCCATAACTCGAATACAAAAAATAGTCAACGGTAACAGATAATTTTTAGTTCGCAAATACTTTTGTCGGTTTGAGCACAGGCTGATCATAAAACCAGTAAGGAAAGGCAGAAAGTCGGGCGACTATATAATACCCTACACCTCCCTAATAATGCGATAAGGGTCATTGCGATAATAATTTGGAACCTCTTTTGCCGAAGTTCGCACTGATTGGATATAAAATAACATTTTTACAGCGCTTACATGTGAAATCGGGGGTAACGTTTATATGGGGGCTATATCTAAATCTGAACCGATTTCTTCCAAATTTAACAGTGTTCATTCAAATAATAGGAAACCTCTTTCTGCCGAATTTCACACTGATCGGATATAAAATAACATTTTTACAGCGCTTACACTTCAAATCGGGGGTAACGTATCTAGGTATGGGGGCTATATCTAAATCTGAACCGATTTCTTCCAAATTTAACAGTTTTCATTCATTATAAACAACCTCTTTCTGCCGAATTTCACACTGATCGGATATAAAATAACATTTTTACAGCGCTTACACTTCAAATCGGGGGTAACGTATATATGGGGGCTATATCTAAATCTGAACCGATTTATTCCAAATTTAACATTGTTCATTCATATGATAAGAAACCTCTTTCTGCCGAATTTCAGACTGATCGGATATAAAATAAAGTTTTTACAGCTTTGACATGCTTTGATTTTGGATTTTCGACCACTTGACAGCAAATTGTATACGTATAGAAAACAGCGTTGTATATGGGTTACATTAAATAGTCATTTATATGTATGGGCTACATTAAATAGTCGTTTATATGTATGGGCCGTAGTCAAGACAGGACCTAAAAACTCTACAAAAAATTTGGCTATAGTTAGAGATCGCCATCTTCGAACCCAATAAGTTTCAGAAATAAAGACAAAACCAAATGGACAAAATTCGGGAAGCTAATTAGAGAAAGGCTAGGGCATAGAAATTTTGAGTGCCTTAGTGTTGAAGATATCGACACTAATTATACCCTACACCACACTGTGGTACAGGGTATTATAACTTTGTGCATTTGTTTGTAACACCCAAAAGGAGAAGAAATAGACCCATGGTTCATTATACCGATCGACTTAGAATCACTTTCTGAGTTGATTTAGCTATGTCCGTCTGTCTGTCCGTCTGTCCTATCCCTATTGAATTTGGTTAAAATCGGTTCTGATTTAGATATAGCCCCCATATATATGTTACCCCCGATTTGACATGTAAGCGCTGTAAAAACTGTATTTTATTTCCGATCAGTGCAAAATTTG
This sequence comes from Eudasyphora cyanicolor, assembly GCA_963930755.1. Lineage (NCBI taxonomy): Eukaryota > Metazoa > Arthropoda > Insecta > Diptera > Muscidae > Eudasyphora > Eudasyphora cyanicolor. Next base: position 251,076,005 of record OZ005736.1, on the reverse strand, counting down.
GCAGAAAGAGGTTTCTTATTACATGAAGGAATACTGCTAAATTCGGAGAAAATCGGTTCAGATTTAGATATAGCCCCCATATATACGTTACCCCCGATTTGACTTGTAAGCGCTGTAAAAATGTTATTTTATATCCGATCAGTATGAAATTCGGCAGAAAGAGGTTTCTTATTATATGAATGAACACTGCCAAATTCGGGGAAAATCTGTTCAGATTTAGATATAGTCCCCATATATATTTTTCACCCGATTTGACATGTAAGCGATGTAGAAACCGCATTTTACATCCGATCTTTATGAAATTCGGCAGAGAGAGTTTTCTTATTACGTGAATAAACACTACCAAATTCGGAGAAAATCTGTTCAGATTTATATATAGCCCCCATATATATGTTTTACCCGATTTGACATGTAAGCGCTGTAGAAACTGTATTTTATATCAGATCAGTACGAAATTTGGCAGAGAGAGTTCTCTTATTACATGAGTGAACACTGCCAAATTCGGGGAAAATCGGTTCAGATTTAGATATAGTCCCCATATATATGTTACCCCCGATTTGACATGTAAGCGCTGTAAAAACTTTATTTTATATCCGATCAGTATGAAATTCGGCAGAAAGAGGTTTCTTATTATATGAATGAACACTGTTAAATTTGGAAGAAATCGGTTCAGATTTAGATATAGCCCCCATATATACGTTACCCCCGATTTGACATGTGAGCGCTGCAAAAATGTTATTTTATATCCGATCAGTGCGAAAGTCGGCAAAAAGAGGTTTCTTTCTACATGAAGGAATACTGCCAAATTCGGAGAAACTCGGTTCAGATTTAGATATAGCTCCCATATATATGTTACCCCCGATTTGATATGTAAGCGCTGTAGAGACTGTATTTTATATCCGATCAGTACGAAATTCGACAGAAGGAGGTCTTTCTACATGAATGAGTATTCAGGGAAGATCGGTTCAGATTTATATTAAAGCTCCATATATATGTTCCTCCTGATTTGGTATCAAACCGCTATAAAAGTTGTATTTTACTTCCGATCATTAAAATTTTCCAGAAAGATGTTTCTCAATTTAGGAACGAATATTGCTTAATTTAGCGATTATCGTTTCAGAATTATATAACATGTTTCTACCCATTTACCAATTATTCCAAATTATTATGGCAATGACCCTTATCGCATTGTTAGGGAGGTGTAGGGTATTATGTAGTCGGCCCCGCCCGACTTTCTGCCTTTCCTTACTGGTTTTGATTACATTACGGATATATATATTAGTAAGGTCTTTCGAAGACAGCTGTCCGCTTCGAGAAAGGAAATCAACCCAAGAGAAGCCTTGGATGACCGGGAGATTCGCAACATTGGGAAAGAGGTCCGTAGACTTTACAATAGGGCACGCCGTAAAAAAACTCCAGTATACTGGGAGGACTACCTTAGAAGGCTCAGAGAATACAACAAAATCGCTAGGACAGCAAAACGAAACTCCTGGAAGCTATTCTGCAAACTGGTTGATAGCGTTAGCGATGTTTCTAAAATTAAAATGTTTCTTTCAAAAACCCATACCCAACAATACCGAAATAATGGTAGACGATATGAGCAGAAGAGTAGACTCAACTAAAAAAATGGTAAGGCTTTTGATGAACAAACATTTTCCGCGAGGTACGACGGGCCAGACAGAGATACCGAACTACAGAGAAAATGAAGCAGAACAAAGTTATACCATTACAGACCATATCGTCAAAAAAGCGGTAAAAAGCTTTTCACCATCAGGACCTGATGGAATATTTCCGGCACTACTACAGACGGAGGTGGATTACATATCAACTCTTCTAGCCGCTATTTTCACAGCATGCCTATACTCACCGAAAACCTGGCAGGAGGCAAGAGTAGTTTTCATACCTAAACCCGGCAAGGCCAGATATGCAACACCTAAGGCTTATGGACCAATAAGCCTAACATCTTTCTTACTCAAAACCATGGAACGTATAGTGAATACCATGATTAAATGTAAGATGCAAGTCGAAATGCTAAAATTTAGACAACATGCCTATGTTAAATGGCGATCTGGGATTGATGGAACCGTAGTGCAGACAACATCTGGAACTTGCTGTTATACAGATGGATTGAAAGGGGGAGAGAACGGGGCTGGGACTTTATATCGAGGAACCGGAAACCGAACTCCGAGCAATTACAGAATGTGTGAGCTGGCTTGGCGCTAACACAAGACCAACAAATGTGAATACCTTCACAGATAGCCAAATGGCTATCAGGGCAATAACGTCTAGAACGGTGAAGTCGAGGACAGTTTTAGATTGTAAAATGGCGATTAACGCCTACTCCGAAGACGGCACTATATGCATCATATGGGTACCTGGTCATTGCGGAGTAAGGGGTAACGAGAAAGCATTTACCTTGTAATCTAGAGCCAGGGACTTGCAAACAACGATCCTAGAGAACGCAAAGCCCTTGGGAGTTACGCGTTTAGAACTAAAAATAAGGGCAAAGAACGCACATACCACGCTATGGAATAGTGAAAACGTTGGGAAAACAACAAAAGTCGTTTGGGGTGACCCAAACGAGGACAAGACCAATACCTTGCTGGGATTGAGCAAGGTAGAGAATCCCATTTCTTAGGAAATTATACTATACCAGACTTGACCCAACATAGGAGCGTAGACTGGAAAAAAATTAAGGGCTATGTCGATAACACCGAGTTCCAAAAATAACCAGCCATTAACTATTAGAGCGCACAACAGGCCGAATACTGGTTAATGTGTATGTCCAAGGACATGAGGCGGAATTTTCCCGCCTCCTCTTCTCAACCTAACCTAAAGATATGTATTAAATATTTAAAATCTTTGGTTTACAAATCGCTTTGTCTGTTTGATCATATGCCGATCATAAAAATCGGTTGTATATTTACGTTCAGACTACTTCAAAGTCTATTACACTTCTAAAAATAAACGCTCGCAAAAACTTAAAAGGTATGCAAATATTTTTGATCGCGACTGCACTGTCCACAAACTGGAAATTAGAAAGAGTGAATGTATCCTAGCCAGCACCACATATAGGCTTTTAGCTCTTAAATATCAGAAAGAATTATATTATTTCGGTCCCAATTGTTGAAATTTCGTCAATCTGTTTAGGTTATTAATCCAGCAACATTCTTAACTATATAACTATAATCTTGGATAAAAATAAATTAATTGAAGGATTGATAATAAATGATGACTTGGAATACTCATCAATTATAACTCAAAATCTATAAAACGGAGGCAGGAAATATTTTATGTACGAACTCTTTCCCGGCTTTCCGATAATGCATCACGAATTTTTTACTCCTTTGGCTTATATATTTCGCATATCAGCGGGAGTAGAGAAGATAAATAAGTATATACTCATTAACACAGTATTGAATAGGAGAAAAAAAAATGCGGATCAAACCTACCCGAAAAAAGTGCACCCAGTGCCTTAAAAATCGCAATCCTATTCAATATCTACAATTTCGCTTCAGACACAAAAGAGATATTCCGTACGGTTTACCGAGAAAAAAATATAGAAAAAGTGCTAAAAATCCACCTTGAGCAAACAAATTCGTATGGCCATTAAATTATTAATTGAGCCAACTTGTCTAAAATAATGATGCAGAAGTTTTTATTTTTGGGGCTACTATCACGTCCAATTCCTAGAATTGGGTACCAAATCAATGAGCTGAAAAATGCTGTACTGTATAATTTACTTAGCTCCTAAGGGGCCGTTCAAGTATTACGTAAGCACTATAGGGGGGTGGGGGGGTCTTTGCTTTGCTTATTTTTGATGACATTGGGGGGGGAGGTTGGAGATGGTGATTACGTCAGCAGTAGTTCTTTACTTTTTTCCACATATGACAACCCACACAGATTGTGATTACTTCAGCAGTAGTTATTTACTTTTTTACACATATGGCAACCCACACAATGTCTATGCTCGAAAACAAAACCCATATTCGGGGATTCCCATAAATAATGAGTACATTTAGGTACTCGCTTAGAATTTCTTCAATCAGTTTCGTTTCGGTACGATTGACGATTTGACGTGGTGTAAGCATAGCAAAGCAAGTAAATATTTGTGTTACCGTTGATCCACTTTCGCCAAAGTGGAATTGTTTAAGATGTCGTTTCAAATAGACAAATCCAAGTTATACCAACAATTGTTTGAAAGTTTTAAAAAATCTCATACAAATACAAAACTACAAAAAGTACAGAAGTTAGTTAACGAAGTGTGGCGTAATTATAAGTTACAAGCAAAATCGGACAAGGAACTTGATATTATTGTCTCTAAGAGAATTGAAGAAGAATTGCAAGCAGCGACTAAGAATAAATCCAATCTACTACGATTTTTTTTCCAAGGTGAGTGATGAAGTAAATGTAAATTAAACAATCACCCCTATCGCAGAAAAAATTTCACGTGAAATGTTTTGATCCCTAGAAAATACAAAGTAGAAATTGAAGTCTATAGGTATATTATTCTGCGTTAAAGAGATTTGCAATGAAGAAAATGATAACTACTCGTCTTAAAAGTCTATTCAAGTGGAATTATTTTCACTTTCCATTTTGATTATATCCCTTCAATTTTTCTGGGGAGCAAAACTTTTCACATGGAATTTTATTCACGATAGGGGTGAATATTAAATGTACTCACTATAGTGTGTATGTATTAATAAGACAAACATTAGCAGTACCTATAAAATGTTTTAATTTTTAGGCAACGAATACCTGTAAGCCTGCAGAAAAACCACAAATTATACAGCCAGCTTCAAATTCTAAAGAACAAAAAGACGACATAAACCCCGGAGTGGAATCACAACAGCAATGCGAAAACACAGAAAAGCTATGAAAAATAAGATTGCTCTACTCGAAAAAAATCTGAATGCTTTGTATTCTGCCAGAGATAGTATGCCAAGCCGTGTTGAAGTTGATAAACAAATCAATAAGTTGCGCGAAGAATTAAAAACAGCGAAAATGTCTTTAAACAGGAAGATTCAAAACGAAGTTGCCCAGAAGAAACACAGAGATGGTATGAAAAGAATGTTAGAAGATATTTCTCATGCAAATCCAGAAATAAAAAAAAAACTATCCATGAGGGATTCAGTGGGACGGCCTAGCCTAGAAAATGATCAACCATTATTATTGAAAACAATTGCGGATATTGCTTTATTTGGCAGTGCAGCAGATGATAGAAGACGAACAGAATCTATTCGCAGTGTAAAAACTCTTGACGAATTAACACAAGAATTACGAAAAATAGGATTTGACATTAGTCGAAGTGGGACATATCTTCGTTTGATTCCCAGAAAATCTAATTCTGCAGAGGGACGAAGACATGTATCGACAGTCCCTGTAAAGCTCACTCGGGCTCAGACTGATCAGCACAAAAGCCACTTAGATAGCAATTTCGCTGAAACATCAATCCAATATTTGGAGAACATAGCATCCATACTTGGACCAGATCAAGTATTTTTCATATCTCAAGATGATAAAGCTCGGGTCCCTATTGGTGTAACTGCGGCAAATAAGCAAGCACCTCTTCTAATGCACATGGAATATAGAATCAAATTGCCTGATCACGACTGGGTAATCGCTGAGCGGCATAAATTAATACCATCAGTTTATGCTGGTATCAAAATCACTTCCAGTATGCTAGGACAACCGCAAGCCGTTGGATATTCTGGACCAACATACATCGCTATTCGAAGTGGAAAGCATAGTTCATCTACTGCAAATACTCATGCTCATGATTTCGAGACGCTTCTCGAACTTGAAGAGTTTCAAGCATTAGCTAAAACTGACCATGGGTTGGTAAAACCAGTAGTAATCATGACGGTTGATGGAGGGCCAGATGAAAATCCGCGTTATATAAAAGTTATAGGGTTTGCTATTAAACACTTTAAGCGACATGATCTCGATGCATTGTTTTTAGCTACCAATGCTCCTGGCAGAAGTGCGTATAACAGAGTAGAGCGCAGAATGGCTCCTCTTAGTCGGGAACTGGCTGGTTTGATATTGCCTCATGACCATTTTGGGTCACATTTGGATGCACGTGGTGTTACAATTAATGAACATTTAGAAAGATCCAATTTCGAGTTTGCAGGAAATGTGTTAGCTGAGATATGGAGTTCAATGGAAATTGATGGCTATCATGTTACTGCACAATATGTTGGGCCGGGCGAACAAGATCTGCCTGATTTGCCAGATATTGAATGGTATTCAGAACATGTGCGTGAAAGCCAATACTTACTTCAAATTGTAAAATGTAGAAACATAGAATGCTGTCGTCCAAGAAGTGGCCTATTTAGATTACTAGACAACAGGTTTCTTCCACCACCAGTAAAAGTAAAACAAACAGTTGATGACTTGGTTTTGGATGATGGAGGGCAATTTCTCAATCTTCCAGTCAATTTAGCTCTACGCTTAAATTCTTCACTCAAAGATTTCCTACAAATGCCATACGATTATTTTTGTCCGACGGTAAAATTGAAGGTATTAAGTCGAACATGCAAAACGTGTGGTCTTTATCATACTTCCGTCAAGTCACTAAATCGTCACATCGAGAAGATCCATAAAAAAGTAAACACGCACACTGATATGAAAGTTAGGCCTTTAAGAGTGGCTGCTCGTCGTGCTAATGAACTGATGTGCATTATTCAAAATTTAGAGCACCAAGATGTTGAATGGCTCGATGAAAACGACGTAGACATTCCAAAATCGAATGAAAGTGAGCAGACACACAACATTGAGCAGCAAACATCCAATGTCATCGAAAACTTAGAATCATGGATTCGGGTGTCATGGACTGAAGACTGTTAATTGAAATTAATATGTACACCAAAAATTTAAAAGAATTTTGTTTAGTTCGTAATATTACTTAATAAGATTATAATATTTGTACTTTACTCTATGTTGAATACCGTATCAATAAAGTTTGTTTAAATGAATATTATGTGCGTTAAAGTCCTCTATCCTAAGCCTATTTTCTTATTTCTAGAATTTTAACTGCTGCTCATGAATGAATAACAAAAATAGAATACATTAAATGAAAAATGCATATAACAATGTTTACGTAAGCATGGGGGGGGGGATAAGAGCTTTGCTTACTTTTGATGACAAGGGGGAGGGGGGGGGGGGGGTAAATAATTGCAATAAATCTACTTACGTAATACTTGAACGGCCCCTAAGTGACTTTTGAAAAACTGGCCACTGTTCAAACCGTGTGAATGTGAATAACGTATTCCAGTCACGCCTTTAACTGTGTGCAAACTTCCAGATAAATACTTTAAAAAGGGCTCTGTGGTCAAGAGGTCACCAAACGTGTGGCGGCGAATCAAATGCTTAATATGCATGTTGTATGTTCCAAATTTCGATATAGTCTGTTTAGTTATGATAATAGAAATCATATCGCATAATTAGAAAACTGATCACGTGTATAAATTGCACGTTGACGACACTCAAAAAGTATCTACATTTTTGTTAAATATATTACCGCAGTAATTGGCATTTGATATATTTCGAAAAGACTTTTAAAAATTTGTTGGTCGCGGTTTGTTCCCATCTTGTCCTCAGATGGGGCGACGCATTTCCTTGATGATCGGTATAGGCACATATGTACATATATGTTTTTGAAGAATGTAAATTTCTTTGGAAACTGCTACACTGACCATCTACTGAGAATTAAAAATTTATCATTTTAGATATGTTACAACAATAGGAGGTGAGCTATAAATTTCGAATATGATTTCAAGATTTAAAAATGCGGTTTTATGTCCGTTTTTCGCATTTCCTTTGAGATCAGTATGTACACATCAATATGTAGATTTTTAGTTCTGAAAGAATTTTGAAATGCAGTGAAAGAATGAAAATTGCTTGTCACTGTTAAACTGACCACAATCTTAGAATCCAAATCGTGTTTCCATATTATTTTATCTTTGTATCATTTAGATGTCGGGTCCTACCGCTCACACACGAAACTTTTGTCTCTCAAGGAACATGTGTATCGTGTGCGAACGAACACACATGTCGATAAAACTAAAACTAGACCGTCGCGTTCTCGATCCTCCCAGCATACGTCGAGACCATCCTTAGTCCAAGATCGCCTCCGCCGTCCCCAGCCTACAGTTTCAAACCCTTGTGAAGACGCCACCAGATTACCATCAATGTCACCTGAACGACGTCCAGTTTCCCGGCGTGGATCCAACTCCGCAAACTCCTCCGCTAGTCGCAATACGACATCGCGCATCAACGACGTCACGTCTTTCTTCCCATAGCGCTGGCTCCAACGGCCCCCAGATGGTGACGATCCTGTTGAGCTCCGGAGAGTCACAGATCCTGAACCTGGAGAGCCTAGTGGAACGACTGAACCTTCCCACAACCAAACGGAGCGTTAAGGAGTACTGTACACTCAATCTGAGGTCAAACCACGGTCCTGAGGTGAAACTCCAGGTGGTAGATCTGGTGAAGGAGTGGCTTAATCCGTTGGATATCTTCGTATTTAAAAGGTAAGACTCAGAGAGTATTTTTAAAAGGTATTTTGTCTCGTATCATTTATGTAACTTCGGGTGTTCCACAAGGTAGTCACATAGATCCTGATCTGTTCTGTTCTATCTATATCTTAATGATCTTCCGTCGGTGGTAAACTATTCTAAGATATTAATGTATGCAGATGATGTCAAGTTGTTTCTGTCCTTTAACTCAGTTCCTTATATACAACAAGGATCTTATGCATTTGTCAGATTGTTGTAACAGAAACTTTATATCGTTAAATATTATTTTCACAAAAATGTCGAGTAAATTGACCGCGGAGTCATCGCTTATGTGTAAGGCCTAGGTGATGGTTGGTAAATAAAAATCCACAAATCCAATTCTAATACCAACCGTTTTATTCTGTGTTTGTTTTCCATTTCTCCATTTATGTTGTGAGCCACAAATCAAACGAATACACATTCATTTGATTTGTTTTGGCTCAAGAGAGTTCTACAATTTTCTGTTCCGTCAGGTCTTAGCTATCTCCGGACACCCCCACCTTCTCTAGCTACATCCATTTGGCCTGAACATTTTGGTCCTTCGAGCCGGATCAACAGTAAACTCTCTGGGATTCTCAGCTCACGCATTTTGGTATTTTATTTTATTATTTCAAGGTAGGTACGTCACTATTATTGGTTGTCCCTCAATTTATTGTACAGGGTGGCTGATGAAAGCTGCTACCAAAAAAATTTAATAACTTTTTTTCTATTTAATGACTTAAATACCATCGAAACCCTTCAGTTCGGACGGAGGAAACAATCGCTGCTGTAGCTGATGCCATACAAAACAATCCAAGAGTTTCGACAAGAACCTTATCTGCTCAAATGGGTATAAGCAGACCGCCATTGCAGTCAATTATGCAAAAAGATTTGGAGTTATTCCCATATAAAATTCAAATGGCCAACAAAGTGAACTCAGCAGACTTCCCGATTCGCTTGGAATTTTGCCAGAAGATGCTTCAAATGGTGGAAGAGGACGGAAACATGTTGAACTGTCTTTTCATGTCTGACGTGACCCATTTCGATTTAAACGGCAACATAAACAAACAAAATTGTCGAATATGGAGTGCTTCCAACCCACAGATACTCCATGAGACGGAATTGCATCCACTTCGTGTCACAGCCCTACTTCTTCGAAGAAAACGGTCACACCGTTACAGTTACTGGAGGCCGTTACTTGAGCATGTTGAGAGAGTTTTTCTATCCAGAATTACGCCGAATGAGAATTTCTTTGAACTCAGTGTGGTTTCAGCAAGATGGTGCAACTCCTCACATAGCCCGGCCTGTTATGACAGAATTGCGGCGAAAATTTCCCAATAAGCTGATATCCAGAAACTCCACATTCCGTTGGCCCCCCAGGTCGCCTGACCTTACTGCACCTGACTTTTTCTTGTGGGGTTATTGCAAACAGGAAGTCTACAAAGCAAAACCAACAAATTTGAATGAACTAAAGCAATCCATTCGAGAAACAATTGCGGCTATACCCGTCTCAACTCTCCAAGCAGTAGTGAACAACTTTTTGGTAAGATGCCGCACATGCATCAACGAGCAGGGGGGCATTTAAATTCCGTTATGTTTAAAACTAATTAAGCTATATTTAATTAAATTTAATGAGCTTTAACATGAATAAAAGAAAACTGAATTCCATACACTGAAAAAAAAGTTATTTTAGTTTCTTAATGTAGCAATATTCATCGGCCACCCTGTATGTAAGTGTCAAAAGCACCATAAATAAATATATTAAACGACGGAATACTTCCCGTAAATTGGATGTAAAGCACCAATTGCAATTTCAAAGTTGAAATAAATAAGTTTAATTCATAAATTAACTTAGACAGAAAGTGAGAGAAATAAAAAACAGAGAGCTAAAGGAGTACCTAAAGTAAAGTGGCGGAAAAACATCGAATCTGCAGGAAAACTGGTTTAATTGGATGCTTAAGTTTCCTGAAATTTGGCGGCAGAAGAATGAAGAAAGACCGGATTTCGTTGACAGCTATTGAATTGTGTATGGAATACCAACTCTTGAAGTCCCCAATACAGGATTTATCATAAATTAATATTGGGTACCACCCAGACGATATAAGTGCAGGCGGAAACCGATCTGAGACTCCTAGGTTTTGAATTTTCGGTTTCCTTCATTTAATCATGTCATTAGAAAAATTTATCCGTTTGGGCGATAGTTTGGTTGAATTTGATGTCGCATTGAATGGTAATGAGTTACCAGTCAGCTCGAATTCGTTGCTGATCAGTCGTAGTGAACGGAGGTGTTTATCGCAGAGCGGATAGTTAAAACCTATTACGCAATCGCAAAAAAAATCTGTACAAAGTCTGGAAGGCCTACCTATTACGGGCTTATCCAGACAAAAAATAAATAAATTCGATTGACAGGGATGCCTTCATGTTCCGATGGAGCGGGGTTCCTCAATCGTCCGTCCGTTGGTTTTCACCAAAGCAGACCACACTAAAAATGGTGAAAATTTCCCCCCGGTACTCACAACAGGAGGTGCGATGAGGGGAAAACGTCATGTCTGACCGTCAAAACGGAAGCACAATGATTACCGGATAGCGCTCAGAGTTTTGACGAATTTGGAGGGGAGAGAAAAGCTCTTCTATTTCGGTGATGCTTGATCAGTAGAATTGTGTAGGGTGATCTAAGTAGATATACTTTTTTCAATAGCCTTTTTTTGACAGAGCACGTGTGAGTCGTATCATGCTGTCATGTTATTTTTGTTAAGTATTGTTTGGCAAAGACTTACGCCTGAATAACTTTTACAAATTATTCAGTTTTATTATCACAATAATCGTTCGCCAATTGCGCTAAGTCCATTTTTTTAAATAAAAAAAAAAACACTTTCCAGTCGACCTACGACCTTGACACCCATGAGCAATATTTTAGCTCTCGTTAAGAGATATCTTTTTGCCATTAACCGATTCCCGATCCGATGTACCGGAATCATCGGTCCATATTTCTTCAAAAATGATGCCGGTGAGAACGTAACCGTCAATGGCGACCGTTATCGTGCCATGATAACCGACTATTTGATGCCTGAAATTGAAGCTCGTGATCTCGACTACATTTGGTTTCAACAAGACGGCGCCACTTCCCACACATCGCATCAATCAATGGAGTTATTGAGAGAACACTTCGGTGAGCAGATAATTTCACGTTTTGGGCCGGTCGATTGGCTACCAAGATCGTGTGATTTCACACCGTTAGATTTTTTCCTGTGGAGATATGTAAAGTCTAAAGTGTATGCGGACAAACCCGCTTCGATTCAGGCCTTGGAGCAAAACATCACGCGTGTCATTCGTCAACGGATGGACCATCTGAGACGTAGCCGCGGGCAACATTTGATAGACATAATCTTCAAAAATTAAATGCCAAAGAATGTTCTTTCAAATGATAATAAACATTCCCCATTCAATTTGAATTTTCTGTGTTTTTTTTTCTTTAAAAAAGTAGGGAACCTCGAAATTGGTCACGCTATATAAATGTGCCCTGAGTCGAGCGGGTGATGTGTGGCCGGGTGCCCAGTTGGATGTTGTCGAAAAAAGCAATATCCCTAGTCACCCTAGAGCCATCGCCTGGGTTACAGAAGAGCCCTCCAACTCGGCTGACGTATCGATATCTCCATTCTAAACTATGCTAAGTGCAAAAAGGTCGTTTTTTAGGAGAGCCGATCAAAGTTTGATGCATTTTTTTAATTTTGTGTGGAATTCCTTTGTAATGGAAATCGAAATACCTGTACTGTTTTGTGAATAACTTTTGATTGGGTTGACGGATATACACCAAATTTTTACTGAATATAATTTGGAATATTTAAAAGTTAAAAATGCAATCTCCCTTAAAATATGGTAAGTCGACTTAGCATGTTTTAGAATGGAGGTATCGATATTAGAAATAATAAAAGATTCCAATCCTGGGGGCTAATCACGTCATCCGTTAACGAAATCGTTTTCGTGTCGAAAAAGTTATCGCAGCAACGACTTCTTTGGATCACGGGAATCCATCGACAATTTTGATTTTTTGTTATCATTTTGTATGGAATGGCTACGCAAATAGTGAAGAAGAATAATATAAACAAGTTGTAAACGGCGTAACGAACAACTTATAGGAATAAGAATAAATATAATTGCAGTGAAGTTTATTTTAAACATTAAATAGATCCAATGTTATTTTGTATTCCTCATTCAGAGGAGGAATACAAAGCACAGCCTATTCGAATATAAATAGGGACAAAAGTAATCCTTTGTTATTGTCTGAATTAAAAAAATAGGTTTTGCCGATTTAAAAGGCGTTTAAACATTCAAAAGAAGCGTTTAACTATGTTTTATCTGAAATTTATTTCCCCTGCCATTCGTCAACGTCCGTTGTACTGGGTTTTCCAATAGGGACATAACAATTTTGTATCTTTATACGAAACGTCAATGCACCCTCAAACATTTTTAATGATCTTTCAATGTCAAAAAGTTGAGTTACGTGCAACGTTTGGAAATCGTTAAAAATTACTACCGAAATTCGGAGTCAGTGGTCGCAACTTTAAGAGCGCTTACTCAAATTTTCGGCGGTAAGAATGAAGCTCATTTCTGGCTGAGTGGTTTTGTCAATTGCCAACGTTCCGGTCGAAATATCATATGACCGAAATCGAATTTCATTCTTAAAATGTAACATTTGCACTATACCTGGAATAAATTTGAACTCTATCAGCCGTATTCATAAAAACTTAAAACAGCTTTACAAACCTTTGTTAAGCAAACTTTGCTAAAACTGTATTCATAAACAATTATTAGCCTAAAACACCTTTTGTAAACCATTGTTAAATGCGTGGATTTTAATATAGGTTCGACCCTACTTTAAGCGTTTGTTAAAGTGACATTTGCATTTTCTTCGTGTGCATTTGCAAAACATTTTTATGGAATTCTTTAATTAAATGAAAAAATATTATAAAGCTTTTTTTGAACATATTTTCTAGAAATGGTTTAGAACGTTTCTCTAGTCCTTCTAGAACGTGTTTATATAAAAAAGGAATGTACCATTAAAACGTGGACGGATTTGTCGCATTTTTCTAGGAAGAGTTAAAGGCATTGTGCAACATAAGCTGCTCCTTATCCCAAAATTTTCGTAAGGATTGGCTCCTTTTTTGAGCAGTACTTTGATTGTCACAGACGGGCGGACATGGCTAAATCGACTCTGGGCATGATTCTGCGTCCATCGGTATATAAAATGCATTTTTGCATTCTTCTTTTCCCATATTGTAAATCGGTAATAATAAATTAATTTTCGCATCCTTTTTTTCTATATTGTTTCATAAAAGACCAAAAACTTTTATTGTTGCAAACCCACAACACTAGAAATGCAAATTGTTCAAAATTCACTAGTGATATGTAAACAATCAACATGTGTTATATATTATTCGTTATTCGAATACCTTTTTGTATGTAATAAATTTTTTTTTCTTAATTCGTCATTTATTTGATCTTTAGTTGTTGTTTTTTATTTATTGGACAAATGAGCATACATTTTTCGTTAGTAATGCAGTCGTTTTTAATATAAGCAATAAAATAAATTATATATTCGACTACTCTTACAATTGATAATCCTTTTAATGCATCATTAAGAGAGAAAATGGTGTGTGAAAAAGATGTTGTTGCCAGCATTACATTGACGAAGTCATTAATATGTTTATTAGTTAAAAAGCTGTTTATGAATAAGATTTTTTAATAATCGTTTATTAGGCCAAAAGTGTTTGTTAACTAACGTGCACTTTTTAGGCAGCCTAACAGATCTTTCCAGTACTGATATTCGTACTATCGATAAATTTATACATCAAACAGGTTGGTTTCGATGAGGGGCATTTCAGCCCGTGGTAACACTAGGGACCTAAACTGGTCTATGTGAGCTTGTAAAAAAATACGGCTGCCACCCTAACCTAAACCTAAACCTAAACGTGCACTTTAAAACATAATTAGGATTTTTTTTATGAATACGCTGTATATCTTAAATATTCAGTGTTTTATTAATATATAAAATTGTTGTCTCGTTAATGGAAAACCCTTTACCATTATTAAAACTAGACGCCACACAAAATCTTCTGGTCGGTGGATTATCTTCTTTAAAATAACACGGATTACTCATGTCAATGCACGGAGGAATGATTGTTCAAAACGACCGAAGAGAGCATACTTTCTATTAGAAGTTGCGTTTATATATATTTTTAAGGAGTCCAATGCTCGGTCCTAAAATCAGCTAGCATTAGTGTTAAAACATTATATTTTATACTAAAATGGCACAGGAAACTTACAATTGACATTTTTCTAAAAAAGACAATTTTGTTGTCGAGAATTTTGTCGCAAATTTTTCTCGATAACGGTTGCGGTGATCCAAAACTAAAATATTACAATCGAAACTTGTCGATAACGGATGCCGTGATTAAGCCCCTGGTCTGCCGAGCCATAAATGGAGAATTAGCAAAATGGGGGAGAATTCTGCAGATTAACCTCCATTATGCTAAAGCAGCCTCAGCGGCTATATTGCTGCGTCTGTCCACAGGTGCAGTAGACATCGTCCTGATACAGGAGCCCTACGTTGTAGGAGGAAGGGTGTGCGGCTTCTAGTCTGGAGAGGGGTAATCGCATATATTGGGTGGTCTCCAGTTACTTCCCCTATAAAGCTGTAGTGCCGACAGCTCTCTTCAGGGAATTAGTAGAAAAAGCAACGTCTGACGAGCTGGAGCTGATTATTGGCGCAGACACGAACGCTCATCATACTATCTGGGGTAGTACGGGTGATTCGCTTCTTGACTTTATTCTAACTACCAACCCAAGTATTTGTAGCATAGGCAGTCAACCGACCATTACAATTAAAGACAGACAAGAAGTACTCAACGTAACGTTTGATACTGACCAGCTGTCAGACAAAATTATTGGGTGGAATGTACTTGACGACCACTCATTCTCAGATCACAATTATATAGAAACTCAAACTCGCTTGAAAATCGCCTAAAACTGCCGTCCACAGAAAAGTGAGCAAGACAAAGTGGCACCTGTATGAGAAGAATTTCAAGGAAGTCCTCAACTCTAAACTTCTGTGCGGACCGAATGACAAAGCCGGTCTGGATAATCTGGTCGAGCATATCACCACATCATTCAATAGTTCCCTTGAAGAAACCTGTCCAAAAACAAGGTACAAGGGTAAAACTAAACCTCAATAGTGGACTTCGGAGCTAACGACTAGGAAAAATACCTGCAACAAGCTATTCAACAAGGCGAAACCTACTGGGGTCGCTAATGATTGGGATGCCTATAATGATCAACTCAAGATATATAAGAAGGACATTGGGGAGGCGCAAAGACGCTCATGGTATAACTTCTGTGGAGAAGTGTAAAAGGTCTCCGACTCCGACGAGGCAAGTAACTGGACAAAAAACACCGAGCAGTCCAAATTCAAGGAATATTTCGTCTAAAGTTAGCACATTCCAAACTAACATGAACAAAACAAATTTTCGCATTTGTCCTAAAGAGTTCCATATAATTAGAAAATGTCCAAGGTTTATCAGCACGGATTACAACCAGAGATAGGCGGAAATCAAAGGTAGTAATTTATGTATGAATTATTTCTTGAGCGCTCTTGCTCTAAAAAGTTGCAAGAGTAAGCACTTCTGCTTTAAATACAACCGACGACACAATACGATGCTTTATAAGAATTCTCATGCACCAAAAACTACAGTGAATAATTCGCCATCTTCTAGTGGCATACAGCCAACAAGCTCTAGTACAATCTCTGCACCATTTGTTCTCTCTGTCTGCTAGCTGGTGCGCACGATAACTCTCGAAAGGATTAACCAATTGACTTAAAATTTGGTCTGCTGTAATATTTTTCTCTATCTCCGGCTAAGTTCAAAGATGGACCATATTGGACAACTCCTTATAGTACCTCCCCCACAAAGGGTTAACATTTAGTTAAATATTGATTCTTTAATACCTTGTATACTACTTAATCGAATCTTCTGAAATTCCACACATAGTATTACTTTATTCGTCGCGAAAAATGAGCGAAGTTGCCACGCTCCTTTTAGTACCTCCCAGTTTATAACTTTAATACCAGTGCATAAAAATACTTGAAATTTTGTACAGTGTAATGCTTTTATAGTACCTAAAATCCAGAGAAAAGTGGGCATTATTGGCACGCCCCTTTTGGTACCTCCCACACAAATGGTCCATTTTGCACCAAATGTTAACAGCTTATAACTTTAGTACATATTTTAAAGTCATTAAATGCAATTTCAATTGATAACACTGTGGTCGAAATGGACTCTTTGAAAATGTAACAGATTGTAGACCTTACGAATAGAACTATTTGGACCATGCCGAATCTAGTGGCATTATCCGTTTTTCTAGGTTAGTATCT
Source organism: Eudasyphora cyanicolor (assembly GCA_963930755.1). Lineage (NCBI taxonomy): Eukaryota > Metazoa > Arthropoda > Insecta > Diptera > Muscidae > Eudasyphora > Eudasyphora cyanicolor. The sequence continues at coordinate 251,059,040 of OZ005736.1, read as the reverse complement.
TATTGGTGATTTTGGAGTGGAAGACTTAGGACTACACGCTTCAATCTAAAGATCGAAATAAAGGAAACCTTTGGAGAATTAATCCTCTCTCAACAGTCGTCCCCGCTACTCACCCCCTTACTCCCGAAAAAGTGCAATAAAATCTTACCACATGTCAAACGTCATACAAATTACTGAAATTTTTAGTTTTGTCTTAGAGAAAAATATTCCTCGCGAATAATTACTATGGAAATTACGAAAAATTACTAACAGGTTTCATAATTTAGCAGGTTTTGTTGGTTAGCTTTGTAATTTCCATACTCGTATACACTAACCTAAAAATGATTTACAAAAATTTAAGTCAAAAAATAATATCAATAAATACTTTCAGCTATGAGTAGAAAAATGCTCAAATTAGGTAATAACTTGAAAAAGACTTGATTCTCATAAAAACGTTGAGAAAGGACTCATGGTATTTTTTCACGAGCAATATTATTCTCAACGACGCCAACTAAATATTTCGTAGATTTGTATGATTTTTGACATATGCTAAGATTTGGTTGCAATTTTTATTGGTAAGGAGATGAGATGCGTGGACTACTTTTTTGAGAAAAATATGTCTCTAAGGTTTCCCTTTATCTCATTCTTTGGACTGAAGCGAGCATTCCGAAGTCTTCCATTTCAAAATCACCACCGAGATAGGTTTAGGTTAGGGTGGCAGCCGTATTTTTTATACAAGCTCACATAGACCAGTTTAGGTCCCTAGTGTTACCACGGGCTGAAATGCGCCTCATCGAAACCAACCTGTTTGATATAAAAATTTTTCAATAGTACGAATATCGGCACTGGAAAGATCTGTTAGGCTGCCTAGAAAAGTCGACCCCAGTATGTCCATTCGTCGTTTACTCAGAGCGGGACAGTCGCATAGCAAGTACTCAATGCTCTCCACTTCTTCCTCATCTCCACAGCTTCTGCAGAAGTCATTAGAGTCAATACCCAATCTTTTGGCGTGTTCGCCGATCAAGCAGTGTCCCGTCAGAACTGATACTAACTTTGACAATCTTTGCCTCTCTAGTGCGAGGAGATATTTTGATCTTCTCAGGTCATACCTTGGCCAGATTTCTCTAGCTACTCTGCAAGTGCCGATTTCTGTCCATCTTTCGTTGGACTGCCTGATTGCCTCTTGCCTAAGCCAAAGCTTGCACGTGGATAGTGGCGCACCAATATATGCAAATTCTTCGAGAATTTGTAATGTCGTCCCTTTCCTAGCAAGTTCATCGGCTTTGCAGTTCCCCGGGATATCCCTATGCACAGGCACCCATATGAGGTGTATACTAAACTGCTCAGCCATCTCGTTAAGAGATCTGCGGCAGTCGAGGGCTGTTTGTGAATTTAGGGATGTTGCCTCCAGAGTATTGATGGGAGCCTGGCTGTCCGAGTAAATTACAACGCCAGTGCTGGTTACTATGTTGTGACTCAGCCACTTGGCTACTTGCCATATTGCCATTATTTCGGCTTGATAGACACTGTAGGTATCTGGTAGTCTGTGAGCTATATCCAATCTAAGCTCTGCACAGTGTACTCCGAAGCCAACCTTTTCATCAAGCTTCGAACCATCAGTGTAAAAGTGAAGATGGTTTCTATTACCTGTAATTCTTCCAACCCATTCATTTCTGGCGGGAGTCATAGTGATGTAATTTCTCTCGAAGGCTTTGGTATATAGTCCACTCGGTCGGCTACCATAGCACTACACTTTGATATCCTCATGTGACCGTAGTTTTTGTACCTCCACATTGATAGGCAGTTTAATCTTATTGCCGCTTTGGTTGCAACTTCTCTCGCCACAATATTAATAGCCCTGAGCCAACACAGAAATGAGGTAGAAAATTTTCTCCGAAACCACTGTATAAATATTTTATTAGTCTCTGAGACACATTTTTCAACCAGAAATTGTTTTAGGATACGTGGTTATTCCACATACGATACTAAACATCCTAGCGGGAGAGCCTGTGGTGGTACAGCTCTTATTGTCCAAAATAAAATCAAACATTATCCTATGCCCGAATATAGGACTGAGCATATACAAGCAACTTCTATCGCTATCACAGGCACAAATCTGGTGATATCGTCGATATATTGTCCCCTTAGGCACAATATTAACAAAGATCAATTCATGGAGTTCTTCTCCACTCTTGGCACAAAGTTTTTGGTAGCAGGTGACTACAATGCCAAGCACACATTTTGTGCTCATTCTCACTACTCCAAAAGGCAGACAACTACTTAAAGCCGTAACATCTGCTAAACTAGATGTAGCTTCGAGCGGTCACCCTACATATTGGCCCTCTGATCTGAACAAAACGCCCGACCTTATTGATTTCGCTATAATAAAAAATATAATAAAAAAAATTCGCCTACCATTTTGACATCATGAAAATGGGTGTGACAGTTTGCCCAATAAGTATACCAACTGGTTAAAATATAAAAAATACGTTAGCTCACACCTATCCGATGGTGTATCGTTACTTACAACGGCTGAAATTGAAGCCGCGGTAAACCTATTCACAGACGTTGTAAACAGTGCTGTTAAAGTGGCTACTCGAAAAAGAGCACTCAAAAGAGATAACTCCAATAACCCAACAGGCATCCAAGCGTTAATCAATGAAAAAAGAAGCGTAAGAAGAGAGTGGCAACAATATCGCTCCCCAGCACTGAGAAAAAAACTAAAAAATTGCCAGAAGAGATTGAAATCAGCCCTAAAATCAGCCGAGGAAAGTGATCTAAAAATATATTTGCAATCTCTGTATCCAACCCAGAAAACAGATTATAGTCTCTGGAAGGCCACAAAAAATACGCGAGTCCCTGTTGCGCATGAATCCCCAATTCGCCTTGAAAATGGGAACTGGGCAGAAAGCACAGAATAGAAAGTAAATGCATTCGCAAACTACCTCGAGTCCGTTTTTACACCCAACAGTGATACATCTGAAATCTATCCGCCCGTGATAGATATAATTCCTCGCCCACACTATCCTCCCGTGTTAAACGACATAACTTCTCGCCCAATCTATCCGCCCGTGATAGACGATATAACTCCACGCCCAATCTATCAGCCCGTGATAGATGATTTAATTCCTCGCCCAATCTATCAGCCCGTGATAGATGATATAATACCTGGCCCAATCAAGCTTAGAATAAAGGATGTTGGAAAATCGGTCAAAGAACTAAAATTAAAGAAATCGCCCGGAGGAGATGGTATAACAGCGAAAATGTTTAATAACTTTCCTTTTCAGCCTTGAAAATTGTGTTATTTTTATTCAATGCAATTCTCCGTGTAGGTTACTTCCCCCTATCTTGGAAGAGGTCTGAAATCGTGATGATACCGAAACCAGGCAAAGATCCAACTCAAGTCAAATCCTATCGCCCTATAAGCTTACTATCGATACTTTCAAAAATGTTTGAGTCCATTCTCATGAAGAAAGTCACACCTCATATAATTTCTCACAATATTATACCTGACCATCAATTTGGTTTTAGAAAAAGTCATAATACTATAGAACAGGTGAATGCCTCAAAGTGTACTCTTGTTACTTTTACCCTGCGAAGGGATGCAAGTCCTCCAGTTTCTATTTTCAATTCACAGATTCCCCAAAAGGATCATGTAAAATACCTTGGAATCCACTTAGATCGGCGTTTGACGTGGTCGCGCCACATAGACTCTAAAGTAACTCAAATAAAACTCAAAACTAATCAACTTCAGCTTATCAGCCAAAGATCTGCCCTAGATCCAGAATATAAAGTTCTTTTATACAAAACGGTATTGAAGCCAATTTGGACATATGGTATCCAGCTCTGGGGTACAGCGTGCGCTTAAAATGTATGCAAATTACAAAGAAGACAATCGAATATTCTTCGTTTAATTACAGGTGCACCATGGTATATAAGAAACGCTAACATCCATAAGGATCTCAAAATGCCAACAGTAAAAGAGGAAATTGAAAAATATTGCCGGTGTTACGTGGGTAAACTATTCAATCATCCAAACATCCTGGCTCGAGAACTACTAAATTTTGAAGGTCATGACCGCCTTAGAAGGAGAGATACGCTGAACATGATTTAAATTAAAACTAATCCTAATCAAAATCAAAAACAAAAAATGAAATGAAATTATGAATTCTTAAATTTGAAATGTTAACCTTTTTGTTTAAGTAAAAATTCGGGTAAAGTCTCAATGGTTTATTCGATGGCTTTTTCGATGGTTTATTCGCCCGCATATGCCACGACTTTGCAGCCACAACATTCTAGATCTAGCAGTATTTCATTCACCGCTAGGTTCCAAATTAGTGGAGACAGTACTCCTCCTTGTGGGGTCCCTCTGTTTACAAACCTTGTTAGAGTTGTGGACCCAAGACATGCTGTTATGCGTCTTCTGTTGGCAGACTTTGAATTAGTCTAATCAAGAGGATCGTTGCTGATCATTCGCAGTGAACGGACGTGTTTATCACATAGCGGATAGTTACCAGTACCTATTACGCAATAGCAAAAATCTGTACAAAGTCCGTAAGGCCTACATCGTAGTACCTATTACGGTCTAATACAGACAAAATAAAAAATAAATTCTCTTGATGGGGATGCCTTCGTGTTCCGATGGAGCGCGGTTCCCCAATCGTCCGACTGTCCGTCCGTTGGTCTTTGCCAAAGCCGACCACACCAAAAATGGTGAAATTCTCCCCCAAGTACTCACAACAGGTGGTGCGCTGAGGGGAAAACGTCATGTCCGATCGTCAAAACGGAAGCACAATGAGCATCGTGTAGCGCTCAGAGTTTTGACGAAGTTGGAGGCTGTTGAGGTTTCGCTCTTACCGAAAAACAAAAAGAGTCACTTACGTGGGCTAAAGGCGTCATAGATGCTTCTAAGGCCAATGAGTCGGCTGAAAGAGCCACAAATTCAGCTGTGTTAACGGCTAATAAAAACGAATCAGATCACCTGATGAACCCCTGCCTTCGGAAAAGGCAAGAGGCCCTAATGTCACCATCAACAGGACACTCACCAAGCCCCTCAATGAAGTGGTGAAGGAGAGTCTAGTGATGGCTGTTATAGACAGAAATAGTGAGGATGGATCCATCCTCAAGGACAAATGGAGTCATGTACAATCAGCCATTATGGCTCATTACCTCGCTGTCCGTAGAGAAATGCCGGGAAAACCACCAATCTGCAACGATGCAGGATGGCATCAGGGGAGAGTAAAGCTCTTATATTTCGGTGATGCCAGATCAGTAGACCTGTATAAGGCTGCTCTGAGTCGAGCGGGTGAGGTGTGGCCTGGTGCCCAGTTGGATGTTGTCGAAAAAAACAACATCCCTAGTCACCCTAGAGCCATCACCTGGGTTACAGAAGAGTCCCGGCTGACATCTTAGAAATAATAAAAGATTCCAATCCTGGTCTGCCGGCCCATAATTGGAGAATCAGCAAGGTGGGTGAGGCGGATGGTAAAAAGCGGCAGGTCAATCTTATCCAAAACGCTGAATCCACCTCCCATATACAAAGTGCGAGTGCAACCCTACAATATGGCTTCGAGACTATATCTTGAAGATATGCAAGCAGGATATAGTTCCCACTGCAGAAGGTGGGTCGTCCACCGTGGGACTTTCTGGAAGTGCGGAGGTACCCACGCCTATTATTTCTGGTGACTCCAACTCTAACAGAAGATCTGTAACGTCCTTCTCTGAGGACAAAAACTCTACTTCGGACACAGAAAGGCTGAGGGGAGTCTCCGTACTCTTTGACGCATCTGGCGGGGACATGTTTCTCGACGATACGGACGAAGAGTTCGATAACACCCTTGTCGGGGTGGATGTTAATCTGTCAATTACCAATGATGGTAAGAATTCTACATATTAACCTCCATCACGCTAAAGCAGCCTCAGCGGCTCTATTGCTGCGCCTGTCCACAGGCGCAGTAGACATCGTCCTGATACAGCCCTACGTAGTGGGAGGAAGGGTGTGCGGTATTAGGACACCCAACTTTAAACTGCTTGTGGCCAACTGTGAAGGCACTCCAAGAACCTGCATTTTGGCCAAGAAAGATCTAAGTATCTTTCTCCTGACTAATTTAAGTGGTAAATACCAAACAGCTGCTAGCCTGGAGATCGGTAATCGCATATATTGGGTGGTCTCCAGCTACTTGCCTTATGAATCTGTAGTACTGACTGCTCTATTCAAGGAAGTAGTAGAAGAAGCAACGTCTGACGAGCTCGAGCTGATTATTGGCGCAGACACGAAGGCTCATCATACTATCTGGGGTAGGACGGATATAAACAATAGGGGTGATTCGGTTTTTGACATTATTCTAACTACCAACCTAAGTATTTGTAACATAGGTGATAAACCGACCTTTACAATTAAAGACAGACAAGAAGTACTCGACGTAACGTTTGCTACTGACCGGCTGTCAGACAAAATTATTGGGTGGAATGTACTGGACGACCACTCATTCTCAGATCACCATTATATTGAGTTCAAACTCGCGGAAAAAGCGCCTAAACCTGCCGTCCACAGAAATCACTGCGATTGCCACGTCGTCCGCATATGCCACGACCTTGCAGCCACAACGTTCTAGATCTAGCAGGATTTCATTCACCGCTAGGTTCCAAATTAGTGGAGACAGTACTCCTCCTTGCGGGTCCCTCTGTTTACAAACCTTGTTAGAGTTGTGGACCCTAGACATGCTGTTATGCGTCTTCTGGTGAGCAGACTTTGAATTAGTCTAATCAAACTAGTGTTAACTTTTAGATGTGAGAGTGCCGCAATTACCGCATCTGAGTGAATGTTGTTCAAAGCCCCTTCTATGTCAAGAAATGCCACCATGGTGAATTCCTTGAAATGCAGGGACTATTGCAGGGCTGATTCTGTAGACTTGCCCTTATTGTAAGCATGTTGGTTCCCCGACAGGAGTTTTGTATCCAGGTTTTGCCTAATGAAATGATCTTAAAGTCTTTCCAGACATTTCAATAGGAAGGAGGATAGGCTAATTGGCCTGAAGTCTTTTGGCCTAGTGTGTGATATCTTTCCCGCTTTAGGTATGAATACCACTTGGTATGCCTCCCTCGATTCGGGACGTATGAAAGCCTGATACAGCCTACATAAATTTTCTCCAGCCAGGGGATAATGTACTTTAACATTTTCTGCTGGAGTGATGCCATCTGGTCCAGGTGACTTAAAGGGCTCAAAGCTATTAATAGCCCAGCTTATAGTCTAAGTCTTATGAACAAAATAATACATATTGTACTTATATTTGTGTTTGTTTTATTCTGGTATTTAAATCTTTATTGATTTGTAACTAGGATATTGTCCTGTATAGGCAGACATCGTGCCTCTATAATATTATAGAATAAACAACTTTTTTACAAAAAGGTATGGCATATACAATTACTTGACAGCACAGCTCCTTGTATTGCGATTTCATGGTTGTTACACCAATCATTGAGCAAGGTTCTCCTTTAAAATACCAGCTCTAAGATGCCTAGCTTCTCCCAAACGAAAAGGAACTTATGTACTTAATGTTAGCACAAGGCGTAGTTGATTTAAAAATGTGAAGTCTTTCATCGAAGTATAAGGCGTAATTCGTTCAAATGGGTTTGATGTTCTGAAAAATGATTAATGACTTTAAATGTCGTACAAAATGTACTTATTTTAATAGTCGTTGTCTTTGAAGTCAAATCAAAGAAAAGATCTTGAAAGCTAATACAATTTAAATAATTTTCAGTAACATTTTTTTCAGTGTATGCATCGTAATAAGCGTACATTGTTCTATGTTAACTAATATACGTTTATTTCATTGCACTTTCACTTTAACTTTTTTACACATTTTCCATTATATCAGAATTTTACAAAAAAAAAATATTTTTCTGTATTTCTTAGTTCGATATTCTTATATTCTTAGTTCGATAAAATAATACTATTGACATGCATGTTTGCCCCATATACGGGCTTGCTTAGACCAATTTAGTACACGAGGACAATCGCCTTTTTTGATATGTTTGAATCGAATGAAAACATATTTGAAACACAAATTTTTAAATATTATATATTTCTGAGCAAATAAATTTTATTTGAAAATCAATAAAATTAGTTTGGAACGCATATAAAGGGTCCGCCAAATAACTTTTTTTTTGAAAACATCGGGCAAAACATCGAGTGTAGCTTCGGCTGTGTGGCACGTAGCGCCGTCCTGTTGAAACCAAATGTTGCCAATATCCTCCACTTCAATTTTTGTGAACAAAAATTCGTTCAACATGGCCCGATAACGATCGCTGTAACGGCCACTTGCTCATTTTTGAAGAAAAATGGCCCAAATGCGACAATTTTGCTTGTTTACATACCCGCCAAGATCAAAATGAGCTTCATCTGAAAAGATGATTTTTTTTTGGCAAATCGGCATCTTCTGTAAGTCGATCGCTCCCAGCGTTGTTCAAGCGTATACACAACCATATTCGTTCAGCGGAAGGATAAAACTAACTATCTGTCAAATCAGACATGAGCTAAGTGTTACCATTCACGAAATAAGCACTACTTAAACAAAAACGTTAGATGGCGGACCCTTTATTAATGTATTACAACAAATTATATTTGCAAACTAATTTCCTCAAATGAAATATGTGTTTATATACAAATAAAATTATTGTAAATGAATTTCTCCAAACATATTTTGTTTAAAAAAGAATTTTTAAAACGTTGTGTATTTTTCGAATTTAATTTTTCATTGATTTCGAATTATTATTTTGTTGAATCGTAACCAATTTGCAACGCTTCAAGGAAGCCGCAAAGCCAAAATGGCTGAGAAACTAGAAAATCACCATAGAAAATCGCAGTGTTCCTACCGCGTGTCACAGGAATGAAAGACGGATTATAAAAAATTCGTCATTATTCGTTCATTCACCTTACATGACTTCTGTTTTATCGATCTGTAAATAATTATATACATATATATATAAATATGCTACTTATCCTACGGACTGATCAAACTTAATGCCGTTTTTATTCGTTTTTCGTTTAATGGCACATATCAAAGAATTCTTGGAAAGAAACAAGAACCGAAAATGGCGAAATTCAAAAGTCTTACGTCAGTATTTTCAGGTTTTAGTTTTGGATAAACGCATAACTCCATATGTTAGCATAGATAGACTCGCTCCGCTCCTACTATCTCCCTCTTTCCCGCTCTTTCTTCTGGAAAGTGATAAAGCCAAACCACATAAATGTGGTGTTTGGGATAAAGTAAAAAAAACAATAAACAATTTGGCTTTGTTTATTACCTTCTTATTTATGTATGTATGCGCACATACATACATATGTATATTTAATATAATTTGTTTAGGTTTAATATATACAGATTTTGGCATAAAGTCATAAACGTTTAAAACGTTTGATGCGACAACAAACCGCTACAATTTTTAATTTCGTCTTCTTTCACAAAGAATTTCTAAATCTCAAATCGCGGGGGACTAATCTCGGTGGACTTCCTAGAAAAGAGAAAATAATCACAACTTTCGTATTATGCGAAGAAAGAACGTAAGAACAACAAAAAGAAACAGAAAAATAAATGATATTTTAAAATTTATTCGGCCTTATGGAAATCATCAATCTTCAGAATTGGAATTCCGGTTAAATTCGGAAACCAATCCAAACGACCAATGAATCATGGAATTATCCCAAATATTGTCCAAACACGATACGGGTCTTTCAAAATGCGTCGATATAATTGATATTTATTTGTATACTATTCATAATTAAGTATTGCCTCTGAATAACGCTAAATTTATGTTTAGAATATGGTGATGGGTCTTTAGTTTTCTTCGGTATTAAATGTATGTACCTACACCAAAAAAAATATGTTTATTGTTAGCAACAAATACGGTCTGCTGAATTGTTTGTATTAATTTGTCTGTTTTATTAACAGCAAAATTTCTGCTGTTTATAAAAACGAAGAAATTAAAAATACTGATAGTGATATTATTTTTGGCAGCCGATTATTAGCATCAAAGTTCATAGAACTTTTTGAATAATTCATGGAAATAAAAATTTTGTTTGCTTTTGTAACAGAGGCATAAGATATACAAAAATAGTAGTTAGTAGAGTTTTTAGATTTCGAGGTAGTTTATATCTAGTGGAAACGTAGTTTTAAATAACAACATTTTGTAAAAGAATTATTAACATTTAAAAGCGAATAATATCACCCAGAGTCGGATTTGGAGTTTGGTTCTGATACCGTTCGATGTTTTGTTCAACGTTTGTTATGCCATTGGTTGGTAAGAGCTTTTATCATTACCTTTCTATCTCTACGCTAATTTTGGTTTGTAACCAAATCTAAGTAAAATACAAAAGGAATCACTAAATAATAGCAAACGTATCTGCTGAAACAATTATTTTTGTTTGTTAAAAATAGCAGAGAAAAAGTTAGTAAACATAAGTTTACTAAAATAACAGTCAAGACTGCTTTCCATTCTTCAGCAGACATAAACTGCTGCAACAAAAAACTTTTTTGCTGTCGTTACTAATATTTTTCCTTGAGTGTGCCCATGAATCTATGTAAATTTTCTATTTATTTAAAAATGAAAGCAGGAGAACCAATTTGTGAGATTGGAAAGTTAAGTTTTTTTTTTAAAAATGTATTAATCTACCGACTGATATCTACTATTTAGGAAATAAAGCGTTTTGAGCAATTTATTCCCCCTTTAAATTTGCCAATCCAATAATGAATGTACTTGAACCCAAAACTTGTATACACCCCCTGAAGATTTTGATTTTTTAACTTTGTTTGACGGCTTTGCTCGAAATCCATAAATTCATGTTTGCTTAGACAATTCTCTTTTAGTTTCCACTGTATGCACTACGAAAAAACCAGTTCTTATATCAATTTTAAGTTCCCGCGCCCTGGGACCATATTTAACCCGCTTTGCCCACTGTACCATATTTAAATATGTTTGACTCACTGTGCCATACTTAAACATTTACCCCCACTGTATCACATTTAACACCACCTTTTTGCCCACTATATGATATTGCACCATTTCTAACATGCTGTATTTGTCCCACTGTGTCTCTAAAAGGATGTATTTCGAAAAAACAATGCTTATATCAAGTTAATATTCCATTCTGACCCAATCTACAGTACTAACACCTATCTACACCATTTCCAAATGTGATTCAGAAAATATCAATTGAAATTCAGAAATTTCATTTGAAATTCAGAACTCGTCACTTGAAATTCAGATGTTCCATTTAATTTTCAGAATTCGTCAATTGAAAATCAGAATTTCCATTTAAAATTCAGAACTCGTCAATTGAAATTCAGAAATTCCATTTGAAATTCAGAATTCGTCATTTGAAATTCAGATTTTACATTTGAAATTCAGAACTCCTCAATTGAAATTCAGAATATCCATTTGTAATTCAGAATTCGTCAGTTGAAATTCAGAACTCGACACTTGAAATTCAGAACTCGACATTTGAAATTCAGAATTTTTCATTTGAAATTCAGAATTTTTCATTTGAAATTCAGAACTTTTCATTTGAAATTCAGAAATTAGATTTTCAGAACATTTTAATTTGAAATTAAGTATGTAGGCTTAAAGTCATATACACACATCTTCAGCCAGAAAAAGCATGGCTGGTCGTGGATTGGGATTTAAGTGGTGTAAGTGAAAACAGCTTCTATGTGCCCAAACATAATTTTGTAGGAACAAATGGCCATCCGTAATAATAAAAATTGACAAACACAGGACATCTTTTGTCATCAATGGTGCAAAAGAGTGCAGCGAATTGTCAGAATTAGGGAAGTCTTTGACAATGGCTCATATGATAGCGGATGGTTGGATGAGCTCTTTCTCGAGTCAGAATCAAATCGTTATTCACATCAGTCAAATCCATTGCAAAATGTTCTGATACCTACATAATAACTACTGCGGCATACTATTGAGACGACTTGAGATTGTTCCTAATTCAAAGTATTTTCCATATGTAAATTTTAAATAACATTGATATTAATACAAGTAATAACAAGTGGACCGTAGGCTAAAAAAAACAACGCTACTGCATCCGAGGATTTGACTAACCACTCCGTTGGTGTTGGATTTCAAGGACGTTTTCTTTTCACATGACTATTCAAAACATCTTGCTTGACTTAAAAGGAACTCTTTGATCTTCAGCTCAACTCCAAAGTGAGAAAACCATGAAATTAAAAAAAATATTTTCTTGTTTTCAAATAGAAATTCTGAATTTCAATAAATAGTTTCTGAATTTCGAATGAAAAGGTCTGAATTTCAAATGAAAAATTCTGAATTTCAAATGTCGAGTTCTGAATTTCAAGTGTCGAGTTCTGAATTTCAACTGACGAATTCTGAATTACAAATGGATATTCTGAATTTCAATTGTGGAGTTCTGAATTTCCAATGTAAAATCTGAATTTCAAATGACGACTTCTGAATTTCAAATAGAATTTCTGAATTTCAATTGACGAGTTCTAAATTTCAAATGGAAAATCTGAATTTCAAGTGACGAGTTCTGAATTTCATATGGAATTTCTGAATTTCAAGTGACGAGTTCTGAATTGCAATTGACGAATTCTGAATTTAAATTGATTTTTTCTGAACTACATTTGGAAATGGTGTAGATCTAATGTATCAGTTACCCCACTGTACAATATTTAACTTCATTTTGCTCCACCGTACCATATATGACACATTTTTGCCCCACTGTGCTCCAAAAACAACTTGTTATCACTAGAATCGTAAATCAAATAGCCTTTAACTTCCTCTAATAAAAGAAGCGGTTTCCAAGATATCCTACAAGAGGCGTAGCGTCATAACGCCCAAAACCATGTATGTCATAGCGCCCAAAAAGCGACATTTCGCCCATTTAATTACCTGGAAATGTCATATCGCCCAAACGTAATGTCATAACGCCCAAAGTTTTTTTGGGCGATATGACTTTCCAATAAATATGAAATGTTGCAAAGCATAGCTTTACAAAAGAACTGTAATAATACAATTCTTCATGTAGCGGTGACACAAACTGATTTTCCTCACCAAAGACGGCTACGCGTACCAAAGTGCATCTGCGTGGATTTAAGTTTTTCTCCTCTGGGGTATGTGAAAAGACGGCTACGCGGGCCAAACAGTTTGTGCGTTGCCTGCCTTCGGCTGGGGTTAAAGATTTTCTCCTCTGGGGTATGTCCAAAGACGGCTACACGAACTAAAGGGCCTTTGCAAAGATACCTCGGTCAGACTAGCAGTCTTTGAACATACGCTAGAGGAGAAAATCTTTAAACCCGGCCGAAGGCCGTTCACGGACAGACAGTTTGGTCAGCGTAGCCGTCTTTTGACATACCGCAGAGGAAATAATCTTTAATCCCGGCCGAAGGCCGTCCACCCAAATATTACGCCTACCGCAGATCCGCGTAGCCGCCTTTTGGCATTCCGACAATTCGAAAGTTGTTTACAAAAAATGCTCATGATACATTTTATTTTGACAAGTGCGATGGACATTTGAAAATAAATGTGTTTGTATACCTTGGGCGTTATGACACAACTTTTTTCTTGGGCCAAAAAAATAAAAAACTACCTACTGTTCAAAATGACATATTGAACAGTAGGTAACAACTAACATTGAATTTTTTGGGCGATATGCCATACATGGTTTTGGGTGATATGACATTGGGCGATATGACGCTACGCCCCTACAAGATAATGCCAAAAATTATATTTTTTGAGAAAATTTTAATAATTTTTAAATAAAAGCTTCATAAAAACATCGAAAAATGAAAAATTATTATATTTTAATTGTCAATATTTGACGTTTTTCTCTTGTTTCTTCTTCTGCTAATATGAATTTTAAAATCTTTTTGTGTGAAATTTTGTACGTAGGGGCCATATTAAAATCGCAATCTTATAAGTATTTGGAATCAAATTTTGTAAATGTTGTATATTTTTGAGCAAATAAATTTAATTTAAAAATAAAAAATATTTGGAACGCATTATCTGACTACACTATACAACAAAATAATTTTTTTTTGTGTCCTAGACCTACAAATTATTTTTTTGTATTGATTGTGGCATACTGTTACATAAAATCAAAACCAAAAATTTTTTTATGGATATATTATCGTCGAAGGTTCCCTTAGTATTTGCACTATACTAAGGGTACGTATAAGTCGACCTGGAGTATATGCCCGATCAGGTCGATTTATACGTTAAATTGAAGCTATTAATGTGGGCTGCCAATGTTGGAAATATCTCTTTCACTTAGAAGCAGTGGTTTAGTAACAGTCATTAAACAAATTGGAAAAAGTAGATTTTTTCCAAAAAAAAAAATCCTTGGACAAAAAAAACATACAAAATAGAAAAAATAATAATTTATTCTATTTTTTAAAAGTTTGCATACTAGCGATGAAAATAATGCCTATTTTAAAAAAAAATCAATGGATAAATGTAGAAGTTATAGCCCTTTTGGTAGAGGTAAGAGAATTTTAAAAAATATTTTTTTTAAATTTCTGTTTAAATAGCGATTTTATTTATATTATGTATGTACATTTGAGTTTATTTACATGCACAAGCTTCATTAGAAGTAATTGTGAGTTCTTTGTTGACGTTTGTAGACTTCGGAATCGGTTTCTCTAATGAGAAACCAAATAGAATCTACCATAATTCTTTCATCCCAGTGCCCTTGGTAACGCCGCTCAATTCTTGGTGAAACCTTTCGTCATGTTCGTCACTTACGTCGCCAAGATTCTCGGGGAAAAAGTTTAAATGAGAAAGCAAGAAATGAATTTTGAGAGACATATTTACACCTGTTTGAATACATAAAGCGAAAAATAAGTTGGAAGAATACATACATACATATGTGTTATATACATAAATATAAAAAAATATATTTCTAACCAATTTTTTCATAATTGTTTAACAAATCATTAATCATTGTTTCATATTGCGGGCTTTTATTGGATCCAAGGAAATTTGAAACTACAAGCTTAAACGACCTCCATGCTGCAATTTCATCCGACGTCAAATATGATTCGAAATTCACATCTTTCTTCAGTTTCCTTATTTTAGGCCAATCAAAAACTCCTTCTTCGATTTTTTGAAAACTCCTTCTTCGATTTTTTATCAATTTAGCCATTGTTTCGTACGATTCCTTAGCGTTGACAGCATGAGCAATGGGAATCGACGGTTTCTGATTTCCGTTGTGTAAAAGTACTGCTTTCAAACTTTCTTTAC
Organism: Eudasyphora cyanicolor; assembly: GCA_963930755.1. Lineage (NCBI taxonomy): Eukaryota > Metazoa > Arthropoda > Insecta > Diptera > Muscidae > Eudasyphora > Eudasyphora cyanicolor. The sequence goes on along the minus strand of OZ005736.1, from coordinate 251,043,797 downwards.
TGCTGTCAACAAGTAACCGTCATTCCTTTGAATTGTATGTTTGCTTAAGTTCCTCGAACAATCCGGGAATGTCCTTGCAAAAGCATCTGTTATCCACAGTTGTATAAAATTGTTTGTAAGGTACATCACGGACTCTATAATATGATATGTTAACATCTGGGGCCAAAATATTGTACTGTTTCATCCCAGACGTAAGTAGTTCTGCCTTATCTTTGGTCAGTTCCAAATCTCTCACTAGATCAATGAATTGAAACTGAGTTAAAAGCGATGACTTCTCACTCAAACTTGAATCGCTCAGAGTTGAGGACTCAGTTGATCTTGATGATGTTTCCGTTATTAGGCTGTTAGCTATACTTGGATACTTCCTACTCCAATCTACACTGATAGAAAAAGCTTCGTCATGACGACGAATTTGTACATCATCACGATTATTTTTTCGTCAAAAGTCAGCTATGAATTTGTTGTATGATGAATTTGTATGATGAATTTGTTCGTCACCATGACGAATTTCTTTTTCCAAAAACGTTCGTCCTCAGGATGATCCATTCATCACCACGACGAACACCATTCATCATCATGACGAACCCCATTCATCACCACGGCGAACTCTATTCATCACCATGTACGAGTATGCATGTGTTTGATGTTTTGTTAAACAAACATCAGTTACGCCGTGCCAGTGCGGTTTGTTTGAACCAATCGGTGCTGCGTGGAACACACACGTGGGCGAACATAACAACGTCGCATGTCTTACTTTGTTTTGCTGTAGGAGTTGACGTTGCCGTAAAGGGCGAATAAGTCGATCGTTCTCATGATGAATGGATAATCTTATTGACGAACGGTGTTCGTCATTAATTATTAGATTTTTTAAATTGATCTTTTACAACAAATTATTTAACTAAGGTAATCAGAACGCATATAGGACAGTACATTTAAGCAGAAACTATAATTTGATTGCTTCGTTTGATCATATTTTCAGCAAAATGGTCAAATAAATTTTTTCGTCGTGGAAATGAAACCTTATCGTTCTCTCGACGAATTTAGAAATCACCAAAAACATGACTTGATGATCGTGTTCGTTCTATTGACGTACAAAAACATCGCATGTACGAAACTTTCCGTCACCAGTACGAAGATATATTGACGAAACTGATTCGTCATGGCGACGAACGGTTTTTCTATCAGTGTATTAACTTAGACAAAAATAGCAGTCCTAATCGTGAATGAATGGCTGTCTCCAAATTATTGGCATTCCAAATTGCACGTGAAGTCTAAAATTAAAACGTTTTATTCCACAAAACATTGTAATACATTAATTGTAAAGTACTTACCGCATTCTTCCACTAGTCCATCGAGTAAGATTTACATGGCACGAATTACACAAAATACTAGGTGTCCACGGTTCGTTCATATTTTTAACTCGTATACCAAAATATTACACATATATTTCTTCTATCATTTTACTAAATTACATATTTTTAATTACATATTTTCCGCAGATGTAGCAGAAATTGTTGGATCATTTACACATTGAAAAGTTCTTTGCCTTTCACTCATACTTCGAAATATAACTTTGTAATATTTTTCAGAAAATCGACTTATCTCTTTAAGGCGCTGAATTACACTAATTTATTAACAAGAAATTTCATTCATAAATTCCGGGTTTAAGGTTCATAAGTTGCAGTACCTGTAGCTGACATATAGTTTGCTTCGAAAGTAGACACCCAATATTTTAAAGACTACCGCGTACTACTTTGTGTTGCGTACATATAATTATGTATACCCTCTCTATAGTGATACGAGGGTATATATCATTTGCTACGGCCAAAAGTGTAACAGATCGAAGGAGTGATCTAAGACCCTAAGTATGTTCGGTGGATATTCGTTTTGGGTCATTTTAAGTCGAATGAGAAATGTCCGTCCGTCTGTCTGTCTGTGTGCTGGCTGGTGCGCACGATAACTCCCGAAAGGAGTAACCGATTGACTTCAAATTTGGTATGTGGTAATATTTATTTCTATCTCCGGCTAAGTTCGACGGTGGGCCATATTGCCCCACTCCTTCTAGTACCTCCCCCACAAAGGGTTAAAATGTGATGAAATATTGATTCTTTAATAACTTCTATTTAGTCGAATCTTCTGAAATTCCACACATAGTATTAGTTTATTAGTCGCTATCACCTTGAGAGAAATGGGTGAAGTCGCCACGCCCCTTTTGTGGGATGGGGATGCCCCGACTGGGATGTCCATGCCCCTAAAAGGCGTAACTGAATGGAAACCTCATAAATAAAAAACCACAAACATTGTTGAATGACCTTCTATCTGAGCGGATCTCATACAATATAGCTCTCACATTGCATATCATGTTTTATGGAGGGTTACGAACTGCCATAACCTCGTCCTCTCTATAATTTTATAATGTCTGACATCAATCCTCATAAAATAAAATGCAAGTGCAATGTCTCTTATATGTCTCTCTCACATATGACGCATTCAATATAAGCAAAACCATCATTTAAAAACGAAAAAGTATGAAACAAGATTTTTTTGAATTTCCCTAACATTTACAAAAAGGCTCATAACTTTTACATCTATCCATAGATGTTCAAATAGACAGTGTTTTCTTCGTTAGCATCATGCTGGCTTTTTAAAAATGTGATAAAATAATTTTTTCGATTTTTTTTCTATTTTGTATGTTTTTTTGTACCAGGAAAAAGTGTTTTTTTTTTTTAAAAAATCATTTTTTTCTCACATTTTGACTGTTACTAAACCAAAGATTCTACGTGAAAGCGATATTTGCAGCATATGTAGCCCTCATGGTCTGGACTGAATGCACTTTCCATGAAAGATGGAATTTAATGCACTTTCCATGAAAGATGGAATTTCACGAAATTTATTTTCTGCAATATTTTTAAAACGATCTTTATAATGTTTGTTAGCTCATATCAAATTTGTGGAATGTACTTTTTCCGCAACAAAAAGATATGATGTTTTACAAAATTTAGTTCAAAAAAATAACAAAATTCAAAAAAATCGGAAAATTATTTACATATATTTCGATAAACTTTGTCACTGTAAGGCATACCAGATCTCGTTTTTCTTTTCAAACCATGTTTTAATTGAGTGGACCGGAGGTAAAAAGTGTCGTAATCCAGCCAGCGAAAAGGATGGTGATTCAATTTTGTCAGAGGTAAAGAACAATTATAAGAATTCATAGGATAAAAAAGAAAAAAATCAATTACTTACTAACTTGGATGAAAACAGCCGTTTAATGCCTCGAAAAAAGATTATGTTTCGGTAAAAAAAGAAGGAGGACGTGAACTGGTGCGTAAAAGATTGCTATTATGTAACCTACAGGAATTATATTCCCTCTTCAAAACAAGTTACTCCGTCGATATAAGTTTATCGAAATTTGCTAAATTGAGACCTGATCATTGCGTACTTGCAGGAAGTAGCAGAACACACACGCACAAATGTGAAAATTATGTTAAACAAGTTGTATACGTTTAACAAATATATACCCTACTTGTATAAATGGTTCAATTATTGATATTCGCAATATTAAAAATTTGCTTGAAAAAATTATCAGCACTGACCCAGTAAACGACTGTTATTTTGGAGATTGCAAATCTTGCCCTGGTATTTCGGTTTTAAGATACGCTCTGAAAAACTACATATAAAAAAAGTAGTATTTAAGGCATGGCTTTAAATTGATAGATGTACAATAAACACAATCGTACTGGAAACTGAAGGTTTTGCTGAACAGTTATGTGAAAAGCTTTCATTACTAAAAGTGCATGATCATTGCAAGGCAGCAATCTAATTTTTTTTAATTCGCTAAAAGAATCTTTGATGGAAGGAGAATTTTTAGTTACTTGTGATTTTGCCGAAAACTATGGTTTTATAACTCAAAACGCCGCTCAATGCTTCCACTGAACAATAACCAAGCAACTATTTTTATTTTATTTATTTATTTTATATGAATTACAATACAAAGTAAATTTATATTCTAATTTTATGGTCCAGGGAAAGGCCGGGTTACAAAGACCATATGGCTAAATGTTTGCAGCGACAGACCAGAGCCTCTGGTGGGAATCGAACCCACGACCCCCAAACTCATAGGCGAGTACGCTACCAACTCGCCTACTGGGGCGCTCGCAACTATTTTTACAATTGCTATTTATTACAAGGAAAAGGAAGTCATGCAGCATAAAAGTTTAGCTATAATATCGGATGACTTGAATCATAACACTACATTAGTGTATGCATTTCAAAAATGTATCGTGGACTACTTAAAATCAAAATTTTATACCGAAAAAAAATTATTATTTCTCTGATGACGCCGGTCAACATTTTTAAAATACATACAATTTCGCAAATCTAATTGCTCACCAATCAGACTTCATTTTTTTTAATGCAAAAAAAAAATTGTCCAAAAAAGCAACTTAACGACATTAGTTAAATTTCGTTAAATATCCCTACAGAACGTCATTTGACGCATTGCTCTAAAATCTTCATTTGTATGTGAAAAACGCGTTTGATAATTTCAATTTTGACAAAAAATGTTGCTTTTTCCGAATTGAATGTCCAATAATTTGTTCAATCGCTGATCGATTGACCCAATATTAACATTCTCCGAGTTTCTATGCTTGGATAATAAACGAGTAAAATTTCAGCCAACTGTAATTTCAGACTGTAATTTTTCGAACTAAATTTTGTAAAAAAAATCATATCTTTTTGTTGCGGAAAAAGTACATTACACAAATTTGATATGAACTAACAAACATGTCAAAGATTCTTTAAAAAATATTGCAGAAAAAAAATTTCGTGATATATTTTTGATATTGCGAAATATTTTTTTAATGCAAAATTTTTTTTCCAAAATGCAACTTTACGACATTAATTGTTTATTTGTATGCGAAAAACACGTTTGAAAATTTCAATTTTGACAAAAAATTTTGCCTTTTCCGAATTGAATGTCCAATAACTTGGTCAATCGCTGATCGATTGACCCAATATTAGCATTCGCAGAGTTTCTATGCTTGGACAATAAACGAGTAAAATTTCAGCCAATTCGGACAACTTTTATTTTTTACCTGGGACACTTGAGGAATTTTGCCCCATATGTATAGTAGATGAGAACAGTAGTAACCACAATAAGTAAGATGCTATATATGGGAGCTATATCAAAACATTGACCGATACGGCCCATTTGCAATCCCAAACAACCTGCAACTATAAGAAATATTTATACCAAATTTGATCAAGCTAGCCCTATTATTACGGACTGTAGCGAAATTACAACGGACGGACATGGCTAAATCGTCTTAGAATTTTACGACGATTAAGAATATATATACTTTATGGGGTCTCAGATCAATATTTAGAGGTGTTACAAACCGAGTGACAAAATGAATATACGCCTATGGTGGAGGGTATAAAAAAAAATTTTAAAAGACACCAAATTGCACCATAAACTGTTATCCACATCCCTTGGACAAAAATTTTGTAGCATAGTGTTATATATGGAATATATATACTTTATGGGGTCTCCGATCAATATTTAGAGGTGTTACAAACCGAGTGACAAAATGAATATACCCCTATGGTGGAGGGTATAAAAAAAATTTTAAAAGACACCAAATTGCACCATAAACTGTTATCCACATCCCTTGGACAAAAATTTTGTTGCATAGTGTTATACATGGGTAATTCCACCAAAAGGTCTACCGTGATCAAAAAATTTAAAGTTATTAAAATCACATTAATGTAATTTATTATTATACAAAAATATTCAAATTTTAATAAAATGAAAAAATTTCACTTGTATATACTCAACATTTTAAGAAAAAAAAAACAAATGGGGTGTGGCAAATTGTAGTTTGGTTCATTTACGCATTTTTCATTGCAAAATTCTTTAAAATTAACTTTGTAAATATAGGCTTATGTAAAAAGAGGCTTATTATAAAAAATCTTTCTAAGAGCAAAAGTAATCCTAAATAAAAGTGTCGAAGCAAAAGCAATGAGGAATAATAAAAATTTGTATAAAATACCAACATTCCAAAAAATTCAGTTTAAAAAATTATTTAGAATTTTTTCCAAGTTCAATCGTTCGTCCGTCCGTCCGTTGTAATCTACATTAATTGTGCTAAATAATTGAAATTTGGTATTAATAGTTCTTATAGCTACAGGTAACTTGGGATTGAAAATTTACACTATTGGTCCATTTTTGGATATAGCCCCCATATATAGCATCTCCCCGATTTGACTTCTTAACTTCATAGAGACCACAAATGTCAACTGATCGGGCTGAAAATTGGTAATTGGTGTTTATTTATACCCGGAATCCTTCACCCGAGCAACGGTAGTCGTTGATCCATGTTTTTATATAGTCCTTATATAAAGGTCCCTCTAGATTTGTCTTCGTGACGCCATAAAAACCTTAAATTTCAACGAATCGGACTGAAATTTGGTATATTGAGTTTATTTGTACCCGAAGCCATTCATATCCGATCCATGGTGGAGGGTATATACGATTCGACATGACCGAACCTTTACTTGTTTTATTTAAAAATAGTCATGGAAAAAATGTCACGTTCGACATGTCACGTTCGAACCAACTTAAAAATGAAATTAAAAAAAAAAAAACTACCCAAGATATTTCTATCAAACAAAGAGGATTAAAACACTTTATTACTTTTTAACATTTTACGATTTTAATCTTTAACATATTCTTTTTTATTTCGCTGAATCTTGTGTTTTTAAAGTTGTTCACAAAAACTACTTCTATTTTTGTCGCGTTCGAACCGCTCCTTTTTTTGTCCTTATTTTCTAATCAATATTTTGCCTGAAAAAGACTTAAACACCAGTTATATTACTATTAACGATCTATAAGGTTATGTAAAAGATTAATTTAAAATATGTTTTATTCTGACCTTTTTATCACTTCGAATGTGTACAACGGTCAAGTTCGACACCGTGGAATTACCCATATGTAATTACCACTTTAGGTTTTGGTATCATTGGACAAATGTGTGTGCAATGGCTAATTTTCAGCCCAAAAGTTATCGAGAATGCGCGATAAAACAACTTCGTCTGGAGTTAGAATGTATCATTGCACAAAAAATAGTTCCACGTAAATAATTAATTAAATATACAATTCATTTGCATTTTATTATGAAATGTATACAATTTTATTATTGTTAATTTTTTCTTCTTTATAATGAGAACAGTGTTTTGCCTGAATTTCTCTTACTTACTTCAATGTGCAGGAAAAAAATCGGTCGCACCGGTTTTTACAGGTATTCATAAAAAATATTGAGCCGGATTTCAGAAAAATCCGGTTTTTTAAAACCGATAAAAATGGAATGGGATCTATAATACCGATTTTTTATTACTCTAATTATGAACTGGAAATGCCATATTTTAGTATACTGGAAATTGCAATTCTCCGCCATCTGTCTCTAGATGTCATAAATCAGAATTCATAAATTGACTTTTAGAAAGCTGATGAAATATAGACCACCCTAGTGTCCATTGTCATTCATAAGCATGTATGTATGTCTATGTAGGCAATTATTCATTAATAATTCTATTGTGATATGTGTTCACCCACAAATTTATGTCTTTTTATTAAGTCGATATTGAGTGACTGCTCGAATCGGAATATATCAGTGAAATCCGGTACTTTTGCTGAGGGAAGACAATGGAATCAGCATTAGCAGCAGCAGCAGCGTCAACATCAATGCTGTGAATGCCCAACTTTAGTTTGGATTCACTTTTAATGTTTTATTCTAAAAGAATATTGCGATATGAATGGCAAGAACACGATTGCAAATATTCGAAATGAATAAAAACACTAATCAAGGAAAGGAATTAAAAATCAATTTTATCTAATTTTCAACACTGGTTTCTACTACGAAACGATCCTAAGAATTCAAATCATCCAGTCAAATTGAACGCATAAATAACTCCAAGCCCCAACCTTCGAGCCATAGCACGACTACAAAATAATATTCACAATAATGAATGGCTACAACGAACGTCTAAATAAATTCCACCCGTCCCCATAATGATGGAAGCCTAAAAAGTCGGAACGAAATAATAGTTCACAATATTAAATGGTACTTAAGCTACACCATGGAAAATATTTTATACTCGTATCAAGAAATATTATTTTTATTGATTCCATTAAATGTTAAATGTTTTTTTAGATCTGCACACGATGAAATAAAAATCTCTTCTGTAGTATATTCTCCCAAACATATTCTGCTTGAAACATACATATATATATTTAGGGTACACTCTAAATATGTAATATTTAGGGTACACTCTAAATATGTAATATTTGGCATAAACAATATTGTTTTAAACAAAACTTAGTTCCACCCAATTATTTGGGTCTATTATTTCCTAAATAAAGATTTATTTGTTTTAAGTATTCAAAAAATATATCGATAACTTAAACTTAATGCAAGATTTTAGTTCTTTATTATATACAGGGTGGCTGATATGTATTGCAACCAACTTCAGGTTGCTATCATTTCTAAACCGCTAGTCAGTTGCATTACATATCAGCCACCCTGTATATATATGTTCCCGTTGTTCCTATAAGGAGCATAGGGCCTCAACAAACACGTTCCAACGTGATTTATCTTGGGCAAGGATTTTTATCTCTTCAGTAATTCAAAATTTATTTTTTAGAAATTTTTAGTGCCCGACCAAAGTCGGATTTAAGGGCCGACGCCGTAGTCGAACTTCGGCTAAATTTGCAACCTTCGGCCCCAGTCTTAGCCGAAGCCGAATGTTTTGATATTTGTTAAAGAATTGTTTACTTCGTATCAAAAAATTATGCTTTTTGTAATCAGTTTATGTCGCTTACGTAATTATTTACTTAGTACATAAAAATACAAATTTTGATGTTTTTGTACTTTTTGAACAAAAATTCGGCCTTCGGCCAAATTCGGCTGATTTTGTGTCCGAATGCCGAATATTGGCGGAATATCGCGTTTCGGCCGAAGCCGAACGTTCGGTCGGGCTCTAGAAATTTAAAATTTTTGTAAAATTCATTTATACTTGAAATCGTATAATCTTGCATAACTATAAATTGTTTATGTATTGACAACAAATGATGACTTGGAATATTTAGAAACTAATGAGTGCTTTAAAACAAAATTTATTGCAATTTTTAAATGTAAGACATTAACTGCAATCAAGAAAAATCAAGACTGAAATTCGAAAAATTCTGCAATGTTTTTAATTATTTTAAATAAAATATTTTTGAAGAACTTTCTAAAGAATAATTTTATTTGTTGGTAAACACATATTTTAATTGAGAAAGATAGTTCGCAAATATATTTTGTTGTAATATATTAACCAGGGATGTAACGAATATTCGCATCATTTTAACATTCGCTTTCGTATTCGCTCTCGCAAAAGCCATCTTTGGATAATTCGCAAAAATATATTTCAGTATTCGCTTCCATTTGTTAAAACTGTCATATCATCTTAACCGCTTCAAACATTTTGAAGTTATTAATACCAACGCAAACCCCTGCTACTCCTATTCAAAATTGTTGACAAAAATATGTTTGTCCTTGTGGTAACAGGAGGACAACATTTAGAAAACTTCCTTAATACTTGAATATCCTGGAAAAGTATCAGTTCTGGTCCTTAATTTTGTTGGTACTAAAGAGTCAAACTATTATTCACTATTCGCTATCGCATTCGCAAGATATATATTTCAATATTCACATTCGCTTTGGCTAAAGTCACTTTCGTTACATCCCTAATATTAACATATGCGCTCCAAATAAATTTTTATGATTTCAAATAAATTTATTTATTCAGAAACATATAATATTTAATAATCTCTGTTCCACAAATATTTTCTTTCTATTCAAACATATCAAAAACGGCGATTTTGATCTGTGCAGATTTTCTGAATATATGTTAATCGATAAAAGTACGAGTATTGTAAAGAGGGCAAATGAGTATGTAGTTTCAACATTATCAAATTAACCCAACAATATTTGAAAATCAAGAATTTTTGTTTGGTACACATACATATATTGCTATAAAGGGTTATACAACAAAGCTTTCATTTCGATATTTAAAAAATTTAATATTTTTTAAAACGGGGCGAAATTGCCTTTTTTGATATGTTTGAATTGAAAGAAAATATATTTAGAACACCAATTTTTCTGAGCAAATACATTTTCTTTGAAAACAATAAAATTTATTTGGAACGCATATATTAATATATTAAAAAAAATATATATATTGTATTTAAGAATATTTTCAAAACTTTGCTGGCTTTTTCGAATTCCTTGTTTTCGAAATATTCCTTCCAATTAAAAGTGACGTATGTACCATTCTGTTTGCAACTCAGGGCTCACTTAAAATTACTGAATATTCCAAGTCATCGTTTGTTGCCTATCCGTCAAGTAATTTACTGTTATCCTCGATTATATGATTTAAATTATAAAGTATTTTTACAAAAATTAAAAAAATCTAAATAAATAATTTGAATTGCCGACGATCGTAACAAAATTGGGGCATCGATATATTTTCTGAATACTTATAATAGTCCCAAATAAAAAATATTATGATGTTTAGAACAACATCTTCCCAAATATGTAATATTTGTGTGTACCAAATATTATATATTTGGAGTGTACGCTAAACATATAAATGCTTCAAGCAGAATATGTTTGGGACAAAATACTACAGAAGCGATTTTTTCAGCGTGAAGGGAATTCGTCGGATGTTAATTTTACTGTAAAGACGAAAGTGATCCGGAATTTCATCGAAAATCATCTGGATTGTGAGGTCCATTTCCACCTTGCAGGCTACGTAAACAAGCATAATTGTCTCATTTGGGGCTTGGAAAACCCAAGAAATATTGCTAAAAAGGCTCTCCATTCTCAACGTGTGACTGTTTGGTGGTGAATATATATTTGTGAACTGTTTTGGTGTGGCGGAGTCAATGGACCTTACCTGAATGGGTTGCACTATAGAACAATGATTAGTGCTTTTGTATGGCCGGCATTGGAAGACATTGATTTGGACAACGTTTATTTTCAACATGATAGGATCTTGTGATTTTACACCTTTAGAGTTTTTTCTTTGAGACTACGTGAAAGATAAGATCTACTCCAACGACCAATGGGCGTGGCCCTACCCATATAAACCAAATTTGGAAATTGAGAAGGGATCGGAAATCTGAAATCTGGGGTAAGGAAGTGGACCGGGTCGGCTAGTATTATATATTTTTGTACTATAGAAATAAAGGTTTTTTTTTCCAATTCATTACATTTTTTATTGAATCTTTCATTATTATACAATGAAAATAACAATAAGTGGACAAATCTTAACATAAAATACTATTCTCTGGGTTATTGCCATTGCGAATAAACCATTGAGACTTTACACGATTTTTTACTTAAACAAAAAGGTTAACATATCAAATTTAAGAATTCATAATTTCATTTCATTTTTTGTTTTTGGTTTTAATTAGTTTTAATTTAAATCCTGTCCAGCGTATCTCTCCTTCTAAGGCGGTTATGACCTTCAAAATTTAGTAGTTCTCGAGCCAGGATGTTTGGATGATTGAATAGTTTACCCACGTAACACCGGCAATATTTTTCAATTTCCTCTTTTACTGTTGGCATGTTGAGATCCTTATGGATGTTAGCGTTTCTTATATACCATGGTGCACCTGTAATTAAACGAAGAATATTCGATTGTCTTCTTAGTAATTTGCATACATTTGAAGCGCACGCTGTACCCCAGAGCTGGATACCATATGTCCAAATTGGCTTCAATTCCGTTTTGTGTAAAAGAACTTTATACTCTGGATCTAGGTCAGATCTTTGGCTGATAAGCCACTGAAGTTGATTAGTTTTGAGTTTTATTTGAGTTACTTTAGAGTCTATGTGGCGCGACCACGTCAAACGCCGATCTAAATGGATTCCAAGGTATTTTACATGATCCTTTTGGGGAATCTGTGAATTGGAAATAGAAATTGGAGGACTTGCATCCCTTCGCAGGGTAAAAGTAACATGAGTACACTTTGAGGCATTCACCATTATTCTCAATTTTTTTAACCCTTCTTCTAGGATTCGGACATGAGACTGCAGGTGATCGGACGCAACTGATGGGTTTTTGTGAGTACTGACGAAAGCAGTATCGTCCGCAAAAGTAGACGTGTGCGTAAAGTTGGTTATGGGCATATCTGCCGTAAAAATAACGTACAGTACAGTACAGGGCCAAGAATGCTCCCCTGTGGGACACCGGCATTTATTTTCTTAGGGCTAGAAAAGATGCCATTTGATTTAACTTGAAAAGACCGGTTAGTCAAATAACTCCTGAACAGTTTATGCGTGTTGATTGGCAGAAGGTCGCATATTTTGTACAAAAGTCCTTCTTGCCAGACTTTGTCAAATGCTTGGGAAATATCTATGAATAACGCCGAACAGTATTCTTTATTCTCAAAAGCTCTTTTGATGCAGGTTACGATACGGTGTACCTGTTCTATAGTATTATGACTTTTTCTAAACCCAAATTGATGGTCAGGTATAATATTGTGAGAAATTATATGAGGTATGATTTTCTTCATGAGAATGGACTTAAACATTTTTGAAAGAATCGATAGTAAGCTTATAGGGCGATAGGATTTGACTTGAGTTGGATCTTTGCCTGGTTTCGATATCATCACGATTTCAGACCTCTTCCATGATAGGGGAAGTAACCTACACGGAGAATTGCATTGAATAAAAATAACACAATTTTCAAGCCTGAAAAGGGAAGTTCTTTAATCATTTTCGCTGTTATACCATCTCCTCCCGGCGGATAGATTGGGCGAGAAGTTATGTCATCTATCACGGGCTGATAGATTGGGAGAGGAATTGAATCATCTATCCCGGGCGGATAGATTGTGTGAGAAATTATATCATCCATCACGGGCGGATAGATTGGACGAGGAATTATGTCGTTTATCACGGGCGGATAGTGTGGGCGAGGAATTATATCTATCACGGGCGGATAGATTTCAGATGTATCACTGTTGGGTGTAAAAACGGACTCGAGGTAGTTTGCGAATGCATTTATGTACTTTCTCTTCTGTGCTTTTTGTCCAGTTCCAATTTTCAAGGCGAATTGGGGATTCATGCGCAACAGGGCCTCGCATATTTTTTGTGGCCATCCAGAGACTATAATCTGTTTTCTGGGTTGGATCCAGAGATTGCAAATATATTTTTAGATCACTTTCCTCGGCTGATTTTAGGGCTGATTTCAATCTCTTCTGGCAATTTTTTAGTTTTTTTCTCAGTGCTGGGGAGCGATATTGTTGCCACTCTCTTCTTACGCTTCTTTATTCATTGATTAACGCTTGGATGCCTGTTGGGTTATTGGAGTTATCTCTTTTGAATGCGCTTTTTCGAGTAGCCACTTTAACAGCACTGTTTACAACGTCTGTGAATAGGTTTACCGCGGCTTCAATTTCATCCGTTGTACGTAAAGATACACCATCGGATAGGTGTGAGCTAACGTTTTTTTTATATTTTAGTCAGATGGTATACTTATTGGGCAAACTGTCACACCCATTTTCATGATTGTTGTAAAGCAGTGTCAAAATGGTAGGCGAATGATCCGATGATAGATCAAGTGATGGACATAATTGTTCACGCCTTATATTTTTTATTATAGCGAAATCAATAAGGTCGGGCGTTTTATTCAGATCTGAGGGCCAATATGTTAGGTGACCGCTCGAAGCTACATCTAGTTTAGCAGATGTTATGGCTTTAAGTAGTTGTCTACCTTTTGGAGTAGTGAGGCGAGAGCCCCAAAATGTGTGCTTGGCATTATAGTCACCTGCTACCAAAAACTTTTTGCCAAGAGTGGAGAAGAACTCCATGAATTGATCTTTGTTAATATTGTGCCTAGGGGGACAATATATCGACGATATCACCAGATTTGTGCCTGTGATAGCGATAGAAGTTGCTTGTATATGCTCAGTCCTATATTCGGGCAAAGGATAATGTTTGATTTTATTTTGGACAATAAGAGCTGTACCACCACAGGCTCTCCCGCTAGGGATTTTAGTATCGTATGTGGAATAACCACGTATCCTAAAACAATTTCTGGTTGAAAAATGTGTCTCAGAGACTAATAAAATATTTATACAGTGGTTTCGGAGAAAATTTTCTACCTCATTTCTGTGTTGGCTCAGGCAGTTTGCATTCCAATAACAAATTCTCATTGGATTTATTTTTGAAATAAAGGTGTATATAAAATATGGAATTTGTGTAAAATTTTTTCAGTCTGTTCAAAGCTGTTTACAAATAAACATTTCCTGAATTCTAATTAATAAATAACGGGTAATCAAAGTAGAGATACTTGTTTTTTTGACAGATCACGTGTGAGTCGTGTCATGCTGTCATGTTATTTTTGTTAAGTATTGTTTGGCATTTCATCATGGAAAGACTTACGCCTGAACAACGTTTACAAATCGTTCAACATTATTACGAAAATTCACGTTCTGTGAGGAATGTGTTTCGTGCACTTCGCTCAACTTATAGTCAACATAATTGGCCTACTGAGCATACTATTCGCAACACCATCACCCATCTTGAGACCCACCATTCATTATTGAATAATATTCGACCGAATAGACCACGTCCAGCACGCAGTGTAGAAAATGTAGTGGCCGTAGCTGAGAGTGTACACGAAGACCGTGGAGAGTCGATTCGGCGCCGTTCGCAGCTACTCGGACTGACGTATGGAACGACTTGGCGCATTTTACGTCGAAATCTTAAATTGAAAGCATACAAAATATTGCTTGTGCAAAACTGACGCCGCCCGACCTTCCCAAGCGACATCGCTTCGCTCTATGGGCTCTTGAAAAGTTCCAAGAAGATCCGACGTTTTTGAGCCAAATTTTGTTCAGCGATGAGGCCCATTTCTAGCTCAATGGGTAAGTAAAGAAGCCACCAAGATCGTGTGATATCACACCGTTAGAGTTTTTTCTGTGGGGATATGTAAAGTCTAAAGTTTATGCGGACAAACCAGCTTCCATTCGGGCCTTGGAGCAAAACATCACGCGTGTCATTCGCCAGTTACCAGTCGAAATGCTCGAACGTGTCATCGAAAATTGGACTCAACGGATGGACCATCTGAGACGTAGCCGCAACCAACATTTGATAGACATAATCTTCAAAAATAATGAATTTTCTGTGTTTTTTTCTTTAAAAAAGTGGGGAATCTCGAAATGGATCACGCTATATCTATATATTGCAAATAATAAAGGCATTGCGAATATTTTTCCGCTTAAAATTTCATTTTATAGATTTTTTTAAAAATTTCAATTTGAAACCGCCATAACTTTCACGCCCCTTAATTAAATTAATTCACAACAATGATTTTTCCACTCTTACATTTGTATCTCTGTCTACTACAAACGCGGCCGATGAGCTCGCCATATTTTTTTCGAAAAAAAAATTTACACGAAAATTAAAAAAAAATTGACTTTTGCCCATAAACGAATACTTCTTTAGGACAGCAGCTACCCAAATATATAATATTATATATGTTTCAAGCAGAATATGTTCGGGACAATATACTACAGAAGCTATTTTTTTCAGCGTGTAGGGATCGTCCCTAGCCTAAGAGATGCTTCTGTACCAATTTTCGTAAATATCGCTATCTATCCGCAACCTACACTTTGTTCTCAAAAATAAATGGACAGACGGACATTGCTAAATCGACTCAAAAAGGATTTCTATGCCGATCGATTCTATCTCTTCTCTTTTCATAAACAAACATATTACGATGGAAACAAAGATTTGTTTAAAACAACATCTACCCAAATATATAATATTTGTGTGTACCAAATATTATATATGTAAGGGTACCCTAAAAATATATCTGTAGTTTTCTGCAACAACAGCCTATGTCGGAAATTTTCGATTTCGGGATTTTAGCATAAATGTATTCAGCAAATCATTATTTATCAATAGATATATGTTCATTTCCGCGGGTCGCGAACTTGCGTTCGTACTATTTTGCACCCTAAAAATATATTTGTAGTTTTCTGCAACAACAGCCTATGTCGGAATTTTCGATTTCGGGATTTTAGCATAAATGTATTCAGCAAATCATTATTTATCGATAGATATATGGGCATTTCCGCGGGTCGCGAACTTGCGTTCGTACTCTTTTGATGTACAAAAAATATAGAAAACAAAAATTTTCCCCGAATTTTTTTGGTGATTTGATAACAATTTCAGCATGGTCGGTTAAAAAATGCGCTCTCTAGTGCGTAAATATGTCTTATCGAAAGGGACCTTCGTATGGGGGCTATATCAAAGTATGGACCGATATGCCCCATTTTAAAAAGGGATCGTCCCTGGGTTAAGAAATAACTCTGTGCCAATTTTCATTATGATTGCATCATATTTGCGACCTGTGGTGTCGAATATAGAAAAGAACGGAACGCTAAACGTAGTGATACTGTTAGTCACTACGACGTAGTGATACTGTTAGTCACTACGACGTAGTGATACTGTTGTATGAACCGTACGTTATCCTAGTGATACCGTTCGTCGTGTTCTAAGAACGGTACGTTATCGTAGTGGTACCGTTCGCGAACAGTAACACTAAGAAAATGTTTAGTGTATTATGTTCTCTTGTAAGGGTTGCGATACTGTTCCGTTCGCGAGGAAGGAATGGTACAGAACGCTAAGGAACCGTTCCTTAGTGTTTTTTTCCGAACTCTGATTGGTAGCTCTATGTTAGGTGCAAAAGATAGTTTTCACCGAGTTTTAGTTTTCATATTGACGGCAATAAACATGTGGTCGCGAACGTACGCGAAATAGATGTCAACTTTGGCTGAATCTAGTAACATGCAAAAATCTCTGAAATGGAAAGGAATATTCTAAAGCTAATAATATATTTTAAAAGAGAATTAATGTAGCTTTCTATCTAGCAATAACACAATAAATTATCTGTATAATTAAATATAAAATTGCCTTTTAAAGTAGGTTAAAATGGAAAAAATATCATTTTTTAGTTTTTAGGCCAATTTTGTCATGAAAACATCTGAGATATGATATGAAACCATCGTATTTTAAAAATGTAGACATTTTTTTATTATAATTCACTATAAAATACAATGATTTTATTTTTCGGCCCTGGTTGACCATTCGGCGGAAATGCTCGTATGACACTTCCATGTCAGTAAATACTTTGAAGACTTTTTCCAACACTCAACTTTTAAATTTAGTATCAAATGTACTGCAAGAGAAAAAGTATTTTGGCTCTCCTGAACATTTTAATTTTTTAAATGTGCTGCTATTTTATGTAACTACAGATATATCTATATGTGTCAAGTCGAATACGTTTGGGGCAATATACTGCAGAAGCGATGTTTTCAGCGTGTATGCTCCAATCAGAAGCAAAAGTGTCAGGTAGTACTAGAGATCTAGCAGAAGATGATGAATCGCTGGGCCTGTTGTCAGGCCTAGTTTTAGACTCGTCGTCGGTATGGTAACCCCTGACAGCGAACCGACAGTTCAGGGGGGTTTGTTTGAAGTAGTCCCAGTACTGTCGAGCTTAATACCAGATTTGATCATTGAGCAAATTTATTGCAAAAACAACATTCCATAAGTTTGCAGAACGTTTAACTAAAATATTTTCTAGTTTCGACATTTTTCTCTCAACATCTGGCAACACAGCTACAAACAAAAATAATTTCATCGGAATTTGGTTTATGAGATTTAATTGTATTTGGAAATCAAGTTCCATTAGGCATATAATTAGAAAGCGTTTCTTTCGAATTGGATCAAACGGATACACTGATGGGTGGCCTAATGGACCTGTTTTGTTAGACAAAACAACATTTTTTTGAATTTTTATTTATCTTTTCAATGAAAATATCTCTAATAGATAAAATTCTAAAAAATAAAATTTATTATGGTCTGCTCCTTTTCAGGCATAAAAATGAATAAGATGATTAAATTTAGGATTCACATTAAATCATTAAAAAAATATTTTTTCAAAAAAACGTTAGGTAAGATTGAAAAGAAGGGGACGTAACGCCTCATTTTCATGGACATACACTTAACCCAGAGGAACAGTCTGTTTTGCGCTCATTACACTACGCAAAAAAAAATTTGTCGAAGGGCTGTGCATTATGGATATAACTTTTTCCATTTTTCAACTATGAAAAATACCACCGCATAGCCGTGTAGGGCATGAAAAAATATTAAGAAATGTGGTGTCACTTTTTCTCTATCGTGAAAAAAGTGTCCGCACCGAATGCGTTGAAGTTTTTGTTATTTATTTTTTTATAACGACAGTTGACCACATTAAGCTATTTTTTGTTTAAATCCAATTTAATCTTCAATAACAAACCATTTTTCATAATTATAATACAAAAAGTTGATCAAATCGCGATGTTTTAAGCAGAAAAAGTACATTTAACTTCTTTAATTATTTTTGTTCATATCTAAGATGATCGTGAATTGTATGTGTTGTTGTTATGACACAATAAAAAATAACATATTTCCATATATACATTTCAAATCTCTTCCATCAATTGGCAAGGCTAGATGGAATTCCCAAGCTATATTAGCTATTTTGGCTTTTATCCTGCATCCAAACTATCAAGATGAGTTAAAACCTGTTTGTGATTTTGTTTGTGATTCCTGTACTCAATAAAGCCGGGATACACTTGAAATTAAAGGAAATGTTAATAATGACACTTTCACGTGGAAACAGAAGTTTCGTAATTGTCGTTGAAACTTTTTTTTAAGTTTTTTGTTGGCACAAAAAAAAACCATAAAAAATAGAAAAAAATCGAAAGCTGGCATCCTAAAGATGGGTACTATGATTTTTCGGCACGAAAAAATTTTGAAAATGTTATTTTGAGTTGAAAAATGGAACGCTTTTTACTAAAGACACATTGACTGTATATAAAGTATCACCTTTATATGCTTGGATGAGTGTATATTCGTATGTATGTTAATTTTCTTTTTGCTAATATTTTTGAAAACAAACACAAAATGTTATTTTTGGGTCAACAAATACATATAAAATCAATAATTAAAACGTAGAAAGAGTAAATTTGAATAACGAAAAGACAGGTTATTTGATAATGGAGAACGCAGAGCTAATGTTACAAATAAGATAATCAATTTCCTATTGTTGTATAAATGTAAATAAATAAAATGCTCTTTTTGGTGAAGCGAAAAAAATTATTGTTATTTGTAAGGATTAAATTACATCTGTTGAATTATAGAAAATTATTCTTAGAAGGGCCCTCCAAAAACTGAATATCTTCCTCCATCTGCTCCAACGAACACTTTATGTTCCTTACAGCCATTTCCAAATGGAGAGCAGAGGCTCTTCCCAATATCATTGTCTTATTGATTCGTTGGTTGTAGACACCAAGAAAGCTACTCCACGCAATTGACACAATTGTTCTAAACATACAAACGTGAATATACATAACTACAGGATAAATCCGTAAACAGTGCCTAATATCCTTTACTACAGATTCCCACTTCATTTGGACACCAGTTGCCATGCTTTTGAATTGCAATCCAATTGGAATGTCGTGCTTCTGTTTTATTCCATATAGTACATAATTACTTTCCCTTCCACATTTTTGCATTATTTTTCTTTATTTCGGAAGATAATTTAATTTATTCTTTGTTAGGAAATTGTATTGCTAATACAGGTTGTTTTTTTAAGTCGTGTGGTTTTCAATCTGGCAATACTTTTTTGGAGTTGGTCTTTTTGACAGCTGTCACTTGAGTTATGCTCAGTTTGATTTGCCATTTCATAATGAGTAGACTTACTACGGAACAAGGTTTGCAAATCCTGCAAATTTATTACCAAAATAATGGTTAGGTTCGCGCGGCATATCGAGCGCTGCGTCCAATATTCGGTCGACATAATCGCCCAGCAGAATCGGTAATTCGAGCAACCATGGATCGGTTTCGCACCACGTTTATTCTAGTGGATAATGCGCATCCTTAGAGACGTCGTACAGTGCGCACCGAAGGCGCTATTGCTGCTGTGGAGCAGAGTAACGAAGAAGACCCGAATGAGTCTATCCGCCATTGCGCGCAACTATTGGAGCTGTCCACATCCACTTTATGCAAGATTTTGCGGGCTTACAAAATCCAACTCGTGCAAGAATTGAAGCCGAACGACCATCAAGCGCGTCGCACATTCGGTGAATGGTCCCAAAATGAGATGGCCACCGATTCCGTTTTCACAAGAAAATTTTGTTCAGCGATGAAGTTCACTTTTGGATGAATGAGTACGTTAATAAACAAAATTGTAACGCCAAATATAAAAATCACCCGTTACGTATGGACTGGAATGAAGAAACAAGTCCTAAATTGGTCTCGGAAGTGCATATCGTGCCAAAGAGCAAAGATCACTAGACACAACAGCCGTACTCCGGACAAATAGATGACCATCGGTTTGATCATGTTCATATCTTTTAAAGCAGCTTTAATGTGTCATTCACATGTATCGTGGGCCGATATACTTCCAACTGTTTTGTTGGGATTAAGGACATCTGTCAAAGAGGATCTTCAAGCTTCGCCATTGGATCTTCTTTATGATGGGTCCTTACGGTCACCTCAAGAGTTTTTCACCGAATCAGAAATTCCTGCCGATTCATCTGAATTTTAAAGGAAACTTCGTGAATATTTCAAATTCCTGGGACCAATTTAAGTGTCTCACCGCAACAAAAGCAAAATGTTTATTTTTAAAAATCTCGATGATTTCACTCACGCTTTTCTTCGCACGGACGCAGTACGAGGACCACTTGAACCACCTTACACTGGACCGTTTGAGACAGTTCAACGAATTTCAGATCGGTTATATAAGATACGAGTGAAGAACAAGGGCGTAAAAATATTGGTAGATCGACTCAAGCCAGCTATCATCATCAATAATACTGGGACTGAACATCCACAAACAGCAACACCTCTACCGAGTCCTCAGACATTATCTCAAGACTAATTAACATCATCTCAGAGCACGCAGCCCAGCGAACTTCTTCTTGTGCGGAACACTCCAACTAGGAGAATATCGTTCAAGCGGATCAGGTATCGGATCCTAACTTGTCACTGGAGAGGGAGTGCCTGTGGCAGCACCCAGACTGTCATGTTCGAATGACAAATAATCTGTCAAGTTGGTAACGACCCAGAGGAGAAGAAAACAACATACTAAACCAAACGAAAAAGGGTCAATATTTAGTGAAATATTGATTATCTCAAAACTTTTATACTTTATAAATCGCTTCTGTAGTATATCGTCCTAGTATATCGTCCCAAACATATTCGGCTTGAAACATATATATGTTTAGGGTACACTCTAAACATGTAATATTTGGTACACACCAAAATTATATATTTGGAAAGATGTTGTTCTAAACAAATCTTTGTTTACATACCATGTTTTTAGTTTGGGACTATTATTTCCGAAACAAATATTTATTTGCATTTAAGTATTCAGAAAATTTGTAAATTGTGTTAAATTTTTCAGTAATTCAAAGTTAATTTTTTAGAAATTGTTATGTTTGTTTAATAATAAATAATAACAATTGAAATCGTTAAATCGTGGATCTATGTAAATTACTTGGAGGATTGACAACTAATTATCGTTGGAATACTCAGATATTTGAAATGATTGATTTAAAACAGAAGTTAATGTTGGGAGGTACAATTCGAAACCAAGGAAAAATTAAAACTGAAAATCAAGACAGTCAGCAAAATTTTTAAAAATATTTTTTAAACAAAATATATTTGGAGAAATTACAAAACAATAATTTTATTTGTATTTAAACACATATTTTATTTGAGAAATTTAGTTTGCAAATATATTTTGCTGTAATGTCTTAATACATGCGTTCCAAATATAATTTGTTGATTTTCAAATAAAATTTATTTTCTAGGAAATATATAATATTTAAAAAATTTGTGTTCCAAATATATCAAAATATGCGATTTTCCCCGTGTAGTATTAGTTTCTTGGCCGCTATCATCTTGAGAAAAATGGTCAATGTTGCCACGCCCCTTTTGGCACCTCCCATACACAGAGCCGAAAATACAATGATTTTTTTAACCATGTGTCTGGTTAAATTTTTCATGGTTAATGTTTGATTACGAAGACAAAAATAACCTTATATAAGTTCAAATGTACATGAAAAATGGTTAAGTTAACATTATACATGGTTGGTTTTTTTTGAAAGAGAGGCAGAAAAATGTGCGAGATAAACAACAATTCGGCTCTGTTGTGGTCGACGTTTTTCAACTGCTTTGTGTTAGACGAAGTTGAGTATTAAGTTAAACGAAGTTGAAACGAATGCGACTGTCGTCATAAGAGAATTTATCTCGCTCATTGAAAACACAACCAAATGCCAGCTTCGGTGCTTGATCGAGTGCGGGAGTTCAGTTGGTGTTGAATAGTCGATGGGACTAGTGCTGTTGTCGGAAGCTGTTGGTATAGAGGTAAGTAGTAAAACATTTTGTAAAGAACTACATTCATAAGTATGTATGTACATATGTGTATTTAAAAAGTGAAATAATAAAATATGTGTGTTAAAAATGTTAATAGTGTTTTGTGCCTGTTTAATTATAGTAAAGGCGAATGTAATATTAATATTATTTTTTGTGATTATGCCATTACAATTGTGAAATTCAGTGGTTAAGAGTGGAAAAAAATATGTGCACGCTGTCGCATTAACTGAGCATGAAAAAACAACAATGTATGTACGTAAGTATATGCAAGCAAGCAAACATACGGAGAGAAGTGGTGTGTACGTGTGGGTATGTGTTCATCTTGTCTTTTCGTTTGAACACTTGTGGCTGCTACGCCGTACATACATACGTTAGTTTTTTTGTTGTGCGATGTTGATACTGTTAAATGTACATACATACATATGTTGTTAGAAGTGCTTTCGTAATACCTACATACATACATATAAACGATGTTTTTTTTTTCTTTTCAGTTGTTTCTTTTTCTGTGGATTGCGGCTGCTTGTGCTGGGAGTCCGGCCTTGAATCTGTTGGTAAGTTGTGCCAATACTAGAAACTGTTGATAAACTGTATCAATACTAGTTGTAGTGTGCGAAGTAATTACAGGAAAAGTGGTATGCATGCATACATTTGTTTTTTTATACCCTCACTTTAGTAATACGAGGGTATACCTATATCATTTGCAACGGGCCAAAAGTGTAACACATTGAAGGAGTGATCTAAGACCCTAAGTATGTTCAGCGCATATTAGTTTTGGGTCATTTTAAGTCGAATGAGATATGTCCGTCCGTCTGTCTGCTGGCTAGTGCGCACGATAACTCTCGAAAAGAGTAACCGATTCACTTCAAATTTGGTATACTGTAATATTTTTTTCTATCTCCGGTTAAGTTCAAAGATGGGCCATATTGGTCCATTCCTTCTGGTACCTCCCACACAAAGGGTTAACATTTAGTGAAATATTGATTCTTTAATAACAACTATACCTTGGTCGGTTTACCCGACTGAAACTTTCTTACTTGTTTTTAATATACAATTCAGTGCACTTCCTTGAAGTATCATCCATTGACTTACCCAATCCTTGATTTTTATATCTATTCCGATTATGATTTTGGTGGGACATCGGCTTTCTATCAGATTGCCTTTGTTATTAATCTCCTCTCTCCTATAAGTTTGCCGTAAGATCGGACTAAGCTCTGTACCCCAAACTAAGTGCCTAACCGTCCTGGGCCCTTAATAATCGAAAGATTCAGGGAGTTTACGTGGACGGCACCTTTTGAGCGGGGACTGATCACATGTTGGTCAAGCACAGAAACGTAGGCACTTAACTTATAGTCACAGAGCAGATTTTTCCATCAGATCAGCCCATCGGTAAATGCTTATGCTCTTTGAACTACAGAATTTAGGTAAAAAGTCAAAAGATCTTCTTAGAATTGCACCCTTTTTTTCATTTATACTTATATTTTCTAACCTTTTTGTTTTTTTTTTCTTTTCAGGTGTTTCTTATATATATTTATATTAACATATATTTTGTAAATAAAATAAAAAATAAAAATGCGAAAGTTAAATTTTTCTTGTTTTATTTGATATAAATATTAAAAATTGTTCCATTTACTTTCTGTCTATTCCAAGAAAGTAATAGAAACAAATACAAAAATTGGTAGAGAGTTTTAATTGCTTGGTAGAATTGACTGCAGTTTCGATAGACACCACTCTATCATCTTCAGAATTCAGTAGCAATAGTGTATGTCTTTAACTTAAATCAGCTGAAATACTTGAGGAAGCAGAAAATTGAATTTAACAAGAACTGCTAACCAAACCCGTATTTTACCGAACTAAGTCAACATACTAAAACTCTCATACCAATACATTTTTGTTTTTTGCTTGGGTTCGCATCGCGAACCACGAAAACAAATGTAGTTTTGTCAACGGCTAATGCCGACGTCATCGTACCTCATGTGTTTGTATGTGTTGTTGTTATTTATTGTTGGTCTGTGCTTTTGTTATTCAGTCAGAATTTATTTGGTTTGAGACCATATGTTCCATTTACTTTCTGTCTATTCCAAGAAAGTAATAGAAACAAATACAAAAATTGGTAGAGAGTTTTAATTGCTTGGTAGAATTGACTGCAGTTTCGATAGACACCACTCTATCATCTTCAGAATTCAGTAGCAATAGTGTATGTCTTTAACTTAAATCAGCTGAAATACTTGAGGAAGCAGAAAATTGAATTTAACAAGAACTGCTAACCAAACCCGTATTTTACCGAACTAACTTTTTGTTTTTTGCTTGGGTTCGCATCGCGAACCACGAAAACAAATGTAGTTTTGTCAACGGCTAATGCCGACGTCATCGTACCTCAAAAAAAACTACATTTGTTTGGTATGAGAGTTTTAGTATGTTGACTTAGTTCGGTAAAATACGGGTTTGGTTAGCAGTTCTTGTTAAATTCAATTTTCTGCTTCCTCAAGTATTTCAGCTGATTTAAGTTAAAGACATACACTATTGCTACTGAATTCTGAAGATGATAGAGTGGTGTCTATCGAAACTGCAGTCAATTCTACCAAGCAATTAAAACTCTCTACCAATTTTTGTATTTGTTTCTATTACTTTCTTGGAATAGACAGAAAGTAAATGGAACATATGGTCTCAAACCAAATAAATTCTGACTGAATAACAAAAGCACAGACCAACAATAAATAACAACAACACAATATTAAAAATTATTGAAACAACTATGTTTCTGGTTACATGAAGTAACCACTAAATAGTTAAATTAACAATAAAAAAGGTTTCAATAACAATCTTCATAGTTAATAATATTAACAATTTCATTGTTAAATTGAACATGCATTGTTTCAATAAATTAACTATGAAATGTTAATATTAACAATTTTCATGGTTAAAAAATTCTAAAATGCATTGTTAAAGTAACAAGTATTATTATAATATTAACAATTGTCATGGTTAAAAAATTCAACCATGGAATAGTTAAATTAAATATTATTATTGTTAAATACCAGTCAACAAGAAAATGTTCAAATTAACCTTATATAACGTAGACTCCAAATCATGTTTATTTATGGTTAAGTTAACCTTATATAAGATTAATTTTTGGCTCAGTGTATACATGCACCATTTTGCACAAAAAGTTAACGGCTTGTATAGTCGATTCCAGTTCATAATGCTTTTTTTCTACAAGTGTAGTGCTTTTATTGTACCTACAGTCCCGTAAAAAATTGGTGCCTCCCATACAAATGGACCATTTTGCAAAAAAAGTTAACGGCTTATAACTTTGATTCCTACACGGAGAAAAATCGTAATTTTTGATACGTTTGAATTGAAAGAAAATATACTTGGAAACGATTTTTTTAAAAATTATATATTTGTTAACAAATAAACTTTATTTGAAAATCAAGAAATTTTGTTTGGAACACATATATTTATATATTAGAACATAATTTATTCGCAAACTGAATTTCACAAATAAAATAAGTGTTTACACACAAACAAAGTTATTGTTTAAGAAGTTTTCCAAATATATTTTTTTAAAAAAATTTTAAAACATTGCTGACTTTTTCGAATGTTAGTTAGTTTTTAGCTAAAAATGTCTTTTAATTTATAAATATTCCAATACATCACTTTTTGTCAATCCATCAATTCAATTTATATTTACGAAATATTATTCGATTTAAGTTTTAAAATTGTCGACTGGAAGATGGTGTAATAGGTAGTGAACGAAAGGAGGAGAATGACCCACTACCAAATAAAGAGGGGGTGCCACCAGATAGGATAGACTCCCAAAAGAAACTTTTACTGGAAGGACAATGATTGAGGTCATCCAGATAAACCTCCACCGGAGCTAGACAGCATCCAACCTCTGATGGACATCATAAATAAAGGCAGGGTTCAAATTGCTTTGATCCAGGAACCATGGACAACTAGCAACAAGGTTACTGGATTAAACCATGTGAACTATAACCTTTTCTACGCTAACACAGGTACTTGTCCAAGGACTTGTCAACATCGGACGCAACGGTGCTGAAGCAAGGTAATGGAAATATGTACCTGGCGTCAATATATCTGCCATTCGATGTGCCGACATTGCCACATACGTCGGAATTACAACGTCTGGTGAGGGAATCCAAACACACAAGTAATGAGTTATTAGCTGGATGTGACGCCAACTCCCATCATATCGCTTGGGGTAGTACTAACACCAATAAAAGGGGACACGCCCTTATCGAATTTTTGAATACAAATGACCTCATAACTCTTAACATAGGAAACACTGCAACCTTTGTTAACAAAATTAGGGAAGAAGTATTAGATATAACGATATGCTCAGAAAATCTTATTGATGAGATTCATGAGTGGAGGGTTTCGGATGAACACTCCTATTCAGACCACCGTTATATAAGGTTTAAAATTGCACCGCCAAACCCCATAAGTTTCCGTAATAAGGCTAAGACCGACTGGACTAAATTCGGAAATCTACTTAGAAATCGATTGGGGCAGCCTACACGCGATTATCTATGTACAGAAGACATTGAAATCAATGTTAAGAAGATTACCGAGGCTCTTGTAAAATCATTCGAAGATAGTTGCCCACTTCGAGAAAGGAAATCTGCCTTTGAGAAACCCTGGATGACAGGACAAATTCGCTCGATTGGCAAAGATGTCCGCAGACTTTACAATAGAGCTCGACGTAAAAAACAATCAGTATATTGGGACGACTACCACAGAAGACTCAAAGAATACAATAAAATCGTTAGATCGGCGAAACGTAACTCCTGGAGGCTTTTCTGTGAACAGGTAGACAGCGTTAACAGCATGTCTAAAATGAAAAAGTTCCTCTCAAAAACTCATGTCCAAACCGAAACACTGGTGGATGAAACGGGTAAAAGGATGGAAACTATAGAGGATACCGTAAGGCTCTTGATGAAAACTCATTTTCCGACTGGTAATGCTGGACCAACAGAGGAACAGTTACAGAATGAAAATGTATTGCATCAAGTACCTATTACGGATATAACAGATGGTATGGTTAAAGAAGCGATAAAAAGTTTCTCTCCCTTTAAGGCTGCGGGACCGGATGGAATATTTCCAGCACTTCTGCAGAATGAGGTGGATCTGGTATGAACTCATCTGGGTGGAGTGTTCACTGCATGCCTAACCCATTCGTATACCCCAAAAAACTGGCAGGAATCAAGGGTGGTCTTCATACCAAAGCCTGGCAAGGCGAGTTACACGACCCCAAAGGCTTATCGACCTATTAGCCTTACTTCTTTCCTGTTAAAAACAATGGAGCGAATAATTGATGACATGGTCAAAGGTAAAATACGGATGACAGGCTAAAATTCAAACAACACGCCTATGTCAAAGGAAGATCAGTGGAAACAGCTCTGCATGAGGTAGTGCACCACATAGAAGAGTCCTTCAGTAAAGAAATGTATACACTTGCTGTTTGCATAGACATTGAGGGCGCATTTAACAATGTACAGACCGATACACTTATCCAGTCCTTAGACGAGTTTCAGGTTGACCGGGCGCTGAAAACTGGATCAACAAAATGCTAAGGAATAGGTGGATTATTTGTGGGTCATATGACGTAAAAATTAGAGACAAGGTAAATCGTGGTATACCTCAGGGGGGCATTTTATCGACTCTTCTATGGGTTACGACGATACACAGTCTCCTAAAAGCCCTCACCAATGAAGGACTTAAACCAGTCTGTTATGCAGACGACGTTGTAATACTTCTAAGGGGCTTTCATCAAAATCTATTTAGAACTGCACCAACAAAAGCGTTGGAGACTATACTGCACATCCAACCAATAGACATCCGTATAAAGTATGAGGCAGCCCTCACAGCAAGACGACTACAAGTGGTGGGTGAATGGATAAATCGAGACCACAAGATTTTAGAATATCTAGTTGGTCACATTCAAACGCCAGAAATCTCGGACCGCATTCCTGAAGTGCGGCTTACAGCTACCTGTGATACGTTTGTGCCAGACAGACGCTCCTGGGAAAATGGAACTTTGGCCCATGTGCCAGTGGGAACCAGCTGCTACACGGATGGGTCCAAGCGAGGAGGAAGGACGGGTCTGGGACTTTTTATTGATGAACCAGAAGTCGGACTTCACTTCCGCCTCCCTGACCATAACACGGTATTTCAAGCAGAAGTTCGAGCAATCACGGAGTGTGTGAACTGGCTCAGTAACACGACAAAGCCTAAATATGCCAACATCTTCACAGATAGCCAAATGGCGATTAAAGCAATAACATCGGAAAGGGTCAAATCCAGAACTGTGTTGGACTGTAAAAGAACGTATTTGCTGGGTACCAGGACACAATGGAGTGATTGGAAGTGAACGGGCAAACAACTTGGCTTCAAAGGGCAGAGAACTTCGAGTAATAAACTTGGAAACCTTTCGAAGCCACGAAGAATGAGTTGAAGCACAGGGTAGTGAAATAGCGCAGCAGTAGGAGCAACTGCAAAGATACTGTGGGGTGACCCACATGAAAAGAAAACAAGAAGTTTTCTGAAACTAAACAAGATCGAGATTAATAAGATGATGACCACATCTTCATCGCCTAGGACTAGCAGGAAACGACGAATGCAGGGCATGCAGGGAAAACATCGAAACGATGGAACCTTTTCTGTGTTACTGCCCGGCTTTCACACATGCAAGATCTCAACATTTCGGGTCCGACATATTACCAGACTTGACTCATCTCAAAGGATATGACTGGAAGATACTGAGAAAATGCGTGTCTAGTACCGATTTTCTGTAACTCGTGAGGTATAAAAAATCATAAATAAGGAGCGCACAACAGGCCGAACCACTGGCTTAAGTGTATGTCCATGGACATGAGACGTTTAAACGTCTCCTCTCTTCAACCTAACCTAACCATATGTTTTCGAACAAATACATTTTATTTGAAAATTAATATAATTTATTTGGAACGCATATATTAATATATTAGAACAAAATATATTTGCAAACTAATTTTGTTTTTATATACAAATAAAATAATTGTTTAGGAATTTCTCCAAATAAATTGTTTTTAAAAAAGATTTTTAAAACGTTGCAGATTTTTTCCATTTTATTTTTAATTTTTCATTGATGAAATTATATAAATAGCAATAACATTTATTTCGAAACACTAATTTTTAATTTTTACATATTCCAACTCGTCATTTATTACAACCCATCTTGCTTAATGTATGATTATGCAAAATTATACGATTTCATTTATAATGGAATTTTAAGAACATTTAAATATCCGAAAAAATTAGCTTAAAATAAAGTTATTGATATGTATGTATATTTCAGACTACATAAATGCATGTAAACATTTGTTTCGTAAATAATATTCCAAAATGAAACAACTATTAGGATGGAAATATAGATTTGTTTAGAACATCTTCCCAAACATATAATTTTTGTGTGTGCCAAACAGTGTACCCTAAACATATGTATATTTCAAGCAGAATTTGTTTTTGACGATATACTAAAGAAGCGATTTTTTCAGCGTGTAGCCATACCAAAAACTTTTTGGGAAACTTTGACTTCTGTTGTACATGAAATTCCAAATTACGTTTGGAGTTAAACTTGTAACGCCATACCACGTATAAAAACTGTAAAGGTTTACATATTATATCTTTGTGATTGTAGAAAATGTGGCTTACTTTTGAAATGTGTCTAAAAAATACCAGTGAATATTTTTGACCCGTTCTTTCTTTGAGAACATTCTCTGTCAGGGCTGTGGAGTCGAGCCAAAACTCAAAACTACTCGACTCCTGTAGTCGGATTTTAAAATGATTCGACTCGGACTTTGAAATTATATTTCTACTAAGACTGAGATAATTTTATTGAAAATAAGATATAGGTATTCAATACTCGTATCAGTAATTATATATAATTTTTAATTATTAATCATTTATTGACGCTTCACTTGCAGCTTATATGTAGTGTTGGGGCATTATCGTTCACTGAATGGACCGGTCCTTTTCGTTCCGTTCCGGTAAAGGAACTCGTTCAGTTTTTTCGTTCCATCTTTCCTTTTGGCTCTTTCGTCCAAATGACATTCATTCGGTCAAACATCACAACAGCTGTTTGTTTACTCGTTAAGTCTTCTTTTAGGGTGTCTCTTAAATACCAGTGAATGCGTCAGCGTCTGTCAAAAAAACGCATGATGGATAATTTTTAACGCGCGCTGTACCGAAATACGCAGTAAACAAAAAACAGCTGATTTATCATCCCCATTTCAGAAAAAAATTTGTTTTTCTACATTTGGAGTGGATATTCAGAACAATATCGATATTATGGATGATTTATATGTTTTGAAAATATTCTGGACAAACCACAAAGAAGAAGGAATAGAAATATATTCCAAAACCAGGAGGCATTCGAATTTTAAACATTTTCAGACAGCAATTCATTTTTCTTCGCCTTCTCAACTTTCTAACTAAGTTTTCGTAAGGAAAGATTGTAGAAGCTGCACTGAAGCAATTTGATAGTTTGCATTCGAGCAGTATTATTGTGTATACACCCCAATGACATAACGTCCATAGCATTGTAGTTATATGTTTTAATTTGTTTGTTATGCAAGATGCTGTTTTTCATTAGAGAAGAACGGAAACATTGCTAATATATCGTGGAGTATCTAAAGATGTTGGTTTTGTCCACCGAAGTCAAATTATGTTTCTTAAACTCTTTATTGGTTGTGCAAAATGTAAAGAACTGTATTTCTCCTCCTGAATTTGTAAACGCCAACCAAATCTATCGAAGCTGTCGGCACTTGCCATGTTGGGACTAAATTGTGTTTTATATCACATGGCAGTGTCGCTATTAAATCAAATTCTATCATATAATCATGCTTCAAAGTAGAGAATTGTTTATTGGCCAGTTTCAATTGATATTTCCAAATGTCCTCGTTGAACATGGAATTCAAATGCAGCAACGTAAAGCTATGGAAATAACAGGTGGTGCAAAAGTAATCCTCCTATCAGAAAATACTATAAATTTTGCGATTGGCCCCTAATGTCAGTTCTGTTTTGACATTTGTGTAGTAAACACATGCGAAATACACGTTAATAAACAATGTTACGCTACACTGCTCCAGAACGCGGAATATTGCTGACTATTTTAATAAATTACATTTTTTTAAATTACAGCCAAAAAACATCGAAAGGTTACTTTTGCGCCACCTTGTAAAAACTATTCGGAACAAGCTCGTGTCACATGCTTCATTGTAGGAAGAACAAACACCTGGACTAACGATTTTCTTAGATTAGATCCCACCGGAATCAAAATGTGTTCTTGAAAATGGATTCCTTGCGTCCAAGCAGCATGAATAGGTTCCCCACGTTTCTGTTGAATTAACAAACATTAATACTTGGTTTTGACAACTTCAGAGCAATTGCTTGCCATGTGCCCTTCTTGATTTTTACACATTTGTGGAGAGGCTCCTTTGTATTCCATAAGTGGGCAGTGTCCCAGCTATTTCAATCATTCCTTCGCTGTTAATCTGAAAACACATTTTGATATAAATTATAACAGTAAAATATTAAATTCTTAAGGTGTGTACAGACGATTGCCAGATCGGCAAACGTTATCAACCCTGTTAAATTGTTGCAAATGTACGGAAATTGACAGGTTGTTAGGCAAATGTTAATTGACTGTTCAGACGATTGCAAGAAAACCTTCAAATTTCATATATTTTGTTAATATTTATATGCAGGATTGCCAATTAAAATATTTTATAGACAGTGCTGCCAATAAAAAGTTTTTCTGGCAATGGCGCCGTTGTCACATGCATAAACTTCGCACATCAACAAATCTGCAAATTATCTCACAATGACTTTTCGGTCAACGTTGCGAGACAAAAATTGTTTGTTCACACGGTTGTACGTTCACAGGGTTGCATTTTTCCGCCATTTTTCGGACAATGTTGTCCGATCAGGCAATCGTCTAAACATACCTTTACCCGTTTGTATTTGGTATTTCCAGCAAATTCAATATTTAATATATTTCTACTTCGTGCACTGTTCCAAAATAAAAAATAATATGCTGCTTGTCATCTGTTTGTGTTTATGTTTTCTTTTGTTGTTGTTTTGTTTTCTTTTGTTGTTGTTTTGTTTTCTTTCGTTGTAGTTGTAAGCGCACTGTCAAATTCGGATTTTTTGAAATGATCCGGCGTATCCGTGTGCGTATTTCGGTAGCTGTAGTACATTTCCATACATTTGAAATCGAGTTTGACAGACGCAGGACGCATTCACCGGTATTTAGGAGATGCCCTTATGAACGTGATAAAAACAATTTTGCCATACAAGGAAATTGAAAATATATTTTTAATTTATTTAATTATGTTCTCCTGTTTTTATTTAAATAACTATTGTTAAACGCATGTGATGTGTATGTAATGTGGCAATTCTGGGCACACCTGTGATAGACTGATGAAGGTAAAAAATTAATACCTCCGAATGACACCAGCATTTAATTTTGTAATAAATTTAGAGTGACAGCACTAGAGAAATCATTGCTCGGTAAATTTGGCAACAGTCAAACAGCTGTTCAAAAGAGAAGAATGGTAAAATGAACGAGCGAATGAACGAAAGATGAATAACAGCAAACGAAACGAAGTGAACGATGGACCTAAAAGAACGACATAGCAGGAACCAGTTCCAATCATTTCTTCAAGGGAATCGTTCAATTGATGTCAATTATATGTCAATTCTTTCAACATGAAGTCAAAAATGATAAAATTTTGTACATCAACTGCCTCTTTTTTATTATATACCGCAATTTTTCGAAATTATATACGCAATGCTACGAATACTTGTTGTTCGCTTCAGGCAACCAGTTAGTTATTGTACCCTACACCACACTATGGTATTAGTTCATTTTGTGGCAGATTTGTAACTAAATACTTTTAAATACTTCTTCTATACTCGTTATGGAAAATATGCTAAAAAGAGCACGTATGTGCGAAGCAGAAAATGGACATAACTTACGGGACATACTTTTTCAAAGTTAATTGCAAAAAATTCCCCAATAACATATTTTATTTAAAACAAATATAATAATCGCATAAATAAAAAAGATATAAACCATATAGCTCATTCTGCCCACCCTGTACTTTTTTTAAATAGCTTCTTCTGGAACATCTTATATACATAAACGAAAAAACTTAAAACTTAAGCTCTCTAAGTGTCGAAACACAATGATGTCGGTAGTCGGTAGGCGCACATTTTTTACACGGCCGGCGGCGTGACGCCAGAATAGAATTTATTCTAATTCCCTGTCGACATTCTTAGCGGTCATAAAAATCACCATGTCATAAAAATCAGTCCAAAATGTATATCCAACCCCAACATTTGTTATCATCGTGAAAAAAATAATTTCGAACCAAATATGAAAAAGGAAAGGTAAACAACTATGTTTTGTTGCTTGCAAAAGAAGAAAAATAATAGAGTATTGATTTTAAATCAATATTATTGTTGTAATATGTGCTCATGTAATTTAAAGGTGTAAAATTCAGTGTAAATATGTTTTGAAATTCTGTTTGTGTATGTAAAGAAATTGGTGTGTATAAAGAAAATTGGCATATTCCACCGACAATCTCATTGTGTTCCGCGGTCACGGAAAATTATTCCGCCTGCCGACTACCGACATCAATGTGTTTCAACACTAATACCAAAGATATGAATACTAAAGCTAAGTATACACGATTGTCAGATCGGACAACGTTATCAACACTGTTAATGTGCTGCAAATGTACGGACAATGACAGATTTTTAGGCAAAGGTGAATTGACATGTCAGACGATTGCAAGA
The DNA here is from genome assembly GCA_963930755.1 of Eudasyphora cyanicolor. Classification (NCBI taxonomy): domain Eukaryota; kingdom Metazoa; phylum Arthropoda; class Insecta; order Diptera; family Muscidae; genus Eudasyphora; species Eudasyphora cyanicolor. Next base: position 251,009,400 of record OZ005736.1, on the reverse strand, counting down.
AAATCATACAATTACATATATTTACAATATATTTTGTAAATATTTATATGCAGGTTTGCCAATAAAAATATTTTATAGACAGTGTCGCCAATAAAATGTTTTTCTGCCAATAGCGCCGTTGTCACATGCATAAACTTCGCGCATATAACAATCTGCAAATTATCTCGCCATGACTTTTCTGTTAACGTTGCAAAACAAAAATTGTATGTTCACACGGTTGAAAATTCACAGGGTTGCATTTTTCCGCCACTAGCTGGACCCGGTCCACTTCGTTGTACCAGACTTCAGATTTCCGATCCCGTTCATTTTTGGATTAATTACGTAGACTGACACCAAATATGTATGCACAATATTACATTCATCTCTCTAACAAATTGCTCAAGATAGGTTTAGGTTTAGGTTAGGGTGGCAGCCGTATTTTTTTACAAGCTCACATAGACCAGTTTAGGTCCCTAGTGTTACCACGGGCTGAAATGCCCCTCATCGAAACCAACCGTTTTTATATATATAAGTTTATCGATAGTACGAATATCAGTACTAGAAAGATCTGTTAGGCTGCCTAAAAAGGCCGACCCCAGTATGTCCAGTCGTCGTTTACTCAAAGCGGGACAGTCGCAAAGCAAGTGCTCAATGCTCTCCACTTCTTCCTCATCTCCACAGCTTCGGCAGAAGTCATTGGAGTCAATACCCAATCTTTTGGCGTGTTCGCCGATCAAGCAGTGTCCCGTCAGAACCTTTACTAACGTAGACAATCGTTTCCTCTCTAGTGCGAGAAGATATTTTGACCTTTTCAGGTCATACCTTGGCCAGATTTGTCTAGCTACCCTGCAGGTGCCGATTTCTGTCCATCTTTCGTTGGACTGCCTGATTGCCTCTTGCCTAAGCCAAAGCTTGCACGTGGATAGTGGCGCACCAATATATGCAAATTCTTCGAGAATTTGTAATGTCGTCCCTTTCCTAGCAAGTTCATCGGCTTTGCAGTTCCCCGGGATATCCCTATGCCCAGGCACCCATATGAGGTGTATATTAAACTGCTCAGCCATCTCGTTAAGAGATCTGCGGCAGTCGAGGGCTGTTTGTGAATTTAGGGATGTTGCCTCCAGAGAATTGATGGCAGCCTGGCTGTCCGAGTAAATGACAACGCCAGTGTTGGTTACTATGTTGCGACTCAGCCACTTGGCGACTTCCCATATTGCCATTATTTCGGCTTGATAGACACTGCAGGTATCTGGTAGTCTGTGAGCTATATCCAGACTAAGTTCTTCACAGTGTACTCCGAAGCCAACCTTTTCATCAAGCTTCGAACCATCCGTGTAAAAGTGGAGATGGTTTCTATTACCTGGTATTCTGCCGACCCATTCGTCTCTGGCGGGAATCATAGTGATGTAATTTCTCTCGAAGGTGTACACAGTTGGTATATAGTCCACTCGGTCGGTTACCATAGCACTACACTTTGATATCCTCATGTGACCATAGTTCTTGTACCTCCACAGTGATAGGCAGTTTAATCTTATTGCCGCTTTGGTTGCAACTTCTCTCGCCACAATATTAATCGGCAGTATATGGAGTAGGGCTTGTAGAGACTCGGTCGCTGTAGTCCTTAAGGCTCCGCTTATGCTCAGGCAGGCAGTTCTCTGAACCTTTGTTAGTAGGTTGGTAATGGTTAGTTTGTCAGTTGCCGTCCACCATACCACAATACCGTATAACAGTATTGGACGAACTACTGCTATATATATCCAGTGGACGATTTTAGGAGAGAGTCCCCACCGCGACCCTACAGCCTTTTTGCAGGAATATAAGGCGACGTTGGCCTTCCTTACACGTTCCAATACGTTAAGTCTAAATAACATTTTCCTATCTAGAATTATTCCTAAAAATTTTGCACTTTCAGAAAAGACTAGATCTGTTCCATTTATCCGAGGTGGAGGGTCCACATGTGGGACATTATTCATCCTAGTAAAGAGAACCAATTCTGTCTTGTTGGGGTTAACGCCCAAACCGCTGCTTCTGGCCCATCTAACCAACTTGTTCAGAGCCACCTGTAGGATGTCTCTGAGGACGTTTACGAATTTGCCACTCACTGCGATTGCCACGTCGTCCGCATATGCCACGACCTTGCAGCCACAACGTTCTAGCTCTAGCAGGATTTCATTCACCGCTAGGTTTTAAATTAGTGGAGACAGTACTCCTCCTTGCGGGGTCCCTCTGTTTACATACCTTGTTAGAGTTGTGGACCCTAGACATGCTGTTATGCGTCTTCTGGTGAGCAGACTTTGAATTAGTCTAATCAAACTATTGTTAACTTTTAGATGTGACAGTGCCGCAATTACCGCATCTGAGTGAATGTTGTTAAAAGCCCCTTCTATGTCAAGAAATGCCACCATGGTGAATTCCTTGAAATGCAGGGACGATTCGATAGTGCTCACAAGTTCGTGCAGGGCTGATTCTGTAGACTTGCCCTTATTGTAGGCATGTTGGTTCCCCGACAGTAGTTTTGTATCCAGGTTTTCCCTAATGAAATGATCTAAAAGTCTTTCCAGACCTTTCAATAGGAAGGATGATAGGCTAATTGGTCTGAAGTCTTTTGGCCTAGTGTGTGATATCTTTCCCGCTTTAGGTATGAATACCACTTTGGTATCCCTCCACCGATTAGGGACGTATGAAAGCCTGGTACAGCCTACATAAATTTTCTCCAGCCAGGGGATAATGTACTTTAACATTTTCTGCATTTCTGCTGGAGTGATGCCATCTGGTCCAGGTGACTTGAAGGGCTCAAAGCTGTTAATAGCCCAGCTTATTCTGGATCTCTCAGTCAAGAAGCTAGCGACGCTCGCAGTCCACTCGCACTCTTGTTGGTCCTGCTGATCCTCGGGTTCTGTTACAGAGTTGCCCGGGAAATGTGTGTCGAGCAGTACATTGAGCGACTGCTCGCTGTTTTTGGTCCAGTTATTTGCCTCATCCTGTAAATATCCCACTGTACAGGGTGAAGCAGATAATATCTTCCTCAGCCTAGCGGCGTCGGAGACCTTTTCCACTTCACCACAGAAGGTATACCAAGAGCGCCTTTGCGCCTTTCTAAGCTCCTTCTTATAGATCTTGAGTTGCTCTTTATAGGCATCCCAATCATTAGCGACCCCAGTAGATTTAGCCTTATTGAATAGCTTGTTGCAGGTCTTTTTCATAGCCGTTAGCTCAGAAGTCCACCATTGGGGTTTAGTTTTACCCTTGTACCTTGTTTTCGGACAGGCTTCTTCAAGGGAACTATTGAATGATGTGGTGATATGATCGACCAGATTATCCAGACCGGCTTTGTCATTCGGTTCGTACAGAAGTTTAGAGTTGAGGACTTTCTTGAAATTCTTCTCATACAGGTGCCACTTTGTCTTCCTTACATTTCTGTGGACGGCAGGTTTAGGCGCTTTTTCCGCGAGTTTGAACTCAATATAATGGTGATCTGAGAATGAGTGGTCGTCCAGTACATTCCACCCAATAATTTTGTCTGACAGCCGGTCAGTAGCAAACGTTACGTCGAGTACTTCTTGTCTGTCTTTAATTGTGAAGGTCGGTTTATTACCTATGTTACAAATACTAAGGTTGGTAGTTAGAATAAAGTCAAGAAGCGAATCACCCCTATTGTTTATATCCGTACTACCCCAGATAGTATGATGAGCGTTCGTGTCTGCGCCAATAATCAGCTCGATCTCGTCAGACGTTGCTTCTTCCACTACTTCCCTGAATAGAGCAGTCGGTACTACAGATTCATAAGGCAAGTAGCTGGAGACCACCCAATATATGCGATTACCGATCTCCAGGCTAGCAGCTGTTTGGTCTTTACCACTTAAATTAGTCAGGAGAAAGATACTTAGATCTTTCCTGGCCAAAATGCAGGTTCTTGGAGTGCCTTCACAGTTGGCCACAAGCAGTTTAAAGTTGGGTGTCCTAATACCGCACACCCTTCCTCCCACTACGTAGGGCTCCTGTATCAGGACGATGTCTACTGCGCCTGTGGACAGGCGCAGCAATAGAGTCGCTGAGGCTGCTTTAGCGTGATGGAGGTTAATCTGTAGAATTCTTACCATCATTGGTAATTGACAGATTAACATCCACCCCGACAAGGGTGTTATCGAACTCTTCGTCCGTATCGTCGAGAAGCATGTCCCCGCCAGATGCGTCAAAGAGTCCGGAGACTCCCCTCAGCCTCTCTGTGTCCGAAGTAGAGCTTTTGTCCTCAGAGAAGGACGTTACAGATCTTCTGTTAGAGTTGGAGTCACCAGAAATAATAGGCGTGGGTACCTCCACACTTCCAGGAAGTGCCACGGTGGACGACTCACCTTCTGCAGTGGGAGCTATATAGTCTCGAAGCCATATTGTAGGGTTGCACTCGCACCTTGTATTGCTCAAGATATATCAAACACAAAATTACGGCACTCTCGCTAACAAATTGTGCAAGATATATTAATTCAAAATATTTACATATATGGCCGAGGCCACGCCCACTGGTCATATCCCGCCCATTTTTGGGTCAATCACGTAGACAACCACCAGAAACATATACACAAAATTACAGCACTATCGCTGTCTGATCCCACCCTACCAAATTGTGCAAAATATCTCAATTTCAAAATTTGGCTTATATGGGCGGGGCCACGCCCATTGGTCCGATCCTGCCCATTTTTGAACCAATTACGTAGAATGCCACCAAACGCATATACACAACATTGTAGCACTCTCGCTAGAAAACTGTGCAAGATATCTAAATTTCAAAATTTGGTCTAACAAATTGTTCATGATATCACAATTCTAAAATTTGGAATATATGGGCGGGGTCACGCCCATTGGTCCGATCCCGCCCATTTTTTGACCAAACACGTAGACTGCTACCAGATACATATACGCACTCTCTGTAACAAAATGTGTAAGATATCTCAATTTCAAAGTTTGGCTTATATGGGCGGGGCCACGCCATTGGTCCGATTCCGGCCATTTTTGGACCATTCACATAATCTACCACTAAATGCAAAAAAAAAATTCAGCACTCTAGCTAAAAAAATTCTCAATATCAAAATTTGACCCATGTGGGCGGGTCCACGCCCACTTGATATATCGAAAATTCAAGTGAAGTACATTTAAGTACATTCTGTGAAAATTTCAAGAAGATCCGTCCAGCCGTTTAGGCGTCTATACGGAACAAACAAACCCACAAACAGACACTCTCTTTTACATATGGGGAAAAACACGTCAAAAGGCCACTTTTTATACCCTACACCACACTGTGGTACAGGGTATTATAAGTTTGTTTCACGGCAGATGTTTGTAACACCTTAAAATAACACAGCTAGACCCACCTTAAAGTAAACCGATCGACTCAGAATCACTAGCTGAGTCGATTTAACGATGTCTGTCCGTCCGTCCGTCTGTCCATGTAAAGTTGTTCGTCGACTACAGGTCGCAATTTCACTCCGATCGTTCTGAAATTTTGCAGTTTAAAGTATTTCGCGGCTGTTAAGATCGCTATCGAATTTGGTTGAAATCGGTTCAGATTTAGATATAGCTCCCATATATATATTTCGTCCGATTTGGCCCTTTAGTCCTATAGAAGCTGTATTTTACATCCGATCGTTTTGAAATTTAGAATGGTACAGTTTCTTGATCCATGAACCAACATTGCTGAATTTGAAGAAAATCGGTTCAGATTTAGATATAGCTCCCATATATATCTTTCGTCCGATTTGGTCCTTTAGTCCTATAGAAGCTGTATTTTACATCCGATCGTTTTGAAATTTAGAATGGTAGAGTTTCTTCATCCACGAACCAACATTGCCGAATTTGAAGAAAATCGGTTCAGATTTAGATATAGCTCCCATATATATGTTTCGTCCGATTTGGCTCTTTAGTCCTGTAGAAGCTGTATTTTACATCCAATCCTTTTGAAATTTAGAATGGTAGAGTTTCTTGATCCATGAACCAACATTGCCGAATTTGAAGAAAATCGGTTAAGATTTAGCTATAGCTCCCATATATATGTTTCGTCCGATTTGGCCCTTTAGACCTATAAAAGTTGTATTTTACATCCAATCGTTTTGAAATTTAGAATGGTAGAGTTTCTTGATCCATGAACCAACATTGCCAAATTTGAAGAAAATCGGTTAAGATTTGGCTATAGCTCCCATATATATGTTTCGTCCGATTTGGCCCTTTAGTCCTATAGAAGCTGTATTTTACATCCAATCGTTTTGAAATTTAGAATGGTAGAGTTTCTTGATCCATGAACCAACATTGCTGAATTTGAAGAAAATCGGTTAAGATTTAGCTATAGCTCCCATATATATGTTTCGTCCGATTTGCCCCTTTAGACCTATAAAAGTTGTATTTTACATCCAATCGTTTTGAAATTTAGAATGGTAGAGTTTCTTGATCCATGCACCAACATTGCCAAATTTGAAGAAAATCGGTTAAGATTTAGCTATAGCTCCCATATATATGTTTCATCCGATTTGGCTCTTTAGATCCAATCGTTTTTATACCCTACACCTCACTGTGGTACAGGGTATTATTTAAGTATAAAATGTCCCAAAAGTAAATTTATGTAAACAATTTATACATGAATTACAAAATTTATATATCAGAGTTATTCAGTATTACGAGAGTGGTGTAGGGTATTATATAGTCGGCACCGCCCGACTTTAGCCTTTCCTTACTGGTTTCAATTTTATTTTATTAATTGTGTTCCGCGGATGGGATTCTATATCTTTAAACTACAAAAATGAAGCCCATTCTGTTTACTTTATCAATACGAATTTTCGCAATGGGATGAAAAGCACAACAAAAGCTGTGGAAATTTTAAATGTCAAACCTACTATTTTTTCATTATTTCTTTCGTATTATAAAGTGAGTTTACTCTAAGATGTGGACCAGAAACACGATTAAAAAATGTAATGGTGGCATTCTATATACCAAAGTACTTCTGCAACCCCACCAAGTTTTGGCACGATCGGAATAAATTTGAAAAAAAGTGGGCCTTTTGACGTGTTTTTCCCCATATATAGATTTTTCTGGCGATCTGCAAATCGTGTGTACTTACCTTAAGATACAACAATAAATTGTTCACAATTTCCGAAAGATGTGGTAGCACGTTGTTAAAAATGGAAAATAGATGTCGATAGGCACCTTTTCTTTGTCTCCCTGTTAATCAGAGTAGCCTCTGGACATTTTTATATTTCACGCCCAAAATTATTACAGAAACTTCCCAAATGAATTGGAATATTTTATGTAAAATAATTCTAGTTTTTGCAACCGCTGCATTTGAATGATTTTCTGAATCTAATAATGTCTTATTTAGATAACCAAACTGTCCACATACAAGGGAGTCTAATACGAAATTGGGTGCCTCTTAATGTGTAGTTAACCCAACTGGTCGTCGAAGGAGTAACAATTATTGATCTGCAACGAATCAAAATTATTTAATTTTGTATTATGCCAGCGCCCAAAAGATTCTTCTTATTCGTTGAATATTTACTTTTTTTGAAGAGTATATTCTTTTTGAGATTAGCGTTCTTGCGATTGTTTGGAATTATCTAAAGGTCCAAAACATAAAATTAAAAACACTGAGGGGATATAGGATTCTTTTAATATTATTGCTACTGCTCCCAATGGGCAGTGGACCACCATTTGAAAAAATTTATTAATTTTAAAATAAAACGTATTTAGTCAAACATATATAATATGTATAAGTACAAACGTAATTGGAGACACTTAAAAATAATCAGGACCTATAAAATAAAGTCACAAAAATAAGTATATCGATCGAAACGTGTTGTCATTCTAATAATGTATTAAAGTGTGCCAAATAAAAACACACCCTATGTATGTCCAAATGTGTATAGCATTTTGTATCTACCTGACGTGTTCGATTGCTGGCCAGGTGCGAGTGTGGCGAAAGGCTATCACAAGTATTCCCCATTTGAGTTTAACCTTAATTACTGGTTTAAATGAGAATGGTAATGGTTAATTATTTAAATTGCTGTTCTGATTTCAAATGGTGTATACTTATATATCAGATTTTATTAACTGTTTAATTTACTCTTCAATTTGAATGTTCTGTTTTATTAGTTATTTATCTATTGAAATCGACTTGGATACAAGAATGTACATTTGGGATACAGGTATTTAAGGTCGGTCGGCGGATAGGTCTGGGATACACGCAATCTTTATACTGAATGTCGAGTCTCAACTCCACCTCGCCAAATCTGATGGCATGGTGTCATATTGATTCATCAAAAAGCGGGTTATGATTTACAAAAAGCGGGAATTCGAAATATACTCTACCAGATAACACTGGTATAGCATCTACGGAACCTACCTCTCTCTTCGCAAGTGTCAGAGCTGTATCTGGTGGAAACTTGAGTTTCACACTTTTACGCTGTGCGTGTAGAAGCTCTTCATCGCGGGCTCGGAAGAATCCTGTGGGGATGAGTCCTGAGAGGATGACCTACTAGCGGACAACCATAACGAGCCAGAAGTCAGGCCAATAATGCCATACCACATTGTCGTCTGGTAAACAGGTCTTCACATTCTACACAATACTAAAAAAAGTTCAGCGAAGGGCTGAATCAGCAATATGCTACTTCTACTGCTATTAGACATAGGGAATTGTCACTTTGGTTAGGAAATGCCTCCGGATATAGTACTATTCTAGACACAATTCCTGTCCTACAGGGCATTGTTGATAACACTATGTCTGAACCACATTTTGACAAAAAATACCTCACTCTCATAGATGACATATCAGAATGGAATGATCATATCCCAGGACATAGGAGAATCGTGAACTTATATACAGGCGGCAAAGTGGGATTTGGTGTCTTTTTGAGGAACTTGAGCTATCCTTTGCAAAAAGTCTGTCTGACCACTGCACACTGGTCCCAAATTCAATTTGTGGCATAAATTCAAAAAATAAACTTAAGAAATTACCAGAAGTATATATATTTGAAAAGGCAACCCTATAGGGGACCTACATACAGTGTTCAGAAAAAAACAGTACGTTATAGGAACGGTTCCTTCAGAGAACACTAACGTTATTTATTTTTTCAGTGTTACTGTTCGCGAACGGTACCACCATGATAACGTACCGTTCTTAGAACACGACGAACGGTACACTACGATAACGTACGGTTCATAGAACAGTATCACTACGTCGTAGTGATACTGTTATTTCTTAACCCAGGGACGATCCCTATTTAAAATGCGGCATATCGGTCAATTCTTTGATATAGCCCCCATACGAAGGTCCCTTTCGATAAGACATATTTACGCACTAGAGAGCGCATTTTTTAACCGACCAAGCTGAAATTTAAATATTTGTACCGTGTATTACATTCAATCGTGCTTAGTGAAAGTTAGGCATATCGGTCCATAATTTAATATAGCCCCCATACGAAGGTCCCTTTCGATAAGACATATTTACGCTCTAGAGAGCGCATTTTTTAACCGATCATGCTGAAATTTATATATTTTTAATTTGTATTGCATTGTGATCACGCTTGAATGTAATATAAAGTACAAATATTTAAATTTCAGCATGATCGGTTAAAAATACACTCTCTAGAGCGTAAATATCGCTCACTCACTTCAAGAATGACATAACTCAAAATTGAAAATTGCCAAGATGTGTAACTTTAAGACCCGTATAAAAAGATAAGTAACATGAAATAAGATGTTTAAATACGCTTGAATAATCCGAAATATGGTTGATTACTTATAGACCAAATTTCGCTGAGATTAATTTATGAACATTTGCAAAATTCGGATTTCTGTAAGCCAACCTCAAAAATTTTAAATTTTGAGTTATGTCACTCTTGAAGTGAGTGAGCGATATGTCTTATCGAAAGGGACCCTCGTATGGGGGCTATATCGAAGTATGTGCCGATGTGCCCCATTTTCACTAGACATGATTAAATGCAATAGGAAGCACATATATTTAAATTTTTGCATTCTCGGATAAAAAAATTCGTCGTCTGTAACCTAAATATGTCTTGTCGAAAGGGAACTTTGTATTGGGGCTGTATCAAAAAATGGACCGATATGCATCATTTTCACTAGGCATGATTGAATGCAATGGAATGAATATATATTCAAATTTTGGCATGATCGGTTAAAAAATTCGCTGTCTACTGCGTAAATATGTCTTATCGAAAGGGACCTTAGGGACTACAACGTAGTGATACTGTTCTATGAACCGTACGTTATCGTAGTGTACCGTTCGTCGTGTTCTAAGAACGGTACGTTATCATGGTGGTACCGTTCGCGAACAGTAACACTAAAAAAATGTTTAGTGTATTCTGTTCTCGTGTAAGGGTTGCGATACTGTTCCGTTCGCGACGAAGGAACGGTACAGAACGCTAAGGAACCGTTCCTTAGTGTTTTTTCCGAACTCTGACTACATAATATATTTTTTTTTAACTCAGGTGGCAACCCTCCTTTTCTCCATGCGATCAAAGTTATTAGTTCAATCAAGTGTTATTATGTACTTCTTCTTGAGAAAATATTGACAATATCTTTGATATTGGAAATCTCCGAAACTAAAATTTTATTAAATCTGTGAAATATGGAAAATCATGCTCAAGGTATGTAGTTTATATTTATTGTAACATAATTCATAAATGTTCTGTATATATTAAGAAAGTGCTTCCAAGTATATTCTATCAACCGGCAATATGTTTCTTTTCCTATATACGGGACGAAAAGAACGCGACTAATATTTTTGTTTTTTTATTTTTTATGAAGTTTCCGTTCATTTATCCCTTTTTAAGGAATTCATGGAATCCCAAGAAATTCCGTGCCGTATTCGCAGGTACATATTAAAATATTTATAACCCCACAAAACAGAAAATAGGTTTCTTTGTTAGAAGCAAAAGATATTTCAGATACAGGTGAATTTTTGAAGGACTTTTCAATGTGTAAATGATACGACAATTTCAGCTATATCTGCATTAAAAAATAGACGACCGTTATGTAAAACAATAAAAGCAATTTATGTACACCATTTATATGATAAAAAACGTTTACCAAAGAACTAAATCTGTGGTATAGACGGGAGATGAAGTATCACAACATTTTAATACATACACGACCCTTGATGTTTGTTATCACCGTTGCTGTTCACAATGTATTTAAACGATCTTAATGACTGGTTCGCAGGAGGTCTCATGTCAGAAGAAATAAATATTCGAGTCTTACTATACGCTGATGATATGAAATAGAAGTGTTGCAAAGTATGATATTGAAATTAAAAAACTATTGCAAACATTGAAACATGGTGGCAAATTTGGAGAAATCCAAGATTTGTTATCTCGAAACGGAGGGCGATTGTCTTCAAACGAGAAATGGAAATATCTCAACCGGGAAATTTAAATAGTGAACGAATATTGCTACCTATGAGACTTATTAACGCCAAAAATGATATTTTCAAAGCATGTAGAATATCGGAACAAACGATCCAAGGTCTCAATAAACGCAACGTGGCAAAGCCTTATTAATAAAACACAAGTATCGCTCTTAGCTAAATGGAAAATTTTCCAAAGTGTGTGCAGAACCACACAGTCATATGCAGCGCAAGTTTAGGGGTACGGCTGGTTCGACGAAGTTAAAAGGAAGAAAAAACTTTTAAAGTAACCAAAAAATTTACCAAAGTATGTATTATTCCTGGATGTACCTGACAACCACTTTTACACACTGAAACTTCATATGGATTATATCTATAATAATATATTCAAATACGAAAATACAAGGCTGCCACATAAGCTCTGATTAAAAATATGGAACAAACGTATTTTCTGGGTCATAGCAATGGATTTCCTGTCCGAACGTGCAAACGTTTCAATTGAAAATATAAAAATATATGTAAATACAACGCAAGATTGGAAACTGACTGCAAATGTAATGGTAAATAATCTTAAAAGCAAATTCTATATTGAGAAAATAGAAAGTGCCATTGCGGGTGAAAGAAGATTTTATCGATTTTTGAATCCTGATATCGGAATAGAATATATGACAAATATTTGGAAATATAACACAAAATGCTGACTGGGATATTTGAAAGTTGTAAAAAGACAGGGCCGGAGGTAACACCAGTTAAAAATCTGAACGAACCGTGGATGCCCAGTATTTTGTGTAGCTTGTGTCATGCAAATCTTACGCGATGGAGTTTGGGGAGTATACGGTAAGTAAAAGGTGGCGCAAAAGTAATCCTCCTATCAGAAAATGCTATATTTTGCGATTGGCCCCTAATGTCAGTTCTGTTTTGACATTTGTGTAGTAAACACATGCGAAATACACGTTAATAAACAATGTGACGCTACACTGCTCCAGAACGCGGATCCACAAGAAGAATCAAAGTTTTTCATTTTTTTTTTAAATTACAGCCAAAAACATCGAAAGGTTACTTTTGCGCCACCTGTTACTTTCGATCTTTTAGGCATCTCCTGCAATTTGGAATACCAATGATTTGGAGGCACCCATCCACTCATGATGCAGACTGCTATTTTTGTCTAAGTAGTCGGATTGGAGTAGGATGCAGCGAATGCTACGCCGAAGTTAAATCTATCACCTTGCTATGCCCAAGTATAGCTAACAGCTTAATTACGGAAACATCGTCCAGTTTCTCAACTCAGAGCGGTACCAGATTCAGTCAGTGCTTATAACTCAAGCTCTACTCAATGACAGAGACAGATTTGGTCAGTGACAGATTTGGAACTGACCAAAGATAAGGCAGAAATACTTGCATCTCGCATGAAACAATACAATATGTTGGCCCCAGGTGTTAACAAAACATATTACAGAGTTCGTTATATACTATAACTAAGTTTTATACAACTATGGATAACATGTGCTTTTTCAAGGACATTCCTGGATTGTTTGAGGATCTTAATCAAACATACAATTCAAAGGAATGACGTTCATTTGTTGACAGCAGCAAAGAAAGTTTCAAGGCAGTACTTTTGCATATCGGAAATGAGACACCATCGATTCCCATCGCTCATGCTGTCAACACTAAGGAATCCTACGAAACAATGGCTAAATTGTTAAAATACATAAACAATGAACATGATTGGAGAATTTGTTGCGATTTAAAAGAGGTGGATATACAAAATTTTGCTGTTTTTATGCCTCTGGGATAGTCATGCTCGAGAAGATCATTACAAAAGGAAGGAATGGCCAACTAAAGAACAAATTACTTTGGGTGAAAACAACATCAAATATGTACATACCTCTCGTCAAAAAAGAAAACATAAATTTGCGACCAAGGCTTATTAAGCTGGGACTCTTTAAAAATTGTATAAAAGCATTACGAAAGATGGCAATTCACTCTCATATTTAAGAATTTTATTTAAAATTATTTCTTTTCAAAAAATCTCAGAAGGTATTTTTGATGGGCCAAAAATAAGGAGACCGATGAAATATGTAAATATCGAATCATATTTAACATCGGAGAAAATTGCAGCATGTAGGTCATTTAAGCTTGTAGTTTCAAATTTCCTTGGATCTAAAAAAGCCCGCAATACGAAACAATGATTAATGATTTGTTAAAATATTATGAAAAAATTGGTAACAAAGTGTTTTTTATATTTACTCGTATATATTAATCTAACCTATATTTATTCTTGTAACTTATTTATTGCTTTATATATTCCAACAGGTGTAAACATGTCCTTCGAAATTTATTTCTTGCATTCTCATTTATATTTTTCCCTGAGATTCTTGCCGACGTAAGTGATGAACAGTGTTGCCACTGCAACATTTTTTTTCCGTCCAAAATGTTCTCTAAAACCGACCTAAATCCGTTGTAGCCGACCAAATTTATAAAATTAAATAAGTTGGTATCTTGTAAATTTTGGTGACAATATTTTCAGATTTTGATGAAACTTGGAATGTTTGGAAAAGTTAATTAACATAAAACCAGTAAGGAAAGGCAGAAAGTCGGGCGGGGCCGACTATATAATACCCTACACCTCCCTAACAATGCGATAAGGGTCATTGCCATAATAATTTGGAATAATTGGTAAATGGGTAGAAACGTATTCTAATTCTGAAACGATAATCGCTAAATTAAGCAATATTCGTTCCTAAAGTGAGAAACATCTTTCTGGAAAATTTTAATGATCGGAAGTAAAATACAACTTCTATAGCGGTTTGATACCAAATCAGGAGGAACATATATATGGAGCTTTAATGTAAATCTGAACCGATCTTCCCTGAATACTTATTCATGTAAAAAGACCTCCTTCTGTCGAATTTCGTACTGATCGGATATAAAATACAGTCTCTACAGCGCTTACATGTCAAATCGGGGGTAACATATATATGGGAGCTATATCTAAATCTGAACCGATTTTCTCCAAATTTGGCAGTATTCCTTCATGTAATAAGAAACCTCTTTCTGCCGAATTTCGCACTGATCGGATATAAAATACAGTTTTTACAGCGCTTACAGGTCAAATCGGGGGTAACATATATATGGGGGCAATATCTAAATCTGAACCGATTTCTTCCAAATTTAATAGTGTTCATCCATATAATAAGAAACCTCTTTCTGCCGAATTTCATACTGATTGGATATAAAATAAAGTTTTTACAGCGCTTACATGTCAAATCGGGGGTAACGTATATATGGGGGCTATATCTAAATCTGAACCGATTTCTTCCAAATTTAATAGTGTTCATCCATATAATAAGAAACCTCTTTCTGCCGAATTTCATACTGATCGGATATCAAATAAAGTTTTTACAGCGCTTACATGTCAAATCGGGGGTAACGTATATATGGGGGCTATATCTAAATCTGAACCGATTTCTTCCAAATTTAATAGTGTTCATCCATATAATAAGAAACCTCTTTCTGCCGAATTTCATACTGATCGGATATAAAATAAAGTTTTTACAGCGCTTACATGTCAAATCGGGGCTAACATATATATGGGGGCTATATCTAAATCTGAACCGATTTTAACCAAATTCAATAGGGATCGTCCTTGGGCCAAAAAAAAGATGTGTGTAAAGTTTCGTCGAGATCGGACCATAATTGCGACCTGTACTTTGATTACAAGAATACATGCACAGACGGACAGACAGACAGACAGACAGACAGACAGACGGACAGACAGACAGACAGACAGACGGACAGACGGACATAGCCAAATCAACTCAGAAAGTGATTCTAAGTCGATCGGTATAATAAACGATGGGTCTATTTCTTCTCCTTTTGGGTGTTACAAACAAATGCACAAAGTTATAATACCCTGTACCACAGTGTGGTGTAGGGTATAAAAATGCTAGTTATAATAAAAAATTAAAAATATGTAAACAAGATATAAAAATACTGAAAAGTAATTTAAAACAAGTAAAAATGTGACCCGTCTTAAACGAATCAGTATATACCAAACATTATGGATCGCATTCAATGTTGTAATAGGAAAATATTTAGTATTTCTCGTTTAAATGATAGGAATATGGCTAAATCTTAATATAACTTTATTCAGTAAAATGTTGTGTTTCGAATTATTTTTATATTCTAATTATCTTCACCAAATCCCCAAGCTTCAATATAGCCTTTTTCGTCCCAATGTGGCAAAAAATCAATTTATAAATTGATGTGTATAAATAAAAAGGATTCTGCATTTTAATTTTCAATCAATTTTAAAACATGAAATGTCAATTGTGCTTACGCATCATTATTTTGACAACAATAAATGCTCTCAACACCAACACTACAATTATATGCACCCCAAGAATCTTGCTCCAATATCCCACCAATATTGATAAAAGTAAAATACAAATATATTCCCGACTTCGGATGGGCCATACTTTACACATCACACTTGTCAATTGCTTTTGTTCCTTATTAATCTTATATTTACTACTAGCTGGACCCGGTCCACTTCTTTGCCCCAGATTTAGATTTCCGATCCCGTCCATTTTTGAAAAGAAACGATTTGTCACGCCCACAATTGCGCCGCCCACTTTTTGCAAAATTTTTTTTTCCAAAACCATCTCAGACGAAATAACTTTCAAACAAAAGAAAAAAATTTTAAATCGGTCCAGTGGTTTAAGCGTCTATAAAACACATACATACATACATACAAACATTTTTCCATTTTTATATATATAGATAAGTTTACGGCAAATAAAAAAAAATCCGCAATTGTGGTAAGATTTATCAACCAAAATTTCGGTTTAAATCCGATCTCGGAATACAGAACAGGCGCTATGGTGTTTCCTTTTCGAATATATATATATATGTATATGTATGTATACTTCTGGTAATTTCTTTAGTTTTTTTTTTTTTGAATTTATGGCAAAAAATTTGGATTTGGGACCAGTGTGCAGTGTTTGTATCAAAGAGATTTTATATAAAGAGTAACCACGGCGAAAATTCATGTTCAGAGGTGAGTTTTTCTATCGAAGTGGTGGACATAAAAGGAAATTTAAATTGATTACAAATATTTTTTTCTGCGCTTTCTTTGTTTCAACTAACGCATACGAATTTTATTTTGTATGTTTATTGACGTACATGTGAGAAAGTGCAAGAAAAACACACAAAATACACGATTTTTAAATTAATTAAGATTTTTGTGAACTCATCTTTGCACATGAGGTGGAATTCATATTTTCCGTGTGGTGAATGAAATGTCATCTCTTTATATCGATACCTCCATTCTAAACTGTGCTAAGTGCAAAAAGGTAGTTTTTCAGGAGAGGCGATCAAAGTTTGATGATTTTTTCACTTTTGTGTGGAATTCCTTTATAATGCAAATCGAACGAACTGTACTGTTTTGTAAATAACTTTTGATTGGGTTGACGGATAAACACCAAATTTTGACTGAATATAAATTGGAATATTTAGAAATTAATAATGCAAACTCCCTAAAACTATGCTAAGTCGACTTAGCATGTTTTAGAATGGAGGTATCGATATATTGAATCTCTTTTTTTTGTATGATTACTAGACCTCGGATTATACGCAATTGCATATTTTTTTTTGCGGTTTGATAGAAAAATACTGATTGGACCAAAATTCGTTTCAAAGAAAAAAGAATCGAAAAACAGGTGCATATTTTTCATTTTTTTGTGCATATTTGAAATATGCAAAAAAAATTTCGATATATGAATCAAAAATGAGAAATTTTTTAAGGATATGTCAATACTATTTAAAAATTCATGACACAAAAATGGATGATTACAAAAATCATCCAAAAAAGTGCCTACATATGTATATGGAAAGTATGGGGTAATTCCAAAGGAAACCGACCCACTCTGAATATTTATGAATTTAGATTTGGATACAATTTTGCACGCGTATACTACAAGACAATACGGAGTTATGACCAAATTCAAAGCAGTTTAGATTTTATGGGGTGCCAAATTGGTCATCTAAACAATTTTTTTTTCAAATTTAGCTATTTTGAAGTCGATATAACTTTTTAACGGAATATCAGATTTGAATGATATACATACAGTATATAAGTATACCGGTTAATAAAATATTGAACCCTTTATATATGTATGTATATAAAGGGTATGTAAATCATTGAGGCGGCAATGAAATGGTCTGGGTATCCTTTTCCGGTAACGTGGTTGGACTTCTCTATACAATAAATGGAGTTATGTACAGATTTATGTACTGCGAAATATTGGAGAATGGCATGTTTACATATGCTGAGTGGAATGTTGCTCTATCGCGAAATGATTCAATAATTGAGTTACAAAAGAAGGGGTTAACGTTTTGGAGAGGCTCAACCGTAGACTTGAATCCCATTGAAAATCTTTGGGAAAATGTGAACATAGAGAGAAAGCGTAGGTGGTGATAAAAATAAGCTATTTGAAGCTATTACAGATGCTTGGAACTCCATAGATATAAAGATAACAAGCAATCTTATTGATTCCATGCAAGAAGAAGCAACGCCGTCCTTGATAATAAATGTTTTTCCATAAAATCTTAGTATAAATGCATTGTCCAATATGTTTTGTCGTGGGAATTTTCAACCTTTTTGTTTTTTTGTGAAATAAATTTTTAGTTTCAAATAATTTAAGCAGCCAAATTTCCAAATTTTGGTAAATTTATGAAATTTCTTAGATAATAGGCAAAATTTTTGGAATATGTAATTGATAGTTTTTCAGATTTTGGCGATTGAACAGAAGTAGTCCAAAGTAGTCCAATATGTATTGTCCGATATTGTAAGTACCATTTGAAAGATTAAACATCCTCTCTAAGAATACTAATTAATTAAGTAATACATTTTTGTGCATTAAGGATATCAAAAGGACGAAAATGTCATTAATCCTTGATTATCCTGAAAAGCGTATCATCATTTTTTTTTGTTTTATTTTTAAAAATTACCCACATATTGTCCCAAAAAATTTAAAAACTTCAGCATTGGCTCTCCATGGGTTAAAAAAATATGAATTAATTAATGTCCGTCCGTCTGTCAGTTCAGTTTATGTTTGATGGACAATCATATTAGCCTACTCTTTGTGGTATTTCCCCCACAAATGGTTAATATTTTTGGGCATGTTAAAAATCTTATAACTTCTATACTACTCATGGGAATTCTATAAAATTGCATACATAGTAATCGTTTTACCTTTTGATACCCCCACACAAAGTGACCAATTGGTACAAAACGTAAACAGAGCGTATAACATTATTACCAGAGCATACGAATAGTTGAAATTTTGTGCAGTGTTATGTTTTTTTTTCAAAATTTTTTTTCTTTTTAGTTTGGTGAAGATTCTCAGCTATTATAATGTAGCTTCTGAATCAAAGTTGTGCCCACTCTAAAATTTCCACCACCATAGAGTACATATTGACAATTTTTTTTATTTATATCTTTATTTCCGCGAAAAGTGACCGAAACAAACTGTTTTAGATTAAATTAGTATTTTTTAAGAAAAGTCCAAGGAAAAAGCTATAAGAAATTATATTTTTAATTTCTTATGCTTTGTATCATGAAAGTTAACTTCAAAAAACCATTACAGAATATCATTCAAATCTAGTATTCCGTTCAAAAGTTATGTCGACTTCAAAATAAAGGGTCCGCCAAATAACTTTTTTTTTTTGAAAATGCTATAAAAAAACTACTGAATATTTTCACAATTTTTTTTTATTTGAAAGTACAATCCTTCCGGTTAATAATGGAAAATCATTTCATGTAAATGGCAGCCTCGGCTGGCCATGCAGTAGCCTACACGATCGGTCCAATTTTTAAGCACATTATCGAAAAGCGTCAATTGTCTCTGGCTTGTCTGCGTAACACTTATCTTTGAGGGCACCCCACAAATAATAGTCCAACGGTGTCAAATCGCAGCTCCAAGGTGGCCAAATGACATCAGCTCTGCGGCTGATAATGCGATCTTCAAAAACAGGGCGCAAAACATCGAGTGTAGCTTCGGCTGTGCGGCGCGTAGCGCCGTCCTGTTGAAACCAAATGTTGCCAATATCCTCCTCCTAAATTTTTGTGAACAAAAATTTGTTCAACATGGCCCGATAACGATCGCCATTGACTGTAACGGCCACTCCTTGCTCATTTTCGAAGAAAAATGGCCCAATTATTCCTCTGGACCAAAATCCGCACCAAACAGTGACTCGTTTTGGGTGTATCGGCTTTTCAATGTATGCGTGCGGGTTTTCTGTGCCCCAAATGCGACAATTTTGCTTGTTTACATACCCGCCAAGATCAAAATGAAAAAATCAAATGAAAATCAAAAATGAGAAAAAAAATTGAAAATCAAAATTTTCAGAGTAATGTCGCAATATTTCCCAGCGTTGTTCAAGCGTATACACAACCATATTCGTTCAGCGGAAGGATAAAACTAATTATCTGTCAAATCAGACATGAGGTAAGTGTTACCATTCACAAAATAAGCACTAGTTGAAAAAAACGTTAGATGGCGGACCCTTTAGTTAAATTTGTAAAAAAAATTGTAGACGACCAACTTTGGCACCCTATAAAATCTAAACCGCTATGAAATTGGTCAAATGGTAAAAGGCCATAATTCCGCATTGTCTTGCAGTATAAGAATGCAAAATTGCACCCAAATCTAAATGTATAAATATTGAGAGTTTGTGGTTTCATTTGGAATTACCCCATACTTTTCACCCATTTAGGCAATTTTTTTTGGATGATTTTTAAAATCACCCATTTTTCATTTTTGTGACATGATTTTTTAAATATTATTGACATATCCTTCTGATATTTTGCATTTTTGATTGATATATCGCCAAAAAAAATTTGCATATTTTGCATATATTTCGCATTTTTTTTGCATATATGGTGCATATTCTTTTTGCATATTGTTTGCATATTTTTGATATGCACTCAAATTATTTAAATTTGAGTGATGAAACGTCTAAATACAAATTTTGGTTCAAATCGGATGAAAATTGAAAGATATGCAAAAATCCGAGGTCTAATGATTACACTTAAAAATAAGCAAGTTATAACAACATCAAGTACATGGCATTTTGGTCCTTATCCACTTTTTTTTAAATATTTTTTCTTGTATTTGTACTACATGGACCACAAAGAGAGTCGGTTTGGAAGGAGAGTCAAAAACATAGGGCGATAGAAAAATTAAAACATAGAACAAAAATATCAGAATCATTTCCCGTAAATCAGAGTAAAATCGATGTACCGTCCAAAATATCGAAAACTAGACGAGATAGGAAACAAATTATTACAGATTCTGAAAGAGCATGCTTGGCGTACTGACCAAAATAGCATTTAGCCGACGATAAGCTGCATTAAAGTCTATTTTAGAGCACTCATTTTAAATTTCTAAATATTAAAAGTCATCATTTGCTGTCAATCCTTCAAGTATTTTATTGCTATCCCAGATTATACGATTTCAAGATAATACAGTAGACTCTCACACATTAGAACACTTTGTTTTTCGAGTAGTTCTAATTTACAAAAAGTTCAAATTTCTGGACGTGTTCTTATTTGAATAAAAAAAGTGTACATAATAAACTTTAATTAAAAAAAAGAAAACTAAAATAACATTTCAGTCAAATCACATTAATGTTTCAAATACATATACAAAGATATACAATTATTTGTCATCCAAGGACGACAGTCAACTAGGTAGGGTATATGCGATTTTAATTAGTCCTTCGTTGGTTTATTTTTTGGGTCTCATTATATCGGCTAGAAGCATATTATTGCGAATATCCAAAAGATTAGTTATGTGCTTAATTGAAAACAAAACGTTCTTATTGCACCTTTTTATTAAATTGTTAACGCTTTCAATGGCTGTAGCATTAGAAATATCTGGTGTAGGGTTATATAGTAACGGCAAAAAGTAGACTTTTTGAAAATATCAAGAAGTCTACTTTCGTACTTGTTAGTAAAAAAGGTAGATTAAAGTTGACTTTTCGACTTTATTAATAAAAATGCGAATATTTTAAGTTTTCTTCATTAATTTTGTAGCAAAATATAGGAAAAAATAAAATACTAATAATGATCAGATAATCAGAAATTCGCAAGTCGTTCCATATAAATGGTAAGTAAACATAAACAAAAAAAATACTAAATACTAAAAATACTAGAAAGCTTAAACAAAAAAAATACTAAAGAATCGTTTTGTCTAGTCCAATTACAATTAATATTTCATATTTATTCACGGAACATGTCCTAATCAATTGGCCTTAAAAAAATATGCTTATTTAAACTGTTCAGAGAGATTTGGCTCCGAATTTTTGTGGCCATAGTCCCTGCCACTTTTGATATAGAGAGGAACTAATGTTTTAGTGTCCTCCACGTATCGAAAGTAACCCCCAATCTAATACTTATATTGGGTTTACCATCCAACAAACGGGGTCTTTGAATATATATTCACATGACTGTATTGAAATATCATTCTCAACAATATTATATATTCTTTGGAACGGGTCAAAAAGAATTATTAAGCCAAAATATTTATAACTATAGCGTAATCCATTTCGAGGTTCCCTACTTTTTTAAAGAAAAAAACACAGAAAATTCAAATTGAATGGGGAATGTTTATAATCATTTGAAAGAACATTCTTTGGCATTTACTTTTTGAAGATTATGTCTATCAAATGTTGGCGCGGCTACGTCTCAGATGATCCATCCGTTGAGTCCAATTTTTCCATTGATTGATGCGATGTGTGGGAAGTGGCGCCGTCTTGTTGAAACCAAATGTCGCCGAGATCCCGAGCTTCAATTTCAGGCATCAAATATTCGGTTTTCATTATATCGGCACGATTGACGGTTACGTTCTCACCGGCATCATTTTTTAAGAAATATGAACCGATGATTCCACCGGCCATCTTTTCAGGTTGCTCTTCGCCCCAAATGTGGCAATTTTGCTTGTTTTCATACCCATTGAGCCAGAAATGGGCCTCATCGATGAACAAAATTTGGCTCGAAAATGGATCTTCTTGGAACTTTTCAAGAGCCCATAGAACGAAGCGACGTCGCTTGGGAAGGTCGGGCGGCTTCAGTTCTTGCACAAACTGTATGCTTTCAATTTAAGATTTCGACGTAAAATGCACCAAGTCGTTCCATACGTCAGTCCGAGTTGCTGCGAACAGCGCCGAATCGACTCTCCACGGTCTTCGTGTACACTCTCAGCTACGGCAGCTACATTTTCTTCACTGCGTGCTGGACGTGGTCTATTCGGTCGAATATTATCCAATAATGAATGCTGGGTCTCAAGATAGGTGATGGTGTTCCGAATAGTACGCCGATTATGTTGACCATAAGTCGAGCGAAGTGTACGAAACACATACCTCACAGAACGTGAATTTTCGTAATAAAGTTGGACGATTTGTAAACGTTGTTAAGGCGTATGGGAGCTATCCCAAACAACCTGCAACTATAAGGAATATTTCTACCAAATTTGATCAACCTAGCTCTATTATTACGGACTGTAGCGAGATTACAACAGACGGACGGACAGAAGGACATGGCTAAGTCGTCTTAGAATTTTAGATTATGAATATATAAACTTAATGGGGTCTCACATCAATATTTAAAGGTGTTACGATCGGAGTAACAAAATTAATAAACCCCCTATCCTATGGTGGAGGGTATAAAAAGAGTATATATACACGGCGGAAAATCGCCATTATAAATATATTTGGAAACGAATTTTTTAAATATTATGTATTTGTAAACAAATAAATTTTATTTGAAAATCAAGAAATTTTGTTTGGAAAGCATATATTAATAAATTAGAACATAATATGTTTGTAAACTGACTTTCACAAATAAAATATGTGTTTACACACAAAGTTATTGTTTAAGAAGTTTTCCAAATATATTTTATTTAAAAAACATTTTTAAAACATTGGTGACTTTTTCGAATTTTAGTTAGTTTTTATTAGATTTCGTGTTAAACTTTATAATTTAAGATGTCTTTGGCAGCATTAGCTTTTGTTTTACATCAATAATTTTTAATTTATAAATTTTCCAATTCATCTCGTTTTGTCAATCTATCAATGCAATTTATGGTTGCGAAAGATTATACGATTTAAATTTTAATGGAATTTTACAAACATATAAAATTTATGAAACTTGTCTTTAATATAAGGCATTGATACATTGCCAAAATAATTAAATACAAATTAATATTTGTTTCTGAAATATTAGTTCTAAATAAATAATAGTTCTAATTGAATCATATTTTTGTTTAAAACAATAGCCTCCCAAACATACACTATTTGTATTAATATTATATATTTGGAGTATACCCTAAACATATAGTTATATTTCAAGCTGAATATGTTTGGGACAATGTACTACAGAATCGATTTTTTCAGCGTGTAGCTATGGCGTATGCGATTACAGTGTATTCATAGTATCACACTTATGTTTAACTGTCAAATTTGTCCGATATTGGTATTGATACAACTGATAAAGGTTTTTGTTTTAACCAACTACGCGTTTTTATTCATTTTAGCCAAATGTAGTATACATTTGCCAATACTCGTAAATGAACTTTTCCAAGCCGACTTTTAGACTTTTTTAGAAGCAAAAAGTCGACTTTTTTGTACCAAAAAGTCGATTAATGGACCTATGGAACCCTAATCTGCTGTCAAACCAGCACCATCTTTTCCGTTTTCTGAATCATCGCTACTGAGTTCATATTCTGTTCTGTTATCAAATATACCTTCAGTCCTTTTTCGATGTCATTTACGCAGAAAGATGTACTGTGCACTGTTTTGCATTTTTTTTTCATTCCACTTCGTCGTCGTTGCCGTTATGCTGGCGTTCGCGCGACTATGGCTCGTCGACTTGGGGTGGTGTTCATGCCGGCGTTGTGGATGTTTACACAGAGGCAAACAATTTACTCATACCGACCATTCAAGTAAGGACAAGCATTAAAGAAAAAGGGGTACCCGAAATAAGTCTAAAAAAAGAAACAAAAGCAAAAGGAAAGGATGACAGGCAAAGCCACTTACGAAACACACAAATTATGTACACTTCGCGGAACATATACGATACTTGGGTGGTGTTATGCCAAGTTTTGGCCCTCCCACTGGAATCGCCTTAAGATTCCACTTTGATACCTATATATTTTGTTTAGGTATCCCATAGTAGACCCCTTACTTACCCCTTCCCTACACTATCCCGCTACCACCCTTTAAATGGGCCTTAAGCCAACACCATTTTAGAAATTTCTGTTCAATTTTAATCGGGGTTCATTTCCCGGAAATTTCATAGATGTTAAAAATTTCATTAACAATATAACAATTTATGATAATAAAGTTAGGTTTCCAAAATTTAAATATTCCAAAAGTTAATTTTTCATATTAATTTTTAGTTTTCTTTGCAGGTTCTGTACAATTTTATTCGCAAGAAAATGTAAAGGTAAGGGTAATTCCAAAGAAAATCGACCCAAAAATGACGATTTGAAAATTTTACATTTTTGATTTTGCTGAAATTTTTGCATGCGCATACTGCAAGATGTTACGAAATAATGATAGTTTACCGTATGTCAAAATTTGTAGCGGTTTTATTGGGTGCCAAAGTAAGACATCTACATTGTTTTGTAAAAAATTAAGCTATGTTCAAGTCGCCATAACTTTTGAACGGAATGTCAGATTTAATTGAAAGAAGTACCATCTTAAAGATATTAACGATATTTCTAAGTATTACACACATAAGGATAACTATATGTGTATTAAGGACATCCAAAGGACGAAAATGTCCTTAATCCTTGATTATCCTGAAAAAAGTATTTTCAATTTTTTTAATTTTATTTCTGAATATTACCCCCATATTGCTCCATAAAATATAAAATTTTCAGAATGGGTGCTCAATGGGTTCAAAAGATATGACTTATTTAATGTCCGTCTGTCTGTCCGTTTGACTGGTTTATGCCAATGATATCTCTGAAAAGGAGTGACCGAATGACTTACAAATTAGTATGTGGTAATATTTTCCTCAAACCTACTTAGTGTTTTGAAGTGGCCCATTTCGGACCCCTCGTTGTGGTACCTCCCTCACAAACGGTTAAAATTTTGTGACATATTAAAACTGTTATAACTTCTGTACTACTCATGGGAATCCAATGAAATTTCATACATAGTAATTATTTCACCGTATTTATAAGCTGAACAAAAATGGGCGAAAATGTCAAGCCCCTTTTTGTACCTCCCACACAAAGAGACCAATTTTTACAATAAGTTCACCTTAATACACATATAGTTATCCTTATGTGTGTAATACTTAGAAATATTGTTAATATCTTTAAGATGGTACTTATTTCAATTAAATCTGACATTCCGTTCAAAAGTTATGGCGACTTGAACATAGCTTAATTTTTTACAAAACAATGTAGATGTCCTACTTTGTCACCCTATAAAATCTAAACCGCTACAAATTTTGACACACGGTAAACTGTCATTATTTCGTATCATCTTCCAGTATGCGCATGCAAAATTTCAGCAATATCGAATTTCATAAATTTTCAGAGTAGGTCGATTTCCTTTGGAATTACCCGTAAGTAAAATCCAACAAGTATTAACGAAGTAAAAATTAAAAGTATCAGCGGAAATGATTTTTATACCCTACACCACACTGTGGTACAGGGTATTATAAGTTTGTTTCAAGGCAGATGTTTGTAACACCTGAAAATAATACAGCTAGACCCACCTTAAAGTATACCGATCGACTCAGAATCAGTAGCTGAGTCGATTTAAGCATGTCTGTCCGTCCGTCCGTCCGTCCGTCCGTCTGTCCATGTAAAGTTGTTCGTCGACTACAGGTCGCAATTTCACTCCGATCGTTCTGAAATTTTGCAGTTTAGAGTATTTCGAAGCTATTAAGATCGCTGTTGAATTTGGTTGAAATCGGTTCAGATTTAGATATAGCTCCCATATATCTTTCGTCCGATTTGGCCCTTTAGTCCAATAGAAGCTGTATTTTACATCCAATCGTTTTGAAATTTAGAATGGTAGAGTTTCTTGATCCATGAACCAACATTGCCGAATTTGAAGAAAATCGGTTAAGATTTAGCTATAGCTCCCATATATATGTTTCGTCCGATTTGGCTCTTTAGTCCTATAGAAGCTGTATTTTACATCCAATCGTTTTGAAATTTAGAATGGTAGAGTTTCTTGATCCATGAACCAACATTTAGATATAGCTCCCATATATCTTTCGTCCGATTTGGCCCTTTAGTCCAATAGAAGCTGTATTTTACATCCAATCGTTTTGAAATTTAGAATGGTAGAGTTTCTTGATCCATGAACCAACATTGCCGAATTTGAAGAAAATCGGTTAAGATTTAGCTATAGCTCCCATATATATGTTTCGTCCGATTTGGCTCTTTAGTCCTATAGAAGCTGTATTTTACATCCAATCGTTTTGAAATTTAGAATGGTAGAGTTTCTTGATCCATGAACCAACATTGCCGAATTTGAAGAAAATCGGTTAAGATTTAGCTATAGCTCCCTTATATATGTTTCGTGCGATTTTGCTCTTTAGTCCTGTAGAAGCTGTATTTTACATCCAATCATTTTGAAATTTAGAATGGTAGAGTTTCTTGATCCAAGAACAGACACTACCGAATTTGAAAAAAATCGGTTAAGATTTAGCTATAGATCCCATATATATGTTTCGTCCGATTTGGCCCTTTAGTTCTATAGAAGCTGTATTTTACATCCAATCGTTTTGAAATTTAGAATGGTAGAGTTTCTTGATCCATGAACCAACATTGCCGAATTTAAAGAAAATCGGGTAAGATTTAGCTATAGCTCCCATATACATGTTTCGTCCGATTTGGCCCTTTAGTCCTGTAGAAGCTGTATTTTACATCCAATCGTTTTGAAATTTAGAATTGTAGAGTTTCTTGATCCATGAACCAACATTGCCGAATTTGAAGAAAATCGGTAAAGATTTACCTGTAGCTCCCATATTTATGTTTCATCCGATTTTTCTCTTTAGATCCAATCGTTTTTATACCCTACACCACACTGTGTTGCAGGGTAAAAGTAAATTTATGTAAGCAATTTATACATGAATTACAAAATTTATATATCAGAGTTATTCAATATTACGAGAGTGGTGTAGGGTATTATATAGTCGGCCCCGCCCGACTTTAGCCTTTCCTTACTGGTTTCTTCTAGGAATTCATGTTGTCCTCCATCTTCTTCTTTCTGGAACGTCAAAAACAAATGGATAAGGGATTTGGCGGCTGCGGCTGCGGCTGCGGCTGGTTTTGGAAGAGCCAAAGGGACCCAAAAGGTTCCAGTCGTCTGTATTTGTCCGTCCGAGTATTTTTGGTGAGTATGTCTACCTTTGGTCGTTTATATGTATGTATATTTGTTGTGAAGTTTTCTTTATTTTTCTTGTCCAAAAAGTAATAATTGTGTTTCCTTTTCATTATTTTTCTAGAAAGGACGAACAATTGGCCTGATGTAAGGCTAACTGGAGCCGTAAAGAAAAAGGGGCTAACTATCCTAGGCCACTGAGTTTCACAAAAGATAAGTATTATAATATAAAAAAACAATTGTTTGTTCCCTATTCGCTCAACACTAGTATTCACTTTATTTATTTTCTATTTTTCTTTTTATGCTACAAATATAAGTATAAAAAACAGTCCGTCCATCTTTTCTGTCCGTCCGGAAGTATGGTTTGTCTCAATAAGGAGTCTCTTGTTTACCCTCGCCTGCCAGGAGTGGCCTAGCGAAACTGCTCCTCCCACGTTGGATCGGACGCTCGATGATGTGGCTTTGGTGTCAGTGGAGCGCACTCGCGCATTTATTTCTTTTAAATTTTAGTTCATAAGCTGAGATTTGTACACTTTTGTATCACTTTGACTTAACAACAACAATAAACGGATTTTAAACCGCGTACCAACTTTTTTACAGTGGGTTTTGGGGGTAACTTCTGCGGAGCCGATCTTGATCAAGCCAGGGTGAAAAAGGGAAGAAGTTTCTTGCTCTTTTTGTCCAAGAAACTTCTCCTTCTCACTATCTTCTTCCTGTATGTTTTGTTTTCTTCGCCCTAACCTCCTCAACTGTCAGCTGTCATTTATCTTTGCCAGATCAGCTGTTTGGGAATTTTCTAATATTTATTCAAAAAAATGTCCGTTACCATTGATAACCCTTCGTTCGTTTGGATAATTTCATTGCAGTCCTGATTTATTTCAATTAATTGTGCCAGCGGCACATCGTCTTCGCTATCGCATTAGTCAGAGTCCCAATTTAACAAGGAAAATTATGGCATTACTGGTGGAATCTGATGATTCAGTTCGCCCATTCAGCAAATAAATGAGCAAGTAACTTACTTCTATAAAGAAGTTTTGTCAACTTTATGGGATTTCAATGCACTGATTGGAGGAAGGAAATATGGAACGTCATGTCCATCGTCACTTTGAAGTTTCTCAATTGGTGTGTGAGAAGAAGAGTTATCAATAAGCAAAAGAGCCTTTAGAAGCAAATTATATTCTTTAGAAAAGTGGATGATCTGTTGAATGAAAATTGTTTTTAAGTAACGCACTTTACTAAAATCCGCGCATTATTTAAAAATCTTTGAAGCACATTGGTTTTTTGATTGTCCGATAGGCCCTAATTAAGGGAGCCATCGGAATTTCCACCAAGTAGAATTGAATTTCGTTCTTTTTGGATTTTGTATCCTGGGCATTTTTTCACATGGGTCAGAATATTTAATATCTACCTATGTATTTCATTTTGGCTAAAATGTTTATAAACACTTACAAATAGGTAGTTGTAACAGTTTATAAACAGTTTTGAAAAAACTAAAAAAAAAGTTTTTGGGTTTCACGAAATTTGTAATTGCTCTCGAACGGCTGATACGATTTTTGCAAAGTTTACGTTGTTTTAAAGAGGATAGAATGCGCTATATTTCGTATTTTGTTGAAAAAAATAAAAAAAAAATTTACGAAGGGTTTTTTTTTTTAAAAGACAAAATTGCAGAAGATGCGCCAGACTCTCACAAATCCATAACAGTAATTGGATTTTTGGGACTCAATATTTGTAAATGATATGGACGAAATACTAAGACTGGTCTGACAATTTTTTACGTTTTTCCGGTTTCTGCACGTACATAAGTATGTGTCTAGGAACTACATGTATACATATTGTTCCGGTTTGATTGTTATATCCGATTGGACATCATGCTTAGATGATAATATTTTTGTAATAACTGTATTCTGTCTATGAATGAAAACATTTGTCTCCTTTTCTGATCCCACAAAGTGCTTAATGTTACTTTATATTTCTTATAAAGTGAAGGTTCGGATGAAATGCTATTACTTATTTTTCCCATTCTCAGAATAAAAAAGTTAACCATTGTAAAATATTTCGACAATTCAGTTATCAATTTCTCAACACCAGTGTTTGACCTACCTGTGGATTTAGGTCAATACATCTGAATGAATGGTGGCAATTCCTTGGAGTTTCCCAACCATAAAGTGAATGAATGTCAGTGAATAATACCGGGGTTTCCATTAAGGACATAACATTAACTTTGCCAGAGCCCAATCGGAGAAGTTTCGGTGTCAGTTCTTGAGTCAGTTTGATCTTATAAGGATGAAGGCCAAGATCATTTCGCAAAATACGCCACAGTGTGGTTTGAGAGATGCCCAATTCCTAAGAACGACGTGCAATCGGCTGATTTGGCTCATTTTGAACGGATACACTTACGGCTGCGATATTTTCGTCGCTTCGAGCGGTACTGGGTCTCTTTGACGCCGGAACATCCAAAAGTGAAAATTTTGATTCAAATTTATCCACTATAGCACACACAGCCTTTCGGGTGGGACGATTATTATGGCCGAAAATTGGAGTAAGCGCTCTTAAAGTTGCGACAACCGTAATTTTTAATGATTTCCAAACGTTCACTTACTGCACTTTATCATGATGAAAATGTTGACTCGACTAACGTTTTGACACAAAAAGATTATTAAAAATGTTTGAGGGTGCGTTGACATAAAGATACGAAATTTTTCTTAGTAAAAATGAGGAAATTTTCGATCGTTTTAAACAAATTAGTTTATACCTATGGGCGTGTATCGTACGTAATTTTTTCATTTGAAATATATGCATGCCAATTTTTTCTTTTGGGGGGAATGGAATTTCCTGTGGAAGTAATACCTTAAGCCCACTTTTTAATATTTGAGAAATCGACCATTGAATTTTTTTGAATATTATCCTTAAAAGCGTAAACATGTGTAAACTACATCTTTTCTGCCTTTCGCCCCAAAAATGTCTTTTCATTTTCATTTGTAAAAAAAATGCTACACTGTGATAGGGTTTCGTTTTCTTTTGTACAAGATGTCGCACTTTCACGTTACAAAAATTCAACATTTCAACCCTGTATTTAATCGCCCTAAAAAACAGATGTTTTTTCAGCGTCGAGCAAATAGCCTCAATACCGGCGTGTGCACGTGCGTGTCTCGTTCCTATTGAAATATGGACAGTTGCTTTATTTAAGTGGCGCCGTGGAGTATTCTTTTTATACCCTCCACCATAGGATGGGGGTATATTCATTTTGTCACTCCGTTTGTAACACCTCTAAATATTGATCTGAGACCCCATTAAGTATATATATTCTTAATCGTCGTAAAATTCTAAGACGATTTAGCCATCTCCGTCCGTCCGTCTGTTGTAATCACGCTACAATCTATAATATTTGAGCTAGGTGGCTGAAATTTGGTATAGATACTTCTTATAGCTGCAGGTAACTTGGGATATCGGT
Organism: Eudasyphora cyanicolor; assembly: GCA_963930755.1. Lineage (NCBI taxonomy): Eukaryota > Metazoa > Arthropoda > Insecta > Diptera > Muscidae > Eudasyphora > Eudasyphora cyanicolor. The sequence goes on along the minus strand of OZ005736.1, from coordinate 250,978,156 downwards.
CCATATTTAGATATAGCTCCCATATATAGCATCTAACTTGTTGATATTCCTACTGTTCTCATCTACTATATTTTTCCTACTGTTCTCATCTACTATATTTTTTGGTGTTATTTTCTTGAGGTTTGAGTTATTTTGTGAAGTCACATGCTATCCATGGTGGAGGGTATATAAGATTCGGCATGACCGAACTTAACGCTTTTACTTGTTTTTATTAACTTTTTATTGATTAAAAGGCTAGTTTTTGCATTTCTGTTTTCGATTTTGACCATAAAAAATGCAGCTGTACAAGAGGGTGTAGGCGACATTATTATATGCGACCTTCAGTCCCAAAAAAATATTGGTATATTTATTTATTTTATTGTTTTAATGAAATCATTTAAATTGCATTTAATAGCTTTACATTAAATTAATAATTAATAACTGGTATTAAAGTTATAAGTACTGTTAACTTTGGGTGCAAAATGGTCCATTTGAGAGGCCCACTTTTTTTATGGATATAGGTACTGTAAAAGCATTACACTGTACGAAATTTAAAGTATTTATATGAACTGATATTAATGCTATAAGCAGTTGACTTTTATAAGAGGATTTTTAAAGATATCTAAAATTAAAAACATGGCTCACATGCAAGATGTCTCAATTTAAAAATTTGGCTTATATGGGCGGGGCCACACCCGATGGTCCGATCCTGCCCATTTTTGGACCAATCACGTAGACTACCACCAGAAATATAGGGTGATCAAAGAAGATATACTTTATTCAATAGCCTTTTTTGACAGATCACGTGTGAGTCGTGTCATGCTGTCATGTTATTTTTGTTAAGTATTGTTTGACATTTCATCATGGAAAGACTTACGCCTGAACAACGTTTACAAATTATTCAGTTTTATTATCAAAATAATCGTTCGCCAATTGCGCTGAGTCCATTTTTTAAATCCCAAAAAAAACACTTTCCAGTCGACCCACGACTTTGACACCCATGAGCAATATTTTAGCTCTCGTTAAGAGCTATTTTTTTGCCATTCACCGATACCCGATCCGAAGTACCGGAATCATCGGTCCATATATCTTCACAAATGATGCCGGTGAGAACGTAACCGTCAATGTCGACCGTTATCGTGCCATGATAACCGACTATTTGATGCCTGAAATTGAAGCTCGTGATCTCGGCGACATTTGGTTTTAACAAGACGGCGCCACTTCCCACACATCGCATCAATTTTATTGAATTATTGAGAGAACACTTTGGTGAGCAGATAATTTCACATTTTGGGCCGGTCGATTGGCCACCAAGATCGTGTGATATCCTACCGTTAGACTTTTTCCTGTGGAGATATGTAAAGTCTAAAGTTTATGCGGACCAACCCGCTTCGATTCAGGCGTTGCACAGTGGCGCCCGTAGAGCAAACGAGGTTGCAAAAATCAAAATTTTCATGTGCGCCGACGAAGTTTTGAATAAACCCATGTTATAGGAAACTTTTCAACGATTTCAAATATGCTACTCTTAATAATATCACATTTTTAGTTTAGAAGATATAACCGTTCAAAGTTGACCGACTTTCGGTTTTCAAAAAAAACACAATTTTTAGTCAATTTGTTGCGATTTCAGGTGTAATATCACGAAAAATAGGTAACGAATCGCCTTATTTTTTGTTTGTATTTATTGATGTATTTATTAAATGTATAATGATAAAAAAAATTAACTGTTTGCTTTGTGTTTCTCCTGGTAAAACACTATTTAAAAACTATCCGTTTTTTCACTATTTTTCAACTTTGACGGAAAATAAAAAAAATCTATGTTTTTCTATATTTGCCATGTTTTCAAAATATGTTCTTTGATTATTCCTTTACATAATCCCAAAGGTTTTATTTGCCTCTAGGCGCCCCTTTGGCTTCTGGAGGTGAAAAAGGTAAAAAAAAGACGTGGTTCTTGATTGGCAAAAATCAAATCATTAACCCTTCGTCATACACATGTTTCTATAGTCACATTCGTAACACATGGTTCAGGCCAGAACAACTGTGCATTCATTTTGTAAAACAATAAAAGCAACTCGCGTAAACTTCTGTAACTGGCACTCATGATAGAATTATTGGGAAAATTAGCTGTACGGACAGCATGGGATGCCATCATTTCCAACATGAAAACCCTTTTTTGTCTGAATTCGTGGAAAGAACTAACAATTCTTGGAAAAACAAAATTACGTGATAAAATGGACGCAACAATTGTCATCCAGTCCACACGCATTCGTATTTTTAGAACAAAACATACCTTAGGGAGATGCTTCGTGTACCTGTACACGATGTGATTGGTCACCCGCCCTGTAGGTAGGCACATGTCATGCATTGTCATGCCCGATTTGCAAAAAGAGTCAGAAGAACTTTGGTAATTTAAACGATTCTACAAACGAGGAGAATTACGAATATCGAATGTCACCATTGCACGCAAGGATAAGGTGTATGGAGTTCTTGCTAAAACTGGCGTATACCCTACCACAAGAGGAGGAAAACTTCGATGAAAATACATCAATAAAGGATAAGGAAAAGATCAGAAAGAAGCAAATACAGGATGCTTTTTTTAAACAAGTTGGACTAAAAGTAGACTGTCCCAAGCACGGATACGGTAACTCAAACGATGGAAACACTTCTAGGAGATTTTTTGAAAATGATGAGGCAGTAACTAGAATCACTGGAATTGACAATCAAATTGTGAAAACATTGGGAACGATCTTGAATGTTTTAAACTGCAAAGAAAATGTCAATTCTACAAAATATGGAGAATATGCATCGAAAACTGCATCTCTTTTAGCAGAAATGTATCCACAGAAGAAGTTGACCCCGACCGTCCATAAAATATTGGCGCATGGCAAAGATATAATTGAGTACCAGTCTTTGCCAATTGGAGAGCTTTCTGAAGAAGCACAGGAGTCTCTTAACAAATTTTATAAAAAATATAGATTGCAGAACACATTCAAAGCATCAAGGGTAAGGCAAAATGAGGACCTCTTCAACATGTTGGCAGCATCTTCCGATCCACTTATTTCTTCCCTGCGGCATGTGAAGTCACGAATAGAGTTAGAAAATAATTATAGTTTAGAAATGATTAGTCTTTTAGATATACCTTCTCCTACGAATTGTGATGAATATTTTACAGAAAATTGAAAAAATAAATTTAAAAAAGAAGTATTTTTTTTTAATTTGTTGGGTAATAATTTAAAACATAAAACCCTAAAAAAAAATAAAAACAATCTAAAAATGAAAAATATTTTTTTTAGTTACCATAAAATTGATTTTTCTACAAATTTTAACTTTGATAACCCATAAGTAGGCCCCTACAAAGCGTAGCACCCTTTCCAAATTTCATAGGCTGAACAGTTATCTATCATATGCTGTTTAAACTGTTCAATTATCTTATTCGGTTCAAAAGATATGATTTTTGCAACGAAAAAACTCAAATGGCGCCACTGTGCGTTGGAGCAAAACATCACGGGTGTCATTCGCCAGTTACCAGTCGAAATGCTCGAACGAGTCATCGAAAATTGGACTCAACGATAGACATAATCTTCAAAAAATAAATGCCAAAGAATGTTCTTTCAAATGATAATAAACATTCCCCATTCAATTTGAATTTTTTGTGTTTTTTTTTCTTTAAAAAAGTAGTGAACCTCGAAATGGATCACCCTATATACACAATAAATTGCAGCACTCTCGCTAAAAAATTGTGCAAGATATCTCAATTTCACAATTTGTCATATACGGGCGCTGGCACGCCCATTAGTCCAATCCCGCCCGTTTGTGAACAAATATCGTAGACTTTCACCAGCTACATATACTCGTACACAAAATTACTGTACCCTCCTAACAAATTGTTCAAGGTATATCAATTCCAAAATTTGGCTTATATGGGCGGGCACACTCCCGTTGGTCCGATCCCGCCCTATTTTTGACCAATCAGGTAGACTACCACCAGAAATATATATACTAATTTATAGTACTGTAGCACAATGGGAAAAAAGGGTTAAATACGCGCGTATAGCAGTATTTTCTACCTCATGACTATACCGTTAGAGATAGAGTCCTACCATGTGGACTATCTTCAAGAGAATTCTTTGGAGAAGAAATTGGTGTACCCAGATTTACTGTTACCATGTATCGCACAGTGGAGCTACAAAAACGACTTTGTGGAAATTAGTGTAAAAATCGGAATATCGTACCAACTTCAGCGATCTTGATTTTAAATTAAAGCTGACAAAATGTAGTTCAAAATCTATTTGAGTTACTTGATTGTGTGTTGCTGCGTTTTAAATATATAGACCATTTATGTTGAAACATATTTTTGTCAACATTGCGTTAAAAGTCTAAAAACCGGATAATGCTTTTGAAATTGAAACCAAAACAACATAAATAGGATAAAATCGTCGTCTGCAATATTTTTGAAAGCGGAAGTTTTGCACTAATGCACTTACACGATGCGTCGTCGACTGTTAATAAAAGAAAATTTAAATTAAAAACAAAAGTTAATCGGTCCACCCTAATATACATAAATTGTAGAAGCGTTTAACTTGATTTTTATAGTTTTTGTAGAAGAAGTAAACTATAAAAATTACACATATAATCCTAATAATATTAACAGGATCGCTATTTTTGTTCGTAGGACACTACAAACATGCAGCCGGACATGCACCGGTCGTATTTATTATCCGATTTTGCCGAAATTTCGTAAAAGTTATTTTTTTGGACCAATAAAATCGGTCCATATATTTTGGGGAAATCGGTTCATAGATAGATGTAGCTCGCACACATATTTTCTATATTTAAAGTAAAAAAGCACATATTAAAAGTACAAAAATCTGCCATAATCGCAAAAAATCGCAGATAAACTAGGTACTGTTGCATACACCACTAAGTCATCCATCTTCTCTATGTCATATGGTAGTGATCCCACGTGATCCAAAAAAGTTGTATTCCATTTACTGTGTATAATTTTTTTGAAAAACAAATAAAAACTGTATTTTTACTTGGAAATATCTCTTCATTTAAAGACGTTAAAAATACGTCTTATACACAAAAATTAAGATTTATATAACCTTACTATATGTTACAAGTCCGGTCGCATTGCACCAACAAACGAGAATTCGACAAGCATTTTAGTATAGACATTTTATCATCGCATTTTTATTTGCATTTATTAGTAAAAAAACAACCATTGAATGGTTATAACTCGGAATCGCCTAGAGATATTTTCATAAAATTTTAAGGTATTTTCATTAAATGTTATCCACAATAAAAAAACAATCCCAAAAAACAGATTTTCGAAAGTTGTTTTCAAAGTCCTATGCGCGCATATTTCATCATATTTTCCCATCGTGTGTCGCTAACAAATTGTACAAGGAAACTCAATTTAAAAATTTGGTTTATATGGGCGGGACCACGCCTATTGGTCCGATCACGGCCATTTTTGGACCAATCACGTAGACTGGCACCAGATATACTTATATACACAAAATAACAGCACTCTCGCTAACAAATTGTTCAAGATATATCAATTTCAAAACAGGACTCATATGCGGTAACAAATTGCTCAATATATATCAATTTCAAAACATGACTTATATGGGTGGAGTCGCTACCATTGGTCCAATCCCTCCAGTTTTTTGGGTGTGTACTTATGCCATTTTAAAATATAAGGTATAACTCGAAATCAATTATAAATAAATTCGAAAAATCTGCAACGTTTTGAAAATCTTTTTAAAACAAAATATATTCGGACAAATTTCTAAACATTAATTTTATTTGTGTTTAAACACATATTTTATTTGAGAAAATTAGTTTGTAAATATAAATCGCTTCTGTTGTAAATTGTCGCAAACATATTCTGCTTGAAAAATGCGCACACTCAAAGATTATATAATTGGGAAGATGTTGTTCTAAACAAATCTTTGTTCCGTCCTAATATTTTTTATTTGGGACTATTATTAACAAAACAAATATTTCGTTGCATTTAAGTATTCAGAATAATATCAATACCTTCAATTTAAGACAAGTTTTATGTTTTTCAGTAATAAAACGTTAATTTTTTCGGAAATTTTCATTTTGAATTATAAGGTATATCTGTAACTATTGAAAATCTTTTTTAAACATAATATATTTGGAGAAATTCCTAGCTAATAGGAACATCAGAAAGGTCGCCTGTACGAGTATGTCTTGAGTTGGCGCCTGGCAAAAGGTTTTACTGAGCTTGCCGAGTTAAAGTAAGATTATTTTATAAATAAATCAGAAGATTGAATACCCGTTATAATCTCAAGGAATCTCAGTGCTTTAACGTGTGTATTATACCCTGTTATAGATCAACATGTATGACAACCACACGCTGAAAAAAAAATCGCTTCTGTAGTATATTGTCCCAAACATATTCCGCTTGAAACATATATATGTTTAGGGTACACTCTAAACATATAATATTGGGAACACACAAAAAGTATATATTTGGGAATATGTTATTTTAAAGAAATCTTTGTTTACATCCCAACATGTTTTTATTTGGGACTATTATTTCCGAAACAAACATTTATTCGCACTTAAGAATTCAGAAAATACGTTAATTGTGTTAAATTTTTTACTAATTCAAAGTTATTTTTTAGAAATATTTTATGTTCGTAAAAATAATAATTAAAATCGTATTATCTTGTATCAAAATAAATTAATTGGAGGATTGACAAGAAACATGACTTGGAATACTAACTCAGAAAATTTAAATGATTGATTTAAAACATAAGTTAATGCTGCATATGGTATCATATCTGGGAGATACAATTCGAAGCCAAGGAAAAATGAAAACTGAAATTCGAAAAAGTCAGCAAAACTTTTGGAAATCATTTTAAATAAAATATGTTTGGAAAAATTCCTAAATAATAATTTTATTTATATTTAAACAAATATTTTATTTGAGAAATTTAGTTTGCAAATATAGTTTGTTGTAATATATTAATATATGCGTTCCAAGTATATTTTACTGATTTTGAAATAAAATATATTTGCTAAGAAATATATAATATTTAAAAATTTGTGTTCCAAATATATTTTCTTTCGATTCAAACATATCAAAAAAGGCGATTTTGCCCCGTGCATAGTATAGCCAGTGGATGAGTTTAGGTTTCAAAACCCATCTGTATCCCACAAACTTCTGGCATTAGTAGAAGACCGCGAGAGCATTCTTAATACACCACCCCCCCCCCCCCCCCCCTCCAAATCCAGCCTCTATGACCAACGGAAGAACTGTATTAAGCACCTTCGATATCAAGGAACACTGCCAAAGTGAACTCCTTAAAGTCCTTTCAATATGATGGGCCACAGGGTGTAGAGCTGAGTCTACCGATCTACCTATCAAGGAATGTTGACTCCTAGAGAGGAGGCCTATATCAAGCTTACTTCTAATAGGCCTAAAGTCGTTAGGCCTAAAGAAGAAACGAAGGATTGTCGTTAGGCCTGACAATCCTACGTTTCTTCTTATTTTTGCGCATTAACTTTAAAACAACATTGTCCCGTGTAGCCTGCATTTAGGCGCAAAAATATTGAATAACTTACATTTCTTTTAAATTTGTTACGCCAAAAGTATGATATGCAAGGCCCCTCGATCTGAGAGATCGATTTTTGGATAGAGCACATCAAAAAATAAGACTAAAAAATAATGTGATTTGTGTCGATAACTCGATTAGTTATCTAATGTGAAAGTTTATACATACTAATATTATGTGTATAAACACATATTTTATTTGTGAAAATTAGTTTACAAATATATTTTATTGTAATATATTAATATATGCGTTCCAAATAAATTTCATTGATTTTCAAATAAAATATATTTGCTCAGAAATATATAATATTTAAAAATGTCAGTTCCAAATATATTTTCTTTCGGTTCAAACATATCCAATAAGGCGATTTTGGCCGGTGTACTCTTTTCTTCTAGTTTATACAACTTTTTTCTACTCGGTTTAACTTACTTAAGACGTTTACTTTTCTGTGAAAAAAAATTTAAGACGAGGGAGGCGACGACGACAGATGATTATAAAAGAAAATGTCAGTTTTTGTGGAACCTGTTTCTGTTTCAGTTTATTTATATTTTATGCAAATATGATGTTTTTAGTAAATTAAATTATAGCTTAGATCTATTGATACTCCCATCCATTGTTGTATAATTCAAGATATGAGTCGTATGTAGGTAGATAAATGGCTAGATGCTAGATGGGTAGGTAGCAGCATACATAGAACAGATATCGTATTCACTATGTGCTAGGTACAAATGTCGGATATCACAGAACGTGTTTAGAGGTAGACAGACAGACGCATAAAAGATCGAAGTGCTCAGTGCTGCGGTGGAAAGTAATGTGCTTTTTCTAGGCAATCGAAGATTGCGAACCGTGAAATTGAAATTGATACGAGCAGAAGCAGTATCGATGCAGTATAACGTTGTATTTGCTTTAAGCTAGCAAATCTCAGTTATTCCGACCGTTAAGTAGCTGATAGTTGTTATGTGTCTATTGCTTTTATTGCTTTCTAAATATAGCCAGATGTTAATGGCTTCCTTTTTATACATTCCCAACTACCGAATGCCTCCCCATGTGTTTTTTTCTTCAAAACTTATGTATTTAGTTCCGGTTAAGAATAATGAATAAACAAATAATAAATTTAGGAAGCTATTCGAAAAATACATTTTTCTAAAGACGATCAGAATAACGAGTTGCATTTCTTAATTAGTAATTAATAATGAACTCGATGGAAAACACTGAGGAAATTCTTGACGTGTACTGATTTCTATAATTATTGAAGGCTTAAAGGTAATAAATAAGGAGACCACAACATGCCGATCGAGAGCAAACGTATCTTTTTCAACCCAAACCTAAACAAATTAAGGAGCGAAAGTCAGAAATACATATGCCAAAGTGTGTTTGTTTATATTCCGGTTGACTTTTATAAATGTCGATTAATTTTGTTAGTCAACTTTATCAAAAGTAAACTAGCTAGAGTAGAGCATCTGCTTAACTCCCTATACCATTCTGCAATTACAGACCACACTAAAATATGCCTTTAGACATTCTAATTTTGACCAAGTTCAATAGGCTTCTGTACCAATAGCCTTGTGCAGAATTTCAACAAAATCGGAGAGAAATAGCGAACTGTACTTTGTGGGCATCTTAAGATGGACAGACATAATAAGATCGATCTGATGTAATTCCCTGTCGATCGATATAATTACTTTAAGGTAGGTCTAGCTCCAATAACTTAGGGCGTTGCACACACCTTAACCAAAATAAATTGGTAATGTACTGGATACTGTACTGGTACAGGTTATACAGTATAACAAGTAAGGAATGTCAAAAGTCGGACTTACAGCACTGTCGCAATGCGTATATTTGCTGAGAATGTTTGTTGTTAAGCAAAATTAGTATGTTGATAAACGGAAATAAGCTTTGTCTCACTTTAGTGAAGGAGGGTATATACATATCATTTCCCAGCAAAAAAAACGTTAAGAATTCGGTACAAAATTGATTCGACAGTCGGAAAATCATAAGATTTCGTATCCGTTGTCCATCCGAAATGAGTCTGAGGGAAATCTGATGTTTCTACCGACGTGCCTTACCATTTTCTTACCGACTTTTGAACTAAAGTCCTGGAGAATTCCAAATGGAAATTAGACCTGTCGTACCGAATTCTTCCCAAATGTCGTACAAAATTCGTATGTTTTTGCCGACGAATCTGATCGAATTCTTGCCGAATGTCATGCAAAGATCGGATGTTTAAGCCTACAAATTATACAAAGTACGGATGGTTTTGACGACGAATCTGACCGATTTCGGACTGAATTCTTAACATATATGTGACCAAATTCTTACCAAATGCATTTTTAGAAAATCTACAGTTTTAGAATAGTTTAGTTTTTTATTTTATTAGCTTTCTAGGTTCATGGAAATAAAAAATTATTCAATTTAAAATTCTTTTATGCGAGAGGCAATTATTTCTGCCTTAAATTTGGTCAGTTCCAAATTTCTCACTAGATTATTAAGTTGAGCTTGAGCGATACACGCTGGCTTCTGACTGAAACTAGTACCGCTGTGAGTTGATAACTCAGCTGAACATGATTATGTTTCCGTAATTATGCTGTTAGCTATACTTGGACATTGGGGAAGTGGTATTTTGTCCGAATGTTCAACTGGCAAGGCGTTGGATTTAACTTGGGCGTAGTTCCAGCGAATGTTCCTTCCTACTCCAATCCAACTTCTTAGACAAAAATAACGGTCTGTATATTGAGTAGATGGGTGCCTCCAAATTAGTGGTATTCCAAATTGCAGGTGATGCCTAAAAGGGAGACCTTTCATTACAGAAACAGAAACATACATTAATCGAAAAGAACTTACAGCATACTCCCCAAAATCCAATGAGTAAGATAGGCATGACACAAGCTTCACAAAATGCTAGGTGTCCACGGTTCATTCAGATTTTTAACTGGTATACCAAAATATTGTACATAAATTGCTTCAATAGTTTTATGTAACGATCGTCGATTTTCTTAAATGCAAATTTTCCGCAGATATAGCAGACATTGATGGGATCATTTACACATTGAAAAGTTCTAAGTTCATTCTATATTCGATCCGCTTGAGCAACGTAGGTCAATTCTGGGTGGTACACCACAATTTGTTTGCCTGAAGTCTTCGGAAAAATTCGGAAAACGGACAAGGGAAGACGAATCATTGTGCACCCTGACAATGCGAGCTCTCACACATCGGCTCAAACCAGCGCCTTTTTGACCGGCCAAAACGTCGAATTGATGGGTCATCCGCCGTACAGCCCTGATTTGACACCCAATGACTCTTCTTATTCACTTAATTATGTATCGTCATTAATTTTATTATATTTTTTTTAATGAAATTCCTAATGTCCCTATAGGGACATTTCCTTCAGCTCCTTCACCGAGTACTGACTAACACGAGGCAATTTTTTCCAAGCAAGTGTCAAAGTTTGTTGGAGAGTGCTCTTTTCGCCTGCCTCTCTCTCCTACAAACTTTGACTATTGGCTTGGAAAAAATTGCCTCGTGTGAATTAGGAGCAAGTTCTCAATTGTGAGTTCTCCCGCTTCTTATGCCATTCCTTCATCCAAAATCTTACGTTCTTGATTTTGTTTTTATCTTACCTTTTTCTCTTTGTTGTTATAATCGCAAAAGCGGCAGCAATTATTTGTATCCCCTCACATTAGAGAGGAGGGTATATATCATTTGCTACGAGCCAAAAGTGTAACGCATCGAAGCGGGCGTTATTGGCACACCCCTTTTTGGTACAAATAGACCATTTTGTACCAAAAGTTAACAGATTTTAACTTTAATACCAGTGAATACAAATAATTGAAGTTTTGTACAGTTCAGAATTCAGAATTGAATTTTACTGGCCAAAAGTCAAATTTTTTGTCATCGCCGATTTCTAAAATTTTAATGCCATTCAATAGCAAACATATTGAGACTAGGGTAGCCAAAAAATTAGATCAAAATATTTATTATTGTGGGCGTGGTGTGCTGCTGAAAACAAATATTTTATGTAATTTTGAAGAAAAAAACTTAATTTTTTGTATATTTTTGTAGAAGGAAATTGTCATTTGTCGCAAACTATTACCGATAGAGGTTTTGTTACGTAGGTAGGACAGTACTCTTTGAGAAATTGCCAAAAGTATTACTGTACTGTTTACACGTGGTTTGTTATAACATACTTCCACAGGTACTACGAGTATATTTTTGTCGAATTGGAATTTTAGTGGAATGAAACTTTTTAGTATCAAGAGACTTCAAGAAGATGTTGGTATAAGAAGAAATGTGAAAGTGTCCCCTTAAAGCATATATATACTTTTGTACCTGTCTCGACCAGCCTGTAGAACACTTTTTTTAATTTTAATGAAATTACTCGGGAAAAAATTGATTGTTCTTTTTATTTTACCTGTTCATATGACTATTTATGACATCTTAACCCTTTTTTCGTTTTTTGGGTCGTTTTAGAGTATGACACTATACATACACGTAAGAAAAGGATAAAATCCAGTGGTAGTCGAATAAAAACTCAGTTGCAAAATTACTTCAGACGCAGATGTTCATGGTGTCATTTGTGCCATTGCGATTGATAAAGAATTTGGAAGACTCGGAACCTTCGACCAGTACGGTGCAGACAAATTTGGAAAAATCCAACACCATCTTCTACGAAATACTGCAGACCAATGAAATTTGAATTTAAAAAAGAAACTCATGATACAATTAAAAAAGAAGTCAATAATATAAGAATCCAAATTACAAAACTGCAACCATTAGAAGTAGAAATTGAAGGTCAGACAATTGAAGTTAACTACCCATTAGTGCTAACGATAACGATCAAGCAAATTAAACCAAGTCCCGGAAAAATCAGTAGATAATACTTATGCATATGAATTTGGATTATCGCCACTACATACAAGAATACGATTTATGGAACACATACTTAAAATCAGTTATGATTTGGATTTTGGACCTACAGGATCAATAAGAATCAATGACACCAACAAGGATTTAAGAAATTTAAAAGAAACATCCAGGATGAATTTTTCAAATGTGGGTTGATTATAGACCAACCAAAACAAGGATCAGGCAATACCAATGATGGGAATACAGCAAGAAGGTTCTTTTCTGATCCCGAAAAAGCATCTGAAATAACTGGTGTTGATATAAATCTCATTTCAAGATTCAAAACAATTATCGATGTACTTGCGTGCCATAAACAAATTGATGCTAAAAAATTCAATGAATATACCAAGGAAACTACACGAATATATAATACCAAATATTCATGGAGAAATATGTCTGCAACAGTTCACAAAATTCTTTATCATGGAGGAGATTCCATTTGGTACCAATCGGAGATCTATCAGAGGAAGCCCAGGAAAAAAGAAATAGGGATTACAGGTTTCATAGAGAGCACAATACCAGAAAAATATCTCGAAATTGTACAAACGAAGTTATATTTAATATTTTGTTGGCAAGGTCAGATCCCCTCATCTCCAGCATTCGAAATCAATGGAATCTAGAACATCGGGACTTAGATGAAGATGCAAGAGGGCTGCTAGAGGACAGAAATAATACGGAACAAAATATGGAATATTTGCAGGCAATTTTTCAACCGAACGAATAAAAATTATAATTTACTTTTTTGTTACATATATAAGTAAAAGAATAAATGCTTTCCCTTAATGTTCTTCAAATACAAAATAGAACAAAAGTTTGCTATGCAAGGTGTTTTTTTAAATATCGAGGACTTTTTTGACGAAACAAATTTTTTTGTTTTACAAAATTTGTTATTAAAATGGTTTATTTATCAACGTATGACATTCTTTTGGTAAATAAAGAAGATGAAAACAAAACCCAAATTTCCATTTTAAATATTAAAAAAAATCAAAAGTTCAACTTTGTCCTTGAATTGCTCAATTACTGCTGACCCGATTTTATTGAAATAAAAACTGGCGAAAAGCTTAAGGAGTTACCTGTCGAACCAAAAAAATTACTAAAATATCTCTATCGGTTCCAAAGTTGCAGAGTTTTGGCCAGTAAAAAAAGATTCTGAACCGCTGTGTGGTGTAATGCTTTTATAGTATCTAGAGTCCAAAGAAAAGTGACCGTTATTGGCACGCCCCTTTTGGAACCTTCCACAAAAATGGAGCATTTTTTACCAAAAGTAAACAACTTTTAACGTTAATACCAATACGTGCTTTAAAGTTATTGAATGCAATTTAAACTGATAATATTTTCATTAAAAGAAAAAATAAGTAAATTTACGAATATTCGCTTGGGAATCAAGGTGAGGGGATTCATAAGTCGGTTTACCCGACTGAACTTTCTTACTTGTTCTGCTTTTGAGCGCATGTCTTTCCCTTTCAACATTTATAATAGAATGGAGATTGATATGTGTATATCGAAAATGTCAATTAAACATCGGCTTGAACTGCGACAGTACTCGTCTATAGGCCCCTTTAAGGCTTTTAGAGTAGACATACCCTACACAGATTTTGAACAGAACTATTTTTGTCATAGTACCTGATCAAATTGTTATCCTGCATCGTCAAAAGAATTTCGGTGATATTTCCACGATCTCACTTAAAAGTGACAAATATTAACGCTGACCAGCCTGCGATCTGCATTCTTGCTAGCTACGATACATCTTCTGATCCTACATTACCGGGTGAAATACGATAGCCGCAGCCATATAACTATTTGTCTCAGCGTGTAGAAGCCTTGTTTATTTGGCTTTATGCCAAATGACAAAACAGATTAGGGCGGGTCAGAAAAAATATAGCGGTTGTCCGCGTATCAAATGACAGACTGTTTTGTTTAGTGAATATCCTCAAAATATTTTGTGTATATCTTAAGCCGCCGGCGCGCTAGAGCGATATTACATAACCTCTAAAATGCATGTTTTCTTGCAAATATCGGACATCTTGGACTAAAACGCGACATCTTTCATATGCACAGATTGAAATTGCTACTTTGCTTAAAACTGTACACGGGCCAAAATCGCCTTTTTTGATATGTTTGAGTCGGAAGGAAATATATTTGTAAAACAAATTTTTAAATATTATAGACCTCTTTTATAAAAAATTATGGAAGGTTTATTTAAATGATTTTCAACGTTAAAATTTATTTTAAACCTTCCACAACTTTTAATGAATAAGGCCCTATATGTTTCTGAGCAAATAAATTTTATTTGAATACAACAGAATATACTTGCACGCTGAAAAAATATCTCTTCTGTAGTATATTGTCCCAAACATATTCGGCTTGAAATATATATATATATATGTTTAGAGTATACTCCAAACATATAATATTTGACAAACACAAATGATATATGTTTGGGAAGATGTTGTTCTAAAGAATTTTTTGATTCCATCCTAATATTATTTTACTTGCGTTTATGTATTCGAAAAATGTATCGATACGATATTTGTAATCAAAGCTTTTAGTTTTTCAGTAATTCAAAGCTCAATCTTCGAAGTTTTGAATTTTCCTAAAATTTCTTTATAACTGAAGTCATATAATGTTGCATAACGTTAAATTGCTTGTTTGCTCGACTAAAAATTAAGACTTGGACTATTTAGAAATTAAAAATAAGCGTTTTAAAGAAAAGTTAATTATATGTACATGTGGCATATTTAACTATAACACTATGCAACAAAAAAAAGTTTGTTTATGTCCTAGACCTAAAAATTATTTTTTTGTATAGATTGTGACATACTGTTATATAAAATCAAAACCATTTTTTTTAAAAATTTTTTTATTAAAAATACAATTATCGTCGAAGGTACCCATAGTGTTTGCACTATAATTTTTGGAGTATATGCCCGATCAGGTCGACTTATACGTTTAATTGAAGCTATTAATGTGGGCTACCAATGTTGGAAATATCTCTTTCACTTAGAAACAGTGGTTTAGTAACAGTCATTAAACAAATTGGAAAAAGTTGATTTAAAAAAAAAAAATCCTGCGACAAAAAAACATAAAAAATACAAAAAAAAAATCGAAAAAATATTTTATTTTATTTTTTAAAAGTTTGCTTCCTAGCGAAGAAGATAATGCCTATTTAAAAAAATCTATGGATAAATGTAGAAATTATAGCCCTTTTGGTAGAGGTAAGAGAATTTCAAAAAATCTTTTTTTAATTTCTGTTTAAATAGCGATTTTATTTGTTACTTTCATTTATATTATGTACATTTGAGTTTATTTACATGTACAAGTTTCATTAGAAGTAATTGTGAGTTCTTTGTTGACGTTTGTAGATTTCGGAATCGGTTTCTCTAATGAGGAACCAAATATAATCTCCCATCATTCTTTCATCCCAGTGCCCTTGGTAACGCCGCACGATGGACTTCAATTCTTGGTGAAACCTTTCGCCATGTTCGTCACTTACGTCGCCAAGATTCTCGGGGAAAAAGTTTAAATGAGAATGCAAGAAATGAATTTTGAGGGACATATTTATACCTGTTGGAATAAATAAAGCGAAAAATAAGTTGGAAAAATACATAATACATATCGCACCTGTTCCACAAAAGGGTAACAACTCAAAATTTAAAAAATTTCAGTAGAGGCCAAAAACTGTTTCCGTTAATATTAATGGTATATTACAAAAGAAGAATATGTCGTTGGAATAAAATATCACAGAAAAAAATAATAACGCTATTTTCCTTTTTGTTTTTTTATTGATTTTAGAAAAATAACAACTTTTTTGAGTTGTTACTCTTTTCATGAAAAAAGTTAGTATATAAATAGTGGTATTATTTTGAGTTGTACCTTTTTAACTGAAATATCTTACTCGGTTGAAAATGGCACAACCAAAAATATTACTCTTTAGATGATAAATCAACGGTCCCATTTGCTTAAACACTTGGAGACAATTCAAAATGTAACTCTTTAGTTGAATCTAAAGACGTTATTCTGTAAACACAGATAGAGTCATAACGGTTTTTTATTATGAAAAGGAAGAAAAATCAACGGACATTTTTCGCAGTGGGTAGAAATAGCCATTGTACGTTGTTTTCTTGCAAAAAAGCAAAATTTAAAAATTTTGAGTTGTTACCCTTTTGTGGAACACCCTTTTGTTATATACATAAATATAAAAAAATATATTTCTAACCAATTTTTTCATAATTTTTTTAACAAATCATTAATCATTGTTTCATATTGCGGGCTTTTATTGGATCCCAGGAAATTTGAAACTACAAGCTTAAACGACCTCCATGCTGCAATTTCATCCGACGTCAAATATGATTCGAAATTTACATCTTTCATCAGTTCCTTATTTTAGGCCAACCAAAAACGCCTTCTTCGATTTTTTAAAAAGAAAGACTTTTAAATAAACTTTTTAAATATGAGAGTGAATTGCCATCTTTCCTTAAGGCTTTTACGAAATTTTTAAAGAGCCCCAGCTTAATATGCAGTGTTGGCAAAATGTCGGCTATCCCAGAGGCATACCATACCAACTACTTTTAAATCGCAACATATTTTCCAGTCATGTTCATGTTTTATGTATTTTATCAATTTAGCCATTGTTTCGTATGATTCCTTAGTGTTGACAGCATGAGCAATGTGAATCGACGGTTTCTAATTTCCGTTGTGTAAAAGTACTGCTTTCAAACTTTCTTTACTGCTGTCAACAAGTAACCGCCATTCCTTTGAATTGTATGTTTGATTAAGTTCCTCGAACAATCCGGGAATGTCCTTGCAAAAGCATCTGTTATCCACAGTTGTATAAAATTGTTTGTAAGGTATATCACGGACTCTATAATATGATATGTTAACATCTGGGCCCAAAATATTGTACTGTTTCATCCCAGATGCAAGTAGTTCTGCCTTATCTTTGGTCAGTTCAAAATCTCTCACTAGATCAATGAGTTGAAACTGAGTTAAAAGCGATGACTTCTGACTCAAACTTGAATCGCTCAGAGTTGAGTACTCAGTTGAACTTGATGATGTTTCCGTTATTAGGCTGTTAGCTATACTTGGACACTTCCTCCTCCAATCTATTAATTTAGACAAAAATAGCAGTCCGTATCGAGAATGAATGGTTGTCTCCAAATCATTGGCATTCCAAATTGCACGTGAAGTCTTAAATTAAAACGTTTTATTCCACAAAATATTGTAATACATTAATTTTAAAGTACTTACCGCATTCTTCCACTAGTCCAACGAGTAAGATTTACATGGCACGAATTACACAAAATACTAGGTATCCACGGTTCGTTCATATTTTTAACTCGTATACCAAAATATTACACATATATTTCTTCTATTATTTTAGTAAACGCACGTCGATTTTTTTAATTACATATTTTCCGCAGATGTAGCAGAAATTGTCGGGATCATTTACACATTCAAAAGTTTTTTGCCTTTTACTCATACTTCGAAATATAACTTTGTAATATTTTTCAGAAAATCGACTTATCTCTTTAAGCCGCTGAATTACACTAATTTATTAATAAGAAATTTCATTCATAAATTGCGGGTTTAAGGTTCATAAGTTGCAGTACCTGTAGCTGATATATTGTTTGCTTCGAAAGTAGACACCCAATATTTTCAAGACTGCCGCGTACTACTTTGTATTGCGTACATATAATGTTACTACCTGTAAATACGACTGGGATGTCCATGCCCCTAAAGGGCGTAAATGAAGGGAAACCTCATAAATAAAAAACCACAAATATTGTTGAATGACCCTCTATCTGATCTCATCCAATATAACTCTCGCATTGCATATCATGTTTTATGGAGGGTTACGGAAGGCCATAAAACCTCGTCCTCTCTATAATTTTTTTATGTCTACATCAATCCTCATAAAATAAAATACAAATGCAATGTCTCTTATATGTCTCTCTCACATATGGCGAATTCAATATAAGCAAAAACATCATTTAAAAACGAAAAAATATGAAACAAGATTTTTTTGAATTTCCCTAACATTTACAAAATGGCTCATAACTTTTACATCTATTCAAATAGGCAGTGTTCTCTTCGTTAGCATGCTGGCTTTTTAAATATGTGATAACATTTTCGATTTTTTTCTATTTTTGATGGTTTTTTTTTTGTAGCAGGAAAAAGTGTTTTTTAAAATCATTTTTTTGTCATATTTTTGACGACTGTTACTAAACCGAAGATTCTAGATATTTGCAGCATATGTAGCCCGCATAATTCCCTTTAGTTTGAGGTATAAGGCGGCTCAATCAGGCTCATACTTATAAAAATTACGGTCCAAATACTGAATGTACTTTCCATGAAAGCTGGAATTTTAAAAAAAATTTACCATAAGCATTTTTTTAATATTTTTTTTCGTATTTGTGACACCTAATTGGACATGTTACAACTGAAATTCGGAAAAGTTAGCACATTTTTTAACATATTTTGTAAATAAAATATATTTCGAGATATTCCTAAACAATACTTTTAATTGTACAGAAATACATAATTTATTTACGAAAATTAGTTTGAAAATATATTTTGTTGTAGTATATTAATGTATGCGTTCCAAACTAATTTTATTGATTTTCAAACGAAATTTATTTGCTCAGAAATATAAAATATTCAAAAATTTGTGTTCCAAATATATTTTCTTTCGATTGAAACATATCAAAAAAGACAATTTTCAAATAAAATTATCGTTTAGGAATTTATCCAAATTCTTCTTTTAAAAAAGATTTTCAAAACTTTTGCTGGATTTTTAGAATTTTTGTTTAAATTTTACTTAGTTTCGAATTGTATATCCCAGTTTCAATACCATATGCAGCATTAACTTCTGTTTAAATAAATCATTTTAAATTTCTAAGATAGCATTCCAAGTCATAATTTCTTGTCAATCCTCCGAGTAATTTATTTTGATCTAAGAATGTACGATTTCAATTATTATTATTTATTATTTTTACGAACATTAAAAATTTCTAAAAAAAAATAAATTTGAATTAGTAAAAAATTTTACACAATTAATGTATTTTCTGAATTCTTAAGTGCAAATAAATATTTGTTTCGGAAATAATAGTCTCAAATAAAAACATAATGGGATGTAAACAAAGATTTGTTTAGAATAACATTTTCCCAAATATATATTTTTTGTGTGAACCCAATATTATATGTTTAGAGTGTACCCTAAACATATATATGTTTCAAGCCGAATATATTTGGAACAATATACTAGCGATTTTTTTCAGCGTGAACCAATATTGTGATTCTCGCCCTGATAGATCCGAAGTTATTCGCAATTTTAAGGCGTCATTTTGCATGATAGTAGCTGTGGTCAGGGGATTGTGGACATACCTAAGCAATTATATTTCAAAATATTTGATATGGATGTCCACAGTCCCCTGCCATCCACTTCTATATTTAATTGCATCGCGAACAGCTTAGAAATGTGAAAATATACCTAGTCAATATTCAACAATATAAATATCGATCATTCCATGTCAAACCGAACACCCTTGTTACATCACCATTTCCGATTCCGTTGAAACTTTGCAGAACAACTCAACTCTACCAAACGCCTGGTCAGAACTCAAAAAATGAAGGATTATTTAAAAGGTAATAAATAAGCCGTATTTTTTTAATTCTGAGCACGCGTTTGCTCACTGCCACATTTTCAATGTTTCTATCTAGGCACTTTTTTCTTGATTAAAGCTGTTTACGCTTGGTCATATCTTTTGAAAAATTTCTGTTTTTTAAAAATACGTGTATTGTATGGCCTGTTTCTGTATTTCTAACGAAAGTCTCTGCGAACGAAAACCAGTCACTCACTTTCGTCAAGAATTTGGTTTCTCTAAGGTTCGTTCGCCTGGCCTTACGTCAATGACATTAGCAATTTACCAATTGGAAAATAACACTATGCAACAAAAATTTTTTCCAAAGGATGTGTATAACAGTTTCTGCAATTTGGTGTCACAAACACTAAAAACATTTTTATAGCAATTTTTTTTTATTTTTTTTTTAATTCCAGCTTTCATGGAAAGTACATTTAGTATTTGGACCATTTTTGAAGTATAAGCCTGATTAGTAACAATCGTCAAAAATATGAGAAAAAAAATATTTTTTAAAAAGCCAGCATCTATGGATAGATGTAAAAGCCATTTTGTAAATGTTAGGGAAATTCAAAAAATTTAGTTTCATATTTTTTCGTTTTTAAATGATGTTTTTGCTTATATTGAATTCGCCATAAGTGAGAGAGACATATAAGAGACATTGCACTTGCATTTTATTTTATGAGGATTGATGTCAGACATTATAAAATTATAGAGATGACGATGTTTTATGGCCGTCCGTAACCCTCAATAAAACATTATATGCAATGTGAGATCTATATTGGATGAGATCCGCTCAAGTAGAGGGTCATTCAACAATATTTGTGGTTTTTTATTTATGAGGTTTCCATTCAGTTACGTCTTCTAGGGGCATGGACATCCCAGTCGTATATGCAGGTAGTAAAGTTATATGTACGCAATACAAAGTAGTACGCGTCAGTCTTGAAAATATTGGGTTTCTACGTTCGAAGCAAACTATATGTCAGGTACAGGTACTGCAACTTATGAACCTTATTCCCGGAATTTATGAATGAAATTTTTTATTAATAAGTTATTGTAATTCAGCGCCTTAAAGAGATAAGTCGATTTTCTGAAAAATATTACAAAGTTATATTTCGAAGTATGAGTAAAAGGCAAAGAACTTTTCAATGTGTAAATGATCCCGACAATTTCTGCTACATCTGCGGAAAATATGTAATTAAACAAATCGACGTGCGTTTAGTAAAATAATAGAAGAAATATATGTGTAATATTTTGGTATACGAGATAAAAATATGAACGAACCGTGGACACCTAGTATTTTGTGTAATTCGTGCCATGTAAATTTTACTCGATGGACTAGTGGAAGCATGCGATAAGTACAATTAATGAATTACAATGTTTTGAGGAATAAAACGTTTTAATTTAAGACATCACGTGCAATTTGGAATGCCACTGATTTGGAGACAACCATTCATTCACGATACGGACTGCTATTTTTGTCTAAGTAAAGAGATTGGAGTAGGAAGGAGAATTCGCTGGAATTACGCTGAAGTAAAATCTGTCACTGTGCCAGTTGCACATTCAGAAACAATACCAATTCCCAAGTGTCCAAGTATAGCTAACAGCCTAATTACGGAAACATCAGCAAGTTCATCTGAGTACTCAACTCTGAGCGATTCAAGTTTGAGTCAGAAGTCATCGCTTTTAAAAGCGAAATAACACAGTTTCAACTCAATGATCTAGTTAGAGATTTGAACTGACTAAATATAAGGCAGAACTACTTGCATCTCGGATGAAACAGTACTATATTTAGGCCCCAGATGTTAACATATCATATTATAGAGTCCGTGACATACCTTACAAACAATTTTATACAACTGTTATCCACAGATGCTTTTGCAAGGGCATTCCCGGATTGTTCGAGGAACTTAATAAAACATACAATTCAAAGGAATGGCGGTTATTTGTTGACAGCAGCAAAGAAAGTTTGAAAGCAGTACTTTTGCACAACGGAAATCAGAAATCGTCGATATACAAAATATTGCTGTTTTTATGCCCCTGAGATAGCCGTGCTCGCGAAGATCATTACAGAAGAAAGAAATGGCCAACAAGAAAACACATTACATTGGGTGAAAACAACATAAAATACGCACCTCTCGTCCAAAAAGAAAACGCCACCATTGCATATTAAGCTGGGGCTCTTTAAAAATTTTGTAAAAGCCTTAAGGAAAAATGGCAATTCACTCTCATATTTAAAAGTTTATTTAAAAGTCTTTCTTTTCAAAAAATCGAAGAAGGAGTTTTTGATGGGCCTAAAATAAGGAAACTGGTGAAGGATGTGAATTTCGAAGCATATTTGACGTCGAATGAAATTGCAGCATGGAGGTCGTTTAAGCTTGTGGTTTCAAATTTCTTTGTATCCAATAAAAGACCGCAATATGAAACAATGATTAATGATTTGTTTAAAAACTATGAAAAAATTGGTATGAAATATATTTTTCTATATTTATGTATATAACACATATGTATGTATTCTTCTAACTTATTTTTCGCTTCATGTATTCCAACAGGTGTAAATATGTCCCTCAAAATGCATTTCTTGCATTCTCTTTTAAACTTTTTGCCCGAGAATCTTGGCGACGTAAGCGACGAACATGGCGAAAGGTTTCACCAAAAAATGAAGTCCATCGAGCGGCGTTACCAAGGGCACTGGGATGAAAGAGTGATGGGAGATTATATTGGGTACCTCATTAGAGAAACCGATTCCGAAATCTACAAACGTCAACAAAGAACTCACAATTATTTCTAGTGAAACTTGTACATGTAAATAAACTCAAATGTACATAATATAAATAAAAGTAACAAATACTCGTAAAATCGCTATTGAAACAAAAATTAAAAAAAAAGATTTTTGGAAATTCTGTTACCTCTACCAAAAGGGCTATAATTTCTACATTTATCCGTATATAGGCATTTTTTCTTCGCAAAGATGCAAACTTTTAAAAAATAAAATATTTTTTCGATATTTTTTTTATTTTTTATGTTTTTTTTTTTGAAAAAATGTACTTTTTCCAATTTGTTTAATGACTGTTACTAAACCACTGTTTCTAAGTGAAAGAGGTATTTCCAACATTGGTAGTCCACATTATTAGCTTAAATTTAACGTATAAGTCGACCTTATCGGAAATATACTCCAGAAATTATAGTGCAAATACTAAGGGTACCTTCGACGATAATAGCATCCTCAATAAAAAATTGTTTAAAAAAAAATTTATACATAAAAAAATTTTTAGTTTTGATTTTATATAACAGTATGCTACAATCTATACAAAAAAAAATTTAGGTCTGGGACACAAGTGCCTAGTTAATGTAATTGCCAGATCAATAATTTCACAACATCCGGTTTAAAATAGCACACATTTGTGCATGGTCGACCTGAGCAAATACACCTCTGTACACTTTACACTAGCGGTGGCCAAAAAATCGACCCTGAGTGGGTCTGCTGAGCTGAACCAAGACTCATTTCTTTCTCTCTATCACGTCTCTCTCATTGTGCACTAACGATTTTTTTCCATCTTAGCGAGCTGCCAATGTTGACTTCTTTATGCTTAAATATGTATATATACATATGTTCACAATTTTATTATTATTTAATTGTTTTAACCCTAATTATATTAATATCTACTTATTTTTGCTTTTAATAACGTTTTTTTTTTCATTGTTCCTATCAGTCGACAAATAAAATAAAGTGACTCGTTCTGACATTTGTGTTCGCCCAGATGACAGCAAAGAGAGATAGAGAAACCAAAATTCACGGAAATGATTACGTTTTTGTACGACTTCATTATCGTGCGACTTGCCGTTCTGATGGTAGTTAAAAGGAAGAAGTGGAGAGCATTGAGCAGTTATATATCAAACAGGTTGGTTTCGATGAGGGGCATTTCAGCCCGTGGTAACACTAGGGACCTAAACTGGTCTATGTGAGCTTGTAAAAAAATACGGCTGCCACCCTAACCTAAAAGGCAAAGAAGTTTTTAATGTGTAAATGATTCCAACAATTCCTGCTATATCTGCGGAAAATTTGCATTTAAAAAATTCGACTACCGTTATGTAAAAAAATAGAAGCAATTTATGTACAATTTTTTGGTATACCAGTTACAAATCTGAACGAACCGTGGACACCTAATATTTTGTGTAGCTTGTGTCACGCAAATCATTCTCGTTGGATTTTGGGGAGTATGCGGTAAGTACTTTTCGATTAATGTATGATACTGTTTCTGTAATAAAACATCTCACAATTTGGAATACCAATGATTTGGAGGCACCCATCCACTCATGATACAAACTGCTATTTTTTGTCTAAGTAGTCGGAGTAGGAAGGGACATCCACTCGCCGAAGTTAAATCTATCGCCTTGTCAGTTGAACATTCGGACAAAATACCAGTTCCCCAATGTCCAAGTATAGCTAACCGCATAACTACGGAAACATCATCTAGTTCAACTGAGTTCTCAACCCACAGCTGTAAGTTTCAGTAAGAGATTATGACAAAAGATAAGGCAGAGACAACTGCATCTCGCATGAAACAATACAATATGTTGGCCCCAGGTGTTAACACAACATATTACAGAGTTCGTCATATACCTTACACAAAGTTTTATACAACTATGGATAACATGTGCTTTTCCAAGGACATTCCTGGATTGTTTGAGGAACTTAATCAAACATAAAATTCAATGAATGGGGGTTATTTGTTGACAGCAGCAAAGAAAGTTTAAAGGCAGCACCTTTGCATATCGGAAATGAGAAACCATCGATTCCCATCGCTCATGCTGTCAACACTAAGGAATCCTACGAAACAATGGCTAAATTGTTAGAATACATAAGCAATGAACAACATGATTGGAAATTTGTTTGCCATTTAAAAGTAGTTGCGATGTTATGTGGAATGCAAGGTGGATATACAAAATATTGCTATTTTTTATGCTTCTGAGATAGCCGTGCTCGAGAAGATCATTACAAAAGGAAGGAATGGCCAACTAGAGAACAAATTACATTGTGTGAAAACAACAAAATGTAAATTTCGAATCATATGTAACATCGGACGAAATAGCAGCATGGAGGTCATTTAAGCTCGCAGTTTGAAATTTCCTTGGATTCAATAAAATCCCGCAATATGAAACAATGATTAATGATTTGTTAAAAAATTATGAAAAAAGAATTTTTCCATATTTTTACCTCCTGTTGCCGCAAGGACAAACATATTTTTTCAACTGTTTTGAAGAGAAGTGGCAGAGGTTTACATTGGTATTAATATCTTCAAATTGTGTGGAGGAATTAAGGAGTTTTAACACTTTTAACAAATGGAAGCGAATACTGAAATATATTTTTGCGAATGCGAATAATCCAAAGACGGTTTTTGCGAATGCAAACGCGAATGTTAAAATGATGCGAATAATTCGCGTTCGCATATGCGTTACGTTACGTTACGTCCCTGGTATGTACGAGTATATTCTTAGAAATATATTTTTTTCGATTCAAACATATGAAAAATGACGATTTTGTCCCGTTTAGGATGGAAGAATAAAATCACTATTCCAATGAATATGCATTAAAGCGATCAAATGCCCCAAATTTGGGGACCTAATTCATTATGAAACAAAACCCCAGCATTTAAAGTGTACCAAATCACCAATACAATGAAATAAGGTCCCAAAATGGAACTAAATTAAAATCCCAAAAATTAATTCGAAAATGAATAATGTCCTCTTAAACAATTTATTCCAAAAAATAATACACTATAATTCCAATTTATGCAATGCGCTACGTGTATGTATATTTGAATAGAGTCTTCGACAACTTTGGCGCAATACGGGAATTTGTACTTTTGCGAATACTTATGGCGAGTCGTTTCTGAAAAAAAATGTTACCGCGCCCGATTTATCGTAAAAATGTTCGGCTCCAACGCTTTCAATGTCCTTCAAGTAATGATATTTTTTCCGGACTTCTAAGTGATCCCTATGAAGCAGACTGAGTTTACTTTCAAACAAAAACATTATTTCTAATAAAGAAATATCAAATTACTGTTTTGCTCGAGGGAAAAATGAAAGCTTTCTCAAACCCTGCTCATAGTTGCTTTTGAATATAGCTAGTTCCAAAATAAATGCGTTGTATTTAATGTATTGAAAGAGCGCTTTATAACTTTCATTGCTTTTCTTGCTCATCAAAACAAAAAAATACTGGAAACATCTAATAGAAAATATGTAGTACGTATTACTGCTATAATTAAAAAAATTTTATCCTTAATTGCTTAAAGCATCCATGAGGAATAATTTTAAAAGTTTCGTCTGTCTGCTTTGTAGTAAAATTGTTTTTTTATTAGGTAGACTTTGTTAATGACAAAAACGTGCAGAATGGGTAGTTGTGAAAGAAGATGAACTAGCCCCCAAAAATTGTTTTGGGGATGTATTTCATTCTCTCAATTTGGGGAGTTATTTCATCTTGAATTGATTCCCCAATTTTAGTAATGAAATAAATCCCCCAAAAATGAAAAAGTCCCTAAAAAGTTGTTGTTGTCTTCAAGTATACACTTTTGAGGACTTAGTTCATTTTTGTTTTGGGGACTAAGTTCTAGAATAGGTCTAACAAGGGAAGTATACAACTGTTTTGTTACATATGGATCTGAAAATTCTTTCGCCCAACGCCTAATAAAACCAGTCATATGGCTTGGTTATTTGAGATAATAGTGTGATTAGAACTGACGGGCGGACATGGCTAAGTTGTCTTAGAATTTTCTGATGCTTAAGAATTTATATCCTTTATGACAATCCCAGTAATGGCGAGCAAATGATGGGCGGAGCAGACTATATGATATCCTACACACAGTGTTCCCAAATCTTCCGAGGCAAAAATCACTACGGAACAACTGTGCGGAAACCACCACAAAATCACTACCAACCAAGTATAAAAACGCCAAAAATCGCGGTGAGAAAATGACAAAATCTTCCAAAAACGCTAATACTGACAAAAATGTTAACTATGAATTAAAAAACCACCAACAAAATATTTTGGAATTCAATTATTTTTTTAAACATTTAGATAATGTTTGTAACATTTTTATTTGAAAACATAAATAAGAACTTATATTTATAACATAAACGTAACAGTATTTTTTGTTTTCCATTCTTAGGATTAAATTATTAATAAATGACTTGTTCTTGGCCAAATAAAATAGTATAATTTTCCTCTATCTCTTCTGGCCATAATATTGATTGTGTATAAAATTTTGATTTCTAAATGTTTCATTGGGATTTATTTTAAACATCTTGAAACTTTAACACATATTCTATTTATATTAAAGAATTTACTGTACACCCAGCGAAAAACGAAGCACATACGTGCTTAATCTTTGCAAATTCGTTTATGATAATGAACCAACCCCGTATGTTACGAATTCAAGCAAAGCGGTGCATGAATAAAGCATCAAAAATCAACAACGCTTCGTTGCAAAATGAATACCAACTGGGGATAATTTAAATCAAGTGTTGGGGACAACTGTAGAACGTGCGGGGGACGACTAAAGCACTTGCTGAGGAAGAATAAAGCACGCGCTGGGATAACTTTTCATTCTAAATTCCCCCTCCCCCTCCCATTTAAAACTATTTAAACAGTATTAGCGTTTCAATAAATTTATTAATGTTATAAGTAAATAAAACGTGAACACAACAAACATATAATTGCAAATTTGCATATTTATCACTAAGCAAATCACGTCTAAACAAAACACATTCGAATGTGCAGCAACACAGTATTACCTCTGTTTTTTCGGAATTCAGCTCGTAACCTTAATAGTGGCAGTCTCCTTCGTATCATTCGCCTTTATGTACTGCAAAATTTAATTCCTGTACTCTATAAAAAACATACACACTCATTATTAACTTTTAAAATTGAAATTTTTATAAGCTTATGTTGTTAAATATTCGTAGGCCGACACCATTTCTATTAATTCTAGAAATTTCTGCAATAGGAAGATGTCACTGGATTTTGCAATCACCTTATCCTTCTCATTCCATAGCCCAGATAATCATCCACAATATCAAACAGGTCATTAAATTCTATTTCTTCGTCATTAATTTTAATTTTTCACGTCTTTATAAATCCTCGTGGTTTCTTCTTCTTCTCAGACAATAACAAATCCAATGAACAACACAAAGCCGAACAAGTAATCATCAACCTTACGGCGACAATACATAACGCAACGCCGGTCAAAAAATCACCCCCGTTTCGTTGATAATTAATGAACGAATCGGTGGCGATTTTTCATGCACGTTACGTTTATAAATTGGTACCAAACGGTGTTTATTTTGCAACGTCTTTTTTCCCTCAGTGTACTTAAAGACATTCGGTTCCTAAGTCCTGAATCACACGAGGCAATTTTCTCCAAGGAGTGTCAAAGTCTCTCTCCTACAAACTTTGACACTTGCTTGGATACATGACTAAAGGTAAGTACAGACGATTTGCAGATGGGACAACATTGCCAGAAAAATGGCGGAAAAATGCAACCCTGTGAATTTACAACCGTGTGAACATACAATTTTTGTTTTGCAACGTTAGCAGAAAAGTCATTGCGAGATAATTTGCTGGTTGTTATATGTGCGAAGTTTATGCATGTGACAACGGCGCCATTGCCAGAAAAACATTTTATTTGCAACACTGTCCATAATGTATTTTTAATGGCAATCCTGCATATAAATATTTACAAAATATATTGTAAATATATGAAATTGTAATGTTTTCTTGCAATCGTCTGAACTGTCAATTCACCTTTGCCTAACAATCTGACATTGCCCGTATATTTGCATCACTTTAACAGGGTTGATAATGTTTGCCGATCTGGCAATCGTCTAAACTCAGCTTAACTTTGTTCTTAAAGAAATTCATAACGCCCAGTTGTGAATTACGGGCACAAATTTCATAAGAACATATGGAGAACATGAACAATGAAAGCGACATCGTTTTTACATTCTATGTGCTCTAAAAGATTGCGTCGATACGTTGCGTTAAATACATGATTTTTTTAATGTCGACGTCATTTTGCATTCTTCGCCGATGTATGTAAAAAATCACTTAAAGCGCTACAAAAAATTGTTAAAAACGCTACCGTAGTGGTTTTTCGGAAAAATAACTACTTTTACAAAACAGTGGTATTTGGAGATCAAAAATCACCACAAGTAGCGGAAAAATCACCAAATTGGCATCGCTGCCTACACCACCCTATTAGAGAAGAATATTAAGAAGAAATATTTTTTTTTGTAATAAAATCTACAGAGATTTTATTACAAAAAATAATAAAATCTCTGTATAAAAATCTACAGAGAAATGAGCATTTTATAAAGCATAGATGAAAAATCTGGATATGGGGGATATTTTTAATGGTGATTTCGTTTCTGGAAAAAGTATTCGAGGTATTACATAATTTATACTAAAACCAGTAAGCAAAGGCTAAAGTCGGGCGGGGCCGACTATATAATACCCTACACCACTCTCGTAATATTGAATAACTCTGAAATATACATTTTGTAATTCATGTATAAATTGTTTACAAAAATTTACTTTTGGGACATTTTACACTTAAATAATACCCTGTACCACAGTGTGGTATAGGGTATAATAAAAGTGTCGTATTAAGTTGGAACAAATGGTTTCGGTACCACAGTGTGGTGTAGGGTATAAAAACGATTGGATGTAAAATACAGCTTCTACAGGACTAAACAGCCAAATATATGGGAGCTATAGCTAAATCCAAACCGATTTTCTTCAAATTTGGCAATGTTAGTCCATGGATCAAGAAACTCTACCATTCTAAATATCAAAACGATTAGATATTTAGAATGGTAGCACAGCATCTGTAGAACTAAAGGGTCAAATCGGACGAAAGATATGTATGGGAGCTATATCTAAATATTAACCGATTTTCTTCAAATTCGGCAATGTTGGTTCATGGATCAAGAAACTCTACCATTCTAAATTTCAAAACGATTGGATGTAAAATACAGCTTCTACAGGACTAAAGAGACAAATCGGATGAAACATATATATGGTAGCTATAGCTAAATCTTAACCGATTTTCTTCAAATTCGGCAATGTTAGTCCATGGATCAAGAAACTCTACCATTCTAAATATCAAAACGAT
The DNA here is from genome assembly GCA_963930755.1 of Eudasyphora cyanicolor. Classification (NCBI taxonomy): domain Eukaryota; kingdom Metazoa; phylum Arthropoda; class Insecta; order Diptera; family Muscidae; genus Eudasyphora; species Eudasyphora cyanicolor. The sequence continues at coordinate 250,947,874 of OZ005736.1, read as the reverse complement.
TGGATGTAAACTACAGCATCTATAGGACTAAAGGGTCAAATCGGACGAAAGATATGTATGGGAGCTATATCTAAATATTATCCGATTTTCTTCAAATTCAATAGGGATCATTACAGCTGCGAAATACTCTAAACTGCAAAAAAACGATCGGAGTGAAATTGCGACCTGTAGTCGACGAACAACTTTACATGGACAGACGGACGGACAGACATGGTTAAATCGACTCAGCTAGTGATTCTGAGTCGATCGGTATACTTTAAGGTGGGTCTAGCTGTTATTTTCAGGTGTTACAAACATCTGCCGTGAAACAAACTTATAATACCCTGTACCTCAGTGTGGTGTAGGATATAAAGAGGTAAATATTTTCTAGTATTTCATGTCGACGCGGCAACATTTTTTCAGAAACGAAATCACCATACTCGTAAATCGTCTCTAGATCAAGAGACTTCGCTCTCCCAATCTCCAAAATGGTTGGATTTAGCTTTAATAGCAATAAGAGGCAAAAATCGGAAGGAACGTATATATGGGGCTATATCTAAATCTGAACCTATTTTAACAATATTAGGCAGTATTCGTTCTAGGTTCGAGAAAATTACCTCTATCATATTTGGTCATGATGAAATGTGAAGAAAAGAATGGCAAATCGAATAAAAGAAATTTATTGGGGCTATATTTTGGTTTCAACATATATTTTTTAATTCGACACTATATGTCCTAGCTTCAAAATATTTATTTGCGACGAATTTTATACACATTGGTTGATATACTTACATTAGGCCGGGTCGATTTGTGGGGAGGCAAAAAAAGTCGCCATTGCTCAGTGAAAATCGTATTCTAGGGATCAAAATAAGAAACTTTGCCGAAGGAACCATACCTCTAAAACGAATTCTGATGTCCCGGAATTTGGGTCGAACTTTTGGGTAGGGGCAAATTTTGAAAAATCCCACTTTGACCCATTTAGAGTGCTCCAATCGAGTCCAAATGTATGACCGACCCCCACTAACTTTGGAGGCCCGACCCACCCATGCCAGTGGCACACCCCCTGGAACCCCGTGGGGGTTCCATACATTTGGACTCGATTGGAGCACTCTAAATGGGTCAAAGTGGGATTTTTTCCGGGACATCAGAATTCGTTTTAGAGGTATGGTTCCTTCGGCAAAGTTTCTTATTTTGATCCCTAGAATACGATTTTCACTGAGCAATGGCGACTTTTTTTGCCTCCCCACAAATCGACAAAGTTTCTTATTTTGATCCCTAGAATACGATTTTCACTGAGCAATGGGCGATTTTTAAATCGACCCGCCCTAACTTACATATACTCGTATATCTAAATGTGAATCTATTTTTACCAAATTCCATAGGCTTCGTCCCTGGCGAAAGAGTACTCTGTTTCAAATTTCATCAAGATTGAAGTAAAATTGCGAACAACTTTACATGGAAAGACAAACGGTTAGATCTAATCTGCAGAGATTGATTCTGAGTCGATAGGTATACTTTAAGGTGGGTCCAGCTCCAATATTTTAGGGCGTTACAAATATCTGAGCATAGAGTGGTGTAGGGTATAATGAGTACACACCCCACCCTATGACGAAGGTTATAAGTACTCGTATGTATATACTCGTAGAGTGGTTTGTATTAGAGAACAGAATTATTTTGTCCCTATTAGATAAATGAAGAATAAACTCAAATGTGTTCTTGGTCATTTTCAGAATTTAATTTTAAATATTGTAGCAGATCTGTGCCCCAAATCTGCTCATGGAAAAACACGGTATCATACGGTACGAGTTTGCCGAATGCTTTCAGCTTAAAAATATATTCTAAATACATATGTATATATCAGGTGGATTCGATCGCATCGCAAGCTATGTTATTTTCTTGTGAACAAATTTGGATACATTAAAGAGAAATCAATTCGATATTCTGAATTTGATTTTCTTTTTATCGTTTTTATAGCAAATTTCATTATGTCGTATCTGTCGAATCGCAGTCAGGTGCCGCTGATTAGTTTTAGTATGGAAGCGTGTTTGAATAAATCTCTTAAAATTAAATCGCGCATGATAAACAAGTTTGTTCGAGTTCGTTTGTGTGTTCCGTCTTCCTCTGCGCTATCCATTAATAAATGTACCAAAAATTTATTTGTTTCTGTTTACTACGAAATCTTGTCAATTCTGCAGGGAAGAATGAGTTTCATTGACTTTGTTTTATCCAATGCTCAAAATCCGGGTGAAAAGAAATTATACTGCATTAGATTAGAGATTTGGAAACAGACGATTAACTAATTAAAAAGGTGAATATTGGTTGGTGGAAATGAATCCTTTTCCTCCATAGAAATCCCCATTTTCTAAATATCGATCTTATAAGAATTGCAATGTTCAACAAAATATTAAAAAATATATACCTACAGTACAGCTAAAGTAAGATGGGGTCAAATACATATATAATATCCTAGACCACCTTGCTTGCGCCAAATTTCATTAATCATTGCGATAAGAATTTGGCAGTGTTCATACATGTAATAAGAAAACTCTCTCTGTTAAATTTCGTACTGATCGGATAAAAAACACGATTTCTACAGCGCTTAAATGTTAAATCCAGTGGAACATATATATGGGGGCTATATCTAAATCTGAACCGATTTTCCCCGAATTGCGCAGTGTTTTTTCATGTAATAAGAGAACTTTCTCTGCCGAATTTCGTACAGGTCGGATGTAAAATACGGTTTCTACACCGCTTTCATGTCGAATCGGGTGAAACATATATATAGGGACTATATCTAAATCTGAACCGATTTTCCCAGAATTTGGCAGTGTTTATTCATGTAATAAGAGAACTCTCTCTGCCAAATTTCGTACTGATCTGATTTAAAATACAGTTCCTACAGCGCTTACATGTCAAATCGGGTGAAACATATATATGGGGGGCTATATCTAAATCTAAACGGATTTTCTCCGAATTTGGTAGTGTTCATTCACGTAATAATAAAACTCTCTCTGCCGAATTTCATAAAGATCGGATGTAAAATGTGGTTTCTACAGCGCTTACATGTCAAATCGGGTGAAACATATATATGGGGACTATATCCAAATCTGAACCGATTTTAACCAATTTCAATAGGGATCGTCCTTGGGCCAAAAAAGAGCACTATGCAAAATTTCATCACAATCGGACCATAAATACGACCTGCACTTTGATTACAAGAATACATGGACAGACAGACGGACAGACGGACATGGCTAAATCGACTCAGAATCACTTTCTGATCGGTATAATAAACAATGGGTCTATCTCTTCTCCTTTTAGGTGTTACAAACAAATGCACAAAGTCATAATACCCTGTACCACAGTGTGGTGTAGGGTATAAAAATGCAAAATTTTAGAAAAATAAAAATGTGTTATTTATGACATAAAGTGGCAAATTGAAGAGCGACTTTTTTATGAAGACTATATCAAAACATAGACCGAAATGGTCAATATTCGTTGTGCAGAATTTAAGTACATATGAAACACGAATTGCAAAATTTTAGTCTTATCGTTAGGAAAATGGGGTATTTATAGTTTACCAAGTTTAACAGCCGTATTCGAAAACACTTAAAACATTTTTATAAACGGAGTATTTTTCATAAATCGGTATTCGAAAGCGAACAATAGCGTTATAAGCCTTTAATAAAGCTTTGTTTAATTGCCAAATTTTATTGTAAGATGTACCCTTCTACACAAAAAGAAAAATGCCATACTAAATTCAAGTAAAAAATTCTTAACTTAAGCCGAAATCGTACTTAAAAATTTAAGTACGTTCTTACTAAGTTTTTCTTAAAACATGTATAAATCGACTTAAATTAAAAAAATCAAGCGCTGAAAGGCTTACAATAAGTATATAATACTTGAAATCAAGTAAACATTTCTTAAAAAGGAAATTTAAGCCTAATATGGCTTAAAGTAAGAAGAAAAAGCTTACTTTAATCTCTGAGAGGCAGAACAATTATAGAGCACAATAAAATTACCCTCTCAACCACTCTCATTTAAGTGGTTGGTATCAGGGATGGAAAAGTTAGTACTTTAGTACATTTTTCAGTACTTTTTCACTATCAAAAGTACCGAAGTACCCACGCAACCATTTCAGTACTATTTTCTTTTATCGATTTATTCTGACAAATGGCATATTTTACACAATCGACGTACGATTTCTATCAAAATTGTATACATACATAAAAATTTCGCTTTCAGAAAAAAATCGTATATAAAAATAGGGCACAAGACCCAATCTGGCCAAGTCATACATATGAATTATTCCCTAGACAAAACGCATATCTATTTGGATATTCTGTCAACTTTTTCTTAATATGCCAATAAATTTACCACTCCGAAGTGAGCCTATCATGTTTTACCTGGTTCCCTCCTACGGTTTCAAGGATAAGTTTAAAAACATTTGGAAAAAATATATGTCGACGGTGTGTATTAGGTGCGATCTTTGATGGTATTTATTATGGCAAAAGTTTATTTTATAGTTCTAAACTGATCTTATTGCTTTTAGCGGAGTGGCCAAATATATATAGGCAAAATCATTAAATAGGTTAGGTTGAAAGAGAGCCCGTTATAATGTCTCATGTTCATGGACAAATATTTATGCCATCATTTAATATATACATAGTTAAGGATTTTTTTTATGAAAAATGGAGCAATTTTATTCTTTATAACTTTATTTAGCTGAAAAAAATAGAAAAATTACATTTCCAGCTTAAAAATACAATTTTAGTACTTTTTCAAAAATTGAATTTTCCATCCCTGGTTGGTATTGGCTGAAGCAACATCAAACACACACGCACATAAATCGACGAGATGTATATGTGTAAACATTTGTGCGCAACCATAGCCAATTCGTTTCTCGTTCAAGCAGTGTTTGTAAATACATTACTTGGCGTAATTTTTTTGATTTAATTGTTGTTGTTTAATAAGATGTTGTTAATAATTCTTGTTCGTTTCGTGTATGCTATTCCTTATATGTTTGATATTTAAATGGAATAATTACAGCTAAAGTTTTACTTTTGCTATTAAGCAAATGTGTTTTGACATACCATTTTAAAAATTGCATTCTTTGCAATACAGAGGCAAAAAGGGTATAATTAATATATAAGTAAATGCTATATAGGTATTAAACGAACGAAAGCACAATAAATCAAGTATGATCAGGCTTAAATCAAGAACTGATCAGGATTAAACCAAGTATTATCAGGCTTAAATCAAGTATTATCAAGCTTATATCTAGTATTTGGCAGGCTTAATTCAATCAAAATTTTTTCACTGAAGCCCGTTTCGCGCTCAAATCAATCCCATAAAATTCTTAAATCAATCTCTTTATGCATGAAATAAGAATATTTCGGCTTTAAGTCAAGCCTAACCAGGCTTAATGAGCGCTAAGATTAAGAAGTCAGGGTTTAAAAATCCATACTTGATTCATGTATTTTGTACTTGATTTAAGAAAAACCGTACTTTTGATACCGCTGCGGCTAGATTCAAGTACGGATTACTCCATTGTTTCTTTCTGTGTATATATAGATTTTGCAAACATAAAATTTGTAAAAAAAATTGCAATGGAAAACAGAAAACTAGCCTTAAATATTAATTGCAAATAAAAATTATTTAAATGAAAATATACTTTTGTTTAGAACAACATTATTCCAAATATATAAAATTTTTGCGAGTCAAACATTATATATTTGGAGTGTACGCTAAACATATGTATCTTTCCAGCAGAATATATATGGGACAATATACTACAGATCCATATTTTAGCGTGTTTAAATTAAGTGTTTTAGTATCTCTTGACTTGGCGAATTGACTTCGCCAAATCGATTTGCGAATCCAATATAACTTCTCCAAATCTGCTTGTTTTCTTATTTATTTCTACACGGGGCTAAATCGCCTTTTTTGATATGTTTGAATCGAAAGAAAATATATTTGGAACACAAATTTTTAAATATTATATATTTCTTAGCAAATAAATTTTATTTGAAAATCTATAAAATATATTTGGAACGCATATATTAATATATTACAACAAAATATATTTGCAAACTAAATTTCTCAAATAAAATATGTGTTTAAATACAAATATTATTATTAATATTATTTAGGAATTTTTCCAAATATATTTTATTTAAAAAAGATTTCCAAAACTTTTGCTATGTTTTTCAAATTTTAGTTTCAATTTTTCTTGGGTTTCGAATTGTACCCCCCAGTTATGATAACATATGCTGCATTAACTTCTGTTTTAAATCAATCATTTCAAATTTCTGAGTATTCCAAGCCATCATTAGTTGTCAATCCTCTAAGTACTCTATATTGATCCAAGATTATATGAATTGAAATCAATTATTATTTTTTTACGAACATTAAAAATTTCTAAAAATTTAACTTTGAATTACTGAACAATTTGACACAATTTATGTATTTTATGAATGCAAATAAATATTTGTTTCACAAATAGCAGTCACATTGGGATGTAAACAAATATTTGTTTAGAACAACATCTTCCCAAATACACAATTTTTGTGTGTACCAAATATTACATGCTTAGAGTCTACCCTAAACATATATATACTACAGAAGCGATTTTTTTTTCAGCGTGTACTTGTATGAAAAATCTCAATTTGTTGTTATTGATGGAGTGAAGTCAGGCCTACTTTCACTTTTCTTAGGAGTTCCTCAAGGGTCTGTGTTAGGAACACAGGTTGGAATTTGACCTGTGATGCTCAAGGTCTAATTCCAGAACCTGTAACACCTTCATATTTGCTGTACGGGGGAGTTGTCTTTTTTGATATGTTTGAGTTCGAAGAAAATATATTTGGAACACAAAATGTTGAATATTATTTATTTATGAACAAATACATTTTATTTGAAAATCAAGAAACTTTATTTGGAGCGCATATGTTAATATATTACAATAAGATAGTTTTGAGAACTATTTTCTCAAACAAAAAATGTGTTTAAACACAACTAAAAATATTATTTAGGAATTTCGCCCAAAAAATATTTTATTTAAGAAAGATTTTCAAAACTTTGTTGGCTTTTTCGATTTTCAGTATTATTTTTCCTGGATTTCGAATTATATAATTATATAATGCAGTTAAAATGGCATAAGTAGCATTAACTTTTGTTAAAAGAAACAAAAACCAAGTAAGAAAGTTTCAGTCCGGTAAACCGACTAAGGTATACCCTCACTTTGTGAGTAATGAAATATTGAATATTACACGAATTAATTTGTCAGTTTGTAAGGGAGGTACCAGAACAGGTTTAACAAAGACACCTATTTTTCGCTGAACAGTAGATACTTTAAATACATTGCACTGTGCCGAATTATAAGCGTTTATGGGCACTGGTATATTAACGTTAAGAGATATTATATTATTATACTGTTTACATTGCTAACTTCTCTATTGACTTCGTCTGCATATTTTATCAAGGGTCTTATTGCGGTATAGAAATTATTTAACAATCCTTTCTAATTGAAATGTAGGTATAAACAAAAATACATATGTTCAGTTCCACATTTCGACAAGTTTTCATCTCTAGTATGCTCAAGGCAGAATCCGCTACTTCTGATAATATATGTATATAATCGGTTTGTCATTTATATGATGCTAAAAGCTAAGATTTTGCCGATCTTCACTATTAGTCAAGTTTTATAAATATCATAATCAATTTTTTTGAAAGAAATCTCTTTAAAAATTGAACATAAATATTAAAAATATTGCAGAGAATATAATATTATATCATAAATGAAATTGGAACAATTACCTATTATAAATAAAACCAGTAAGGAAAGGCAAAAAGTCGGGCGGGGCCGACTATATAATACCCTACACCTCCCTAACAATGCGATAAGGGTCATTGCCATAATAATTTGGAATAATTGGTAAATGGGTAGAAACATATTATCTAATTCTGAAACGATAATCGCTAAATTAAGCAATATTCGTTCGTAAAGTGAGAAACATCTTTCTGGAAAATTTTAATGATCGGAAGTTAAATACAACTTCTATAGCGGTTTGATACCAAATCAAGAGGAACATAACAGGTGGCGCAAAAGTAATCCTCCTATCAGAAAATGCTATAAATTTTGCGATTGGCCCCTAATGTCAGTTCTGTTTTGACATTTGTGTAGTAAACACATGCGAAATACACGTTAATAAACAATGTTACGCTACACTGCTCCAGAACGCGGAATATTGCTGACTATTTATTTGACCAATAATCGGTCGGTGACTTTGGCACAGATATCCTGGCCGTCCAACGCCTACTGGTGAAACACTGCGACGTTTAGCCGCTCGCCTCGAAGAGACTGGCACAACACGAGATGCTGCCAGGCGTGGCAGACCCCGGAGTAGCCGTTCTGCAGCAGCAATATGCTGTAGCCGAGGATGTCATGGAAGCGCCGTCGACATCGACCAGACGACGTGCCACGCAAATGGGTATCAGTCGACGGTCTCTACAGCGAATTTTGGTACAAGATTTGAAGATGTTTCCGTACAAATTCCAGACGGTGCATCAGCTGTTAGCTGCTGACCGCCAATCGCGTCTAACATAACATCGAAAGGTTACTTTTGCGCCACCTGTTATATATGGAGCTTTAATATAAATCTGAACCGATCTTCCCTGAATACTTATTCATGTAAAAAGACCTCCTTCTGTCGAATTTCGTACTGATCGAAATTGGCAGTATTCCTTCATGTAATAAGAAACCTCTTTCTGCCGAATTTCGCACTGATCGGATATAAAATACAGTTTTTACAGCGCTTACAGGTCAAATCGGGGTAACATATATATGGGTGTTATATCTAAATCTAAACCGAGTTTCTCCGAATTTGGCACTATTCCTTCATGTAGAAAGAAACCTCTTTATGCCGAATTTCGCACTGATCAGATATAAAATACAGTTTTTACAGCGCTTACATGTCAAATCGGGGGTAACATATATATGGGGGCTATATCTAAATCTGAACCGATTTTCTCCGAATTTAGCAGTATTTCTTCATGTAATAAGAAACCTCTCTTTGCCGAAATTCGCACTGATCGGATATAAAATAACATTTTTACAGCGCTTACATGTCAAATCGGGGGTAACGTATATATGGGGGCTATATCTAAATCTGAACAGATTTCTTCCAAATTTAATAGTGTTCATCCATATAATAAGAAACCTCTTTCTGCCGAATTTCATACTGATCGGATATAAAATAAAGTTTTTACAGCGCTTACATGTCAAATCGGGGCTAACATATATATGGGGGCTATATCTAAATCTGAACCGATTTTAACCAAATTCAATAGGGATCGTCCTTGGGCCAAAAAAAGATATGTGTAAAGTTTCGTCGAGATCGGACCATAATTGCGACCTGTACTTTGATTACAAGAATACATGCACAGACGGACAGACAGACAGACGGACATAGCTAAATCAACTCAGAAAGTGATTCTAAGTCGATCGGTATAATAAACGATGGGTCTATTTCTTCTCCTTTTGGGTGTTACAAACAAATGCACAAAGTTATAATACCCTGTACCACAGTGTGGTGTAGGGTATAAATATGAAGTGTTTAAAATAAAATGTTCAAATAAATCTTAATTTAATTGGAATATGGTTACATATTGAATTTGAACTAGGCTTATTTTACGTCATCTAACAAAATGTTGAGCATTATTTATGCATTTTTATTAAAAAAGAAAAACCGAAAACAACCGGTTCACCGGTTTTTTATTTTCGAGTTAACTTTATTTTCGAAGAAACCGAAAGCGGTATTTTCAAAATAACCGGTTTTTTGATCTCCCTAAATTTAACCCTTTGGGGGGAGGTACATACCCCCCTTTGGGTGGACCAATATAACCCATCTTCTAACTTAGCCGGAGATAGAGGGTAAAAACCCGATTTTCTTGCCTTTTTGGACTTGAACACCTATTAAGTAACCAGTAATTCGGAAAGAAGAACCTTAGACCTTTCCAACGATATATATTTTGTAGGAATATATGTTTATTTGTCCTACAAACAATTTTTTTTAATTTTTTCGTAATTTTCTAGTTTAGGCGATGTTTTTACCTATTATTTTGTGAGATAACCGCAGGATTACTTGATTTACATATATAGTAAATTTTATAAGAAAAAAATCTGTTTGCAATTGACCGAGTTATTAAAGTTTCATTAATACTAAATGTGTTCATAAATAGTATTTTTGACCATTCAACTCAAAAATGTTTACTTGTTCTCTTTTTTATTCGTCATCCTCGTCAAAACTATTTTTTTATGTACACATTTAGTTTTAATGAAAATTTAATAACTCAGTCAATACTAAGACTAAAGTCATGATTAGAGTTTATTTATTTTTTCCCGGACTTTTTATTTTTTTCGGTAATCTGGGAAAAAGTTTAGCATATCCCAGGAATTGCCGCTCTAAGAAAAATAAGACGAACTCTGTTAATTTGCAGTATGTATATACGTATTCATTTATGTTTTAATGAATAAGACCATAGATAGTATAAACTGCAGCTGAAACAAAAACAAACATCACAAAAAACCACATTATTAACATACCCCTAATAATCGCGCATATATTTACTTGATTTAAATTTGAAACGATTACCTTGAAACTTGTACTATGTTAAAAATTGCATAAAAATTGCATAAAAATTGCATAAAAATTGCATAAAAATTGCATAAAAATTGTTTGGAAAATTTGCCTTTTCTTGGGGGATTATAGCTAAATGTGATCCGATGTCTTTACAATTTATCAGCGTTTATTCGTATAACCAATAAAAAAGAGTGCTGTGCTAAATTACATCACAATCGAACCATAATTACGACCTACACTTTGATTACAAGGATACATAGGCAGACGGACGGACTGACATGGTTAAATCGACTCAGAAATGATTCCAAGCCATTCGGAATAATATAATCTTATCCTTTAGAGTGTTACAAACAAATGCACAAACTCATAATACCCTGGACCACAGTGTGGTGTAGGGTGTAAAAATATATGGGTTTCAAAGTATATTATAAAAAAATATAAGTTACATATTAAAAGTTAATTTAAATAATTTTGAAAATATGTTTTCAGAACTGAAATTGCTTTAACAGTACCATCAGACAGTCAGTGTCTAATTACACTATGCAACAAAAATTTTGTCCAAGGGATGTGGATAACAGTTTCTGGTGTAATTTGGTGTCAGAAATACGAAACAAATATTTAAAAAAAATTTTATGGTAATTTTTTTTTATTCTAACTTTCATGGAAAGTACATTCAGTATTTGGACCATAATTTTTCAAGTATAAGCCTGATTGCGTTAAATTAAAGGGAATTATGAGGGCTACATATGCTGCAAATATCACTTTCACATAGAATCTTTGGTTTAGTAACAGTCGTCAAAAATATGAGAAAAAATTATTTTCTTGAAAAAACACTTTTTCCTGGTACAAAACAAAAAACATAAAAAATAGAAAAATTATCACATTTTTAAAAAGCAAGCATGCTATGGGTAGATGTTAAAGTTATGAGCCACTTTGTAAATGTTAGGGAAATTCAAAAAATCTTGTTTCATTTTTTCCGTTTTTAAATGATGTTTTTGCTGATATTGATATATGAGAGAGTCATTGCACATTTTAAAATTACAGAGAGTACGGGGTTTTATGGCCGTTCGTATCCCTGCATAAAACATTATATGCTATGTGAGAGATATATTGGATGAGATCCGCTCGGGTAGAGGGTCATTCAACAATATTTGTGTTGTTTTATTTATGAGGTTTCCATGCAGTTACGCCTTTTAGGGGCATGGACATCCCAGTTGTATATACAGATAGTAAAATTATATGTACGCAATACAAAGTAGTACGCGGCAGTCTTGAAAATATTGGGTGTCTACTTTCGAAGCAAACTATATGTCAGCTACAGGTACTGCAACTTAGGAACCTTAAACCCGGAATTTATGAATGGAACTTCTTATTAATAAATTAGTGTAATTCAACGACTTAAAGAGATAAGACGATTTTCTGAAAAATATTACAAAGTTATATTTCGAAGTATGAGGCAAAGGCAAAGAACTTTTCAATGTGTTAATGATCCCGACAATTTCTGCTACATCTGCGGATAATATGTAATTAAAAAAATCGACGTGCGTTTAGTTAAATAATAGAAGAAATATATGTGCAATATTTTGGTATAAGAGCTAAAAATATGAACGAACCGTGGACACCTAGTATTTTGTGTAATTCGTGCCATGTAAATTTTACTCGATGGACTAGTGGAAGAATGCGGTAAGTACTTTACAATTAATGTATTACAATGTTTTGTGGAATAAAACGTTTTAATTTTAGACATTACGTGCAATTTGGAATGCCAATGATTTGGAGAGAGATTCACGATACGGATTGCTATTTTTGTCTAAGTAAACGAATTGGAGTAGGAAGGAGCATTCGCTAGAATTACGCTGAAGTAAAATCTGACACTTTGCCAGTTGCACATTCGGAAACAATACTAATTCCCAAGTGTCCAAGTATAGCTAACAGCCTAATTACGGAAACATCATCAAGTTCAACTGAGTACTCAACTCTGAGCGATTCAAGTTTGAGTCAGAAGTCATCGCTTTTAACTCTGTTTCAACTCAATGATCTAGTGAGAGATTTGTAACTGACAAAAGATAAGGCATCTTGCATCTCGGATGAAACAGTACAATATTTTAGCCCCAGATGTTAACATATCATATTGTAGAGTCCGTTATATACCTTACAAACAATTTTATACAACTGTGGATAACATATGCTTTTGCAAGGACTTTCCCGGATTGTTCGAGGAACTTAATCAAACATGCAATTCAAAGGCATTGCGGTTACTTGTTGACAGCAGTAAAGAAAGTTTGAAAGCAGTACTTTTACACAACGGAAATCAGAAACCGTCGATTCCCATTGCTCATGATGTCAACACTGAGGAATCATACGAAACAATGGCTAAATTGATAAAAATACATAAAATATGAACAACATGACTGGAAAATTTATTACGATTTAAAAGTAGTTGGGATGTTATGTGGAATGCAAGGCGGATATACAAAATATAGCTGTTTTTTATGCCTCTGGGATAGCCATGCTCGCGAAGATCATTACAGAAGAAAGAAATGACCAACAATAAAACACATTACATTGTGTGAAAACAACATAAAATACACACCTCTCGTCCAAAAAGAAAACATTTTTTTGCCACCACCGATGAAGATGACATCACGACAATGGAATCGGATAGGTCTGGGCTGGTAGCTAAGTCAGACAATGAAGACATCGGTACCGTCGACCAAGACGGACGAGCGGAGAATGGAGGCTGGATACAAGCGCTCGCAGCGGTACCTGAGGAGCATGCAGTCGAAAGACCCATCATCCCTCACAGTACGCGACAAGCGCTTAATGCGGAAACATAAATTCCACGTCCGGAAGACGAGTCTCTCGTAAATACTACGGTCGTGGAAGTATGCCCTCCACCTGCGACAAAAGACAGGAATACTGACACAAACACTAAGACACATACCAACGCACTCACTACAGCACACAAAAGTACACACGCGATGAAATATTTTAAAAAGGCCATTAATCCACCAGCGCCGGTTGCTAAGGATGATGGCAAAAACACTTCTCCAGGCCCTTCCAAATGCAGGAAAGCTATCCAACCTGCCGCGGCAGGCACCTCTGGCTGTACTGATGACAAGAACGCTATTAAAAGACAACGTTCAAACGACTCCCTGGCTCCAGAAGGCAAACGGGTTAAAAAATCTGCCAGCCTGACATCGGCGCCTGAGCTTCAAGTATCGATTCTGACCGGAGTAATCCAGAAGGCAGAATCTCTACGGAAAGATGGATGTTGGTGGAAGAAGGCATTCTGCTGAAGATGCATGAAGCCCTTGCTACGGACGAGGATGATGCGTTCACCGAGTTTGACGGGGCCAAATGGCATAAGGGCGTGAAGATTGTTGGATGCGGCAATCCTAGAGCTCTCGAGTTCTTAACGGCATTCGTCAACAATCTGAGCGGACTCTGGCCAGATATGAATATCAGTATTGTGCCAATCGATGAAATCCCCAGCTGGACCACTATAAAAGTATGGGTCCCACCTCCAATCCTGGAGGATAAGGTTATTCTGGACCTCGTCAAAAGGCAGAATAAGAGCCTACAAGCTGGGGATTTGAAGGTAGTCCGAGGTCGAGCGAGAGACAAGGGAGATGGAAAGGACCTCTGGATCAAGATAGGTCAGGGGTCCCTAAATCTCCTGAGGCTCTCGAACGGAACCATTAAGTTCGGACTAAACCGACTCCGGACGTCCGTCCCCGATGTGGAAGAAGAGTGCAGCAACCCCGGGCGGCAAGAAAGTGGTGCTGCTAAACCTACACCACTCTGAAGCAGCGTCGGACGAGCTGTTGAGAGTAATGGGGAAAGAACGGATAGACGTGGCCCTTATACAGGAACCTTGGTTGGCGAGCAACAAAGTCCGCGGTCTCAGGTCACGTAATCTCACGCTCATTTCCCCGAAGACAGAAGGTAAGATTCGTAGCTGTATCGTAGCCTGTAGAAACATAACTCTGACAATGATCTCCGGCTACAGCAACGAAGACCTTACAGTGGTAGCAATGGAACGCCAGGGTAAACCAACACTGGTTTTCGTATCCATGTACCTGCCTTATGAATCCCCCGATCCCCCCTCAGATAAGGTACGTTCTCTGGTAAGTTGGTGTAAGAGTAAAGGGCACGACCTAATCATCGGAGGAGATGCAAACGCGCACCATACTATATGGGGCAGCACAGACATAAACAAACGAGGTGAGTCACTACTTGAATACTTATTATCCACTGATATAGTTATCTGCAATAAGGGCAATAGGCCGACATTCTTTAATAAAATCAGGGAACAGGTTATAGATTTAACTTTAGTATCTAATAGCGATTCAATAAGAATATCCAGGTGGAGAGTGTCAAATGAATGTTCCTTCTCGGATCACCTTATGATACACTTCAACAGAGAGCGTGAAACTTCTAAGGGGAAACCCTATCGTAACCCCAGGAAGGCCAACTGGGATAAGTTAAGACAACTTATGCAATCGTATCCACCACCAAATAGGGAGATACATGACTTGCAGGGTCTGGAATGTGCAGTTGACCGCATGACGAGCAACATTGTCGATGCCTTCTATGAGTCCCGTCCAGAACGTTCACCACCCCGGGAAACCAACCAAACTTGGTGGACTCCGGAACTGAAGCAACTCAGGAAGAAAGTAGAATGCTATTCAACAAAGCCAAAAAAGAGAAAACACCGGAATGCTGGGAAGAATATCAAACAGCCACCAGAACCTTTAAAAGAGAGTCCAGAAAGGCAAAAAGGAAGTCCTGGACGAATTTCTGGGAAGAACTGGAAGACATTAGACTCCGCAAAGTCCTGTCCAAAGACCCCAGCACACCAGACTTCCTCATGGGACCAGACGGATTGCTCACGGAGAACAACCAAGAGACTAGAACTTCTGATGGACACCCATTTTCCGGGTTGTAGCCAAGATTCAGATAGAAGTGTACGCGGACACCCCCACGGCCAACATGGAGGAACTTATCAGAACTGTTAAAGATGACGGGAAAATATGCTGGGCGGTGAGATCCTTCAAGCCTTTCAAATCGGCAGGCCCGGATGGCATCATTCCAGCTCTTTTACAAGAATCCTTGGAACTTATACTACCATGGCTACGCGCACTTTTTTCTGCAAGTTCGCAATGGTCACATATACCCAAGGCATGGAGAGAAGTCAAAGTGGTACTTATCCCCAAGGCGGGAAAAATAAACCACAGTACGACAAAGGACTATAGACCAATCAGTCTATCATCGTTTCTGTTGAAAACCATGGAAAGACTAGTTTATCTAAACGTGAGGGGAAAACTGACAACAAACAACTTTAGTACGGCACAACACGCCTACCTGAAAGGTAAATCTGTGGAAACGGCAGGATTATCGAGATAGGTAGGTAGAGGTAGTGGTAGGATTTATGGAGGACTCCCTTCAGTACAAAGATTACACCATGGCGGCGTTCCTCGATGTGGAGGGCGCTTTTAATAATGTTAAAATAGCATCAATACTCAACGCACTTGACAGCATGGGCTCACACCCAGGCATAACCAAGTGGACACGTAACATCCTCAAAAGCAGAATCATAAACTCAACCATGGGCAAGAAAGCGAGTTACGAGAGGTACTCCGCTTTCACTCGCGGTCACCTGGAGTACAGAACGCTGTCCCGTATGATCGGTTGTGAGTCTTCTTGACTGGTTACTTAGTCCTAAATCACACAAGGCAATTTTTTTCCAAGCAAGTGTCAAAATTTGTAGGAGAGAGAGGCAGAGAGTTCTTTCCGCCTGCCTCTCTCTCCTACAAACGTTGACACTTGCTTGAAAAAATTGCCTCTTGTGAATCTGGACTTAGTAAGGATCGTGACTGGTCTCTCCCAAATGAGAGACAATCAGTTACTTTGAAGTACAAAAATTATTTTAAATATATTTTTTTCCTAATCAAGTTGAACTGGAGAAAGGTAGTTCAAATTAAGTGGATGTCATCTATTGATGCGACGGCGATTACAAACGTCAGAACAAATCTACAATATTTGGTGTATCTGGTGGACAATAAATACAACATCCAAACATACATATTTATGTATGTATATATTTATTATTATGTATACGACGTTATCGATCAATACAGACATACTCGTACACACATGAATTGTATGTATGAAGGGAAGTGTGTAAACACATTTTATCGCTCGTCTCGTTTTGTGTTTAGAAAGAAATCGACGAAAACAAATCTCGAAACCGCATTTAATTGATTGAAATTCGAAACTGAAATCATTAAACGTGTATGCTAATTTCGTTGGTTGGCGGTGGTCTCATCATTGATTTCTTGACTTTTTCTTGGAAACCAGATTTCTTTTGTGCCATTTTGTTGTTGTTTTCTTTCGTTGTTGTTTTTTTTGCGTTTAAGCAAAATTCTGTCTAATATTCATAATATATACTAACTAAAATAACACATGTATTATGTATGTATGTGTATGTGTGTACATACGAACATTGTTGATATATTGTTGATCAGAAGAAATCAAAAAGGTACTATGACTGAGAGGTAATTTATAACAATCCAACGCCATCATCATTGTCAGCGTCGTCACCACCCATCACAGTCATCGTCATGGTCTTCATCATCATCATCATCAACATCATCACCATTGTATTCTTACGGTCAGAAGTTGTAGATAGTACGTGTGTATGTACATATGTCTGTATTTATTTGATTTTTAGTCTTTTGAAGAAGATCACAAATTACAACGATCAAAGAAATCTAAAATCTAAACTCAGATATCTAATAAACAATGAACATTGACCAAAACTGAAAACAAAAGTCACAGCACAACGAACACAAGCGGCCGATCTCATCGCTCATAGATGATAGCCAGTGCCAGTGCCAGAGCCAGAGTCGAGCCAGCTAAATCCAATCCCATTAATTAGGAGGAAATAAAAGAGAAGATGAAAAATTAACGCTTCTACAATACATTTATATTGCTGCCTGCCGACTGTGCAGGTGTGTATGAATGTATGTGTGTGTGCATGTTGTATCGTTTGATAGAACGAGGGTCGTCTAATAAATCCGTCTAATGGCCATTATCAATAAGAAAGCCAGTAAGGAAAGACAAAAAGACGGGCGGGGCCGACTATACAATACCCTACACCTCTCCAACACTACTAAAAGACGCTTTGCGATAATAATTTGGAATAATTGGTTTCGTTTCAGTTAACAAAGTACATAGCTCCACTTCCTCATCAAGCCTTATTCCAAGGATGAGTTGGAGATGATAATCATAATAAACTAAATCTGAAACGATAATCTTAAAATGCGCAGTATTCTTTTATAGATCAATAATCGGAAGGAACAAATAGATGAGACTATACATAATCTAAACAGATATTCATAAACTTGGATTAAAAACCTCATGTCTGCCAAATTATATAAAGATCGGACATAGAATCAGTTTTAATAGCGCTCAAATATTAAATAGGCAGGAAAATAACAATTATCCCCAAATAAAACCGTATTCGTTCCTAAATAAAGAAACTTCTTTCTACCAAATATGATTGGAAGTCAAGTACAATCATATAGCGCTTTAATACCAAATCGGGAGGAACATATATATGGGGGCTATATCTGAATCTGAGCCGCTTTTCCCCGAATTTGGCAGTGTTCGTTCATGCAATAAGAATCCTATTTCTGCCGAATTTCGTCCTGATCGAATATAAAATACCGTGATCTAAGTAGAGATACTTTTTCCAATAGACTTTTTTGACAGATCACGTGTGAGTCGTGTCATGCTGCCATGTTATTTTTGTTAAGTATTGTTTGGCATTTCATCATGGAGAGACTTACTCCTGAACAACGTTTACAAATTATTCAGTTTTATTATCAAAATAATCGTTCGCCAAATTGCGCTGTCCATTTTTTTTAAATCCAAAAAAAAAACACTTTCCATTCGACCCACAACCTTTGCATCGATGAGCAATATTTTAGCTCTCGTTAAGAGCTATATTTTTTGCCATTGACCGATTCCCGATCCGACGTGATAATAAACATTCCCCATTCAATTTGAATTTTCTGTGTTTTTTTCTTTAAAAAAGTAGGGAACCTCGAAATGGATCACCCTATACAATGCTTACATATGAAATCGGGTGTAACAAATACATATATAGGAGCTATATCTAAATCTCAACCGATTTTCCCCAAATTTGGCAGCGTTCATTCATGTCATTAGAAACCTTTTTTGCTGATCGGATATACGATATGATTTCTACAGCGCTTACATGTCAAATCGTTGGTAACATATATGTAGCGGCTATATCTAAATCTAAACCGATTTCCCTCAAACGTAGTATTGCCTTTAAGTGTATCAAGAGACATATCTCTGTCAATTTTTATATAGATCGGTTGAAAAACGTATGTAAAAAAAACGAGCATATATGCCAAATCGGAGGTACATATATATGGGAGCTATATGTAAATCTGAACGGATTTTAACCAAATTCAACAGGGATCTTCCTTGGACCAAAAGAAATATATGTGCAAAGTTTCGTTGAGATTGGATTGGATTGCGGGTTATACCTTAACCGCAAGAATACATGGACGGACAGACATGGCTAAATCGACTCAAAATCCCTGCAAAAACTCTCACTACCAGGTAAACTGGCGGGTCAAATTCAAAAGACATAATGACTTACAATTTAGTCACCCTTCACATTATTTTTACATGGGCATGATATTGGAGGAAAGTACTTACATGCAAGCATACAAAGAGTTAACAAATAACTACTTATCCCCACGCTTACGAATGTCCCACATACACGGGGCAAAATCGCCTTTTTTGATATGTTTGAATCGAAAGAAAATATATTTGGAACACAAATTTTTAAATGTTTTATATTTCTGAGTAAATAAATTTTATTTGAAAATCAATAAAATTTACTTGGAACGCATATATTAATATATTACAACAAAATATATTTGCAAACTAATTTTCTCAAATAAAATATGTATTTATATACCAATAAAATTATTGTTTAGGAATATCTTCAAATATATATAATTTAAGAAAGATTTTCAAAACTTTGGTGAATTTTTCTAATTTCATTTTTAATTTTTCCTTCGTTTCGAATTATTTCTCCCAGTCAAAAATACCATTAGGAGCATTACATTCTGTTTTAAGGGACTCATTTTAAATTTCTGGGTATTTCATGTCAGCATTTTTGCAATCCTTCGAGTAAATTAATGTTATCAAAAATTATACGATTTCAATTTAAAATTTCTAAAAAATTATCATTAAATTAATGAAAAACTTAACACAATTAAGGTTCGATATTTTCGGAATACTTAAATTTAAATACATTTTTGTTTCGGAATTAAAATTCCAAATAAAAGGTATTAGGGTGAAAACAAGGATTTGTTTAGAACAACATCTTTTTGTGTGTACCAAATATTATATATTTAGAGTGTACCATAAACATATATATGCTTCAAGCCGAATATGTTTGGGACAATATACTACAGAAGCGATTTTTTTTCAGCGTGTATAAGTTATTGTAATTATCATACTAATAAGGGGCTGAATAACACCTTACCAATAATGATATCCATAACCATATATACATTATCATCATTTCCGTTTAACTCCTAGCGGAGTATAGGGCCTCTCGTTACCAGGTATAGCTAAGCCAACTTCGTGATTTTTCCGCTACTTGTGGTGATTTTTGATCTCCAAATACCACTGTTTTGTAAAAGTAGTGGTTTTTCAGAAAAACCACTACGGTAGCGTTTTTAAAAATTTTTTGTAGTGATTTTTACATACGCCGGCGACGAATGAAAAATGACGGCGACATTGAAAAATTCATGTATTTTACACAACGTATCGTCGCACTCTTGTAGAGCAGATAGACTGTAAAAACGATGTCGCTTTAATTTATGTTTCTCCATATGTTCTTATGTGATGTTTGCCCGTAATTCACAATTGAGCGTTATGAATTTCTTTAAGAACAAAGTTAGTCCTGAATCCAAGCAAGTGTCTAAGTTTGTAGGAGAGAGACTTTGACACTTGTTTGGAAAAAAATTGCCTCGTGTGATTCAGAACTTAGGAACCGTATGTCTTTAAATACAGTAAATTCTTTAATACAAATCAAATGTGTTAAAGTTTCAAAATGTTTGCTGCTCGAAGTATAAAAACCCAATAATTTATGTTTTAAAATAAATGCCAATGAAACATTTATAAATCAAAATTGTATACACAATTAATATTATGGTCAGAAGAGATAGAGGAAAATTATATTATTTTATATTATCAAGAACAAGTCATTTATTAATAATTTAATCCTAAGAATGGAAAACATATAAGACTGTTTATGTTATAAATATAAGTTCCTATTTATGTTTTCCAAGAAGAATGTTACAAACATTATCTAAATGTTTAAACAAATAATTAAATTCAAAATTCACGGTTAACATTTTTGTCAGCGTTAGCGTTTTTGGTAGATTTTGTTATTTTCTCACAGCGATTTTTGGCGTTTTTTTGTGGTGGTTGGTAGGGGTTTTGTGGTGGTTTCTGCACAGTTGTTCCCGTAGTGATTTTTGCCTCGGAAGAGTAAGCAAAATTCAAAAGAAATAACGACTTGACATTTAGCCCCCTTCAGATTATTTTTACATGGGTGAGATATTGGATGAAAGTACTTCCATGCAATAATACAAAGAGTTAATAAATAAATACTTACCCCTACGCTTACGAATACCCCACATATAAGTAGTTGTTATTGTAATTTTAATAAGGGGTCGCATCCCAGCAAAAATAAAAAAGTGCTTCCAAAAGAATAAGGGCCTTATTCATAAAAAGTTAAAGAAGGTTTGAGGAACGCTTTATCAGAGGAACGCTTTAGCCCTATGAATAAGGGCCTAACATTATAAGTACTTCCAAATCATAAGTATGAACAGTCTTTCGGCATTTAATGAAGTTCTTCTAAAAAACTTACCACAAAATGTGATTTTGGAGTATAAATTATTAACCCTACAAACAAAGCGATTGGATGTAAAATAAATCTTCTGAAGTGATAAAAAATTGACACTGTAGGTCCTAGTATTAGGAAACTCCAACCTGCTAAATTTCAAAATGATTGAATGTGAAATACAGCTTCTACAGGGCTAAAGCGCCAAATCGGAAGAAATATATATGGCGGAAGGGTTTTCCAACAAGAGGTGTTATTTTGGTATTCAAAGAAAAATGCCATTCTTTGAGATAAATGATCGGATGTTTATTTCATAATGAAGAGGAAGGTATGCCGTTAATAATGAAAAACAACATCAGCCAAATGGCCACCACGACCATATCCTTTTCATGAAATTTTCAAGGACCCAATCACCAAAAACACGACGTTGTTGATGATCGGCCGGCTTGAGTTCTTGTGTTAACTGAACTTTATAAGCCTTAAGACCCAAGTCTTTATGCAAGATAAGGTGTAATGATAGAATTGGTTCTCTTTACTAGGATGAATAATGTCCCACATGTGGACCCTCCACCTCGGATAAATGGAACAGATCTAGTCTTTTCAGAAAGTGCAAAATTTTTAGGAATAATTTTGGATAGGAAACTGTCATTCAGACTAAACGTACTGGAACGTGTAAAGAAGGCCAACATCGCCCTATATTCCTGCAGGAAGGCTGTAGGGTCCCGGTGGGGCCTCTCTCCTAAAATTGTCCATTGGATATATATAGCAGTGGTTCGTCTAATACTGTTATACGGCGTTGTGGTATGGTGGACGGCAACTGACAAACTAACCATCACAAACCTGCTATCACGGGTTCAGAGAACTGCCTGCCTGTGCATAAGCGGAGCGTTAAGGTCTACAGCGACTGAGTCTCTACAAGCCCTACTCCATATACTGTCGATTAATATTGTGGCGAGAGAAGTTGGAACCAAAGCGGCAATAAGATTAAACTGCCTATCAATGTGAAGGTACAAGAACTATGGTCACATGAGGATATCAAAGTGTAGTGCTATGGTAACCGACCGAGTGGACTATATACCAACTGTGTACACCTTCGAGAGAAATTACATCACTATGATTCCCACCAGAGATGAATGGGTCGGCAGAATACCAGGTAATAGAAACCATCTCCACTTTTACACGGATGGGTTGAAGCTTAATGAAAAGGTTGGCTTCGGAGTACACTGTGAAGAACTTAGTCTGGATATAGCTCACAGACTACCAGATACCTGCAGTGTCTACCAAGCCGAAATAATGGCAATATGGGAAGTCGCCAAGTGGCTGAGTCGCAACATAGTAACCAACACTGGCGTTGTCATTTACTCGGACAGCCAGGCTGCCATCAATTCTCTGGAGGCAACATCCCTAAATTCACAAACAGCCCTCGACTGCCGCAGATCTCTTAACGAGATGGCTGAGCAGTTTAATATACACCTCATATGGGTGCCTGGGCATAGGGATATCCCGGGGAACTGCAAAGCCGATGAACTTGCTAGGAAAGGGACGACATTACAAATTCTCGAAGAATTTGCATATTGGTGCGCCACTATCCACGTGCAAGCTTTGGCTTAGGCAAGAGGCAATCAGGCGTCCAACGTAGGATGGACAGAAATCGGCACCTGCAGGGTAGCTAGACAAATCTGGCCAAGGTATGACCTGAGAAGGTCCAAATATCTCCTCGCACTAGAGAGGAAACGATTGTCTACGTTAGTACAGGTTCTGACGGGACACTGCTTGATCGGCGAACACGCCAAAAGATTGGGTATTGACTCTAATGACTTTGGCAGAAGCTGTGGAGATGAGGAAGAAGTGGAGAGCACTTGCTTTGCGACTGTCCCGCTTTGAGTAAACGACGACTGGACATACTGGGGTCGGCCTTTTTAGGCAGCCTAACAGATCTTTCCAAGACTGATATTCGTACTATCGATATTCGTACTATCGTAAATATCGATATACAGGTTGGTTTCGATGAGGGGCATTTCAGCCCGTGGTAACACTAAGGACCTAAACTGGTCTTTGTGAGCTTGTAAAAAAAATACGGCTGCCACCCTAACCTAAACCTAAGGTGTAATGACGTTTGTCGAATGCCCAATTCCAAAGAATGACGAGGAATGGACAAACCTGCGTTTTCTTCAAGACTTTGGGCTACAGCAGCAATATTCTCAGTTGTTCTTGAGCGACGTGCACGGGTTTTATTCTTCACATCACTAACTTGTCCCAACAGCTGGAATTTTTCCACCAATTTCTGTATTGCGGTCCGACAAGGTGCTTCACGACCACCAAAAAATGCTTTAGTTTTGCGAACTGTGACTGCAAGATTTTCACCATTTTTGTAGTGAATTTTAATAATTTCAATGCGTTGTTGAATCGTGTATCGTTCCATTTTTAGTATTGGCGTAGTTTCTACTTGTCAAATGTCAAACAATAAAAGCTTCAAAAGTGACAGCTACCGAAATACCGGGTGATTGAAAAAAACACCTCTTCTTGGAAAACCCTGTACATCAAGAACTTCTTTGTGCCAAATTTTATACAGATCGGATAAACCATGTTGCTTATATAGTGCATAGATGCCAAATCGGATGTATATATATATGGGAGCTATATCTAAATATGATCGAACTATATTTGCGACCTGTACTTTGATTACTAGAATACATGCACAGACGGACACAGCTAAATCGACTCAGAAAGTGATTCTAAGTCGATAGTTATAATAAACCAAGGGGGTTATCTCTTCTCCAAATGCACAAAGTAATAATACCCTGTACCACCAACAGTGTGGTGTAGGTTATAATTAAATATTTTAACAGAAATTATGAGAATTAATCTCTTCATCTGAAAAATGTGGTATTTATGGCTTAAATTAGGGCTACCTTTACACGGGAACTACAACAAAATATAAATCGACTTGTATAATTTTTATTGAGATGAAATCTTGCTAAAATAGAATACAAACTGCAAAGTTTCAGCTATATTGCTTAGAAAATAAGGGTTTTTGGGAGCGACATCTATATGTTGGTGGACTATAACAAAAAATAAAAACTGATTCAAAAATATATTACTGTGTTGAATTCTTGTCTAAATTAAATACAAACTGCAAAGATTCGCTTAAAATGCTTAGAAATGTGGTATTTAGGGTTTAAAAAGCCGATTTTGTGGCGGCCTCTATAAGGGTGACTATAACAAAATATGAACCGATTTGTAAAATTTTTAATGTGATAGATTCTTGTCAAAATAGAATACAAACTGCAAAATTTCAGAAAAATTGCTTTAAAAATGTGGTATTTATGGCTCAAACCCGTATTTTGGAGCGACCTCTATAGGGGAGCTATATTAAAACATTGACCGATATTACCCATTTGCAATCTCAAACGACCTGCAACTGTATAAACGAAGAAGTATATTTTCATGTCGGTTGCCCGTTATTATTTCGGTCTGTAATCGTTATGATTTAAACTGAGATACTCTCTCGGCTAAAGACCATCCTGCTTCTATACAGTGATAGAAAGCAAGTATTTTACATGGCAAAATATATTGCAAGTATTTCATTGCGTGCCCACAGACTATATCATGATTTCTGGGGCGTGACCCCCGTCATCAGTAGTCTACATGGCCGGCTTTTCAAAAAAGCCTTTGATTGATCATTCGATAACCAAACTCTCAATGCCTATCACGGGGCGACTCACACGAGCAAATGAGAATTGCACCCAAAGACTCACTTTTCGGCTATCGATCAAACACAATGAAATACTAGCACTTTGCCATGTCCACAAGAAATTCAATTAGAATTTACTTGTAGAAATCACTCACACATTAAGAGTAAAGCTTTATACATAGTAAAAAGCTTTTTTCTTATTGCTTTAAGTGTTTTGTTGTAATATTTATTTTACAATTTACAACAAGTCAGCTGTGCCGTGCTTTTATCCATGTCGGTTGCCCGTTATTATTTCGGTCTGTAATCGTTATGATTTAAACTGAGATACCTCTCGGCTAAAGACCATCCTGTTTCTATACAGTGATAGAAAGCAAGTATTTTACATGACAAAATATATTGCAAGTATATATAGCACGGCACAGCTGACTTGTTGTAAATTGTAAAATAAATATTACAACAAAACACTTAAAGCAATAAGAAAAAAGCTTTTTATACCCTCACTTTAGTGTGACGAGGGTATATATCATTTGCTACGGAAAAAAGTGTAACACATCGAAGGAGTGACCTAAGATTTTTTTAGTCGAATGAGCAATGTCCTTCCGTCCGTCTGCTGGCAGGTGCGCACGATAACTCTCGAAAGGAGTAACCGATTGACTTCAAATTTCGTACGTGTTAATATTTTTTTCTATCTCCGGCTAAGTTCGAAGATGGGCCATATTGGTCCACTCCTTCCTGTACCTCCCCCACAAAGGGTTAAAATGTTGTGAAATATTGATTCTTTAATAACTGCTATTATACGTATTCGAATCTTCTGAAATTCCACACATAGTATTAGTTTGTTAGTCGCTATCAACTCCAGGAAAATGGGTGAAATTGCCACGCCCCTTTTGGTACCTCCCACACAAATGCACCATTTTGCACTAAAAGTTAAAAGCTTATAACATTAATACCAGTGCTTAGAAATACTTGAAATTTTGTACAGTGTAATGCTTTTATAGTGCCTACAGTCCAGTGAAAAATGGGCGTTATTGCCGCGCCCCTTTTGGTACCTCCCACACAAATGCACCATTTTGCACCAAAAGTTAACAGCTTATCACATTAATACCAGTGTATAAAAATACTTGAAATTTTGTACAGCGTAATGTTTTTATAGTGCCTACAGTCCATTGAAAAATGGGCGTTATTATCACGCCCCTTTTGGTACCTCTCCCACAAAGGTACCATTTTGCACCAAAAGTTAACAGTTTATAACATTAATATCAGTGTATACAATTACTTGAAATTGTGTACAGTGTAATGCTTTTATAATGCCTATAGTCCAGTGAAAGATGAGCGTTATCACCACGCCCCTTTTTGTACCTCCCACACAAAATGGCCAAATTATACCACAATTTAATATCTCAACGTTAATATACCAGTCCATATAAACGGTTACAACTCGGCACAGTGCAATGTATTTAAAGTATCTACTGCTCAGCGAAATATAGGTGTATTTCTTAAACCCCTTCTGGTACCTCCCACAAAAATTGACAGAATAATTTGTGTAATATTCAATATTACATTACTCACAAAGTGAGGGTATACCTTTGTCGGTTTACCCGACTGGAAACTTTCTTACTTGCTACTATAAAGCTTTACTCTTAATGTGTGAGTGATTTCTACAAGTAAATTCTAATTGAATTTCTTGTGGACATGGCAAAGTGCTAGTATTTCATTGTGTTTGATCGATAGCCGAAAAGTGAGTCTTTGGGTGCAATTCTCATTTACTCGTGTGTGTCGCCCCGTGATAGGCTTTGAGAGTTTGGTTATCGAATCATCAATCAAAGGCTTTTTTGAAAAGCCGGCCATGTAGTCTGTGGGCATGCAATGAAATACTTGCAATATATTTTGCCATGTAAAATACTTGCTTTCTATCACTGTATAGAAGCAGGATGGTCTTTAGCCGAGAGAGTATCTCAGTTTAAATTATATTTTCATTTCAAAATATTCGGACTCAAGGAATACAAAATAAATATTTCTATTACATTAAAATGGGTTGCATTTCCAGTTTTAGATCAGAGTAGGCGTATCAACATTTGTATTCATTTAAAAGAAGAGAATTATCACTGCACCCAAAGATGTTAATAATAACAACATATACATATTCATCAAATAAATACAAAAGGACAAATCTTATAGTGTTTTTAAAGGAGTAATGCCAAAGTGGTGACAAATAAGTACTTCCACGGCGCGACAAGCCCTTGCTAAATTCATTGGTGAAAATCCAACATAGAACAACTTCCGGATAAGATGTTGGGCATTTTTATCGCTTCTTTGGATGCTCTTTGTTGCTGGGATGTTTTACAATATCCGACTGAAATTAACTTACAAATAAGTACTTATTTATGTCAATATCAGTAAATCATTATTTGTTGACTAAATGTAATGCAGAGGGTAAGGATATATCATTACTTGGTAATGCAAATGGTAATGACATGTACCATGTTTTTGCTGGGAAGTGATGCTGTATCGATCGGTATAATAAACTATGGCTGTATCTCTTTTCGCTTTTTGGGTGTTACAAACAAATGCAAATAATACCCTGTGCCACAGTGTGGTGTAGGATGTAAAAACGGTTCTGCATTTCAATAATAACGACATTTAAATTTTAGCAATGAAAATATTTTACATGCATAAGCTACTGAATTGCTTGATCTATCAAATGGGCTAACTTAGCTGAAGCCCCGGGGCAAAATTTTCGTCATTCCCCCTTTTTGTTGGCAAAAACTATATTTTATCATAAAATTTAGAAATGGTGAAAACAAAGATTCTGGTTTAAATGTCTTTATTGTTATTTGAAGCCACAATTAATAACAAACAACTAGAGTTTTCATTAAGAAAATGTTCGTATCGGTGTGGATATGTGAATGACCCGAAAAAATTCATATACAAAATTTAAACCAGAAACGTAATTTAGTTTTTCAATACAAAAAGGATAATTTTTACCATTTTAAAAACAAAACATATATTTTTGTTTCTACACGGAGGAAACCCGCCATTTTTGATATGTTTCAATTGAAAGAATATTACATATTTGTTAACAAATAAATTTTATTTGAAAATCAAGAAATTTTGTTTGGGACGCACATATTAACATATGTATTAGCCGAAAATATATTTACAAACTAACCTTCGCAAATAAAATATGTGTTTACACACAAACAATGTTTCTGTTTAAGAAGTTTTTGAAATATATTTTATTTAAAAAAGATTTTTAAAACTTTGATGGCTTTTTCGAATTTTGGTTTAAAATTTCCTAGAAAACATACTTTTGTTTGGATCAACATACTACCAAACGTATAATATTTGTGTGTGTCAAATATTATATATTTGGAGTGTACCCTAAACATATGTATGTTTCAAGCAGGATATGTTTGGACAATATACTATAGAAGCGATTTTTTCAGCGTGTAAATACAACACAATTGTTGTGTTACTTTTAGGAAAAAGGTGTGCGCAGATATCTTCAATAAAAACATATAAGGATAATTTTTTGGCGAACATGTACCTATACAATTTAAGACGCCTTTTTTTTAAAAAAATTTCATAGAAAACGGCCAATCTGATATTCCTCCTCTGCTTTTACTGGAATTCGTAGAATACAATGTAATAATAAAGTATACACATTTAGAAGTCAATTTGCTTCAAAAACAAAATGTATCTACTTGTTAAAATATCCAGGGTGAAGAATATAACTCTATGAGAACAAATCCGACAGTGTTCAGACCGTCCCAGGCAGGACTCTATCGTATCATTCTCTGACTTGTTTAAATCCTCATATAATTTTTCAAAAAGTTCTAAAGTGACCTTAAAGATGTGGGTTTCTCATACAGCGTCATCGACGACCCCTAATAAAATTAGCGGGGAAACATTTTTGTAGAGTATGTGAAAGTTCAGACAGTCAGTATTTTTTTACATATTTAGTTCTTTAAGTTTTTTAAATTAAATTATTATAAATTCAAATTTCATTTAATTACTTTAAGGTATGTATGTACTGGTACGAGTATTCAAGTTAGAAGCTGTTAACTTTAGGTGCAAAATAATGCATTTGTGTGTGAGGTACATACAAAAGGGGCATGCGCAATATCGCCCAGTTGTAGGTACTATAAAAGAATTACACCGTACAAAATTTCAAGTATTTGTATGCATTGGTATTAAAGTTATTGTGTGGGAGGTACCCAAAGGGGTGTGCCAATAACGCCCAATTTTCTGTGGATAATTTCAAGTATTTTTATGATCAGATATTAAAGCTATAAGCAGTTAACTTTTGGTACAAAATGGTTTATTTGTATGGGAGGCACCAAAAGAGACGTGGCACCTTCGCCAATTCTTCTCGTGGTGATGGCAACTAATAAAATAATACTATGTGTGGAATTTCAGAAGATTTGCGTAAGTTGTATAGATGTTATTAAGGAATCAATATTTCACTAAATGTTATCCCTTTGTTGGGGTTGGGAGGAGTGGACCAATATGGCCCATCTTCCAACTTAGCCGGAGATAGAGCAAAATATTACCGCATACCAAATTTGAAGTCAATCGGTTAATCCTTTCGAGTGTTATCGTGCGCTCCAGTCAGCAGACAGACATACAGACAGACGGACGGACACTGCTCAAATGGCTTAAAATTACCCAAATCGAATTTCCACCAAACATACTTGGGGTCTGAGGTACTCCTTCGATGTATTACACTTTTGGCTCGTAGCAAATGATATATAAGTATACCCTCTTCTCTAAGGTGGGGGGATAATTACTTCTTAGAATTAGAAATACATATAGGGATCGAAACGAAAAACAAAACCATTCCTCATACATCTACGGACAGATTTTTCTACGATACACACAGATTTTTATTTTTCAAATGTTCTTCAAAAATTCTTTAGTTTTGGATGTGTAATTCTTCTACTTTATTAAAAAAATTTCCCTGAGTGGGGCGAAAAATAGAAATTAACCCCGGATTGCCAGACCCCTAGATCAGTCCCTGTTTACTAGAGTTTTTCTATGACAAAATATTAATTTTTACGAAAACAAATTATGGATTTTTCTTATTGAAACACTTCTCAAAAGAAAAGCATCATTCGATTTTTAAAAATTAATTGTCGAAAATTGCTTCTTCACGCTCTAGGCCAAATTTTTTAAAAGGTTTGTCTGAAATGTTGGCGATATACATATTTTTATAAGTCATTGTGAGATAATTTCCAGATTGTTATTGTTATTATGCATGTGACAACGGTGCCATTGTCAGAAAAACATTTTATTGGCAACACTGTCTATAAAATATTTTTATTGGCAAGCCTGCATATAAAAATTTACAAAATATATTGTACTCGTATATATATGAAATTGTAAGGTTTTCTTGCAATCGTCTGAACTTTGCCTAACAATCTGACATTGTCCGTACATTTGCAGCACATTAGCAGGCTTGATAACGTTGTCCGATCTGACAATCGTCTATCCATAGCTTAATAAACATATTTTCGTTTGTCCATATTTTGATTTAGCTCCCATATAAAACTGCCTTCCGATAAGACTACTTTGCGATAACTGAAAGTTATAAAATTATAAAGTTATAAATCATTGAATATAAAAAAATAGGTGCAATGCCATTTTCATATAAATGAAATTTCTCACACGGTAATAAAAAAACGTTGTCGATTTTTCGAATTTCATTTTTAATTTTTCATTCCTTTTTTATTTAGTTATTCCTTTCAATTTAATATAAATAGCAAATCCGTTTATTTTAAAGCACTAATTTCAAATTAAAAAAAATCTGTGGAGACCAAAAACAGCTTCCGTTTATATGTATAACTGATACGAGTATAAAAAATATTTCGAAAAATATGAAAATATCTTTTTAATGTTTTTTGTTTTGCAATTACACATTTCGGTTAACCCTGCTACGGTCTTCGGGTGTAATTTCACCCATTTTAAGTTTTAAAACTGCACGCTGAAAAAAACGCCTCTCTAGTATATTTTCCCAAACATATTCTGATTGAAATATACAAATATTTAGGGCACACTGTAAATATATTATATTTGGCACACACAAACATTATATATTTGGAAAGAAATTGTTCACAAAAAATCTTTGTTTCTGTCTAATATTTTTTATTTGGATTAAATTCAGTAAAAATATTCAGAAAATATATCAATACATAAATTTTAAGACATGTTTTATGTTTTTCAGTAATTTAATGGTAATTTTTTCGGAAATTTTAAATGTTCGTAAAGTTCCCTTATAATAAAAATCATATAATCTTGCACGGGGCAAAATCGCCTTTTTTGATATGTTTGAATCGAAAGAAAATATATTTGGAACACAAATTTTTAAATATTATATATTTCTTAGCAAATAAATTTTATTTGAAAATCAATAAAATATATTTGGAACGCATATATTAATATATTACAACAAATTATATTTGCAAACTAAATTTCTCAAATAAAATATGTGTTTAAATACAAATAAAATTATTATTTAGGAATTTTTCCAAATATATTTTATTTAAAAAATATTTCCAAAACTTTTGCTGAGTTTTTCATATTTCAGTTTCAATTTTTCTTGGGTTTCGAATTGTACCTCCCAGTTATGATACCATATGCAGCATTACTTTCTGTTTTAAATCAATTATTTCAAATTTCTGAGTATTCCAAGTAGAGTGATCAAAAAACCGGTTTTTTTGAAAAAAATAAAAAACCGGTGGATGGTTTATTTGTTATAAAAAAATCGGTGGACGGTTTTTTTCTTCGAAGAAAACCGGGGAAACCGGTAGAACCGGTTTCTTTCTGCATAACAAAGCAGTATGAAAATTGCCGTTTGAAAAACACTTTCCTTTTAAATAGCAAAAAAGGCGATTTTTAATATTAAATTTTTAAAAGCGATGTCTTCTGATCGGGAATCTTGCACCAAATTTAGTCCTGTTGGATAGTAGTTATGAGTTGGATTGTGATGAATATTGTCATTTGAGTCAAACGGTTCTTTTTATCTCATACTTATAACTAATTAGCTATTGTATTTAGAAACATTTTCCAAAAGTGTTATCGATAGTCTTTTCTTCAAACTTTTAAAAAAATTAGCATATATTTTTTCATTACTTTTTTGCAAAATTAAACTTTTTTGAAATTTTGGTAAAAACCTATGTTTTAATTTTTGATTTTTTTGCTCAAAAGAAAGCTTAGATCATTTCCTTTAAAAGCTTTGTGACCTATTAATGGTATGGGACCTGTTGATCTATCAAAATAAATATAAACCTCTGAAAAAAAATTAACGTTCAACCAAACATTTTAGCATTTCAGATGGGAAAAACAACCGTTTGACAAAAATGTCAATATTTGACACCCTCCAACTCGGAAAGTCCTTAACCGATCTCGTTGGAATTGTGTCTCATAACTACTATCTGATAGGGCTACTTGGTGCAATTTGCATCCCGACAGAAGACATCCCTTTTAAAAATTAACTCACTTGACATGAAATTCCCCTTATGTAGTTCAGTCAAGAAAATATTAATATTTCGGGGTATTAAATAGAATATTTAATAGAGGTACTAAATCTTTATACATATATATTTTATATACACACTTTAGTGCAGGTGGGTATATACGAGTATATAAATATGTAAGAGTATACACTAGTCGGTTTACCCAATTGAAATGTTCTTACTTGTTTTTGTTTCGGTTTGGAAGTGGGAGAATGCGTTTACTTTTCACATAACCTCTGCACGTATTTGTATAGATATTGGTGAATGGCTTCGGATTCTAGCAAAGTTGCCGAGTCTTTTTAGGCCATATAAGGAGATCTTTCATATTATTATCTTAATTTGTGATATTTTGTATATAAAGTTGTAAATAATTTTTAATATTTTAGTGATAATAAAAAACCGGAAAACCGGTGGAAACAAACGAAAATTCATGATTTTGAGAAAAACCGGGGACGGTGGAAACAAAAAAACCGGTGGGCCGGTTTATTTTAAACCGGTTTTGATCACTCTAATTCCAAGCCATCATTAGTTGTCAATCCTCTAAGTACTTTATATTGATCCAAGATTATATGATTTCAATTATTATTTTTTACGAACATTAAAAATTTCTAAAAATTTAACTTTGAATTACTGAAAAATTTGACACAATTTATGTATTTTATGAATACTTAAATGCAAATAAATATTTGTTTCGGAAATAATGGTCCCAAATAAAAACATATTGGAATGTAAACAAATATTTGTTTAGAACAAAATCTTCCCAAATACACAATTTTTGTGTGTACCAAATATTACATGCTTAGAGTCTACCCCAAACATATATATGTTTCAAGCCGAATATGTTTGGGACAATATACTACAGAAGTGATTTTTTTTCAGCGTGTGCATAATGATACCATGCTTGATGGGTTGACAACACTTGATGATTTGGAATAAAAAAAAAATTAAAATTGCTACATATGATATTTTAAATTATAAGGTATAACTCGAAATCAATGAAAAATTAAATTTAAAAAATCTGCAACGTCTTACAGATCTTTTTTAAACAAAATATATTTTGAGAAATTTCTAAACAATAATTTTAGTTGTATATAAATAGATATTTTAATTGAAGAAATTAGCTTACAAATATATTTTGTTATAATATATTAATATATGCGTTCCAAATAAATTGTTTTGATTTAATACAAATATTTGTTCAGAAATAATTCATATTTAAAAATTTGTGTTCCAAAAATATTTTTTTATTCGATTAAAACATATCAAAAAAGGCAATTTTGCCCCGTGTGTATATCTCTTAACAATTTTATCGGATCGAAATGAGACCTTTTTCTAATTTTCTAAAATTGACATTTTACACCAATAAACGGTAAAGATTCTTTATACTATAACATCGCTAAATTATATGAAGTATTACGTAAAAGTCCCTCGGGGGAAATATAATCAATCCATTTAGTGGAACTTGAGAATTGACTCATCTCAGAGAATATGACTGGAAGATACTGAGAAAATTCGTGTCTAGTACCGATTTTCTGTAACTCGTGAGGTATAAAAAGATCATAAATAAGGAGCGCACAACAGACCGAACCAATGTCTTAAGTATAGGTCCATGGACATGAGACGTTTATACGTCTCCTCTCTTCAACCTAACCTAACCTAGTGAAACTTCCAAATGTTAATTGTGGTAACCTTTCCTCAGTAACTTTTCTGTGGTAACCTTTATGACAGATATAAAATATATCTGGTTATACCATATGTTATGTATGTGATGATTTGCAAAGCAATGTAATTCCGTTATTCAACAGACGTCATTTGATAATAAGCTTTGTTGGCGTAAATTTTATTGCACAATGAAATACCTGGTAAAAACAATTTATTTTTAGCGTCTACTTGATTTAATTGAATGTTGGGAAGAAAGTGATGCCGCCGACGACTCTGTTACAGATTCTGAATATTATATTCCCGATGAGTTGATTGAGAAAATTTCCCATTCTCCCAGTGATGAAAGTGAAAAAGGAGAGTTAGATGTTCCCACTGAAGCAAGTAGTTACATTTCATCTAAGGACAAAAAAGTTATGTGGCCCGCTGAATTGCCAAGTAAAGGGTTTTCCAACAAGAGGTGTTATTTTGGTATTCAAAGAAAAATGATCGGATGTTTATTTCATAATAAAGGGGAAGGTATGCCGTTAATAATGAAAAACAACATCAGCCAAATGGCCACCACGACCACGCTTACAGGACCATATCATTTTCATGAAATTTTCCATAACCAAATCGCAAAGTGGCTGCGCTATGTCCACGATAGCCTCACGAATTCCATCTTTGAGGTCTTGAATCGACGCTGGGCTGTTGGCGTAGACATTATCTTTCACGTGGTCCCAAAGGAAGAAGTCGCAAGGAGTTAAATCACAAGATCTCTGTGGCCAATTGTGATCACCTCTTCGAGAGATAACACGGTCCGGAAACTTATTACACGGGAAAAATTGCAATTTTTGAAATGTTTGAATTGCATTAAAATATATTTGAAAGATAAATTTTTTAATATTATAAATTTCTCAACATATACATCTTATTTGAAAATCAATAAAATTTTTGGAGCGTCATCATTTGTTATCAATGTGCACGAAATGCATTTTTATTTGTACCTCTCCATGGTTGTGTTTGTCAAACACTGAAACAAAGAAATGTCATATTAAGTTGGGCAAAAAACTTGACGTTAAGGTGTGACTCAAAATTAACATCGTGCATTATGGTTGGACCACCCTCTATAATAACATCTTTACTACGTATAGAAATCTTCTGAAATTCTCCACATAGTATTACTTTGTAAGTCACCTTGTGAAAAATGGGAGAAGTTGTACCTACCCTTTTAGTAGCTCCCACACAAATGGACCATTTTGCACCAAATATTAACCGCTTATAACTTGAATACCAGTGCATGAAAATACTTGACATTTTGCACAGTGTAATGATTTTATAGTACCTACAGTCCTATTGAAAAATTGGCGTTATTCCATGCCCCTTTTGGTACCTCCCACACAGAGGTACCATTATGTATGAAAAGTTAATAGCTTATAACTCTAATACTAGTGCATACAAATAAACATAAAATTTTGTACAGGGTAAAGTTTTTATAGTACCTAAAGTCTGTCAAAAAATGGGCGTTATTATCACGCCACCCCTAGACAAACGTACCATTTTGTAAAAAATGTTTACAACTAATATCGGGAATACCAATGCATATAAATACTCAAAATTTTTACACTGTGTAATGTTTTTAAAATGTTAAAAATATCATTTATCACCACATCCGTTTTAGTACCTCCCATACAAAAAGAGCCAAGGCATACCCACATAAAATAGCTCATAATATTAGTACACACACATTTCTCACAAAGTGAGGGTATACATACCTTATGGTGATTTCGTTTGTGCACAAAGATGTAAAATTTTGTCTACATTTTACAATGAAACCGCATTTTTAGGTTCGTTTATAAAAATGGTGCAGCCGTATGAACGGGTTTTGATTTCGTTTGTAAAATTATTACACTCCGCAAATGCGAAAATATCGCATTTTCCACACTCAGCCCAGTCCACGGTGAGGAGCGTCGCACCGTCAAAAAGCAAACTTCAGAAGCAAACCTAATTGAAAGCGTACAACCAAATGGTTGCGCTATAATGTAAGTATGGGTTTTACTCCCCGCACGATTTTTGTTCTATTGTTCGCATGCAAAATGCGAAATTAGCAGTGGGTGCAGGGGGAATTTTTAAAATGTAGCAACATGATGTGGTGATATTATTTTTCAGAAACGAAATCACCATTAGTCGGTGTACCCGACTGAAATTTCTTACTTGTTTTATTTTCCTTTATATCTCGAAAATGCTTAAGATATAAAATACTTACTTAAGATATAAATTGATATGGCCATAACTTTTGTCTCAGTGGGTACATCTGACCGAAATTTTTACATCATATAGCTAATTTTGTTGTCAGTTCAAAAAAGTTGGTGTGAGATAATTGGGTTTATATTCTGCACTGATATTAACAAAATGCTACGACAGGGTCAGAAAATAATCAATTTTCAAATGTAGACAGAAATCAAATAACGCCATAAAATATTTGAAATGAATTTTTGCCCATATTCATTTTCTAATACTTTTTTTTTAATTGACATTATTCAGATTGAATGAAATGAAATTGATTATTTTAAAGGTATTCATTTAAATGGCAAACATTTGAATTTTAAAAAATTAAGTTTAATAATTTTTTTAAAATAATTTAGATAAAAAATGCGTTTTAAATTTGTTTTCTATTTTCTATTTTAAATTAAGAGTGCAAATAAGTACTAACATTTTGCAAAAAGAAACATATTGATTGTTTACGCCGGCGGGGGCGTGAGGGAGGTTTTCCTTAACGAATAGCAGCAAAAACCAATTCTACGAAGA
This sequence comes from Eudasyphora cyanicolor, assembly GCA_963930755.1. Classification (NCBI taxonomy): domain Eukaryota; kingdom Metazoa; phylum Arthropoda; class Insecta; order Diptera; family Muscidae; genus Eudasyphora; species Eudasyphora cyanicolor. The sequence goes on along the minus strand of OZ005736.1, from coordinate 250,910,635 downwards.
TGTAGGGCAGCGGTAGCTCAAATCCGGTTCGAAGGACCAATGATTACGCCGGCGGGGGCGTAGGGGAGCAAACGACGAGTTTACGTTTACTCCGAGAATGTTAATAAAAAGAGAGTAGGAGAAATAGAAATAAAACACGATGATTAGTTTTATGTGATAATAATAGGCAAGGTGCCTCGAGTTTATTGTTGTTTTTGTTGCTAAGTTTGTGGTGTATGGTAACGAAGATTTACCTTAAATATATTTGTACAGCAAGATGTACTTATTCGAGCGATGGTCCAAGATGGAGAGAGGTGGCGGAGCAAGTGTCAAAGAACAAGAAAACGAATCGTTACTCGTTAAAATCTGCCAAGCTAATACTACAAGGGTGTAGTAATGAGGAGTATGCCAGATAAATTGGCCAATATATGCGCCGAAAGAAATCAATGACTTAAACGACATTCAAAGAAACATTCTAACTTTTTACCGATTAAAAAGATATAATTTTTTTAATAAACCCAGTATTCCTCAAAATTTATAATTTCGAAAATTTTAAAATCGTCATAGTACGCCTGTTGTTTGTTTTTTTTTTTTCAAAATATTTTGCGTGGGTTGTTGACTACACTCGGTAAAACCATTATACCAAGTTTAACTAAAATCCGTGACATGAGCCAAAATACTGTGATCACTTAACATGGAAATGCTCAACATGCCAGCTCGTTCATTCATTAGATGTTATAAAGGTCGCACTGCAGTCTTAAAAAGAAAAGACAAATCCCACTTTAACAAAAAGAATAGTTCCTTATAGGAACTTCCTAATTTTTATTACAAAGTCGTAATTTTTTACGAAATGTATATGAGCGGCAGTACTTCTCATATTTGGGTCAGAATATTTAATATCGACCCATGTAGTATATTTTTGGCTAAAATGTTTATAAGCAGTTTCAAATAGGTAAAATAAGATCTCGCTATAATTTTTTTTTTTAATTTTTGAAAAAAATTTGTTGGCATTTTAATTTTTGAAAAAATAAAAAAAATAGTTTTTGTAATTTCGGAAAAAAAAAATTTTTACGAAAGTTTTTTTTTTGAAAAAACATTTGTAGAAAAAATTTCTCCCCCCTCGATTTTCTTCAAATTTTCAGACTATTCGTCGCACTCACAAATCCAGAACAGTAAATAATTTTTGGGAGATTCAATATTTGTAAAAGTTATAGACGAAATACCAAGACTAGTCTGACAATTTTCGTCTGTTTTTGCAAAACACTGCACAGTGGTAGGAATTCAAAAAGAGGAAATAATTCGACAGTTTCTTTACTAAACATACGATAGCGACGAAACTTGGCATGGTAGATGAAGAGGTTTACAAAGGTTTTTTTCAAAAAAACTCGTAAAATATTTCCTATTTTTTTTTTTACAAAGACTTTGGAAAAAAGTATTCAGCAGTTCAAGAGAAATTATAAATTTCGTAAAACACATTTTTTTATTTTTTTTTCAAAAATTAAAATGCCCATAAAATGTTTTCAAAAAAATTTAAAAAAAAGTATGATAGCGATATCTTGTTTTGCCTATTTGTAACTGCTTATAAACATTTTAGCCAAAAATAAACTACATATTAAATTTTCTGACCCGTTTATTAAAAAAATGTTTTCGTTTATTATGCTAAAAAAATTCTGAAGACATTTCGAATATAGTACAAATTGGGTTAAAATTGCCAACTAAACCTGTTTCACAAATAAATATAAAACTACATATTTTTCAAGTCCAGTTCACCAACGTTGTATTTTGTATCCTTTTTGTTGTATTTTGAAATAATAAAAAGTAGACAAAGTTGCACGAAATAAAAATTCAAAAGACAAATACGAGTAGATATTTTTTTAGGAATGACTGAGTTAACGAATAAAAACGAGCATGATAATATCATCATATCATAAAATTAATATTATTATGTACGGATTTCAAAAGAGAAGTCAAAAAAGTCGCAGGGACATGTCTCTTGCAGACAACGAAGCCGACCCAAAATGATCGGCGGCGGCTTGTGGATGAAATTATTGGTCGGCGGCGGCGGCTTGTCGGCTTAGCCGACTCAACTTTGACGTATCGGCGGCTCTATACATAATCAGATTTCCCACGAACAAAATTAAGCTGAATCAACAAATTCAAATTAAGTGAATGCTTTAAAAAAACTAATGAAACCATTTTACGATTAAAAGAAAATATTTTCAATCCGTATTCGAAAAAAAGCTTTTAATAGATTTCTGTGTCATTTTCTTGCTTTGTTAAAAAATTTGCGTTTTCAATGAAAAATGTAAAAATAAGGGTACCACTTGTTGATGGACGCCGTATACATAGCTGCATTTGGAACTTTGTTTTTTTTCGCATTTTTCATTGTTTAATTGAAGAAAATATTCGCTTTTCGCTCATTTCGGCGGCTGATTTTTAGCCGAGTTGAGCCGCTGAAATCGGCGGCGGCTTCGGATGAAAGAAAACAAGTCGGCGGCGGCTCTAAGCCGAGCCGCGCCGCCTCGGCTTCGTAGTCTGGTCTCTTGGTGTAAATCGGGTCTTATTATTCATCGAACAAAATATAAAAATTTTTCAAAACTCCACATACGAGTATCACAGTTATAAACAAAAGTGTTAACAGAAGATAAATTACACTGTGCTAGTTGAAAAAACCGACAAACGGGGCATCTGGTGGGTTAAACTAAATCAGCTACGCTGAATCCAATGGCGCTAACCGTTTTTCTAGGTTAGCTCTTGTTTTCGCGATATTCGACCACAAAGTTTACAAGGAAAACAGAGAGGTTAGTCATCTCGGAGGTGATTTTGAAGTGGAAGACTGCGAAATACACGCTTTAGTCCAAAGAACGAAATAAAGGGAACCCTTGGAGAATTATTTCTCTCAAAGCAGTCACCCACGCTTTTCACACCCTTATCACCAAAAAATTGCAATCAAATCGAATCATATCTCAAACGTCGTACAAATCGACGACATTTTTAGTTTGTGTCTTTGAGAAAAATATTCCTCGCGAAAAAATACTATAGGTCTCCCTTCAATATATTTATGAACAATCAACAGGTTTAATATTTTAGCAAGTTTAATTTGTAATTTCCATAAACACTAACCGAAAATTATCTACAAAAATTTAAGTCAAAAAACAAGTAAGAAAGTTTCAGTCGGGTAAACCGACTAAGGTATACCCTCACTTTGTGAGTAATGTAATATTGAATATTACTCGAATTATTCTGTCAATACAATACACCTTTTTTTTGCTGAACATTAGATACTTTAAATTCATTGCACTGTGCCGACTTATAAGCATTTATGTGCACTGGTATAAACGTTATGAGACATTAAATTGTTGTATGATTTGGGCATTTTGTGTGGGAGGTACAAAGAGGGGCGTGGCAATAACGCCCATTTTTCACAGGGCTATAGACACTATAAAAACATTACACTGTACAAAATTTCAAGTATTTTTATACACTGGTTTTAATGTTATAAGCTGTTAACTTTTGGTGCAAAAAGGTACCTTTGTGTGGGAGGTACCAAAAGGGGCGTGACAACAACACCCATTTTTCCCTGGACTGTAGGCAATATAAAAGCATAATACTGTACAAAATTTCAAGTATTTTTATACACTGTTATTAATGTTATAAGCTGTTAACTTTTGGTGCAAAATGGTGCATTTGTGTGGGAGGTACCAAAAGGGACGTGGCGACTTTGCCCATTTTTCTCGAGTTGATAACGACTAATAAGCTAATACTATGTGTGGAATTTCAAAAGATTCGAATAAGTAGTATAGCAGTTATTAAAGAATCAATATTTCACAACATTTTAACCCTTTGTGGGGGAGGTACTAGAAGGAGTGGACCAATATGGCCCATCTTCGAACTTAGCCGGAGATAGAAAAAAATATTACCACATACCAAATTTCAGGTCAATCGGTTACTCCTTTCGAGAGTTATCGTGCGCACCAGCCAGCAGACAGACAGACAGACGGACGGACGGACATTGCTTATTCGACTTAAAATGACCCAAAACGGATTTCCTCCAAACATACTTGGGGTCTTAGGTCACTCCTTCGACGTGTTACACTTTTTTCCGTAGCAAATGATATATACCCTCGTCACACTAAAGTGAGGGTATAATAATATCAATAATTTTTTTCTACTGTGAGTAGAAAAATACAAAAATTATGTAATAACCAGAAATCTGCTTATTTCTCATAAAAACGTGGAAAAGGGGCTCATATTATTTTTTCGCGTGGAATATTTTTCTCAAAGACACCAACTAAAAATTACGTCGATATGTATGACATTTGACATATGATAAGATTTGATTGGTAAGGTAAGGGGGTGAGAAGCGTGGTTGACTGTTTTGAGAGAAATAATTCTCCAAGGGTTCCCTTTATTTCGTTCTTTGGACTGAAGCGTGTATTCCGCAGTCTTCCACTTCAAAATCGCCTCCGAGATGATAAACCTCTCTGAATTCCTTGTAAACTTTGTGGTCGAATATCGCGAAAACAAGAGCTAACATAGAAGAACGGTTAGCACCATTAGATTCGGCGTAGCTGATTCAGTTTAACCCACCGGATGCCCCGTTTGTCGGCTAAAAAAAGTTCTTAATTCTAGCACAGTGTTATTAGAAATTTTATTTGTTGAGTTAAAAAGTTCCAATATAACACAACTTTGTTATGGAGAAAACAAAAACACGGAACAATTTTACTATTTAATGACAAACTTTGTTCTCAAAAAATCGAAAATACATCATGAAACAGCGTTCTTAAGGCATTTTAAGCAAGCGTTGTGAAACAGCGCTTTAACGACGCTTTTTTCGTGGTACCGTCTTAAATTTCTGGCTGGGAAGTCACACAGCCAAAGCTCCAAGCGAGACTTATATTTACCACTTTCATTAAAAAAATATTAACTTTTAAATGTTTTAAGGCGTTATTACATTTCTGTCTAGATGTGAAAATTGATTTTTATACCCTCACTTTAGTGTGACGAGGGTATATATCATTTGCTACGGAAAAAAGTGTAACACGTCGAAGGAGTGACCTAAGACCCCAAGTATGTTCGGAGGAAATCCGTTTTGGGTCATTTTAAGTCGAATGAACAATGTCCGTCCGTCTGTCTGTCTGTCTGCTGGCTGGTGCGCACGATAACTCTCGAAAGGAGTAACCGATTGACCTCAAATTTGGTATGTGGTAATATTTTTTTCTATCTCCGGCTAAGTTCGAAGATGGGCCATATTGGTCCACTCCTTCTAGTACCTCCCCCACAAAGGGTTTAAATGTTGTGAAATATTGATTCTTTAATAACTGCTATACTACTTATTCGAATCTTCTGAAATTCCACACATAGTATTACCTTATTAGTCGCTATCAACTTGAGAAAAATGGGCGAAGTTGCCACGTCCCTTTTGGTACCTCCTACACAAATGTACCGTTTTGCACCAAAGTTAACAGCATATAACATTAATAACAGTGTATAAAAATACTTGAAATGTTGTACAGTATTATGCTTTTATATTGCCTACAGTCCAGGGAAAAATGGGTGTTGTTGCCACGCCCCTTTTGGTACCTCCCACACAAAGGTACCTTTTTGCACCAAAAGTTAACAGCTTATAACATTAAAACCAGTGTATAAAAATACTTGAAATTTTGTACAGTGTAATGTTTTTATAGTGTCTATAGCCCTGTGAAATATTGGCGTTATCGCCACGCCCCATTTTGTACCTCCCACACAAAATGCCCAAATCATACCACAATTTAATATCTCATAACGTTTTTACTAGTGCACATAAATGCTTATAATTCGGCACAGTGCAATGAATTTAAAGTATCTAATGTTCTGCGAAAAATAGGTGTATTTGATAAACCCCTTCTGGTACTTCCCACACAAATTGACAGAATAATTCGAGTAATATTCAATATTACATTACTCACAAAGTGAGGGTATACCTTAGTCGGTTTACCCGACTGAAATTTTCTTACTTGTTTTTAAATCGAACAGAATACAAACCGTTTTCTCTTGAATCAACTTTTCTGAATTGACACCAAAATAAAATTTGCTATACGATGTAAGAAATGTCGGTCAGATGTGCCCACTGAGAGAAAAGTTTTGGTCATATCAATTTATATTTTAAAAATATAGATAATTTTTTATTTTTTTGCGAAAAGTTATGCATATTTACTGTTTTATAGAGAAAATTATAAAAATAAAGTATAGCAAATTTATATTCGTCTTAAAGGAAAATTCCTGAAGAATGTTTTCGAAAAAGAATGGATCAACCGTTTTTATAAAAAGCGTTGCCACCCTTTTCCAAATTACACCATTTTTTACGAAAATTTCAAACCTTGGCCACATTTTCGACAGTCACAAAGCTGGGATATGGAAACCTTTGCCATTTTTAAATGTAGTAATGTGTAACACGATAACATTTTCTGTGTCACTGCTCAGCTTTCACAAATGCAAGATCCCGATATTTCGGGTCCGACATATTGCCAGACTTTACTCATCTCAGACGATATTACTGGAAAATACTGAGAAAATGCGTGCATAGTACCGATTTTCTGTAACTCGTGAGTTATAAAACAAGTAAGAAAGAGTCAGTCGGGTAAACCGACTAAGGTGTACCCTCACTTTGTGAGTAATGTAATATGGAATATTATACGAATACATCTGTCAATTTGTGTAGGAATTACCAGAAGGGGCTTTACAGATACACATATTTTTCGCTAAACAGTAGATACCTTAAGTACATTGCACTGTGTTAAATTATAAGCGTTTATGTGCAATGGTTTGAACAACATTTTGAACTATTCAATTTTGGTATGATTTGGCCATTTTGTGTGGGAGGTACAAAAAGGGACATGGTGATAACGCCCATTTTTCATAGGCTATAGCTACTTTAAAAGAGTTACACTGTGTACAATTTTGTAGTATTTTCGTGGAATGATAACAGTTAAATTTTTGTACAAAATGGTACCTTTGTGTGGGACGTACCAAAAGGGGCGTGGCTATAACGCCAATTTTTCACTGAACTGTAGGCACTAAAAAAAATATTACACTGTAATTTTAAGCATTTGTATGCATTGGTATTAAAGTTATAAGCTTTTATTTTTTGGTTTAAAAAAGTCAATTTGTGGGGGAGGTACCAAAAGGGGAGTGGCAAATTCGACCATTTTTCTCACGGTGGTAGCGACTAATGAAGTAATGCTATGTGTGGAATTTTAGATGATTCGAATATGTAGTATAGAAGTTATTAGACAATCAACATTTCATTAAATTTTAACCCTTTGTGGGGGAGGTACTAGAAGGAGTGGAACTATGGCCCATCTTCGAACATAGCCGGAGATAGAAAATAATATTACCACATACCATGTTTGCTCCTTTCGAGAGTTATCGTGCGCACCATCCAGCAGACAGACAGACAGACGGATAAACATTGCTCAAATTACCTAAAATTACCAAAAACGGATTTCCGCCGAACATACTTAGGGTTTTAGGTCACTCCTTCGATGTGTTGCACTTTTGGCCCGTAGCAAATGATATATACCCTCGTCACACTACAGTGAGGATTTAAAAATAATAGACAAGGAGCGTACAACAGGCCGAACCACTGGCTTATGTGTATGTTCATGAACATGAGACGTTTAAAGGTCTCCTCTCTTTAACCTAACCTAACCTTTATCGAATTGGCTTGCGCGCTTGCGTATGAATCCAAAACTGATGAATGAATCAAATCCAATATTGTAGTTTATGCTTTTGATAGCATTCTAAATAACTGATCAGTACTCCCATACGACATGAGATTCCATAATATTTAACACAATACAATGAATAAATTGAAAAGAATTTGAATTGACAGAATTATCCGAATCTTCTGTAATTCCACACATAATAATAGTTTATCTGTCGCTATCAGCTTGCGAAAAATGGGCGAAGTGGCCTCGCCTCTTTTAGTACATCCCACAGAAATGGACCACTTTTCACCAAAATTTAACTGCTTATAACTTTAATACCAGTGCATTCAAATACTTAAAATGTTGTACAGTGAAATACTGTTATAGTAGTGCTCAGACCAGGGTAGAGCGTTTTTAGGGCATTTTTAGACCCGCAAAAAACAATTGGTTTTTCCACCTGAGAAAAAATATGAACAATTAATGACCCCTACTTGAAATCTTAAAAAAGAGAAAAAAATAACAAAAGTACAAATATATTCATATAATTAAAATAAAAAAATATATACATATGTACTACTCGGGCAGACAGATTTATACGGCGTAGCGTCATATCGCCCAAAACCATGAATGTCATTTCGCCCAAAAAGCGACATATCGCCCAAAATTGTTGCCTGGAAATGTCATATCGCCCAAACGCAATGTCATAAAGCCCAAAGTTTTTTTTTTTGGGCGATATGACATTTCAATAAATATAAAATGTTGCAAATCTTAGCGTAACAAAAGAACTGTAATAATACCCTTCATCATGCAGCGGTAACACATACTGATTTACCTTGCCAAAGACGGATACGCGGACCACAGTTTATATGCGTGGGCGGGGTATGTCCAAAGACGGTTACGCGGACCAAACAGAGTGTGCGTGACCGGCCTTCGGCCGGGTTTAAAGATTTTCTCCTCTGAGGTATGTCCAAAGATGGCTACGCTGACTAAACAGAGTGTGCGTGAAGATTTTCTCCTCTGGGGTATGTCCAAAGATAGCTACGCGGACTAAACAGAGCGTGCGTGATCGGCCTTCGGCCGGGTTTAAAGATTTTCTCCTTTAATGTATGTCCAAAGACGGCTATGCGAACCAAAGGGTCTTTGCAAACAAACATTGATCAGCGTAGAAGTCTTAGGACTTACTGTCAGTCACGCACACTCTGTTTGGTCCGCGTAGCCGTCTTTGGACATACTCCAGAGGAGAAAATCCTTAAACCCGGCCGAAGGCCGGTTACACATACTCAGTTTGGTCCGCGTAGCCGTCTTTGGACATACCCCAGAGGAAAAAATCTTTAAACCCGACCGAAGGCCGGTCACGCACACTCTGTTTAATCCGCGTTCAAATCGTCGAAAAATACTCTTGACATTTTTCTTTGATTAACGTGATGGACATTTCAGAATAAATTGGTTTGTATATTTTGGGCGTTATGACATAACTTTTTTTTTTGGGCGAAATACAAAATAAGAAATTATCTACAATTCAAAATGACATATCGCCCAATGTCTATGTCATATTGCCCAAAAAACATTTTTTTACAACAACAACTAACATTGGTGTTTTTTGGGCGATATGACATACATGGTTTTGGGCGATATGACGCTACGCCGATTTATACCGACGACATTTGTTGCGGACACGATTCCAACGCTAAATGTCAGCCTGTTTCCGACTTCCTCCACATCATCAAAGTTTCCTGTAAAATTAAAAATAAATATATATCAGCTGATTTCTACTTCTACCTACCTTCGGGGATTCCGACATTTTCTGGCGTCCTTCCATAACCAACCAGTGACAGATCTCAGTCGCTTTGGTATCATCATTGTCCTGGAACAATATCCATTTCGCCATTCCTGAAAATATACAAGAAATAAAATTAATTATTACGTTTTTTTGTTGGTTCGTGAATATGTAAGTCCCTTTTCCTTTTGTATTATTTTCTTCTTTGTAGGACTTATTTCGTGTTCCCTTCTTTTTTATATGCGTTTTTAAGCCCGGTGCAAGCCGACCAAAATTATCAGCGGCGGCGGTGCATAGTTTAGTTAAGAGTTTGTCAGGTTTGCCAAGGTTGAGTTCCTCGTGTATTTGTTTAGTTGTCGTCGTCGTCGTATTTGTTGTAGTTTTATTGTTATCAGTTCTAGCAGTTAGTCATTGTTTTTGTTAGTTTACCTACGTACCTCCACACTCGTGGGACCTATACAACGAGTGTGGGGGTAGGGTAGGTCCATCACGTCATAGCCCCCAAAAACGTGACAGGGACTGAGTCGTTGCTGTGGCGTCTAGGTATCAGCAAAGGCAGTCGTCAAAACACAGACTTTGATAACCCCTGACTGCGAACCGAAAAGTCCAACGAGCACAGGACGCAGAAAACTCCTGACTGGGAACCTTAACCTAACCTACCCCTGACTGCAAACCATGGACACGAGGTCGCATTACACCCTGGGGTTTGGGAAGTTTCTTAAGTAAAACCACTTGGTAGATCATTTCACATTATCCAGGGTGCACTACGTGAAAGCGATCTACAATTACATCCCGGCGGCGGTACATGGAAAAATATCGATCGACGAAGGCGGCTGATCGCCTGAGGCGATCAAATTTCAACAATCGGCTGAGCCGATGGCGCACTACTGTCATTCTCCGGCAAAGTTGGCGCTTTCAGATATTTTAGGTTAGGGTGGCAGCCGTATTTTTTATACAAGCTCACATAGACCAGTTTAGGTCCCTAGTGTTACCACGGGCTGAAATGCCCCTCATCGAAACCAACCTGTTTGATATACAAATTTGTCGATATTACGAATATCGGTACTGGAAAGATCTGTTAGGCTGCCTAGAAAAGCCGACCCTAGTATGTCCAGTCGTCGTTTACTCAGAGCGGGACAGTCGCATAGCAAGTGCTCAATGCTCTCCACTTCTTTCTCATCTCCACAGCTTCTGCAGAAGTCATTAGAGTCAATACCCAATCTTTTGGCGTGTTCGCCTTGGCCAGATTTGTCTAGCTACTCTGCAGGTGCCGATTTCTGTCCATCTTTCGTTGGACTGCCTGATTGCCTCTTGCCTAAGCCAAAGCTTGCACGTGGATAGTGGCGCACCAATATATGCAAATTCTTCGAGAATTTGTAATGTCGTCCCTTTCCAAGCAAGTTCATCGGCTTTGCAGTTCCCCGGGATATCCCTATGCTCAGGCACCCATATGAGGTGTATGTTAAACTGCTCAGCCATCTCGTTAAGAGATCTGCGGCAGTCGAGGGCTGTTTGTGAATTTAGGGATGTTGCCTCCAGAGAATTGATGGCAGCCTGGCTGTCCGAGTAAATGACAACGCCAGTGTTGGTTACTATGTTGCGACCAGACAATGAAGCCGGCCAAAATTATTGGCGGCGGCGGCGCATGGAAAAATACCGATCGGCGGCGGCGGCTGATCGGCTGAGCCGATAAAATTTCAACAAACGATGGCGCACTCAATCTCAGGCGAAGATGGCGCTTTAAGATATTTACAATTAAATGAAAAAACTTACAATTAACACAACAATTTAAGAAAAGTTATGGAAGTTTTGTTGTGATGTCGAAAATCGATTCAATAAATCTCTACTTATTAGTCTTTGTTGTGAAAGAGAATTTATTGTCAATGACATAGTGCCTTTTACGTTCTCTTTAAAACGAGACGTAGACTTTATAAAAATTGGTGCTCAGGAGCTATTGTAATTTCCGTAAAAACCAAAAAACGCATTTTTCAATTTCAAAACCCATAAATTTTATGGATTTTTTGAAAGAAATGATAGCGAGATCCTTTTAGAAACGTTTTATAAATTTTTACGAAAAAATAAACTTTATTAAAAATTCTGACCCTATTGTATTACTTAGTAAGCACTTTCTTAATTTTCATGGTTGCTTAAAATAAATCTTTTTGACTCACTAAATCAAGTTCGGCGGCTGAGTTTCAGCCGATGTGAGCCGATAAAATCGGCGGCGGCGCCGTTTGGAAGAATATGGCCGGCAGTGTCCCGTCAGAACTGATACTAACGTAGACAATCTTTGCCTCTCTAGTGCGAGGAGATATTTTGATCTTTTCAGGTCACACCTTGGCCAGATTTGTCTAGCTACTCTGCAGGTGCCGACTTCTGTCCATCTTTCGTTGGACTGCCAGATTGCCTCTTCCCTAAAACAAAGCTTGCACGTGGATAGTGGCGCACCAATATATGCAAATTCTTCGAGAATTTGTGATGTCGTCCCTTTCCTAGCAAGTTCATCGGATTTGCAGTTCCCCGGGATATCCCTATGCCCAGGCACCCATATGAGGTGTATGTTAAACTGCTCAGCCATCTCGTTAAGAGATCTGCGGCAGTCGAGGGCTGTTTGTGAATTTAGGGATGTTGCATCCAGAGAATTGATGGCAGCCTGGCTGTCCGAGTAAATGACAACGCCAGTGTTGGTTACCATGTTGCGACTCAGCCACTTGGCTACTTCCCATATTGCCATTATTTCGGCTTGATAGACACTGCAGGTATCTGGTAGTCTGTGAGCTATACCCAATCTAAGCTCTGCACAGTGTACTCCGAAGCCAACCTTTTCATCAAGCTTCGAACCATCCGTGTAAAAGTGGAGATGGTTTCTATTACCTGGTTTTCTTCCAACCCATTCATCTCTCGCGGGAATCATAGTGATGTAATTTCTCTCGAAGGTGTACACCGTTGGTATATAGTCCTCTCGGTCGTTTACCATAGCACTACACTTTGATATTCTCATGTGACCGTAGTTTTTGTACCTTCACATTGATAGGCAGTTTAATCTTATTGCCGCTTTCGTTGCAACTTCTCTCGCCACAATATTAATCGGCAATATATGGAGTAGGGCTTGTAGAGACTCGGTCGCTGTAGTCCGTAAGGCTCCGCTTATGCTCAGGCAGGCAGTTCTCTGAACCTTTGTTAGTAGGTTCGTGATGGTTAGTTTGTCAGTTGCCGTCCACCATACCACAATGCCGTATAGCAGTATAGGACGAACTACTGCTATATATATCCAGTGGACGATTTTAGGAGAGAGGCCCCACCGCGACCCTACAGCCTTTTTGCAGGAATATAAGGCGACGTTACCCTTCCTTACACGTTCCAATACGTTAAGTCTAAATAACAGTTTTCTATCTAGAATTATTCCTAAAAATTTTGCACTTTCAGAAAAGACTAGATCTGTTCCATTTATCCGAGGTGGAGGGTGCACATGTGGGACTTTATTCATCCTAGTAAAAAGAACCAATTCTGTCTTGTTTGGGTTTATGCCCAAACCGCTGCTTCTGGCCCATCTAGCCAATTTGTTCAGAGCCACCTGTAGAATGTCTCGGAGGACGTTTTCGAATTTGCCACTCAATGCGATTGCAACGTCGTCCGCAACGACCTTGCAGCCACAACGTTCTAGATTTAGCAGGATTTCATTCACCGCTAGGTTCCAAATAAGTGGAGACAGTACTCCTCCTTGTGGGGTCCCTCTGTTTACAAACCTTGTTAGAGTTGTGGACCCAAGACATGCTCTTATGCGTCTTCTGTTGAGCAGACTTTGAATCAGTCTAATGAAACTAGAGTTAACATTAAGATGTGACAGTGCCGCAATTACTGCATCTGAGTGAATGTTGTTAAAAGCCCCTTCTATGTCAAGAAATGCCACCATGGTGAATTCCTTGAAATGCAGGATTGAAACGATTCGATAGTACTCACAAGTTCGTGCAGGGCTGATTCTGTAGACTTCCCCTTATTGTAAGCATGTTGGTTCACTGACAGGAGTTTTGTATCCAGGTTTTCCCTAATGAAATAATCTAAAAGACTTTCCAGACCTTTCAATACGAAGGAGGATAGGCTAATTGGTATGAAGTCTTTTGGCCTAGTGTGTGATATCTTTTCCGCTTTAGGTATGAATACCACTTTGGTATCCCTCCATCGATTCGGGACGTATGAAAGCCTTATACAGCCTACATAAATTTTCTCCATCCAGGGGATAATGTACTTTAACATTTTCTGCATTTCTGCTGGAGTGATGCCATCTGGTCCAGGTGACTTGAAGGGCTCAAAGCTATTAATAGCCCAGCTTATTCGGGATCTCTCAGTCAAGAAGCTAGCGACGCTCGCAGTCCACTCGCACTCTTGTTGGTCCTGCTGTTCCTCGGGTTCTGTTACAGAGTTCCCCGGGAAATGTGTGTCGAGCAGTACATTGAGCGACTGCTCGCTGTTTTTGGTCCAGTTATTTGCCTCATCCTGTAAATATCCCACTGTACAGGGTGAAGCAGATAATATCTTCCTCAACCTTGCGGCGTCGGAGTCCTTTGCCACTTCGCCACAGAAGGTATACCAAGAGCGTCTTTGCGCCTTTCTAAGCTCCTTCTTATAGATCTTGAGTTGCTCTTTATAGGCACCCCAACCATTAGCGACCCCTGTAGATTTAGCCTTGTTGAATAGCTTGTTGCAGGTCTTTTTCATAGCCGTTAGCTCAGAAGTCCACCATTGGGGTTTAGTTTTACCCTTGTTCCTTGTTTTTGGACAGGCTTCTTCAAGGGATCTATTGAATGATATGGTGATATGATCGACCAGATTATCCAGACCGGCTTTGTCATTCGCTTCGTACAGAAGTTTAGAGTTGAGGACTTTCTTGAAATTCTTCTCATACAGGTGCCACTTTGTCTTCCTCACATTTCTGTGGACGGCAAGTTTAGGCGCTTTTTCCGCGAGTTTGAACTCAATATAATGGTGATCTGAGAATGAGTGGTCGTCCCGTACATTCCACCCAATAATTTTGTCTGACAGCCGGTCAGTAGCAAACGTTACGTCGACTACTTCTTGTCTGTCTTTAATTGTAAAGGTCGGTTTATTACCTAGGTTACTAGTACTTAGGTTGGTAGTTAGAATAAAGTCAAGAAGCGAATCACCCCTATTGTTTATATCCGATATTTACAATTAGAGGGAAAAAACTTAAAATGAAGACAACAATTTAAGGAAAGTTATAAAAGTTTTGATGTAATGTTGAAAATCGGTGCAATAAATTTTCCGTAAATTTGAATAGGCCTTCTTCATGTATATCAGTCGTCCCGGAGTGTACATCCGATGGTCTTGGGTAAATACCCATATCAACGGCCACATTCACTCATGTTGGAATTTTTAACATTTTGAAAGAAACTTCCTATGTTCAGCTGTTCAAAAGCTATTGAAATTTCCGTAAAACCCAAAAACGCATTTTTTTTAACTTCAAAAACACATAAATTTGTTCGGAAATTTTCATTTTTTTTTAAATAAATTATAGCGAGATCTTGTATTTATTTAGAAACTATTTACGCACAAATGAACTTCATAGGTCTATATTAAAAATTCGGCAGGGTACGAGACACATTGCATTAACAAAGTTCGCCGGACCAGCTAGTTTTTATAAATTATCTGAACCAACAAGTTATTTAAAAAAAATATTTTTCCAATTATTGCTCCTATTATTTTTACGATAATACTGCTCCTATTATTTTTACGGTAATATGTAACAGAAAGGAGACCCTATGTATATACCTATTTTGACGTTGCTGAATCCAGTGCTGTTAGCCGTTTTTCTGGGTCAGCTCTTGGTCATAGAGGTTAGTTATCTCGGAGGTGATTTTGAAGTGACAGACTTCGGAATACACGCCTTAGGCGAAAGACCGGAATAAAGGGTACCCTTGAAGAATTATTTCTCTCAAAACAGTAACCCACGATTCTCACCCCGTTACCTCCAGTGATGCCAACTATTTCCTGAGCAAAAGCGTAATGAAAAATTTAAAAAGCGTAAAGGGCGTAAAATTCCGCACAAAAAGCGTAAAAAGGCACGAAACATAAACAATTTTAAAATAAAAATAATCGTCAAATGATAATTCCATAATTTTTGTATGTAAATTCAAATGATACTTCCAATCTTTTTGTATGTAAATTCAACTGATACTTCCAAACTTTTTTTTTTGCGCTTAGATTCATACATTTTTTCTCTGCTAAATTGAATAAAGACTTGCTTATAATATTTCGAATCTGCTATTGATTCTGATTCAATGGACCATTTAGTCTGTAAGTTATCTTTGAAGACGATTTTCCAGTTATCGATATGTGTCTGCGTGACCAGTTTTGGCCGGTGTTAAAGATTTTCCTTCTACGATGGGTACGCGGACCAAAGTGAAATTGGGTGGACGGCCTTCGGCCGGTATTCAAAATTTTTTGCAAAGCCGGTTACGCGAACCATTGTGTCATAAGATCCATGGACATTATGTCCCTAGACGTTATGACATGCTACCCAATATTTTAGGGCCTTACAAATAGCTGGTCGAAAACAAAAGTATTATACACTGTACCGCAGAATTGTGTACTTATAAAACCATAATTTTTCGCCAATAATTTTGTATGGAATTGATAAGCTATTTCTTTTACTTTTTGTAAGTCTAAATTTCAATCAAATTGAAACTGCAGAAGTGATAACAGCAATATTTAAATCAGAGAGTCAAATGTAAGTGCAATGAATATAAATATATTTCATTATGTTGCCAGATTTGATCTGACAAATGTATGAAAAGCGTCAAAAGCACCAACAAAAAACATGAAAAGCGTACACCTAGTGCTTTTTTTTCGTTTGGCACTAAGTGAACACTTTTCGCGCATTGGGGGGTCTGAAAAGCATTAAATCTGGCGCGAAAAGCACTAAGTTGGCATCCCTGGTTACCTCTAAAAATGCAGTCAAATCTTATCATATGTCAAACGTCATACGTCGACGACATTTTTATATATTCATAAATATATTGAAGGAAGACCTATAGTATTTTTTCGCGTGGAATATTTTTTCTCAAAGACACCAACTAACGTTTGACATATGAGATACAATTCTTCAAGGGTTACCTTTATTACGTTCTTTCGGCTGAAGCGTGTATTCCGAAGTCTTCCACTTCAAAATCACCCCCGAGATAACTAACCTCTCTGATTTCCTTGCAAAACTTATGGTCAAATATCGCGAAAACAAGAGCTGACCTAGAAAAACGGCTAGCACAACTGGATTCAGCAAGGTCGAAATAGATATATCCATATGGTCTCCTTTCTGTTACATTTTTAAAGTGTTAATTTCGAGCACAGTGTTATATTATTATTTATTTATTTATATGAATTACAATACAAAGTAAATTTATATTCTAATTTTAAGGTCCAGGGAAAGGCCGGGTTACAAAGACCATATGGCCGAATTTTGCAGCGACAGACCAGAGCCTCTGGTGGGAATCGAACCCACGACCCCCAAACTCATAGGCGAGTACGCTACCAACTCGCCTACTGGGACGCTCGTTATATTATTATTATAGCAAAAAATAGGGAACATTTAAAGAAAGATTTTATTAAAGCCGATTCATTAAAGCTTCAATGTGTGAAAAAAGATACGATAGATTATAGCTAGTTTGGGTGCGGGTTGATAATACTGAGGGATAGTTTGACATTTTTGGCCATAACATAAGTGTGAACATTTTGTGAATTCGGCGTCCCTTGAGTATTACGTGTGATGAGTTAGTACGATTTTCGATGTGCTTATTACACTTCCCTCGTATTTAATAGACACATGTACAAATGTATTTGATTTTTATTATGCCATACATATATTTATTGTATCATGTTGTTGTTAATAACGCGGCTAGAAGCGGTTGTTGGACTGTGACAGAGGTAGACACTGCCACCGCAGAGAAGAGCCAGGTAACCCCGACTAACTAGTGGGGTATACAGTCAGAATCGGTTGAAACCCAAATGATGAAAATGGCTCATAATGACGATGGTGATTTGAAACAAATCTCGTTTCAATACCATTGTGCCATTGGTCACATTTCGTATGCAAATGACAATATATAAGGAAACAAGAAGCGCCTTTGGTCGTATTTGCCAGTAAGAATTCGTTCGATTAATACGTGCCATTCAAAAAACTCGGATCGATAACGAAAAAAAGTTTAATATGACACGATTAGTAAGTCAAAAGTGTATCTATAGTTAAAAGAACTGAAGAACATAAATCCTCCCAATAACAAAATGAGTTTTAGAAAGTCTTAAAGATAAAAATGGAATAGAAATATGTTTTAAAAACTGTCAAAAGGATATGTAACTAAACCAAAAAAAAACTTTAACAACCATTAAAAACAATGCAGTGAAATATTAAAATTTCCAAAACACTAAAATACAAATGATGTGAAGATTTTTTAAATCCAAAACATTAAACTTATTTAGAACAATTTACGAAAGAAAAATAAACCCACAAAAAACACGACATTTATTATTATGATGTTTTTATATAAATAATCTTAAACATATTATTATGTACATATGTATGTGACAATTCCAGACAATCAATATAAAAGTAATGTTATGTACAGATAAGATAGTGTAAAGTGTCCGTGTTTGGAAACGAAAGAAAAAATGCCAACCGAAGAAAATCAGTGGAATATTTATGAGCAAAATGCAGAAATGGATAAAGAGAAAACTAGAATTCGTGAAATACAATAAAAGTGTGAAACTTCAGTTTTTAGCCTAGAAATACTCAAAATTCGTATTTGTGGTCAACTCTAAAAAACCTCATTGAGTATTGAAAACCAAAAAAAAACCGTGAATTTTTTTTTAACTCTATTCAGTGGAAAGACAAAATGTAAAACGTGGTCTCAAGCGGAAACGGATACGTGACTCACAGACAGGTGCAGATGCTAACTTTATAAAGTTGGAGCCCGAATTCTGTTTAACACTCCTATGCAAATCACAAGGCATAGATAGCGATCATAAAAAATAGAAAACGCATGTGTTGACATTCGACGGATTTCGCTCCGACAAACCTGTAAAAGTACGTCATTGTGTCATTTCATCATAACTACCGGATATTAGCTCTACGCGGAATACTTTCGTCTGTGCTCGTATACGCTTTCTCTTTGTTCGTTATCGATGGCTGGAATACGGATGCAAAATGAAAACCTGAATTCCGATTGATTACAGGATGATAAATAAGTTCACCAACCTGCCGATTGTAGATGATATTTAAAACATTTAGAATTTCTTCTCAATTTCCAATTTCGTTTGTCAATTGGTTTTATTCATTGTGCAAATGTTAATGTTAATGAATTAGCATAAAACTGAAATCCGTAATATGGCCTAATCTTCGCCGTTTTTATTGCTGTTGGTTTATGAGCAGAAACTATTTTCGAAAATTTTAAAAATTCGAATATATGTATGTATGTACATGCATTTATACATATAAATTATTCATAACTATTTTTTTTTTTAATTTTACGACTCTATCCATAACGTGTGTTTTCGGAAACCTGTTACTACAGTCAATTAGAAGTCATTGACCCCACCAACAAATTTGGGTATATTTTCAGCAACATCCTGCTCGCTAAAGCACACCAGTCGAAAATTGAATCGATATTTTATAATAAAATGTCAGTACATAAAATTAATTTTAAGGCGGCTGTATAGTTTAATTATTTTAATTATGCCCATTACATTTAAGGCGCCTTAGGCTAGGATGGCAGCTGGAGTTACCAGCTCACATAGACCAATTGAGGTCCCTAATGCTACCGCGGGCCCAGTTGCTTCACATCAGAACCAACCTATTTGATACACAAATGTATCAAAAATACACTGAAAATAAAAATTTAATAATCCGTACTTGAATCAAGCCGTAGCGGTGTCAAAAGTACGGATTTTCTTAAATCAAGTGCAAAATACTTGATTCAAGTACGGATTTGCAGCTGAATTATTAATTGTAGCTCTTTTTAAGCCTTTGATTAGGCTCAATTTTAAGCCGAATTAATCTTATTTCTAGAATAAAGCAATTTGTATATAAGAAAATTTAATGGGATGGATTTAAGCGTTAAACGGGCTTCAATGTAGAATATTTGGATTGATTTAAACCACTACTTGATTTATGCCGTTTCATTCAATCAAAATCATTTTGATGTGCTACCATTTTTTCCTCATAATGCTATAGAATGCAAAGATTCTTTTAAACGTAATGGCAAAATGCTATTATTTGAGAGAAAAATTAAAAGTTTAGTTGCAATTCTTCGATTCAAAATGCAAACCTATGAGGAATAGCTTCAACGGAGCGAACAAGAATTATTACTCACTTCTGTCATCTCAACTCAAAAATAATCACGACAAGTAATGTATTCACAAACACCGCTTGAAAGAGAAACCAATTGGATCTTGTTGCGTACAAATGTTAACATACATATTAAGAAATGTTTAGATTGTTTATAGTATTATATACTTATTATAACCATTTCTGCGCTTGAGTTTCTCAATGTAATCCGTTGTCTATTTGGTTTAATAATACTTAATTTTTAGTTGTTATTATTTCGGCTAAAAGTAAGAATATTTTACTTGAATTTGCTATGACAATTTTTATTCTCATCGGTGCCGGTAAGATCTGTCAGACTTCCTAGAAAGACCGACAGTTACATACACTGAAAAAAAATTTGTCATAAAATTAAAGAAATGCTCCAAAGACGTCCTTAGTCTTCAAAATAAGTACATTTTTTAATTAAAATTAAGAAAAGTTTATTAAAATTAAGTAAATTACTTAATATTATTGAAATGATCTATATTTTAAATACAAAATTTACTTATTTTAAAAACTAATGACGTCTTTGGAGCATTTCTTTAATTTTATGACGAATTTTTTTTCAGTGTAGGAGGGAAGCTCTCCACTTCCTCCTCATCGCCACAGATTCTGCAGAAGTCATTGGAATCAATTCCCAATCTCCTGACGTGTTCGTCGATCAGGCAATGTCCCGTCAGAACTTACACTAACGTAGACAGTCTATTCCTCTCTAGTGCGATGAGATATTTTGGCCTTCTTAGGTCGTATTTTGGACAGATTTGTCTAGCTGCCCTACACGTGTAGATTTCTGTCCATCTCTCAATATACCGGTGATGCCGATTTGGTCATATCCGACCAAATTTGGTCGGATGAATTTACAATTTTTATATTTGGTCGGATGGTCGGACCAATTCGTTTTTGGTCGTTTTTATTCTGGAATATTTACGATGTATTTTTTATGAATTACAATACAAAGTAAATTTATATTCCAATTTTACGGTTCAGGGAATAGCCGGGTTACAAAGACCTGTTAAAGTGCTGTCAAAGTACGGGGAATGACAGATTGTTAGGCAAAGATGAATTGACAGTTCAGACGATTGCAAGAAAACCTTACAATTTCATATATTTACAATATATTTTGTAAATATTTATATGCAGGATTGCCAATAAGAATATTTTATTGGCAGTGTTGCGAATAGAATGTTTCTCTGACAATGGCACCATTGTCAGATGCTTAAACTTTGCACATCAGACAATGTCTTACAATTTAACAATGGCACCATTGGCAGATGCATAAACTTCGCACATCATGCAATGTCTTACAATTTATTGACGATGACTTTTCTGCCAGCGCTTGCAAGTTCACAGGGTTGCAATTTTTCGCCATTTTCCTTACTATATTGTATGTTCTGACCACCGTGTGTACATAGCTTCAAATTTCGTTTTCTTTCCGAAAGTTGACAATACTCAGTTATTTAAGAAAAAGCATCAGTAGCATTAAAATTCGTGTAAAAATTACAACTACATATTTATGAATGTGTAAGCTCCTATGCGGTGAAAATTATGCAGACTGATGAATTTGATTTGCATCATCATTAAGGTTCTTGTCTTTGAAAAGTTAGTAGAAATACGATAGTTAGTGGAAGCAAGTTGTTTCCCTTGTAAACTGCTAAACTAAGTTCCCTAGCTTGTAATGAAATCAGAACTGTTTATATGTAACTCATGTTATTTATGAAATCTTACTAAAAAATATTTTAATCGTAAATTAAAAGCACATTCTTCCGCTTAGAGAACTTATTAGATATCTCCGAAACCATTGGTGAGATAAAAAAATAAAATAAGAAACCATGCAATTTCATTTTAGAATTTTTCGAAATTTTTATTAATTAGGTCAAATCGCTTTAGAAGTATATTAAATTCTGTGGAGCAAGCTGCAGCAAGTATATCAAGCCAACAGTTCGACAAAAATATACATTTACATAGATGTATACCTTTCCTATTTCATTTTGTCATCATTGTATATTAAAAAAAATCCATCTCGATAAATATCTCTGCATTTCAGTCAGAATTGATTTTGAGCTTGAAACCATATGTTTCAGTTACATTCTGTCTTTTGCAAAAATGTAATAGAAACAAATACACAAAATGGTAGCTACTTCCAATTGCTTGGTAGAATTTACTGCAGTTTCGATAGACACCACTCTATAATTTATTTATTTATTCTTCGCTTATAGCAATATATTACATATAAAATATAAATAACTTTTAAAAGAAAAAGTAAATAAATGAGAGGAAATAGGAATAACAGGAAATTAAAAAACAAACAAACAAAATTTAACTGAAGCAGAAATTACAAAATGGACAGGTAGGGTCAGGAACTAATTAAAGTAAATAGATGGTAAAGAAGGAACAGAACGTGGCAATAACAAGGCGAAAACAGGAACAGAGCGTAGTAGGAACAGAATACAGCAGGATCAGGGGATAGAAAGACCAGAGTACAGCGGGAACAAAGTGTTTCAGGATCGGGACGTTGAAGAATCAGAGTATGGCAGGAATAGAACGAGTCAAGAATAGAGAACATCAGGAACAGAGTGTTTCGGGAAAAGAGTATACCAGGAAGAGATCACAGCAGGAAACTGGGAGTTGCAGGAATAGAACGTATAAGGAACAGCGCATAACAGGACAGGAGCACAGCAGGGACAGAGAGTTACAGGAACGTGGTTTAGTAGAAACCGAGCATGGCAGGAACAGAAAGTAGCAGGAGCACAGCAGGAACCGAAAATTTACTGGAACGGATATGACAGGAACATAATATAGCAGGGACGAAGCATACCAGAACCAGAGCATTGCAGGAACGGATATTGACAGGAACATAACAAAACAGGAACGAAGCAGGAACCGAAACATAGCAGGAAACAGAACGTAGCAGGAACAGGGCGTAGCAGGAACAGGATGTAGCAGCAAACTGGATCGTCAGAATTCAAAATTTATTTAAATGTCTGTCAAAATTAAATAATCAAACTTGCCGGGGTTATGTTTCCATCGGAATTAGGTTCACCGAGAACACAGAATTTGAAGCCGAGGCAAAAGGATTGGCGGCATCGCAAATATTTTGGGTATAGACGGCGGCGGTGATCGGCTAAGCTAACCAAAGAACGGGACTGGACAGTGATCCTAGGTGGGTCACCAGTCCTTGATTTTCTGGAATCTAACTGGTAGTATCTTCGGCTACGCAGTCTGACCTGAGTACTTAATCTGGTACCACGGGAGTCAGTAACGCCCCTGTAACGTAGGTTCTGGCCTCACTATTGGTGCGGTCCCTTCGGGGGGCAATGTGGTGGCTGTGGTTGAAAACAAAATCGCTGGGAGGGAATAGTCTCGGATGTGGAGTTGCAAACCATCCGGGTATCATGACCCATAGAATGTTAGGAAGTTTTAGATAGGCTCCGCTTCTAACCAAGGAAGAGGGCAAAAGTGTCCAGAAACACGGAATTGTTTGGTACAAATGCACATTTAGTGTGGGGGCGTTGGTCGACGCATGTTTTCACCCATGTATTTAGAGCACGGTCGGGTTAAGCCTAGCGGCAGGAACTCACCTACATTCAGAATACCTAACTGTATTATTCATAATTCTGAATTGCTGTTACATTGTTTTGTGGAAATGGATCTTTTTAGAAAACATTATATGCATTCAAGTAAACGAAAATGCAACTTCAATTAGTTAAAACAAGAAAGGCAGAAAGGGGCTCATATGCAGGAAATTTGCCATTTGCTTTGTGATTATGCGATGACCAATTGCAGATGACGTTTTATACGTATTTAATACCTTATCTGTTTTAAGATAGCATTTATCAAAAATGTACAAATGTCTAAAGTATTTCCAGCATTCTCTCTCAATTCCGCAAGAAATAGCTATTTTAGCTACATCAATAACCAGATTTTTATTGGGCGATAAACCATGGTAGAAATCTACGTCATACGTGTCATCAGTCATAGCTTCTTCAAAATCAGAAGACTCCAAATCATTATTCTTGGTGAAGAGAATTCTAATGGTTCTTTAAGGTCAAAGTGAGTGATTTCGATATTTGGGAGAATATTCTTTGTCGATTAAATAGTTTTTATCGGCGGCCGAGTTCAAACCAATTTGAGCCATTTGGTCCGCGGCGCATTATGGGCGGTATTGGAAAATTGTGGCCAAAAAGTTGTAAAATCTACAAAAATGCTTGGATTTTGATGAAATTTGAAATGAAGGCAAATAAGGTACCATTTATTCATATCGCGTTGTTTTTTAAAACTTTTAATAATTTTTCAACAAAAGCGTCGTAAAAACATCAGAAAATGCACAATCATTTAATTTTGTATTATTGTACCGTAAAAACTGATAGGCGATGAAATGCAGGCGCAGGTAAAAAAAAAAATTTTATATTGACGCCTCGTGATGTTATTTAGTTATAAGAAACGCAATTTAAAAAATAAAATTTTTCTGCCAACAAACGGACTGTATTTCCATATAAATTTTTTTCAACGAAAACAAATAAATATTTCCTGCGTCTATATATGATTTGATACCTCATAAAGTATGCCTTAAGTTGATGTGTATTTTGGTCGAATTTGTTTTTCATTTCTATCTTCTCAACATTTCAAATTTCAGCAAACTGTACTATGTATATGTAAATGCAGATTCTAATATGTGCCTTAATTTGGACAGGCATTTGATCATCTTAATAATAAAAACAATATGTTGAATTGTTGATTGATAACTGTGCCATAAATTCAAATTTTATGGCACAATTTTGGCCACAATTTTCAATTTCCGCCCAGAGTGCGGCGGCGCAATGATTGAAATAAAGGTAGGCGGCGCCGCCTCTGCTCCGAACTCTGCGTGAACAACAAACCCCCTCACTCACTTTGTGATGGGATCATAATGCCTCCCTTAACTCATTTGCGAATTCTAGAGGTCATTCAGAAAACCGACTTATTCGCAGTGCAAATATTTCCGTAAAGGAAGTTTAAACCGGATGTCGGCTATGCGAAGTCAGACATTCTCCTTGTGATTTGAATATTGAACTTTGTTTATCCATTTTCAATCCATTAACTGTCAATACACTCAATTCCATTTCTATTAGTGACTACAAATCAAAAATAAATTTTATTGTTTTTTTAAGTGGTTGAATTTATCAATAATTCGAGTTCTGGGGAAAAACGATATCTCAAACCTCAATTGTATATATATATATCATTCAAGTTTAACATATTTTCGATTTAATTTTTTTTAATTTACCATATGAACTATATATTTCCTATATACACCAAAAAAATACTTTTTATGTATACTTTCAGGAAGTTAGATGTGAAAAATACTGTCAACCGGTTTTTTTTGCGAGATTTAATATAGGTTAATTAGAATAAAGTTTTATATTAATTGCTAAAAATTCTAATAAATATAGAGCAGTAGTTTCGTTCATGTAATATTACTTACTCTTCCAAGCATACCTTTTCTCTACATTTTTATTGCATAATTTTTTTTGCCTGACATATTTTTTTGACCAATTTTCTGACAATAGGAACAACATAGACACTCCATGCGTAACGCATTGATGACTTATTTCAAAAAATTATCAATTTTCAAAAGAAAATTAAAAATTACATATTTGCTAATTTATATAAAGTTAAATAAATAAATAGAATAAGTTAAAAATAGTTGGGCGAAAATCCAAAGTATGTAGTTCCCAACATTTGCATATCGCTTACGTTATTTGTATGTGGAGTTCGACAGATTGTCATTCTTTCTAAGACAATAGGCATGTTTTCGTTACAAGCTAGCGATTTTAGTTAAGCTGTTTGTAACGACAACAAATTTCCACTAACTGAAAGTTTTCAACTATCTTTCCAAAGAAAAGAACCTTAAAGATGAGGCAAATCAAATTTAGCAGTAAGGATAATTTCCACCGCATATATGGAGTTTATTTACTCTCATGCATAAATGCAGTGTTAATTACACACAGAATACAGTTTGGTTGCCTCAACCGAATTATTTGCCAACCGAATTTTGGTAGTTCTGTCTACTATCATGCGATTCCATCAGGACAACCAATATTTTGGTTGTGGTATACTTCTGCTTCCATGTTGACAACAATCATATTTAGTTGCGCCAACTACGAACATTTTGGCTTAAACTATCTGTTGCAGTTGCCACAACCAACTGTTTTAAAAAATAGGTGTAAGAGTTGTTGCCTATGCAGATGACGTGGCAATAGCGAGGGAAGTTTCCGAGCAATAGTTTATTGGTTGTATACAACAGTAGACAGACCGATAATGCTGTATGGCATTGTCGTCTGGTGGACAGCTCCGTAGAAAACCACCATCTGTGCGATACGAAACAAGGTGCCGCGAATGGCTGCTATATGTATCACTGGTGCGCTGAGAATGACACCAACTGAGGCACTAAATGTTGTAATATGTACATTTAATACCGCACTGTAATATGCCGCATGTACTGCGATTAGACTTAGGGAACTGTTACAATGGTCAGGAAATGACTACGGACATAGTGTCATTCTAGACACAATTCCAGGCACTGTTGATTACATCATGACTAAGCCACTCTTTGACGAGATAGATCACTCTTAAGCTGAGTATAGGCGATTTGCAGATCGGCAAACGTTATTAACCCTGTTAAAGTGCCCAAATATACGGACAATGACAGATTGTTAGGCAAAGGTGAATTGACAGTTCAGACGATTGCAAGAAAACATTACAATTTCATATATTTACAATATATTTTGTAAATATTTATATGCAGGATTTCCAATAAAAATACTTTGTAGACAGTGTTGCAAATAAAATGTTTTTCTGGCAATGGCGCCGTTGTCACATGCATAAACTTCGCACATATAACAATCTGCAAATTATCTCGCAATGACTTTTCTGCTAACGTTGCAAAACAAAAATTGTGTGTTCACACGGTTGTAAATTCACAGGGTTGCATTTTTCCGCCATTTTTCTGGCAATGTTGTCTGATCTGCAAATCGTGTGTACTTACCTTTATACCTGATAGATCAGAAGAATGTGTTTACCAGCCAGAAATCTTAGCTATTAATGAGATAGCGGAATGGCTGAAAATAAATGTGCTGACCAAAGTCGGTATACATATTTTCTCTTATAGTCAGGCTGATATCAAGTCTCTGGAAACTATATTCCTGAATTCAAATACTGCCGCAAATCTCTTAACGAGATGGCTAAACAGTTTAGTTGCAGTTTGTGTTTTTTATACAAAAATTATGCACAACGGAAATTTATCATTACGTTCTGATATAGTCCCCAAGTAGAGATCGCTGTAAAATATCTTTTGTTAGCCATAGATGCCACATTTTCTAACTTTCGTTTTATTTGTAACAGAATTTGCTGCTAAAAGAATTATATCGCTCCATAATTTACTTCTTTTCCACTTCAAAGATATTACCGATTATAGAATTGAATGCTATCCATGATAGATGGAATATAAAATTCGGCCTGGCCGAACTGACTACCGTTCTTACTTGTTCTTCAACGTTCTGTCATCTCCCACCCGAAGGAACATAGTACATTACTCACAATGTGAGGGTATACGAGTACCTTAGTCGGTTTACTCGACTGAAATTTTCTTACTTGTTTCAATATATACATATGTACATACATTGCTACTTTTCCACATAAGCGAGAAGCTAACGATTAAAGCAAAGCGCTGATTGTGTTTCGCTTTAGAGCCGTCTGAAATACAAGCAACATGAACCAGTTTCTTAAGGGTGGGGACATGCAGTGTTGGTCAACACGTGATGTCATTCAAAATCACAATGAAATTGGGGAACGCAAAGACCGTCGACTCTCGAGAGCACCAAAATATTTAGTAGTCAATAAGAATTTTCTAAATTTGGCGGGTAATAAAAACTAATAGAAATAAAAATTATTACTTCTGTTTAAGTTTAAATGTCTTTACTGCCCAGTTAACAGAAATTATTATTCATATTTCCAGTTTGGTACCGGTTACTGCTCACTATGTTTTAAAACAATAGCTAGCAGAATCATCGCTGCTCGAACTGGTCTAACAAGTCCTAGTTTCACTAACAAAAGGTAAACGCGTAGACATATCGATACCTCCATTCTAAACTATGCTAAGTGCAAAAAGGTAGTTTTTCAGGAGAGGCAATGCAAGTTTGATGAATTTTTTTAATTTGTGTGGAATTCCTTTATACTGCAAATCGAATGACCAGTACTGTTTTGAGAATAACTTTTGATTGAGTTGACGGATAAACACCAAATTTTGACTGGATATAATTTGGAATATTTAGAAATAAAAAATGCAATCTCCCTAAAACTGTGCTACGTCGACTAAGCATGTTTTGGAATGGAGGTATCGATATGTACATACGAACAAGGTGTCCATAACTTGTACCAAATCATAAATATGCATTACTGCGATTTCACATCGTTATGGAACACTATTTGCCAAATAACCCATTTCATTGGTCAAAAGTCAAAAAATGGGGATCCCTCCCATTCTCTTTAATTACATTAATTATATATGTAAATATCATCACCAAAAATGCCCAAGGGCATAACACTCTAAAAATTAAAATTCGTTTTATTATTGAATATGGTCCACCAGGCTTAACTACAGGGTTTTCCAACAAGAGGTATTATTTTGGTATTCAAAGAAAAATTTCATTTTCCATATCCTTTTCATGAAATTTTCCATAACCAAATCGCAAAGTGGCTGCCCTATGTCCTCGATAGCCTCACGAATTCTATCTTTGAGGTCTTGAATCGACGCTGGGCTGTTGGCGTAGACCTTATCTTTCACGTGGCCCCAAAGGAAGAAGTCGCAAGGTCTTAAATCACAAGATCTCGGTGGCCAATTGTGATCACCTCTTCGAGAGATAACACGGTCCGGAAACTTTTCCCGTAACAGAGCAATGGTTTCGTTGCTTGTGCGGCACGTAGCGCCGTCTTGTTGAAAGTGAACGTTGTCCAGATCGATACCATCCAACTCCGGCCATAAAAAATCATTAATCATCTCTCGATAGTGCAATCCATTCACCGTAACTGTTGATCCAACCTCATTTTCGAAAAAGTAAGGTCCAATGACCCCGCCGGACCATAAACCGCACCAAACAGTCACACGTTGAGGATGGAGAGGCTTCTCAACAATAACTCTTGGATTTTCCGAGCCCCAGATGCGACAATTTTGCTTGTTGGCGTAGCCACCGAGGTGGAAAAGGGCCTCATCAGTCAAGATGATTTTCGAATTTTAATAATTTCAATGCGTTGTTGAAACGTGTATCGTTCCATTTTTAGTAATGGCGTAGTTTCTACTTGTCAAAGAATAAAAGCATCAAAAGTGACAGCTACCGAAATACCGGGTGATTCAAAATAACACCTCTTGTTGGAAAACCCTTTACATGTTTCTACCAGAAGCAATCCTAGGCCGGCCGCACACTAGATACGAATTCGTACGAATTTAAATCGTACGTTCCCAAGAGCTACTATGAAAGCTCGCACACTGGGTGCGAATTAGTCGTACGTCCACTCAGATGTACGAATGAAATCCCAACATGTTTGGATTTTTATACGAATTCGCACGTTATCGGTGAAAAGTTGATAGAAAGAAAAGGTGAAAAAGTGAAAGCAAATCGACACCGAAAATCGTCACACAAATATTGCATGATATTGATGAAATTCGCCATATTCATCTCTTCTTAAATATATTTCACGTACCCATTGGGTTCTAACATAGTGACGATGCCGCTGCCACTGTCAACTAATAAGAATTGGTACAGATTAATATCAAAGGACGTATCATCAAGCGCTTGTTTAAAGCACAAAAGGCGTAACACACATTGTATTAAACAGAACGTACTGTATTTATCTATGTAAACTTTTAACTTGTTCTGTTTTGAAGTTTTATTTTAGATGCAACATTAATATATACATTCTATATGGTGTATGTATCTGAATTAGGCCTTATCTAAATGGTATTCTATTTCTATCAAATTTCGCGTTAAACTATCCTTTGCCAAATTTAATAATGATCCGAAGTAAAACATGATTTCTACAGCGCTTATACGTATGCCAAATCGGTTTGTATATATGTAAAGTGCTACATATATATATACATATATATATGTAAAAGGTGCTACATGTAAATCGTAAGATTTTTTTTCAATTTTGAAGTACCATTTTTCCAACCTTGCCACTTATCTATTCTCCGATTAAAAAAGTCCTTTGTGCCAAATATATTATTAAATCTGAGTAAAATATGACTTATATAGCGCTTAGATGCCAAATCGGAAGGAACACATACATATGTGGGGCTATATCTAAATTTGAACGATATTGTTTACAAAAATGTCATGAATATCGGAAGGAAATTATATCTTCTATAGAGGAAATAAGTTAAATCGAAGGTAAATACATACATATGTATATAGGGGAATCCATTTCGAGGTTCCCTACTTTTTTTAAAGAAAGAAACACAGAAAATTTAAATTGAATGGGGAATGTTTATTATCATTTGAAAGAACATTTTTTGGCATTTATTTTTTGAAGATTATGTCTATCAAATGTTGGCCGCGGCTACGTCTCAGATGGTCCATTCGTTGAGTCCAATTTTCGATGACTCGTTCCAGCATTTCGACTGGTAACTGGCGAATGACACGCGTAAACGTTGTTCAGGCGTAAGTCTTTCCAAGATGAAATGCCAAACAAAAATAACATGACAGCATGACACGACTCACACGTGATCTGTCAAAAAAAGGCTATTGATAATAGTATCTCTACTTGGATCACCCGTTATTATCGATTTTTGTTACCAATCTATATATTTATGTAATTAAGTTTGTCTCTTTCGGTAAAAATACCGATCCGATTTTGATATCTGCTTAGTTGAGTAGTAGGGATGGTTCTGAACAAAGCATCATTAGCCGTTTTGGGCGTAAGTCTATCTAAACTTGAGGCGCGATGTCCGTAATTTCAGTCACAACAGACGTACCCAGCATAACTTTCAAACTTCAGGGAAATTATTATTTTTTTTGGCAGAAATAAAGGTATCGACAATATTTGAACTGTTTGTTTTGAAAGTGGCGTAAATCCATTTGTTTTTAAAACGAGATATAAAGGCATTTGCGTTTCAATAACTTTAAAAATCTGGGTGAACTATGGATATGAAATAATTACATACACTTCATCTCAAGACTTCAAAGTTTCAATATGGAGTAAAATTTTTCGTGATCAAATCCAATAAACACACCTTTTGCAAGGCTGAATGTACTTAAGCCACTTTCAAAACAAACTTTTTATACAAAATGTTTGTTTTGAAAGTGGCGTAACGACCAAATTTCCATAATAATATTTTTTACATTTTGAATCTTCCTGGTATCAAACATGTTTAGTTGTTTAAATTACTTCTAATTTAGCGATTTGAATTGGAAATGCATTCCTACATTCAAAAAGTTGGCACGTTACACAAATGCATGTAAATTGGGAAACAAAGTGATAAATAAACAAGTAAGAAAGTTTCAGTCGGGTAAATCGACTAAGGTATACCCTCACTTTGTGAGTAATGTAATATTGAATATTACTCGAATTATTCTGTGAATTTGTGTGGGAGGTACCAGAAGGGGTTTATCAAATACACCTTTTTTTTGCTGAACATTAGATACTTTAAATTCATTGCACTGTACCGACTTATAAGCATTTATGTGCACTGGTATAAACGTTATGAGACATTAAATTGTGGTATGATTTGGGCATTTTGTGTGGGAGGTACAAAGAGGGGCGTGGCAATAACGCCCATTTTTCACAGGGCTATAGACACTATAAAAACATTACACTGTACAAAATTTCAAGTATTTTTATACATAATATAATGTTATTAGCTGTTAACTTTTGGGGCAAAAAGGTACCTTTGTGTGGGAGGTACCAAAAGGGGCGTGACAACAACACCCATTTTTCCCTGGACTGTAGGCAATATAAAAGCATAATACTGTACAAAATTTCAAGTATTTTTATACGCTGTTATTAATGTTATAAGCTGTTAACTTTTGGTGCAAAATGGTGCATTTGTGTGGGAGGTACCAAAAGGGACGTGGCGACTTCGCCCATTTTTCTCGAGTTGATAACGACTAATAAGCTAATACTATGTGTGGAATTTCAAAAGATTCGAATAAGTAGTATAGCAGTTATTAAAGAATCAATATTTCACAACATTTTAACCCTTTGTGGGGGAGGTACTAGAAGGAGTGGACCAATATGGCCCATCTTCGAACTTAGCCGGAGATAGAAAAAAATATTACCACATACCAAATTTGAGGTCAATCGGTTACTCCTTTCGAGAGTTATCGTGCGCACCAGCCAGCAGACAGACAGGCACACAGACAGACAGACGGACGGACATTGCTCATTCGACTTAAAATGACCCAAAACGGATTTCCTCCGAACATACTTGGGGTCTTAGGTCACTCCTTCGACGTGTTACACTTTTTTCCGTAGCAAATGATATATACCCTCGTCACACTAAAGTGAGGGTATAAAGATATTAAATTTGGGTTAACTAGTTATTTATTGTGACACATAAAGCGTGAAATAGTAGTATAATAAAAATCGTAATTAACAAGTAAGAAAGTTTCAGTCGGGTAAACCGACTAAGGTATACCCTCACTTTGTGAGTAATGTAATATATAACATTACACCAATAAATCTGTCAATTTGTGTGGGAGGTACCAGAAGGGGTTTTCCAAATACACATATTTTTCGGTAAACAGTACATTCTTAAATACATTGCATTGTGCTGAACTATAAGCGTTTATGTGCACTGGTATATTAAAGTTACGAGCTATGTAATTTTGGTATGATTTGGTCATTTTGTGTGGGAGGTACAAAAAGGGGCGGGGTGATAACGCCCACTTTTTACAGGACTATAGGCACTATAACAGCATTACACTGTACACAATTTCAAGTATTTGTATGCACTGGTATTAAAGTTACAAGCCGTTTACTTTTGGTACGAAACGGTCCATTTGTGTGGGAGGTACCAAAAGGGGCTGTACAATAATGCCGATATTTTACCGGACTATAGGCGCTACAAAAACATTATACTGTAGAAAATTTCAAGCATTTTATGCACTTGTATTAAAGTTATAAGCAGTTAAATTTTGATGCAAAATGGTCCATTTGTGTGGGAGGTACCAAAAGGGGCATGCCAACTTCACCCATTTTTCTCGAGTTAATTGCGACTAATATACTAATATTATGTGCAGAATTTCAAAAGATTCGAATAAGCAGTATAGAAGTTATTAAAGAATCAATATTTCACTAAATTTTAACCCTTTGTGTGGGAGGTACCAGAAGGAGTAGACCAATATGGCCCATCTTCGAACTCATCCGGAGATAGATCAAAATATTACCACATACCAAATTTGAAGTCAATCGGTTACTCCTTTCGAGAGTTATCGTGCGCACCAGCCAGCAGACACACAGACAGACAGACAGACAGACAGACGGACGGACATTGCTCATTCGACTTAAAATGACCCAAAACGGATTTCCTCCGAACATACTTAGGGTCTTAGATCACTGCTTCGATGTGTTACACTTTTTTCCGTAGCAAATGATATATACCCTCGTCACACTAAAGTGAGGGTATAACAAGTAAGAAAGTTTCAGTCGGGTAAACCGACTAAGGTATACCCTCACTTTGTGAGTAATGTAATATTGAATATTACTCGAATTATTCTGTCAATTTGTGTGGGAGGTACCAGAAGGGGTTTATCAAATACACCTTTTTTTGCTGAACATTAGATACTTAAAATTCATTGCGCTGTGCCGACTTATAAGCATTTATGTGCACTGGTATAAACGTTATGAGACATTAAATTGTGGTATGATGTGGGCATTTTGTGTGGGAGGTACAAAGAGGGGCGTGGCAATAACGCCCATTTTTCACAGGGCTATAGACACTATAAAAACATTACACTGTACAAAATGTCAAGTATTTTTATACACTGGTTTTAATGTTATAAGCTGTTAACTTTTGGTGCAAAAAGGTACCTTTGTGTGGGAGGTACCAAAAGGTGCGTGACAACAACACCCATTTTTCCCTGGACTGTAGGCAATATAAAAGCATAATACTGTACAAAATTTCAAGTATTTTTATACACTGTTATTATTGTTATAAGCTGTTAACTTTTGGTGCAAAATGGTGCATTTGTGTGGGAGGTACCAAAAGGGACGTGGCGACTTCGCCCATTTTTCTCGAGTTGATAACGACTAATAAGCTAATACTATGTGTGGAATTTCAAAAGATTCGAATAAGTAGTATAGCAGTTATTAAAGAATCAATATTTCACAACATTTTAACCATTTGTGTGGGAGGTACTAGAAGGAGTGGACCAATATGGCCCATCTTCGAACTTAGCCGGAGATAGAAAAAAATATTACCACATACCAAATTTGAGGTCAATCGGTTACTCCTTTCGAGAGTTATCGTGCGCACCAGCCAGCAGACACACAGACAGACAGACAGACGGACAGACAGACAGACAGACGGACGGACATTGCTCATTCGACTTAAAATGACCCAAAACGGATTTCCTCCGAACATACTTAGGGTCTTAGATCACTGCTTCGATGTGTTACACTTTTTTCCGTAGCAAATGATATATACCCTCGTCACACTAAAGTGAGGGTATAAAAAGGAGCTTTATTTCCATTTTGAAAATAAACAGCCTCATTTCAGCATCCTCTTTTACGGCGGTTGATTTCGCAGTCATTGTGAAAGTACGTTTCTTCATCGTCAGAGGTGATTCTTTGTGCGTTTCTCCGCGTTTTGCTTATTGCTGCTTGTTAAAGTCCTTCTACATGAAATAATTACAATGTATTGTTCTATTTCTATTGCAAATAATATCTTTATACCTCATTCATTGTCCGATATCATCTTTCATTTTCTTTTTTTATAAATTTTAAGATGAAACTATCACAATCACTTATGCATTTCGAATATAAAATATTTTTTTATATTTTTCCGTCAGATATAATTTTACAAAATAAAATGGCATCTTTGTTAAAGACCTTAATAATTTACAAAGTGTCCAAAAGCATAGTATTTCATCTATATTATAAAATGGCATAAATACATATCCAAAAAAGTTCACGGTTTTCATAATATTCAAAGCGTATGGATTTACGTCACTTTCAAAACAAACGTTTTTGTAAATTTGTTTACTAGCAAAACTTAAGCTTTAAAAATCTAAGTCACCTTTGACTTTTTTGAAAAAATTCTTTTTGATAAAATTATATCCGACTAGTCTGTAGTCGAATCCACCTTTAACTCAATTTATGTGAAAATGGCGTTTACGCCACTTTCAAAACAAACGGTTCATTTAGAAATGCTGTGAAAAATCGGGTTTAAATAATAAATACTTTTCAATTTATAAAATTTTTTTCTTCTCCTATAAAATAATGAATATGAGGGTTACGCCTTTGGGCATTTCAGGTGACGATATAATGCATATTATATTTTTTAGTATTAAATCAATACTTCAAAAATACGTACCTCAAAATCTAGTGGAATTGAATACAAATTATTACATTTAAGTAGCTACCTGTTATTGTGTAAAAAAACACATTTTACAAAAAAATTAAAAAGAACATTTTTTCGAAATTGGATTTCTATTTTTAATTTGTATATTCAATTCTCCTTTGAACACATAACCTGTGGTGGAGGTTACAGATGACATTATGCAACAAAATGAAAAACCCAAATTTGATCACCAACATTGTTGTAGCCAGCCTACGAAAAACGTCAAAATTTTAATTGTTATAGATAAGCTTACAAAATCTGAATAAAGTGGCGATAACGTAACTCAGGAATTATTTGTCCAGCTTTGTTCAAATAAATATGAAAGTTACCAACAATATTTCCTTGTTGGTAATTTGCTTTTATCAGTTGAATAGTTTTAAATATGTCTACACAGAAAGAAATCAGTAAGGAAAGACAGAAAGTCGGGCGGGGCCGACTATATAATACCCTACACCCCCCTAACAATGCGAAAATGTGCATTGCGATAATAATTTGGCAGTGTTCATACATGTAATAAGAGGACTCTCTCTGTTGAATTTCGTTCTGATCGGATATATGTAAAATAAGGTTTCTACAGCGCTTACATGTCAAATCGGGCGAAACAAATATATGGGGGCTATATCTAAATCTGAAAGTATTTTCCCCGAATTTGGTAGTGTTCATTCATGTAATCAGAAAATTCTCTCTGCCAAATTTCGTATTGATTTGATACAGTTACTACAGCGCTTACATGTCAAATCGGGGTAACATATATATTGGGGCTATATCTAAATCTGAACCGATTTTGACCAATTTCAATAGGGATCGTCCTTGGGCCAAATTTCATCACAATCGGACCATAAATACGACCTGCACTTTGATCACAAGAATACATGGACAGACAGACAGACAAACGGACAGACAGACGGACATGGCTACATCGACTCAAAAAGTGATTCTATGTCGATCGGTATAATGAACTATGTTTCTATTTCTTCTCTTTTTGGGCGCTACAAATAAATGCACAAAGTCATAATACCCTGTACCACAGTGTGGGGTAGGGTATACAAATTGAGTAATCCGTACTTGAATCAAGCCGCAGCGGTGTCAAAAGTACGGTAAGTACGGATTTTCTTAAACCAAGTACAAAATACTTGATTCAATTACGAATTTTTTAATCGCTGAATTCTTAATTTTAGCGACCTTTAAGCCTGATTGGGCCTAATTTTAAGCCAATATATTCTTACTTCAAGAATAAAGCGATTGATTTCAGAATTTTGTGGGACTGATTTGAGTGCGAAACGCGCTTCAAAGAAGAAATTTTGGATAGAATTAAATCTGATATGTACCTGATTTAAGCCTGAGCAATACTTGATTTAAGTCTGATCATACTTGGTTTAAGCCCGATAATACTTAATGATCGTACTTAACTAAAATCATTTTGACATGATACCAGTTTTGTCCCTATATTGGCATAGAATACAAATTTTTTGCAAAACAATATGTCAAAATATAAAATAGAAAACCTTTCTCCCCCTCAGAGATTAAACTAAGCTTTTTCTTCTTGCTTGAATCCATATTAGGCTTAATTTTCCTTTTTAAGAAATGTTTACTTGATTCCAAGTATTATATACTTATTGTAAGCCTTTCTGCGCTTGATTTTTTGCAATTTAAGATGTTTTTGACTTGTTTCAAGAAAAATTTAGTACGAACTTTCTTAAATTTTTAAGTACGTTTTTGGTTAAATATAAGAATTTTTTACTTGAATTTAGTATGAGATTTTTTTCTGTGACTTGATTAGGGCAAAAATTTTTAAAAACGAAAAAATAAAATTGTTAAACATACCCAAAATATTAAAGCATGAAAGAACTTTGGGTTTAGCATTTGTATGTATATGTAAAGTTAGATGTTAGATGGGAGTTTTTACAGTCACATTAACTAATCCTGTTGCTAATGAAATTCCTTCTTACAGATCCTTTTGTTGTGCGCAGTGGTTTATGTTGCAGCCGATGTTAAACATCTGACAGATCGCAATTTGGATTTATTCAAATATGATCCTTCCGATATTTACACACTGCCGGAAGATATTGACGATGACAAACCCGCCATACATTTCCATGGTGATGTTATGAAGGCTAAAGTGGACAAATTGCAAAGTTTCAGCGGAAACAAAAAATTCAAATTGGAGTAAGATACACCCCCATCCCACCGAATAATCCGCGCATATTTCTAATCTATGCAAATCTATGTTTCAGGTTGAAAACCCAAAACGGCATTGAAGTATCCAGTGTTGGTAAATTGAAAGACGACAAGACATTTGTTGTCAGCGGTTCTTATTCATTCACAGGCGCCGATGGAAAACGTTACAGGACCCGATACACTGCCGATGAATTCGGTTATCATCCCATCACTGAACTCGACTTGGACATCCCAGAGTAAGATTAGGCACAATTTGAATTACGAGTATGACATCATATTCAAGAATCACATTTCTTCGTTTGTTCCTTTTTAAAGACCTCAACCACTCGACTCAAGTTTGGGAGGATTGAATAATAAATTTGGCCTCGATGACAAGAGAAACCGATTCCAGTTCTTGAAGCAAGATTTAAATCTTGACCTCAGCCAATCACCAGTGAAGGGCAGTGGCCAGAGTGGTGATGATTACAGTTACGGCAACGGCTATGACTACAAACCTCCAACGTGAGTATTATATAGGTCAAATGTTTGGCGATTATTTTTATCGATTTACTGTTATCTTGATTTGCAGCCAAGCCTTTGATTCCGACCCATCCCGCCTATACCTGCCAGTGCAATAAATTCATTGTTTTAGTCGATAAGTCATCCCAACCACATTACCTTTAGCGAATTCTTGCTGACTGACAGCAAACCATTAATTTAAAGGTTCCAATAAATAAAATTATACAAAACATATGTACACATTACAAAAAACATATTTTAAGCGTATAAAATGAAAAACAAACAAAAAAATATTTAAAAATACAAATACAAATAAATACTTCTAAAGTGATATTAGAAATAAAACACAACTGATTTCTAAACAAAAGTAATAACTGTTTCATTTACAATCGAACGAAATTTGTGACATACGCAAATGCAAAAAAAACTCGCAATGCCAAATAACCGGACAAGAGCAGGGTTACCATAACCTTTTTTCGGAAAAGAGAACTTTTGTGCCAGAAAAGGAGGACATTCGTAACATTTACAGAAGGAGTTTGTTTGATCACCTGATGAACCCTGCCTTCGAAAAAGGCAAGAGGCCCTAATGTCACCATCAACACGACACTCACCAAGCCTTCAATGAAGTGGCGAAGGAGAGTCTAGTGAGATTGTTATAGACAGAAGTACTGAGGATGTATCCATCCTCAAGGACAAATTGAGTCATGTGCAATCTGCCATTATGGCTCATTAGCTCGATGTCCGTAAAGAAATTTCGGGTAAACCACCAGTCTGCAACGATGCAGGATAGCATCAGCGGAGAGTAAAGCTCTTATATTTCGGTGATGCCAGATTATTAGACCTGTATAATGCTGCTCTGAGTCGAGATGTGACAGTGCAGCAATTACTGCATCTGAGGGAGTGTTGTTAAAAGCCCCTTCTATGTCAAGAAATGCCACCATGGTGAATTCCTTGAAATGCAGGGACGATTCGATAGTGCTCACAAGTTCGTTCAGGGCTGATTCTGTAGACTTCCTCTTATTGTAAGCATGTTGGTTCACCGACAGGAGTTTTGTATCCAGGTTTTCCCTAATGAAATAATCTAAAAGTCTTGCCAGACCTTCAATAGGAAGGAGGATAAGCTAATTGGTCTGAAGTCTTTTGGCCTAGTTTGTGATATCTTCCCCGCTTTAGGTATGAATACCACTTTGGTATCCCTCCATCGATTTGGGATGTATGAAAGCCTGATACAGCCTACATAAATTTTCTCCAGCCAGGGGATAATGTACTTCAACATTTTCTGCATTTCTGCTGGAGTGATGCCGTCTGGTCCAGGTGACTTGAAGAGCTCAAAGCTATTAATACCCCAACTTATTCTGGATCTCTCAGTCAACAAGCTAGCGACGCTCGCAGTCCACTCGCCCTCTTGTTGGTCCTGCTGATTCTCTGGTTCTGTTAGAGAGTTCCCCGGAAAATGTGTGTCGAGCAGTAGATTGAGCGACTGCTCGCTGTTTTTGGTCCAATTATTTGCCTCATCCTGCAAGTAACCCACTGTACAGGGTGATGCTGATAGTATTTTCCTCCGACTTGCGTTTCCACTTCGCCACAGAAGGTATACCAAGAGCGTCTTTGAGCCTTGCTAAGCTCCTACTTATAGATCGTTGCTGATCATTCGCAGTGAACGGACGTGTTTATCACATAGCGGATAGTTACCAGTACCTACTACGCAATAACAAAAATCTGTAAAACGTCCGTAAGGCCTACTTCGTAGTACCTATTACGGTCAAATACAGACAAATTAAAAATAAATTCTCTTGACGGGGATGCCTTCGTGTTCCGATGGAGCGCGGTTCCCCAATCGTCGGACTGTCCGTCCGTTGGTCTTGGCCAAAGCCGACCACACCAAAAATGGTGAAAATCTCCCCCAAGTACTCATAACAGGTGGTGCGGTGAGGGGAAAACGTAATGTCCGACCGTCAAAAGGGAAGCACAATGAGCATCGTGTAGCGCTCAGAGTTTTGACGAAGTTGGAGGCTGTTGAGGTTTCGACTCTTACCGAAAAACAAAAAGAGTCACTTACCTGGGCTAAAGGCGTCATAGATGCTTCAAAGGCCAATGAGTCAGCTGAAAGAGCCACAAATTCAGCTGTGTTAACGGCTAATAAAGTAAAATGAATCAGATCAACTGATGAACCCCTGCCTTCGAAAAAGGCAAGAGGCCCTAATGTCACCATCAACAGGACATTCACCAAGCCCTTCAATGAAGTGGCGAAGGAGAGTCTAGTGATGGCTGTTATAGACAGAACTAGTGAGGATGGATCCATCCTCAAGGACAAATGGAGTCATGTACAATCAGCCATTATGGCTCATTACCTCGATGTCCGTAGAGAAATGCCGGGCAAACCACCAATCTGCAACGATGCAGGATGGCATCAGGGGAGAGTAAAGTTCTTATATTTCGGTGATGCCAGATCAGTAGACCTGTATAAGGCTGCTCTGAGTCGAGCGGGTGAGGTGTGGCCGGGTGCCCAGTTGGATGTTGTCGAAAAAAACAACATCCCTAGTCACCCAAAGCCATCACCTGGGTTACAGAAGAGCCCTCCAACCCGGCTGACATCTTAGAAATAATAAAAGATTCCAATCCTGGTCTGCCGCCCAAAACTGGAGAATCAGCAAGGTGGGTGAGGCGGATGGTAAAAAGCGGCAGGTCAATCTTATCCTAAACGCTAAATCCACCTCCCATATACAAAGTGCGAGTGCAACCCTACAATATGGCTTCGAGACTATAGTCTTGAAGATATACAAGCAGGATATAGCTCCCACTGCAGAAGGTGAGTCGTCCACCGCGGCACTTTCTGGAAGTGCGGTGGTACCCACGCCTATTATTTCTGGTGACTCCAACTCTAACAGAAGATCTGTAACGTCCTTCTCTGAGGACAAAAGCTCTACTTCGGACACAGATAGGCTGAGGGGAGTCTCCGGACTCTTTGACGCATCTGGCGGGGACATGCTTCTCGACGATACGGACGAAGAGTTCGATAACACCCTTGTCGGGGTTGATGTTAATCTGTCAATTACCAATGATGGTAAGAATTCTACAGATTAACCTCCATCACGCTAAAGCAGCCTCAGCGGCTCTATTGCTGCACCTGTCCACAGGCACTCCAAGAACCTGCATTTTGGCCAGGAAAGATCTAAGTATCTTTCTCCTGACTAATTTAAGTGGTAAAGACCAAACAGCTGCTAGCCTGGAGATCGGTAATCGCATATATTGGGTGGTCTCCAGCTACTCTATTCAGGGAAGTAGTAGAAGAAGCAACGTCTGACGAGCTCGAGCTGATTATTGGCGCAGACACGAACGCTCATCATACTATCTGGGGTAGTACGGATATAAACAATAGGGGTGATTCGCTTCTTGACTTTATTCGAACTACCAATCTTAGTATTTGTAACATAGGTAATAAACCGACCTTTAGAATTAAAGACAGACAAGAAGTACTCGACGTAACGTTTGCTACTGACCGGCTGTCAGACAAAATTATTGGGTGGAATGTACTGGACGACCACTCATTCTCAGATCACCATTATATTGAGTACAAACTCGCGGAAAAAGCGCCTTAACCTGCCGTCCACAGAAATGTGAGGAAGACAAAGTGGCACCGGTATGAGAAGAATTTCAAGAAAATCCTCAACTCTAAACTTCTGTACGAACCGAATGACAAAGCCGGTCTGAATAATCTGGTCGATCATATCACCATATCATTCAATAGATCCCTTGAAGAAGCCTGTCCAAAAACAAGGTACAAGGGTAAAACTAAACCCCAATGGTGGACTTCTGAGCTAACGGCTATGAAAGAGACCTGCAACAAGCTATTCAATAAGGCTAAATATACTGGGGTCGCTAATGATTGGGATGCCTATAAAGAGCAACTCAAGATCTATAAGAAGGAGCTTAGAAAGGCGCAAAGGCGCTCTTGGTATACCTTCTGCGGTGAAGTGGAAAAGGTCTCCGACGCCGCTAGGCTGAGGAAGATATTATCTGCTTCACCCTGTACAGTGGGATATTTACAGGATGAGGCAAATAACTGGACCAAAAATAGCGAGCAGTCGCTCAATGTACTGCTCGACACACAACTCTGTAACAGAACCCGAGGATCAGCAGGACCAACAAGAGTGCGAGTGGACTGCGAGCGTCGCTAGCTTCTTGACTGAGAGATCAAGAATAAGCTGGGCTATTAATAGCTTTGAGCCCTTCAAGTCACCTGGACCAGACGGCATCACTCCAGCAGAAATGCAGAAAATGTTAAAGTACATTATCCCCTGGCTGGAGAAAATTTAGGTAGGCTGTATCAGGCTTTCATACGTCCCGAATCGATGGAGGGATACCAAAGTGGTATTCATACCTAAAGCGGGAAAGATATCACACACTAGGCCAAAAGACTTCAGACTAATTAGCCTATCCTCCTTCCTATTGAAAGGTCTGGAAAGACTTTTAGATCATTTCATTAGGGAAAACCTGGATACATAACTCCTGTCGGGGAACCAACATGCTTACAATAAGGGCAAGTCTACAGAATCAGCCCTGCACGAACTTGTGAGCACTATCGAATCGTCCCTGCATTTCAAGGAATTCACCATGGTGGCATTTCTTGACATAGAAGGGGCTTTTAACAACATTCACTCAGATGTGGGCACTCTCACATCTAAAAGTTAACACTAGTTTGATTAGACTAATTCAAAGTCTGCTCACCAGAAGACTCATAACAGCATGTCTAGGGTCCACAACTCTAACAAGGTATGTAAACAGAGGGACGTTGTTGCTGCAGCGTCGTGGCATATGCGGACGACGTGGCAATCGCAGTGAGTGCCAAATTCGTAAACGTCCTCAGAGACATTCTACAGGTGGCGCTGAACAAGTTGGCTAGATGGGCCAGAAGCAGCGGTTTGGGCGTTAACCCTAACAAGACAGAATTGGTTCTCTTTACTAGGATGAATAATGTCCCACATGTGGACCCTCCACCTCGGATAAATGGAACAGATCTAGTCTTTTCTGAAAGTGCAAAATTTTTAGGAATAATTCTAGATAGGAAAATGTTATTTAGACTTAACGTATTGGAACGTGTAAGGAATGCCAACGTCGCCTTATATTCCTGCAAAAAGGCTGTAGGGTCGCGGTGGGGACTCTCTCCTAAAATCGTCCACTGGATATATATAGCAGTAGTTCGTCCAATACTGTTATACGGTATTGTGGTATGGTGGACGGCAACTGACAAACTAACCATTACCAACCTACTAACAAAGGTTCAGAGGACTGCCTGCCTGAGCATAAGCGGAGCCTTAAGGACTACAGCGACCGAGTCTCTACAAGCCCTACTCCATATACTGCCGATTAATATTGTGGCGAGAGAAGTTGCAACCAAAGCGGCAATAAGATTAAACTGCCTATCAATGTGGAGGTACAAGAACTATGGTCACATGTGGATATCAAAGTGTAGTGCTATGGTAACCGACCGAGTGGACTATATACCAACTGTGTACACCATCGAGAGAAATTACATCACTAAGATTCCCGCCAGAGATGAATGGGTCGGCAGAATACCAGGTAATAGAAACCTCTCCACTTTTACACGGATGGTTCGAAGCTTGATGAAAAGGTTGGCTTCGGAGTACACTGTGAAAAACTTAGTCTGGATATAGCTCACAGACTACCAGATACCTGCAGTGTCTATCAAGCCGAAATAATGGCAATATGGGAAGTCGCCAAGTGGCTGAGTCGCAACATAGTAACCAACATTGGCGTTGTCATTTACTCGGACAGACAGGCTGCCATCAATTCTCTGGAGGCAACATCCCTAAATTCACAAACAGCCCTCGACTGCCGCAGATCTCTTAACGAGATGGCTGAGCAGTTTAATATACACCTCATATGGGTGCCTGGGCATAGGGATATCCCGGGGAACTGCAAAGCCGATGAACT
Organism: Eudasyphora cyanicolor; assembly: GCA_963930755.1. Lineage (NCBI taxonomy): Eukaryota > Metazoa > Arthropoda > Insecta > Diptera > Muscidae > Eudasyphora > Eudasyphora cyanicolor. Next base: position 250,866,596 of record OZ005736.1, on the reverse strand, counting down.
TGCTAGGAAAAGGACGACATTACAAATTCTCGAAGAATTTGCATATATTGGTGCGCCACTATCCACGTGCAAGCTTTGGCATAGGCAAGAGGCAGTCCAACGAAAGATGGACAGAAATCGGCACCTGCAGGGTAGCTAGACAAATCTGGCCAAGGTATGACCTGGAAGGTCAAAATATCTCCTCGCACTAGAGAGGAAACGATTGTCTACGTTAGTACAGGTTCTGACGGGACACTGCTTGATCGGCGAGCACGCCAAAAGATTGGGTATTGACTCCAATGACTTCTGCCGAAGCTGTGGAGATGAAGAAGAAGTGGAGAGCATTGAGCACTTGCTTTGCGACTGTCCCGCTTTGAGTAAACGACGACTGGATATACTGGGGTCGGCATTTTTAGGCAGCCTAACAGATCTTTCCAGTACTGATATTCGTACTATCGATAAATTTATATATCAAACAGGTTGGTTTCGATGAGGGGCATTTCTGCCACCCTAACCTAAACCTAAAAAACCTAGACCTACTAAAAGGTATCAGAACGACAAAGCGAATGCAAACATACTGACTGATGCCAGTTAGTAGGTCTAAAGTCAGCTGTTTTTCGTTCGCATTGCTTTCGTTCGACATAGAGAAACAGGATGTACATGTCATTTTTGTAATCAAAAGGGACATTTGAGAAAAGTGTGTTTTAAAGAGAAAAAACAAATACACCAAGTTCATGAAAAAGAAACGACAGTTGAAGAATTGTTGTTGGTGAATTCTAAAGGCGAAGTAAATAAGTTAAGCAACAAAATCATGCACAGTCTGCGGGTAAATGAAGAAATGATAATTTTCGAAATAGACACGGGATGACCGGTATCAATTATTAATTTGTCAGATGCCAAACGTTATTTCCCGGCATTGAAAGTGTGTCATCCCGATGTGGAGCTTGTGAGTTATTGCGGTACAACTTTGCAATGTGTTGGATACATATGTGTCGCAGTGACAGGTAGCGATGAGGAGAAAAAATTTAAATTATATATTGTGCGATCGAACCAAAAACCAATTCTAGGAAGAGAATGGTTACAGAAAATTAAATTAAATTGGCAACATATTTTGGGAGCAGAGGGCTACGGTTCAGTAAACGAAATTTGTTCAAGGAAGGCTATATTTAGTACAGAGTGCCTAATAAGGAAATACCCAAAAATATTTTCCAAGTCAATGGGTAAGATTGACAATTTACAAGTGCGGTTGTATGTCTAGATTCACACTTGCAATTTTTTCTGCAATTCTCTTTTGAAGTTGCATTTGCGTTCAGACAACGTATTATGTTTCGACAATTTTATTTTCGTCGTTCATTAAAATTTATTAAATTTAATAAATTTCATTAAAATGTATGTCGCACAAATTTACATATGTTGAACCGAGCACAAAACTACGAATATTAAATAAAAAGGAATGCGGAAATGTCAAAAAAAATCACCACTTCACAGCGAAAGAAAACACAAAACACATTGCAAAAAAATTGCGAGTACGGAAGATTTTTTTCTCCCCCTCACCGACTGCGTCCCTCTCCCAAAACACTGCAATGCAGCACAAAAAAATTGCATGTGTGAATCCAGACTATGTGAAACCCGAAGCTACACCTAAGTTCGTTAAAGAGAGACGTGTGCCGTTTTCGATGATGGATGCGGTAGAGAAACAACTCAAAGAACATGTTGATCAGGGGCTGTTCGAAAAGGTTGAAAAGAACGAATGGGCGACACCTATAGTGGTGGTGCCGAAAAGGGATGGAGCCGTAAGATTGTGCGGTGATTATAAAGTCACTTTAAACACGGTTTTGGTGGTCGATGAACATCCTCTGTCGACCATTGAGGAATTATTCAGCAAGATGGCTGGGGGGGGAGAAGTTTTCCATGATCGATTTGAACCCGGCTTACTTACAGTTGGAGCTCCACCCCGATGATCGTCATTTATTAAAATAAAGCACGCATAAAGGACTTTATCAGCCTACGAGACTAATGTACGGAGTGTCCAGTGCTCCAGCCAAATTTCAACGCATGATGGAGCAAATTCTCTGTGACATTGAGGGCGTCACGGTGTTCATTGATGACATCAAGATTACAGCACCCAATGATGAAATACATATTCAACGCATAAATGAAGTATTGGGTCGTCCCGAAAAATACAATATGAGGGTGAACATCGAAAAATCTGAATTTATGAAGGATAATATAGAATACTGCGGGTACGTTATAAGTAAAAAGAGCAAACAGCCTCAACCGAATTATTTGCCAACCGAATTTTGGTAGTTCTGTCTACTATCATGCGATTCCATCAGGACAACCAACATTTTGGTTGTGGTATACTTCTGCTTTCATGTTGACAACAATCATATTTGGTTGCGCCAGCTACGAAAATGGTGGCTAAAATTATCTGTTGAATGTTGCCACAACCAACTGTTTTAAAAAATTGGTTGTTCTGATAATTTGTCCGTCATATACTACCGACAATTAATTAAAAACAGTTTTCATTAATTTCTATTTTATTTATTGAAAAAAAAGCCAAACAATTCATAACAAAATTAAAAATCCCATATTACAAATTCATCACTATTATGAAATGTGGAAATATTTGACACAAATTTTAGTACACGAAAAAAACGCAAAACTTTTATGCAAATATCTCTTAACCCTGTGCTTTCAATTTCATGATTGTTGGTTTCATTTTTTATTTATGTAAAACATTTTGCACAACATATTCTGCATTCCACGCATATTACCCACACGAGATTATTTTTGACTACAAAATGTTGAAGATTTATTTATGTCGAGTAATTTTATTTTTTGTTTGTCATGTATCAGCAAAATAACAGCAACCAATGTTTCGGTTGTATTTCCCAAAATAAATTTTGGAAATTATTGGGATAACCAAAAAACGATTATTTATTAATATTTTTTCTGTTGTAGTAACCAATTATTCGTTGCAATAATAATATTTGGTCTATTGATACAATTTCTGTTGTCAAGAATAAAACATTGGTTGTCACAACCAAAAATCGATCATATGGTGCTATAATGAAAGTTTAAAATTGGTTACCACAACTAATCGAGTGTCAATGGAAAAAACAATCTTTATTCGATTGATACAACCATCGATTTAGTTGCAAGCATTTTTATTTGATCGTATCCATGTTATTATAGTTGTTTCAACTATTTATATATAAATACAACCGAAACACGGTGTAGGCAACATACTTCTTGTTGCTAGTACTATTTTTTTATTGTTACAATCGAATTCCAACCAATTATTTTCCTAGATGTGATGCGACCTAGTAATGTAGACCAAAGACAAATAGAATATAAGAAGACATTCCTTCAGGCCAAAACGTCAAAATCTATCAGTTACGAACGAATAGGAATGAATTGTAACGCGTGAAAAAACAGTATTCCGCGAACATTGATTGAACTTTTTTGGCACTTATCGATTAATATTAATTTTTTAATTGTGACAATTACAAACAATTCGGGAAAAACGGTCTGAAAATCCGCGAAAAACCTCACTCGTTGGTATCAAATTCCTATTGGTTCGTAACTGACAATTACTCGCTACAGGAAGGAATGTCTTCTTACATTATATTGTCTTTGATGTAGACGATGTACGTGTGTTCTTGGGCCTGATAAATTACTACGGAAGATTCATTCGAAATTTGAGCGATATCGTCTACCCAATATTCACACTTGCAATTTCCCCCGCAGAATTGCAGTGTTTGTGGGAGAGGGACGCAGAGGGTAAGGGGGGAGAAAAGTATTCCGTACTTGCAATTTGTTTGCAATGCGTTTTGCGTTTTTTTTTTCGCTGTAAAGTGGTTATTTTTTTGACATTTCCACATTCCTTTTTATTTAATATTCGTTGTTTTGTGCTCGGTTCAACATATGTATGTAAATTTGTGCGACATACATTTCAATGAACGATGAAAAAAAGTATATCTAAATTGCTAGCGCTGAGTGCGACGACTTTTCTTGGAATCCGCTGTTGTTTTCTCCTCCTCAGGTCCGTTACCAAGTTGCCAGATTGTCTGTCATTCGAACACGGCGGTCTTGGTGCTGCCACACATATTTCCATTTTCAGAAAAGGGGTGGTGTGGTTTACCTTGTTTATTTATACTTCAACTTAACCGTTCTAAAAATGTCGGTTGCCCGTTATTATTTCGGTCTGTAATCGTTATGATTTAAACTGAGATACTCTCTCGGCTATAGACCAACCTGCTTCTATACAGTGATAGAAAGCAAGTATTTTACATGGCAAAATATTTTGCAAGTATTTCATTGCGTGCCCACAGACTATATCATGATTTCTGGGGCGTGACCCCCGTCATCAGTAGTCTACATGGCAGGCTTTTCAAAAAAGCCTTTGATTGATGATTCGATAACCAAACTCTCAAAGCCTATCACGGGGCGACTCACACGAGCAAATGAGAATTGCACCCAAAGACTCACTTTTCGGCTATCGATCAAACAATCAAACACAATGAAATACTAGCACTTTGCCATGTCCACAAGAAATTCAATTAGAATTTACTTGTAGAAATCACTCACACATTAAGAGCAAAGCTTTATAGTAAAAAGCTTTTTTCTTATTGCTTTAAGTGTTTTGTTGTAATATTTATTTTACAACAAGTCAGCTGTGCCGTGCTTTTGTCCATGTCGGTTGCCCGTTATTATTTCGGTCTGTAATCGTTATGATTTAAACTGAGATACTCTCTCGGCTATAGACCAACCTGCTTCTATACAGTGATAGAAAGCAAGTATTTTACAGTTTAAATCAATCATATTCTTATACTCCTACTTCTATACTCCTAGACCAGACCTACAATAAACATTTTATAGGTTGAAGATATCTTGAATAGTTTCCGAGATATGTGGATTTTAAATTTGAATTTTTCATTTATTCGCCGACTTTGCCTTGGAGTTTAGCCAATATCTCAGTCAAAAGTTTACCGATTTTGTTGTTTAAAGGAGACGTTTCACAGAATCTTTTAGAGAAAATCCGAAGCCAAAATTTTAATTGGTGTGGTTGCCACCCTTCTCCGATTTGGAACTTTTTTTACATAAATTTCAAAAGTTTGACCGATTTTCTCCAATCGCAAAGCTAAATTCTTAACCCTTTCGCTACAAGTTTTTACTGGGTTGCTTAAAAAATCCAATTTTTTGGATTATTACTATTGTTAGCCCTTAGAACAACAATCAGTACTCAATTTTTAAAATTTTTTATCCTAAATGTGTTTTTTGGAATGTATCCATATGGATACAAATTTCGTGTATGGTAAAAAAAATGCTAGAATATTATTTTTTTTTTATAATTAAGGTTTTATTTATTTTAGTAGTTTTAACACATAAAATTAATTTTTTTCAAATATATACTATACATTGTATATACTTACATGCACAAACTAAAAATAATACATTTAAAATTCATATACTTACAATATATTTAGACAAAAATAACACATAAATCTACATTTAATACATAAAATACATGTAATCTGAAAAAAAAAATATCTTACCAATAATTTATTCATTGGATATATAATGGAATTCCTTGAAGCAATTTCTCGATCCATTGGGAATGCACAGGAAAACATTGCACTTTGAACACTTGTATCGAGTTTGTCCTTTACATCCTTTGACTTTGCATCTACCTTTATCCGTCGTGTGTTCTGGCCAATGCTGATTTCCGTCATATCGAACAGAAATTGAAGGTGTAGGTTTACGTTTCTTATCGGAGGTCGTTGGACTGGCTGGAATATCCTCATTTTGGCATAATGTTGGGCGTCCACGCTTTCGAGAACATGCTTGTTGATTGGACCGTGCTAAAAGACTATTCGCAATATCGTTGCGAAAGCTCAGAAGGTCCATATACTTATTTTCCAAACGCGGATAGCCAATGGTACCAATACATATTTCTAGAGCTAGAAATTTAAGAAGTTCTTCGGTAGTTAAATTGAGAGATTTCCCATATTTAATCATTGATGCCTGGTTTGTTGAAGATACAAGTTGTTGAAGAAAGTCATCTGTAAAGTACTCCAAAAAATACTCGACAGGCAATTTAATATTTTTCTTTAGGTACGTTTCAGAAAAAGAAGTCTCTGGATTAGTCCAATATGCTTTTTTCCAACGAAATTGGTCAACCTTTTTAAGTGGAACTTGTGGAGATTGAAAAATTGTGGGACTCTCTTGAACGGTTCCATCAACTGCAAGACTTTCTTCGATCTCAATAACCCTATCACCTATATCATTATTATTATCAACATTAATATCTTGTATGTTGATCTCATATGGATTTTCTCTAGACAGTTCTTCTAATAAAAAGCTGTTATTATTATCAAAAGCATCATATAAGTTGTTTATAACTTCAGACTCTTCCGATTCTTCCATGTCAGAAATATCGGAATCAGCAAAATTGGTAAAAATTTGTTCAATTTCAGAGTCCTTAATTTTTCTTGCCATATTTCTAAATAAATTTAAATGGTATCAGAGCTAAAAAAAGAACGTCTGCTTCATAGCAGCATCAAACGCAAAATGATTTTATTTGTATTGTGAGTATAATGTTTACTACCACAACTTACGTTTGTATCCATATGGATACATACAATGTTTTTGTTTTCAAACAAAAAACTATAAATGCAAAATATTAAAATAAACATTTCTCTTTATGATTGATAAGTTTTTGAAAAAAAGATGGTCCTATATACATGTAATTTGTAAAATAAAAAAAACCTTTTTTACAAAAAAAGAAAAAAAAGTTTTTTTAAAATTGCTATATTTTTCTCAGTTTTGTAAAAATCCAAAAAATTTTTTATGAAAATTATGCACAACACCTCAAGTAACAAGTATTCGTCGATATCCAAATCGATTCATTGATTTAGAGATTGGTAGATGCCTCCAAAGTTGAATGTATCCATATGGATACAATGGAGCGAAAGGGTTAAATTTTTCTTTTTATTTGTTTTTGCTCTTGTTTTTAAAATCAAGCTCGAGGTTCTTGATTTTAAAAACAAGAACAAAAACACGTAAGAAAAAGGTCGAATACCAAAAAACAAACATCAAGAATATTTTTCTTTTTATTTATTTGTATTAGGGTGTAACAAAATCGACTGCAAAGAGAATCCCGAGCGCGGCTTTTCATATCGAAGATATAGGACTAAAAGTAAAAATCCCATCTTTGGGGATTTTTGATGTATTTTTTGGGAATTTAGGGATTTTCCATTAGAAAGAGGTTTCCTTTTATATGAATGAACACTTTTAAATTTGGAAGAAATCGGTTCAGATTTACATATAGCCCTTATATATACGTTACCCCCGATTTGACATGTAAGCGCTGTAAAAATGTTATTTTATATCCGATCAGTGCGAAATTCGGCAAAAAGAAGTTTCTTTCTACATGAAGGAATACTGCCAAATTCGGCGAAAATCGGTTCTGAATTTGATATAGCCACCATATATATGTTACCCCGATTTAACATGTAAGCGCTGTAGAAACTGTATTTTATATCCGATCAGTGCGAAATTCGGCAGAAAGAGGTTTCTTATTACTCGAAGGAATACTGCCAAATTCGGAGAAAATCGGTTCAGATTTAGATATAACCCCCATATATAAGTTACCCCCGATTTGACATGTAAGCGCTGTGGAGACTGTATTTTATATCCGATTAGTACGAAATTCGACAGTAAGAGGTCTTTTTACATGAATGATTATTCAGAGAAAATCGGTTCAGATTTATATATAACCTCCATATATATGTTCCTCCTGATTTGGTTTCAAAGCGCTATAGAAATTGTACTTTACTTTCGATAATTAAAATTTTCCATCAAGATGTCTCAATTTAGGAACGAATATTGCTTAATTTAGCGATTATCGTTTCAGAATTAGATAATATGTTCCTACCCATTTACCAATTATTATCGCAATGACCCTTATCGCATTGTTAGGGAGATGTAGGGTATTTTATAGTCGGCCCCGCCCGACTTTCTGCCTTTCCTTACTGGTTATACCTGTCAATGATTAAGGGTTTCCTAGAAATAGTGCCACAAAACAATATTTTCTGAAAGGTAAATCTTACTAAATTTTATTATTGTTTGATAAAAACATGTGATCTACAAGAAATCAGTGCATATTGACTGATATAATAACTAATAAGTACAAGAAGGTAGGGAAAAATTAAAAAAACATATTTTCCATATAAACAGAAAAGTAAATACGGCATAAAAATCTTAAAGATGTATATATTTCGATGAATTTTTTTTAAGTTCTTTATTTTGATACTAGAATTAATAATCAAACGCAACATGTGGAAATTTCTAATGGAAAATCCCTCAATTCCCAAAAAATACATCAAAAATCCCCAAAAATTGAATTTTTTACTTTTAGTCCTATATCTTCGATATGAAAAGCCGCGCTCGGGATTCCCTTTGCAGTTGATTTTGTTACACCCTAATACAAATAAACAAAAAGAAAAATTTAACAATTTAGCTTTGCGATTGGAGAAAATCGATCAAACTTTTGAAATTTATGTAAAAAAAAGGTCCAAATCGAAGAAGGGTGGCAACCACACCAATTAAAATTTTGGCTTCGGATTTTTTCTAACACATTCTGTAACACGTAACAATGAGTATAAATTTGATACACTTTGTGTAACAAACTTTTTCTACAAGACCTAAATACGAATTGGACTTTTTTTCGCCAAAAAATCTCCAAAAATGACATATTTTCTAAAATTTGACTTTATAGGGCCATAACTTTCGTATTTCTTGACATATCTTTATTGGCAATCCATAAAAAAACACGCGAACAAAATCGGTAATCTTTTGACTGAGATATTGGCTAAACTCCAAGGCAAAGTCGGCGAAAAAATTAAAAATTTAAATTTCAAATCCACATATTCAAGATATCTTCAACCTATAAAATGTTTATTGTAGGTCTGGCCTAGGAGTATTCACAGAAAAAAACGCCACTAAAATCGGAAACTCCATTCAAAAGTTAGAAGCCGAGGAAAATTTTGTATACCCGAAGTGGTCAACTTTAGGGCCCTGTAGCTCCACCCCTGTATGAGATAGAGGGCCCAAGTTCCGAACTTAAACTCTCTAACACCTCTTGTATACACACCTAAAATTTCATCGCCATACGATAAGTGGTTTTGAAATGGAAGAATTATGTCCATTTTTTCCATTTTAGCCCACTGTGCGACACAGACCTTCTTCGCTGACTACACTCAAAGAATTTTGTGCGTATCATTAGCAAAAATGTTTGTTGTTTCAACAGTCTGTGTCTGCTGAAAAAGGGAAAGCAGACTTCGTCTGTTATTTTAGCAACCCTATGGTTGTTATTTTAGCACATAAATTTGCCTGCTACTGTAGCAAACTAGAACAGTCTTTTTAGCAAACAATTTTGCTATTATTTAACAGAAAAAAGCGGCTGGGAGAACAAACTATTTTTGTTATTCTAGCATACGTCTCTTTAATTAACAATTATCTTCTTTTTGTCCGAAGGATAATGTGTTGGGTTTACCCTATTGACACGGTATCTAATTGTACATGTCCAGAGCCATATCATTGGGCAAAATAATCTTATCCATAGATTACATCCAAATTAGACTAAATTATCCCGAGTTTTTTTTTTGGAGCCAAAAGGTTACTTCGCTATGCTGATATTAGCAACCATCGTTGACGCATATGGTGTAAAAAATTAATGTTGCCATTTCTGGTGATACAGGTGTAATTAATGAAATAAGTAAACAAATCGTAAAACAAATACTTACGTTGTTGCAGATATTTTCGTTAGGACCACAATTCTAAGAGGTCTATGAGTCTATGAAATTTGGAAAAGTAGAAATGGAAAGAAATTGCTAGTCCATCGCTTTCACAAGTTCTTTGTATGGACAGCATATATTTAGTTTACTTTTGTAGCCATATTAAAGTAGAGGGTTTTAATAGGACACTGCTTGCTGAGAATCATGAAAACAACAAGAAATAAGACTTTTACAATCATAGTGAAATTTGCAATTTGTGTACGCTTACCTGTTGCAACTTGATTAATTGATCCTCCAAGGCATACACAATTTCGCCTTTTTTCTTTAGCCATTTGTGTAGTCGGAGCTGTCCCGGAACCGTTTTACTCATTAAAATCATTTGCATTATATTCGTTTCTTCATTGCCAAAAAGTTTACTTTACTCCAACCGCGGAATGCTTTTGTGATGCGAATTAACAAACACAACGAACAGTTCAATTTTTTTTTTTTGGAATATGTGTTCTACCGTCAGTTGGAGTTGTTGGTAGAATACTTGTATTCATATACCAGCTGTCAATTCAATTTGTTCGGCGTAAAATATTTTAGTCTTCAAAGGGTGTTACTTAAAAAGGCGTCGGCGCACGATATCTGTCAAAGAGGGCAACTCTTGAATGCTAGTGAAAGTATATTACGTCTGTCAATATTTTTTGATATGCGAAATAAACATTTTATATGAGATTTTGTCATCTGCACAAATATGATATATGTGTAACTTATCGCAAGCACATTTTAATGGAAAAAATTGGTTACAGTGGTAAGGAATATAAATTAAACGCCGCTTCTTTTTTAATTTTCTTTTTGCCGTCATAAAGCATGTCATGGGGCAATTCGGTGTTTGTTGGAAATAAAGGCAGCAAAGTGCGAATGAAAAACACAAAACGGATTGCCAGTACAAGAAAGTGTCAAAGTTTGACGGAGAGAGAGGCGCCGAATTACCGCGTGTGTTGAGGAGTCTATGTTCGTCCCAATTTACACGAGGCAATTTTATCAGCGGTTTAATGGTGTTTGTAGGGGAGGCGGTTGGAAAGGGTGGGGAAAAAACTCTCGTACTCGATTGAACGTTTTGTTTTTCATTCGCACTTTGGAACAACAACAATACACACGGGAATAGCCGTGGAAACCGTATAAAAATCGTCTTTGCACAGGATGATACAATCTTGCGAAATTTTCTCTTAATACTCACCCTAAGCCTTTAGGAATTCTCTCGTTTTTTAACTTTTTTTGCATACACAATACTTAGTCCTAGATCACACGAGGCAATTTCTTCCCAGCGGAAAGTGCTCTCTGTATCTCTCCTACAAACTTTGACACTTGCTTGAAATAAAATTGCCCTGTGTGAATCAAACTTTATAAACATTTTTACAAATCGCACATAAAACATTAATGTTTAGCTCTGGTTTCATTAAAATATAAAAAATTAGAAACTAAAATCTAAACACAATAGATTAATTTTATTGTATGTCCGGAACTAAGATTTTGAAATCGTCAAATCATATTCGTTATGGATTTGTGTTTTACTTTTTGCAGTTTCAATCGACTCCTATTTCCAATATTTTTAAAATCCAATTAAAAAATAAAAATATTGAGAACCGTAACTCGGAAAATAGATATCGCCGAATAATTATTTAATTTTTTTTAAATATACTTTTCTCATCGCACGAATGACCTTAACCTTTTTGATTTTCAATTGTAGTTGAACTTTATCATGTAAATTATTGCAACTTTTGTCTTATTTTCACATATTTTGATTAACAGCAAAAATTTTCAGCAAACTGCAAATTTTTCAGCAGTGCGTTTGCTAATGCAAAACTGCAAACTTTTTGCTATTACAGCAGAAAATGTGCTGTATTAGCAGAAAAAATGTTTGCTAAAAATTAGCAGACGTTGTTTGTTATTATCAGCAAACAATTTTTTTTGGGTGTACTAACAAGCAACTGAACAATTTTGTTTTGTTTTTTACGCTCTCTGTTTTTATTTTCGTTGACGCTCGGGCTGTGTATATGAAAAAGCCGATTAATCTTCGTTGTTCTAACAAGTGTTTGAGCACCACTGATTTAAATGGAGCCATAAAATTTTTCCTTAGGGAATTTTCAATCGTTTTGAACGAATTAGTTTATACCTTTATGGGGTTTCCCTATTTATTTATTCAAACAAGTAATTTGAAGCTTTATGGCCATTTTATAATTTGAGGGGAATGGAATTACCTGTGGAAGTGACATATTAAGCCCACTTTTAAATATTTGAGAAATTGGCCATTGAAGTTTTGGTAGAGGCAACCAAACTGTTTTCTGTGTGTAGATTTTTTGTATTTATAGAAAATTTGAAATTTATATACATATCATAGGATTTTTGTATTTAATGAAAATTTTGTATCTACCTGTATATATCTATAGTTTAAAATTTTTTAGCAAGCTATTGCAAAAATATGATTGGTTCTGCTTCACACGAGGTGGAAGAGCACTCCGCCTCTCTCTCTTACAAACTTTGACATTTGCTTGGAAAAAATTGCTAATAAACCAATAATATGACAAAAAACGATTTTTGGTAATTTTTTGATTTTTTTTAAAAATAAACTGTTATTTGGACTATCCTTCGATTTTTTTTAGATTTTGTGTATTTATAGAAAATTTCCTAGAATTTTTTTATTTATAGATAATTTCTTAGAAATTTTGTAGTTATCGAAAATTTCTAAGTAATTTTGTATTTATAGAAAACTAGCTGGAACCGGTCCACTTCGTTGCCCCAGATTGAGATTTCCCATCCCGTCAATTTTTGAACCAATCACGAATCCTGCCACAAAATACATACACACAAAATTACAGCACTCTCGGGAACAAACAAATTTTTCAAGATATCTCCATTCTTGGCTCATATGGGCCACATCCATTGGCCCGATCACACCACTCACGTAGACTGCCAACAGATACATATACACAAAATTACAGCGCTCTCGCTAACAAATTGTGCAAGATATCCCAATTTCAAATATTTCCTCATATGGGCGGGGCCACGCCTGTTGGTCCGATGCTGAAAATTTTTGGACCAATCACGTAGACTGACTCAATATACATATAAAGAAAATTACAGCACTCTCGCTAACAAATTGTTTTATATATCTCCATTTCAAAACATGGCTCACATGGGCGGGGCCACGCCCATATTTCGTATCCCGCCCACAGTCTATCACGTAGACTGCCAAAGATACATAAACACAAAATACAGGACTCTCGCTCACAAATTGCGCAAGATATCTCAATTTCCAAATTTGGTTTTTATGTGTGGGACTCTTCCAATCCCAATATTTTTAGACCAATCACATTGACTTTCAGCTACTTCCAGTTGGACCCCAGAAAGCCCAGGATTGGTGGCCCATCTGGGATCACGGTCCGGTCCCAATCATGGAAGTAAATAGGGACAGTAGTAATCTCATTAATCTATACGTAGGTACGGACAGTAGGAATCACTCAAAACATTTGAACTAATCATTTTTGAACTAATCACGTAGACCGCCGCCAGATACATATAAACAGAATTACAGTACTATCACTACTAAATTGTGCAAGATACCTCAAATTTGGGTTATATGGGCGGGGCAACGCCCTTTGGTCTGATCCCTCTCATTTTTAGAAAGGTTACTTATATGGGCGAGGCCACGCCCATTGATCCGATTCCTCCTCCTCCTAGACTACCACCAGATACATATGGACAAAATTACACCACTCTCGCTGACAAATTGTGCAAGATATATCAATTTCAAAATGTGGCTTATATGGGCGGAGCCACGCCTACTTGGTACATCGAAAATTCAAGTAGCCTATTTTCCTCACACCCCACACATGTACATTCTGTGAAAATTTCGAGAAGATCGGTCCAGCCGTTTAGACGCCTATGCGGTACAAGACGCCGGTCCACTTCGTTGCCCCAGACTTCAGATTTCTGATCCCGTCCATTTTTGGACTGCTCAAGATATATCAATTTCAAAACCCAGCCGTTTTGGAGTCCATACATTACATACAACACTCAAGCTTACAAGCACATCTTCATCGCATAGGACTAGCAGGAAACGACGAATGCAGGGCATGCAGAGAAAACATCGAAACGATGGAACATTTTCTGTGTCACTGCCCGGCTTTCACACATGCAAGATCCCAACATTTCGGGTCCGACATATTACCAGACTTGACTCATCTCAGAGAATATGACTGGAAGATACTGAGAAAATTCGTGTCTAGTACCGATTTTCTGTAACTCGTGAGGTATAAAAAGATCATAAATAAGGAGCGCACAACAGGCCGAACCACTGGCTTAAGTGTATGTCCATGGACATGAGACGTTTAAACGTCTAGTCTCTTCAACCTAGCCTAACCTAACCTACACAAATCCTGTTTTATATATATAGAAAATTTTAAATTTATAAAATTTATATATATCATGAAAATTTTGTATTCAATAAAAATTTTGCAGAAATTTTATATTTACGTGTATATATCGATACCTCCATTCTAAACTATGCTAAGTACAAAAAGGTAGTTTTTAGGAGAAGCCATCAAAGTTTGATGATTTTTTTTTAAATTTTTCCACTTCCTTGGAAAAATTGGTAGTAAACCAATATGGCGCAAAACGATTTTTGGCTTTTTTTTATTTTTTAATAATAAACTGTTATTTGGACCACCCTCTGTATAAAGTATTTGTTTAGCTATGTACACGATTGGCAGATCGGACAACGTTATCAACCCTGTTAAAGTGCTGCAAATGTACGGACAATGACAGATTGTTAGGTGAATTGTCAGTTCAGACGATTGCAAGAGTTGCCAATAAAATGTTTCTCTGACAATGGCGTCATTGTCACATGCATAAACTTCAAAATCAAAATGTCTGTAAATTATCTAACAATGGCAAAGTTGTGTGTTTACAAGATTGCCAGATGTCTACCAATATTATTGTCTTACAATGACTTCTGCCAACGTTGCAAGACAAAAAGTATATGTTCACACGCTTGTAAGTTCACAGGGTTGCATTTGTCCGTCATTTTCCTGACAATATTGTTAGATCTGGCAATCGTGTGTACATAGCTTTATTCACTTTATGCAAATGCAGTCAGAAATTATTCTTGAGGAAATAATGTGGGGAGTTGTAATGTAAGTCGTTTGCGTACGTTTTGTGGTGATTTTTTCGAAAATAGTGAAATCATTGTTTCTAGATGTGTTTACTAGAAAAAGAACGTGAACAAACCCAATTCAACCAATGTTGGTTTTCTAAATTAAAATTTATCGATTTCCGATATCTCGACAATTAAACGAATGAAGTTTCCACTGCAATCGAAATATGTTTACCATCTCGAATGCACATCTGTAGTTAATAATGAACAATTGTGAAACAATTTTGGGCCATCTGCGCCGCTGTCGTTCACAAAACAAGAATTTTTTGGAAATAAGAAAACTCGTAGAGCATGTCGAAAAGTACGGATGTGAAAACAAGTTGCAGCAGTGTAGAATCCTTGAGGAAATTCTCCGCCTTCTTACTGATGGCAGTTCAACGATTCCAGATGAGGAGAGTGTGTGTGTTGTCGTTTGGGTGACACACCTCCAAGAGCAGAATAAACTGCCTTTTATGAATGAATCGCAATTCGATAATATCGTCCGATGGCTAACGAGCACACTAGTGAATGGCTCGGGTGGAATGGAGGTCATCTCCAGAATTTGCATTGTTTTTCACGAATTGTTTACTACACATCCCATGAATACATGGAAATATTTCATCGATGTCTCCAATCAAAATGCGGGTGGACTTTTGAAATATGTGTGTTGGAACAGTACCATTGATGTAGTTGTTAACGCAATCCGTTGTCTGGATAATCTAGTGGGCATTCTAAGTTGTTCACAACTAACCAAGGAACAGATTGATTTATGTGCTGATATAGGAGGAAGAATCTTGACGTTATTCTACAGCGATAGCGACTCTAAGCCAACGTTGGATGCTGATATTTTATCAGTGTACTTGTTTCATTCCTTGCAATTAACTCATCGAGTTGCGACAATAAACTCTGAGTTTGCCAAACAAAATGTATCGGAGTTGTTAGGCCTATCTAGAGCGTACTTGCACTTTGGCATAGAACATTTCAACGGCACTCCCCCGACGCCACAGAAGGTTTACATGTCCCAGCAAGCATTGTACGATTCGGCAGAAGACTTTGAAGGCAACATAAATGCAGAGAGAACGCGGAGCTGTGGTGGAAAAACCCCAAAAACGCGAAAGCCTCGTTTAAAATCAAATACAGGCGAGCGGAATGTGACCAACGCGAGTCCAGAGAGGAAAGTTGCACTTTTGTCCATGGATATGAGGACCAGTGATTCAGATGCGTCTGAAACGGAAAATACAGGAAATCGTGTGTTGTTTGAAAGGAATAGAATGGCGAAAATCCGCCTGGCGTCCATATCTCTGGTAGGGTCAGTTGTTAAATCAATAGAGCGGAGATTTCTCTACGGTTATTGGCATGCATTATTTCCAAGTGGAACAGGTAACTATCAAACTTCAGAACTGTTGTCATAAAATCCATAACCTTAGGATTGAAAATCGAATGTTATGGCATGCTTACACCATATGAATATAAATATTTAGTCATAACTTAAAAATGTTAAATTTGGAACATATGCTGTTTATCACACTGCTACGTTAATCCATTGCGGTGAAATCTGAAATTCATTATCTTTTTTCAAATATTGACAGATGTAAAAAAAAAATGGTGACATTGTAAATGTAAGGGTTTCCGGTCTTCGACCGGGGTTACAACTTTTCTCTTCTGGGGTATGTCCAAACCAGGCCACGCGAAGGTTTTCTCCTATGGGGTGTGTCCAAAGCCGGCTACGCGAACCCAAGTAGTACCGGGGATAAAGATTTTCTCCTTTGGGGTATCTTCGCCGGCTACCTGAACCAACGTCTTCATTGTTTTATAAAAAAATACAAAGCCTAACATTTTCATAGAACTTTCTCATTTGATTGTATCTTAACCCTATAAAATCTGCAATGGTATACCAATCAAGTTTTTAAATATTGTTTCCGTTATGTCTCAAATCCTTTGGTTAATTGCATCCTCACATCTTCTTCGTTTCCTTCTGCCTGGGAAATTGCTCGGGTTGTGCCTGTACCGAAGATCAGAGGTACTTTTACGGTGGATAATTTAAGGCCAATTAGCATTTTACCAGCATTTCTAAAATAGTTGAACATATAATACATGACCCCATCTTACAGTTTTTTAATGACAATTATATACTCGTAGATTATCAAAATTTCCGAAAGGGATTCAATACCACTAACCATTTATTGCATCTGAAGGATAGTATTAGGGATATGTTAGATACGGATGAATATGGAGTTCTTGTGATTATATACTTGACTAAAGCCTTCGATAGGATTAATCACTCACGGCTAGTTTCCAAATTGCATTTTAGCAGCATTTCTAAAATAGTTGAACATATAATACATGACCCCATTTTACAGTTTTTTAATGACAATAATATACTCGTTGATTATCAATATGGTTTCCGAAAGGGATTCAGTACCACTAACCATTTATTGCATCTGAAGGATAGTATTAGGGATATGTTAGATAAGGGTGAATATGGGGTTCTTGTGATTATATACTTGACTAAAGCCTTCGATAGGATTAATCACTCACGGCTAGTTTTCAAATTAATAAACATTTTTACATTTTCTTGTATAGCCTCCAAACTTATTTCATCATATCTATCTGGTAGTAATTTATATGTTTGATTTAATGGGGTGTGCTACAAAATGCGCTCTCAGACTCCGAGAAGCTCGTGTGTGGTGTAACGCGGATTGGAGAAACTCGGCCATTGAGGCATCAAGAATGTCTTATCCAAGGGCTCTGGCAGGACCGACAGACTATTTGTCACCAGTTCAGAAATTCTCCTCAAATCTCGACATACTGATCCGCCTAGAAAAGACTAGTCATGCGGCAACCTTCCTTTGGAGGCCCATGCAAAATGCACTGACGGTTCAAAGATGGATGGATCTTTTGGCATAAATACGTCCTACAGGTTATCCGACACCTGCAGGGTTTTCCATGCGGAAATCTTTGCTATACTGCAAGTCCTCAGCTTGATAAATCGACGAAAACTCGGGCAAGATGATCACATAACAGTCTATGTTTATAGACAGGCTGCTCTGAAGGCACTGAAGTCAATCACTATTAAGTCAAAGGTGGTTAATGAGTGCCGTTTGGAACTACAGCAATTGGCAGACATAATCAGACTGTGCTATTTCCAGTAACATAGAGTGTTTCTACAAAGACCTGACAAACCAGAAATTGTCGAGCAGATCTGACTAAATCTCTATGGCCAGCCATATCGAAATCTAGGACCAAAGATCTTTTTAACCTCACAACGAGGGCACGCTGACTGGCCACTGTAATGTTAGATCTTTAACATCAAGGTGGTAGAGTGATTCTGCCGACTCTGTGAGGATGAGGAGGAACTGGGGACAATCGAACACCTTATCTGTCAATGTCCTACTCTATTAAGACGAAGACATCGCTACTTACACGACACAAAATCTAGAATCTCTATCATCCCACGATATTGATAGCATCATGGGCATCATAGATTGCTTGAGATGGTTGGTTTGACATTAATTCATCTAAACCTCTCCTAAAAAGCCATCTCTGCTCTCTCTTATCTATACTCATCACCTCCATCATCTTCCACGACGAACACAATGGACTACAATGACCCCCATCCTATGGTGGAGGGTATACAAAAATATGTACTTTCAAATAGACGCTTTTGTATAAGACAATGATATAAATTATTACTAGACAGTATTTTGAATTGATATTAACACTTAGACATTTTCCACAAAACTATTTAAGAAGACAATTTTTTAAGCAAAGTTATAATTACAAAAGATACGGGAAAACAAGTCTGGAAATCCGCGAAAACCCCCACTCGATGGAATCAAATTCCTATTCGTTCGTAACTGATAATTACTCGCTCCCGTATGACCCATCTTCTTAATTTGTAATTATTGGATTTCGATACACGCATCAAAATACACATCCTGACCCACTATCAAAAACGGTGAATTTATTAATTAAATTCAAAAGAGCCTCACAACAAATTATTTATTTTTTTATAGTTAAAAATTTATATTTCGCTCAATTTTGAAGTTATAAATCATGTTTGTGTGATTATATATATGCATCATTATGTTTAGGTATTATCGTGAAAACCCCGTTCAGCATATGTTGCATTGGGACTATTAGAGCTTCTTTAACCCTGTGTCTTTTAAAGCATGCATGCCCGTTCTTAAATAGTGTTAAGGATTATATATATATATAGCTGCGAAGCTTTCTTTATTAAAGCAATACATGGATAACCATATATTGTTCCACATAGAAATCACATATTGGGTTATGTGCGTCTCGGTATATTTCTCAAATTTGTATTACTTTTTTTTATATACAAATACAGATTCTAGCCAGTTCGATATAAAACAAAACATTTGAGTTTCTTGGATAAATATTACACGAATTGATCTGTCAATTTGTGTGGGGGTACCAGAAGGGGTTTAACAATTAAACTTATTTTTCGCTGAACGGTATGTATAGCGGGATCCATTTCGAGGTTCCCTACTTTTTTATAAAAAAAAAAAAAACAGAAAAATTGAAAAACAGAAAATTCAGATTGAATGGGGAATGTTTATTATCATTTGAAAGAACATTCTTTGGCATTTATTTTTTGAAGATTATGTCTATCAAATGTTGGCCGCGGCTACGTATCAGATGGTCCATCCGTTGAGTCCAATTTTCGATGACTCGTTCGAGCATTTCGACTGGTAACTGGCGAATGACACGCGTGATGTTTTGCTCCAAGGCCTGAGTCGAAGTGGGTTTGTCCGCATAAACTTTAGACTTTACATATCCCCACAGGAAAAAGTCAAACGGTGTGATATCGCACAATCTTGGTGGCCAGTCGACCGGCACATAACGTGAAATTATCTGCTCACCGAAGTGTTCTCTCAGTAAATCCATTGAATGATGCGATGTGTGGGAAGTGGCGCCGTCTTGTTGAAACCAAATGTCGCCGATATCACTAGCTTCAATTTCAGGCATCGGTTATCATGGCACGATAGCGGTCGCCTTTGACGGTTACATTCTCATCGGCATCATTTTTGTATACAGTGATTCTGGTACGTCGGATCGGGAATCGGTCAATGGCAAAAAGATAGCTCTTAACGAGAGCTAAAATTTTGCTCATGGGTGTCAAGGTCGTGGGTCGACTGGAAAGTTTTTTTTTTATTTAAAAAAATGGGCTTAGCGCAATTGGCGAACGATTATTTTGATAATAAAACTGAATAATTTGTAAACGTTGTTCATGCGTAAGTCTTTCCATGATGAAATGCCAAACAATACTTAACAAAAATAACATGACACGACTCACACGTGGTCTGTCAAAAAAAGGCTATTGAAAAAGTATCTCTACTTAGATCACCATTTACTTTAAGTAGATCACCATTTACTGTGCCGAATTGTAAGCGTTTATGTGCACTAGTGTATTAACGATATGATCTATTAAATTTTGGTATGATTTGGGCATTTTGTGTGGGAGGTACCACGCCTATTTTTCACAGGGCTACAGGTACTTTAAAAACATTACACTGTGCAAATTTATGTAGTATTTCGTGCATTTAACGATATAAGCTGTTAAATTGTTGTACAAAATGGTATATTTGTGTGGGTCGTGGCAATAACCCAAATTTTTCACTGGACTGTAGGCACCTGAAAGCATTACACTGTACAAAATCTTAAGTATTTGTATGTACTGGTATTATAGTTGTTAAATTTTGGTGCAAAAAGGGACATTTGTGTGAGAGGTGCCAAAGGGGCGAGGTAACTTCGCCCAGATTTTCATGGTGGTGACGACTAATAAACTAATACTGTGTGTGGATTTTCAGAAAATTGGGATATGTAGTAACTTAGTTATTAGTCAATCAATACTTCATTAAATTTTAACCCTTTGTTGGGGTGGTACTAGAAGGATTGGACCAATGCGGCCCATCTTCGAACTTAGCCTGAGACAGACAAAAATATTACCACATATCAAGTTTGAAGACAATCGGTTACTCCTTTTGAGTGTTATCATGCGCACCAGCCAGCAGACAGACAGACGAACGGACGGACATTGCTCAAATGACTTAAAATGGCCCAAAACGGATTTTCTCCGAACACACTTGGGGTGTTAGGTCACTCCTTCGATGTGTTAAACTTTTGGCCCGTAGCAAATGATATATACCCTCGTCACACTAAAGTGAGGGTCTACAAATATAAAAAATCTGATATTTAAACTTTGCGTGTTTTGTGGGTGAATTTTTTTAACAACCGCAAAAAAGTAATACCATTTTTTAAAATAGTTTTCAATGGCCTATTCAACTATCTAGATCAGATTGGCTGGATGGTAATCTCCCTTTTGGTGGCCACGCAATTTACACAGATGGATCAAAGATGGATGTGGGAACGGGGGCTGGCATCTTTAGTGAATCTCTTAGCATTAGCAGATCTTACAAATTGCCAGACACCCGCAGTGTCTTTCAGACGGAGGTTTTTGCCATACTGGTTACCTTGCGTTTAATCAACGAGGGCTTTTCCAGGCAGGGTGAAAACATAACTATCTATGTTGAAAGTCAAGCTGCTCTGAAGGCACTGAACTTCAACGTCATTAAATCCAAGTTAGTAAATGATTGCATATTAGAAATGCAAAAATTAACAGTTAACGTCAAGCTCTGCTGGGTCCCAGGACACTGTGACATCACCGGAAACGAGAAGGCTGATGAGCTCGCACGGAATGGGTCAGCGATGGAAACCACTAGTGCGGTGTCATCACTGTATCTACCAAGGGGTGAGTTCTTCGGCATGATAGAGCGCTTCTACAGGGATCAAGTTGACTAGACCGGACTATAAAATCGCTAGGTCTCTCTGGCCTCGTATGTCACAAACCAGAATAAGGGTTTGCTGAACCTCACATAGAGGGATTTACGCCAGTTAGTGGGCGTTTTCACAGGCCACTGTAATGTTAGAGCGTTTACATCAAAGTGGCAACGGGACACAGAAGACTACTGTCGTCTTTGCACGGACGAAGAGGAGCTTGAAACGATCGAGCACCTTCTTTGCCAAAGTCCTTTTCTTTCAAGAAGAAGACACTGCTACCTAGGTGAGTTTACGATCGAAGCTCTGTCATCGCAAAAAATCGTCAGCATCGACAATTATATTAGCTGCCTGAAGTGGCTGGGGATGACAACCGCTCATCCATCTGCCTAAACAGCATTGTCTACTGCAGGAACTTCTCTATCCTCTCCTCTTTTAATTCAACATTTCTTTTTTCCGCTCTTCTCACTTATTATTGGGGTCCCCTCCACCCCCTCTCATTTTTAAATCTATAATTTTTTCTGCTGTTTTCTCCAAATCTTCAATTCTTTACAGTACTAACACAATGGACCTTTAGGTCTCCGAGTGGAGTGGTGCACGCCAAATTGGTAGTGTACTACGCGTCCTTTAACCTAACTATGCTTGGGCTATTTTTATATTTCCAAACATTTAAAAAAGTCGTAGCCCTAATGTACGTACTTACACATACATTTAAACTGTATCCTCACTACCTTTCTGTTCATTAGAGTACCCTTATTTTTCTACCTCACCATCTTTTGCTAATTTATTTCTAATGCAATCTGTTTATTCTATTACAGGTGATTCCCCAGATAATCTTTTGTACATTAGTCAACATGATCCCAACATGCGATGTCGTTGTGCAGCATTACAAGTGTGTGCCCAACTTTTGTATGGCTCCAAAGGATTTCTACACCAGGCTGAATTTAATGTCAAACGTTGCCCAATAACATTTATACCATTCTCTGTGAGTTTGGGATTCAAAGTACTCGCGATTTATCAGGCTCTTACTACAATACTTACCACGGAGTCGTCATTACCAGTACTAACACAATCCCTCAAATGTTTAGCGGTTTTGGTCCAAGCAACTCCATTTCAAAAACTTGAAAAGGGCTATGTGCAAGGTCTTGTGCGTTATGTTAGACCACTGATTTATCACCGTGATGCAGCGATACAAGTTTCTTCTTTGATGGTCTTGGAGTTTTTAGTGAGTTCAACGGAAGCAACCACAGAAATAGCCGAAGCTGTTGGGCTATCGCCTGAGGTTAATAGAAACATGGTTAGAAACAATACCAATCCCTTGGGGGAAGAAGATTTGGATATTATAGAAGACGAAGAATTTATTGAGTCGGATCTGTGCGACGAAGATTGTATGAAATCGATCGGATGCGTTAAAATTTCAGAAACTGAGAAAAGTTTATGTGGGGATCGATCATGGTTGTTGCTTCGGGTGTTGCACAATTTAGAGGAACACGACAATATAGTGGTGGCAACATCTGTTCGAATTGAAAGCATTCAGGTTTTAATTGCAATGAGCTCACACTTTGCCATGTTACAATCTCACCTGCCGCAAGTGTCTAAAGTGTTGCAAAACGCTATGGGAAACTCGTTACCCGATGTTCGTCTGTACGCTGCACGATGCGTTGACAGCTGTGCCTTCCAAATCAGCCGACAAATGCTGGATAATGCTTCGTCTTCCTCCTCAGCTGAAACGAAGGCCTTTAGTAAATTTTGGTCGGACATTATACCTGTAATCATGAATCACATTCGACGAGACGGCGAAGAAACCAGTACAGTGAGAATTGCTTTATGCGATGCACTGTCTAATATTGGCGTCGTTATGTTTGAAAACTGTTCCCATTCCTCACAGATAGCTCTGTTAAGTTTTCTTTCCGGAGTGAGCTCAGATGGATCCGACGAAACGATTGTACGTGCTGCGGCGGTCCGAGCATTGGCTGTTTATGTTTTGTACCCCTCTCTACGAGGTGATCTGGTATTCGTGGAAAATACCGCTGATCTGACACTACGTCTGGTGACCGATACAAATTTACTAGTACGCGTGAAGAGTTTTTGGGCGCTGGGAAACATTAGCGAGGCCTTAATCGGCAAAATTGGAGATGCCAAGGATAGCCATGAACGCATTTCTGATGAGTTGCTGTTTCGAATGATCAAATCCTCTACAGTGGCTTGCAGTGACAACGATAAGGTGCGGTGCAACGCTGTTCGGACATTAGGAAATTTGTTACGTTTACTATCTGACGATCATTTCAACAGTGCGAGTAGCCACTTAAATTGGCGGGAATTGTTTGAAAGAGCTATTTGTAAACTTACCGACTGCATACGTTCCTCAGGTAATGCAAAAGTTAAGTGGAATAGCTGCTACGCTATTAAAAATATTTTGTGCAACCATACAATATTCGTTACTCCTGACTTGTTAAACTGGCAAAACACTCTTTATCCAGCACTGTGTCATGTTATCGTCCATCACACCAACTTTAAAGTGCGTATAAATGCCTCTTCCGCAATAACCAATATAGCTGTAAGATCACATTTTGGAAATTACTTCGAGAAGTTCTGGTCTTCTATTTTGGAAGGCATAGAACAGTCGCACAATCTAGACAACTTTCATGAATATAATCATCGTGATAATCTGCAGGAACAGCTTTGTTTGGCTTTAGCACACATTGTGAAATGTTCTGAAAAGGACGACTGGGCCATGCTAAAGAGACATCTTTCACTTAAAGTGGAAACAATTCGAAGCACCTGGAAGCGCGTCGTTCTTCGTATGGTACCAGAGAAGGCAGCCCCCCTCTTGTCATGTTCGGTTTTTCTGACGACGCGAGGAAAATCTCAACACGACTTGACCGTAGATCAAAAGAATGCCAATGACTTTTTAGCTGAAACATTCGCAATAGAATAATACCTTGTCGAATAAAAAAGCAACGCAGAAAAAAACATAAAAACGCAAAATACATTATTGCTTCAATTAAAATTGTTTTCATTTCATTATAATTTATTTTATTTTGAACATAATTTAAATACATATTCATATTATATTTATAATTACAATTTTACTAATGTTGTAGGATACTAACCTATAAAATGTTTTCATTTTCTATTGAACACTAGTAATATTTATCTTTAGGTATATATGTATTTTGGTTTTGGAAAATTGGTGGTTATACTTTGGAGGTAAATATTGAAAAAAAAAATCACACTTTACGCTGGGTAAACTCTATCGATTACATTTTACAAAAATAATGTGCTCATTTGTATATTTGGTGGAATACACTGATAAACATTTCTGTCTCATCGGTAAATAGTATAGAGCAAATATAACAGTCGGTCCCAAGGAAGACATTTTAATTTCTATTCAAATTCCTCCAAGTCGACAATTCAAAGATATTGAAAAATGTCTTTATGTATTTAGTAATATGTCTGTTTCAGGCTGACACTGTTCATTGTATACATTGGCTTAAAAACAAATACAAATTGTTCGGAAGCCAGAATTGAAGATATTATTTCTAAAATATTCGATTAAATGATGAAAATTTAACTAAAAAAATCAACAAAATAAATTCGGTTTTAACATGGTAAAAATATAAATCGATTTCATATAACTTTGACTAAGTATGAAATGGACGCGCGCTTTGTGATGTAAAAAATCATAAAAACATGATCGATGTGACAAATCAAAATGGATAAAATTAAGTAACTAACTCACACCACCAGCACCACATTGTTGTTAAACATTGGTATTGGGATCTTCTAAGGGATATAAATTAACTAAAATGGCATAAAAGTGAAATCCGGCAGCTAGTACCACAAACAAATGCCAGATGGCGTGAGCCATTGGGATCAGGCCGTCTGATTTAAAGAAACATATTCCCACTATATAGAAAAATCCACCCAATTTAAGTTCAGTCATACCAGGAAATACATGACCCGTCCCGAAAACAGCCAAGGCCGGGCCTAATCCCATTAGTATGTAAAAACAAGTTTCCAAACATTTAAATCGTTCATGAAATATCTGTAAAAAAGGAATAGTTTCATTTGACCAATCACATGACAGGCGGTTTGTTTCGTATACTCCACACAAATACCTGTTGATAAGTGATACCAATTGCTGCAAGTAACCAAATCAACCATTCCAAGCATATGAGCAGCGTGGAATGGTTAGGATTTTCTAACTGTAGCCATGGGAAATAAGATGCAGCTATGAATATGTAAATCATAGCACGATCGCAGCGATGGAGAATATTTTTGACGCCACTAAAAGTAAGAAAAATATTGCAAATGATGAATTTTTTACACATATCAAGGCCAGACGGCGCAAAGGAACCAAAGACAAATAAAACAAAATAATTGTACTAAATTGTATATCATCAGAAACGAAAAAGGGCGAAACAAGAAAAATGGAAATTCAGTTTTTAATAAATTGCATTAAAATACACATTTAGCGACTATCAAAAATGACGAATTTATTAACGAAATTCAAAAGGGCCTAACGACAACAAATTTCTTTTTTCATATTTAAAAATATAAATTCATGTTTGTGCAAATTTATATATGCATCATTAGGTTTAGAAAACCCCGTTTATCAAACGACAACATTTTTCATTTTATTTAGTTTTTTGCCTTTTTCAAATATGATGCCCTTTCTATTTCTAAAATAGTAGAAACTATTTTTTTATGAATTCACGTTTATAGCCTGGGTATATCGCAAATCTTTCAAATAATTCCTTGTGAACATTTTTCAGTTTGGTTTTTGATCTTCTTAGTGGTCATTAGGGTTGAGACTAGATTTCTGTTTAGAAAAATAATGTTTAGCTATCCGGTAATAGTAGTAATTCAAAAAGAAGCACCTTCATGATGAATCGAAGATCATAGAAGTGTCCTGAGAAAAAATTATATTTTTTCAAAGCATTACCTTCTGGGTTGCTATAGGACTAACCATCCCAACCACCAACATGAGGATAAGCTCCCACACCCAAACTGGTCAGGTCTTTAATACCTGCACCGCGAGGTTCAATGGTATAGAATATAGCTCTAGATCATAGAGCGTACCAAGTAGGTTTGAACGATGTTCATATTAACAACTAACCATCCCAACCACCAACATGAGGATAAGCTCCCACACCCAAACTGGTCAGGTTCAATGGTATAGAATATAGATCTAGATCATAGAGCGTACCAAGTAGGTTTGAACGATGTTCATATTAACAACTACCGCGTGAATATCTCGGAGAGACTGCCTCAACAAACCCGATCTGCTCTGGCGCAGCTGAGATCTGGTTGGTGTAGCTGCCACAATTCATACAGGGTCCGA
This sequence comes from Eudasyphora cyanicolor, assembly GCA_963930755.1. NCBI lineage: Eukaryota > Metazoa > Arthropoda > Insecta > Diptera > Muscidae > Eudasyphora > Eudasyphora cyanicolor. The sequence continues at coordinate 250,839,490 of OZ005736.1, read as the reverse complement.
ATATATGCCCAGCGTGTAAACTAAATGATACGCTACACGTTTTCCGTTGCCCAGCCAAATGCACTCATCCTTTTCCCAGGACTCTATGGATGCACCCCATAGAGGCCGAAAAATTGTTTAATCTGGAAATCAACCTAACATATTGTGGACGAATATTTAACATACTGTTGCTATAACAATAGCGCCATGAATCATACTCTTGTTGAGTTGAATTTTATACAAATTGTTCTTTTCGGCGTCAAAAAGAAAAAAGTCTTGTTTCAAAACTCCATTCAACTGATCTGCAAACACGTTACACTTAATATGCAAAGCTTGTTAAAATTTAGCAGCCAATGTTACTCAGATCATAACAGGGGAAGACTGTTGTTGTTATTGTTGTAGCAGTATAGGTGTTTTTTGTCCATTAAGTGTTATTCGCCTTGTTTTGTGGGTTCTGCCGTATTGGTTTCAGGCCAAGGACGGTGACTGCTTCCACTGGATGGGTCCAAAGAGATCTGAGAACAAGTTTGGCAGGTAAGTTAAATAGGTGTAGTGTGGTCCTTGCTTACTAGCGCGACCAGTGTTCGAGGTATTGTCATCAATCCTTGACCAAATCGAATTGATGTGGCTACACCAGCCTGATCTCAATTGGGCCTAACTACTCTTGTCTGTCGTGGTAATTCCTCTGAATATGACCTTCGTCTCCTCGTGTAGGTAGTCCACAGAAGACATGAGGAGGCACCCATTTTGGCAGATCTGCAAGTCCTTTCACTGTGGCTTGCTTACATTCGGTGACCATACTGTCATACTGGTGCTGCATAGTTAACCACAGACCGACCTATCACTTTGTAAGAGGTCAACAATGATTCTTTGTCGGTTACCCAAGTTCTACCGGCTAGCGACTTGAGGATCTTGTTCCTTTTGTAATGTGTAAGAGACAATATTGTAATGTCCTGTTTTTTTATTCTTTCTTTTTAGCTGCTGCTTTTTAAAGCTACTGCTTTTGGGCTGTTCGATTTAAAAACATTAGACTTTGGCTTTGGAGTAACTGATTGACTTCAAATTTGGTATGCGATAATATTTTGCTCTATCTCCGGCCAAGTTCGAAGATGGGCGATATTGGTCCACTCCTTCTAGTACCTATCCCACAAAGGGTTAATATTTGGTGAAATACCTACTCGAATCTTCTGAAATTCCACACATTGTATTATTTTATTAGTTACTATCATCTCGAGAAAAATGGGTGAACTTGCCGCGCCCCTTTTGGTACTTCCCAAACAAATGGACCATTTTGCACCAAAAGTTTACATCTTATAACTTTAATATCATTGCATGAAAATACTTGGAATTTTGTACAGTGTAATGTTTTTATAGTACCCAGAATCCAGAGAACGGTGGGCGTTATTGGTACGCCCCTTTTGGTACCACCCACAAAAAATGACTATTTTGTACCAAAAGGTAACAGTATATATCTTTAATACCACTACATGAAAACACTTAATATTTTGAGAAAGGGTGGCGTTATTGGTACGCCCCTTTTGACACCTCCCACACAAATGGACCATTTTGCACTAAACGTTAACAGCTTTTAACTTTAAAATCAGTGCATACAAATGCTTGAAATTTTGTTCAGTGTAATGCTCTTATAGTACCTAGAGTCTAGAGAAAATTGGGCATTATTGACACGCCCCTTTTGGAACCTCCTACCCAAATGGACCATTAACAGCAGTTAACAGCTTATAACTTTATTACCAGTACATACTTTAGAGGTATTAAAATCAATTTAAATTGATAATCATTTAAGGTGAGGGGATTCATATGTCGGTTTACCCGCCTGAACTTTCTTACTTGTTTGTATATAAAGTAAGTAGAGTATTCTTCATGCAGGTTCGAGAAAATGTAAAATATGTATAAAATAACTTTGAAAACTTTCGACAAAATTTGAATAACTGTCTTAAGGGAATTGTGAATATTATCGATGGACGCCATTTATCGATACTTACTTCTGATTATCACAAAAACACGAACAATGGAAGAAAGTCGAGACGGTAAAAAGCAACGTTAGGGCTCCACCATAAACCCACGACACCAAGTATTGGCTGGAAGTTTTTGAACGTTCAAATAATTTGTTGGCACATATCACTGCGGGTACTATCCAGATGCCATGCGTTATAATATTTGCTATTTGTTCGATCTGTAATAATTAAAAAGTAAATTTTTATGGCTATCTCTCTCACGATTCCATAAAAGCAATCCACTTCATATGTCTGACCTCTGTTGGTTTGTATGCACACCCTGGCTCCGCCTTCTTATTCTTCCATTTTATATTCTTTAGTTGTAGCTTAAATGTTGAATTTGACTTTGTCCATGATTTCCAGAAGTTTGTTAAAAGGTTATCTAAAAACGAGTATTTATTTTGAACTTCCTGTATGACGTTTCTCATAGCGACCAGCGATATTAGCGTCTCCTTATTGCTAGTAGACTAAAGAATGAACCTGAAAATAGTAGGAGAAAATACAATAAAATTGGCACTAAGTTATGTACAAATTTATACAACAAATACACAAAACACTTTATTCGTTTTTTATGCGACCATAGCGATGGACGGATTGCCTCCATAAATATACGTACGTGCATACATATGTATGTGGCATGTGCATACTTTTCTTTACAAAAGCGATTCTCTCGCATATTCATAACAATGAATTGATAATACATTTTATAGAAAAAACTCTCATATATCATAGCCAGCCAATGATTATTTTTAAGAATCTTTAAAAGAGCTCCCGCCGTCGCTTTGTGTTTTTATTATTTCGCGAAAACATGTACCTTATCTTAGTCAGTAGCTTGCTAGCTACCCGTCGAAGTCCATTGTCAATTAGTTTAAGTTATTTAGGGGTGAAAAGAATGGTTTTGGTTTTATCATTATACAACTACCAATAATCCAATTGTTCGTTATCTATGACACGAACAAGTGGAAATTTATAATATGAGGGTCAATTTAAAAGTTATGTTACCTTACGATACGTGCACCTTCCACAAAACTTGGTACCTTGTGTGCAGCTTATTTTTTGATAATTAACACGACCATTATGTTCCTCATCAAATTAAAGTTGGGACCAAGATGTAATTTTCGGCGTGGATAGACATTTCCCTGTGGAAAAATTTGAATAAGTTATTAAGTGTGTTAAAAAGTTTATTATATGTGGGAAACAAAAACATGAAAGCCCATTTAACCGACACTTACTATGAATACTTCTATTACTTTTAAATTAATTTAAAATTTAAAATTTATTGCGTAAAATATTGAAAAGATCGGATAAGTTACCCCGTCAAAAATGTCGAAGGTACCAAATAAAAAATGATGACGAGTGTCGCGGTTTTGGAATACTCTACCATCCTATTTAAAATGCTTTTCCGTCAGTCCATTTAGTTTAAAAAAAAGCCTTAACACGTTACTACTCGGTATCAAATAATTACCATCTAGACATAACTCAATTCGCTTCATAGTTTTATATTTCTTATTAGCCTCACTTTAATCCCTGCGCTCAAATGTCGTGTCGCATAGCTGACAATAATTTCCATTAGGTTTAACATCTCGTTTTGGTTTAGGATGGTGCGTTAGATTTTTTATTTTAGTTTAGTTAGGTTTATGTTTTGATCAATATTTTTGATGGATCTTGGTACACTGCATCAAAATACACACCCTTATGTTTAGGTATTATCCTAAAAACACAGTTTTTCTAATGATAACATTTATCATTTTAGTTAGTTTTTTGTTTCTCCAGTAAAGTTTTCAAATACGATGGTACGTCCTTTCTCGTTTCTGGTGGAAAAAGATGGATTTAAAAAATCCAACTAGGCAAATACTGAACTGGGGTAGAACTTTAACGAGCGTTCCCAAAGCTGCCACTCTTACGTGCCGCTTCCGACCGAGTGGACCACATCCCATAATGTTTCGATTGTGTTCACACCATGATGCGGGGGAATACCAACTATGAAATATATGTATATCAACAGCCGGCACACTGCCGAATTCGAAATATTTTCGTCGAGCTCACAAATGGTGGAAACTTGGAAGAAATCCGAGCAGCGTGTGTAAAAGCATTTTGGTGAATTTTGATATTATTAGTGGTGAACTGCGGAGGCAGTCAGTGCTGGTGATTAGAAGTGATTTCGTTTTACTTAATAACGCCTCCCACATAGATCCGATAAATATATCTAAATGAAGAAACGCCGTTAAGCGAGGCTCTAGTGTACAATATGCTTATTTCAAAATTCATACTCGGACGCACACATGAAGCCCTATATAAACATTAACACATCCATAAGTTTTTATACATCTAGTATGCAGCTTAATTAAATTTGTTCTGAATTCACCTATCTTCCATTAAATCCAACAATACTACAGCGAGTTGTATGTTTGAAATGTTGTAAAGTTTGTGACTTTTCAGCTTATCAGCTTATCTAGGAAAATGCGGATTCTCAAGGATTACCGTTACTTCATTTTATAATTATTTGTTTAATGAACAAAAACCATCACATTATCACTTTGTTCCGTTTTACTTTGCAAATCAGTGGCACGGATTAAATTGACGGATTTATGAGACCGACAAGAACAAATGAAAAGTAGGCACAACAAAAATAATTGCAAAACACAAAGGTTGCAACTATAGTTGCCGGACTACGCAAATAACTAATTGCATTTACATCTCTGCGCCAGAAAACACACACACCGACCAGGGTTGCCAAAAATTGCTGTTGCCCAAATAAGCACAAGAAAATCCCCAACATAACCCCAAATACAACTATTTTTATTTAAAACAATTCAAACATATACAAAACTTCAAATATCATTAAACTACAACGTATAGGGTAATTCCAAAGCAAATGAATCAAAACGCAAATTTAAAATTTACGCCTTTTGATTTAAAAAAATTATGGCACAATAATTCCTGTAGTACGTACGAAATTTTTTAACGTTTTTGGTGTTCAAAATTAATTTTTTTAGTATAATATATATTTTCTCAAAATTTCTATTTGTTAAAATTGTCATATCTTCCTAATAGCTCTGGTACTTCTCTTCAGTGGTAAAGAATATGGACAGTTCTTTATAGTTTGACCCTTTAGTACCAAACAATTAAAGACGTAAATTGATACTTTTCCAGGATGTTCAAGGATTAAGGATGTGTTCTATATTTTGACCTCCGTCACCACAAAGACACATATTTTATTCCACTGATTTGTAGAAAAGTATCGGAGCTTTTCATTGTTATTAATATCTTCAAATACGCGAAGAGGTTAGGAAAATATTACCATTTTTACAAGACATATTAACAAATGTTGAAAAAAAATCCCTGCGCTAGGTAAATTTATAGATCTGTACCAAAATATTCCCACACACTAGGAAAATTATTGTGCAAAATTTTGTTAAAATGAAGAGAGCAAATTTTATGCGTTTTTCGAACTGCTTTTGACTTACTTAGGGTTCAAGAAATCTTTTAAAATAATTATGAATGTATATTGCAATATAATAATTAGCATTTAAAAGTTCATAAACTTCAGCGTTACCAGCAATACCTCAAGTCTCACATATATTGTAAATGATAATACCTAATAGGCTCGGACCATATTTTATTACACAGTTCAGATTACGTAAAATCAGTATATATTTGGTGGAATCATCTTTCAAAAAAATGGTTTGAAAAACATTATATTTTCAGAAAAGTATTTCGTTTACTAAGAACTTTAAATAGTCAAAATATTTTAAGATTATAATCAAATCAATCAATTAAAAATTCATTCTGTTGTATAAATTCTTAGCAACTTAAAGCATTTCTTGAGTTTTTATTAAAAATTTAATGTTTAAAAAATTATTTATTTTGCATCAAATAACCCCAGGAAACCCCAATTTTTTTTACAAAATTCCCTAATAAAACCCTTGACCCCAAATTATGTATTGTTTTGCTCCAATTTGCTTTGAGTAACCCAAGTATTTGGGTCAAAACTCCACTGACACAAAATTAACAGCTCCACCAAGGTATATTGAACAAGGTAGCGTACAGCGAACAGCTGATTTTCTCGCCATTTTTTCAGAGCTCAATGAACTGTCAAACTCATGGATGACATTTGATTGTTTGTTTACATTTTGTTGTTGGGAGCGTTATAAAAAATTTTGTACAATCAAACAAAATTCACGCAAATTAAAAATAATGTAAATTGTATTTAACATTTCCTATATTTAAATGTAAATAAAGCAAAGTGTGTATGTGTGATATCACATAACTTTATTAATTTCGTTTTAAAGTCCTATTGATGTCATTATAAATGGTATATAATATCTTGCAAATGTATGCCACGGTTTCGCAGAGTCGCGAATCCGTAATTTCGAATTTTCCATGACTGGCGCATGAGACAAGCTGAATTTTACCGATGTCAAGGGTTGTGTTGGCTGTTGTGGTTTGTAGATTGTTCTCATAGACGTGCCACTTAACAAAACTCCACAAAAAATTCTAATTGGGTCACATCGCACCATCTCGGAGGCCAGTTCACATCACCTCCTCGTGAGAGGACGATGCCATGTAGCATGAGTTGTGTGGCTATGGCGCCGTCCCGTTGGAACCACTTGTTTGTTCAATTTTGTTCATCAACAAATGGTAAACTAGGCGGAAGACAACACCCATTTTCATAAAACTGAATAATTGATGGACAATTCAACAGATATAGCTTGAACAATGTTGCAGCTAACAACTTATTATTTGTATCAACGACAAACATTGTTATTAAATTAAAAAATATATATAATACGTTCAATTCATTTTACATTATTCGTTAATCATATTGTTTATTGGCCGTTCTTACTTTTTTGCCTTTCGAACAAAAAAACGAACGATAATTTAAATTTCAAAATTTGGGTTTCACAATTTTATTGATTCAAAAAATTCTTTGTGTTTTATGTGAAAATGTGAATAGTGTTTCTTATTGTTAATAAATTCAATGTTTTCTTAGATTGTTAATTTGTGTATGTTCTATTTTACAACTTGTTTCAATGTTTATTTTTATATAAGTGTTTATGTTTAAATAAGTGTTTATCATTTAAATAATTGTTTATTTCATTTACTAATGTTGGGTCACTTCACTGTTGGTGTCTTTTTTTCTGTGAAAATAAAATATTCAAAGTTACACTTTTTAACACTTTTAAAACGTTAATCACAATCACGGGGGAGGCGCACGATTTGAAGCTAATTACTGTCGATTTACAACTGGTTTCAACTGCCTACCGTCCGGTCGTTGTAAGCTCTCTTACCCCGACAGACAGCCAGCAGCGAAAAACAAATGACGACACAAAGGGAAAAGGACAATAACTATGTAGGCAGCATTGGAAAGCACATGCATACTTGTGGAATGTAAATGCATTTGCACTCACATACACACACATGCATATACATTACTGTCTGAAAAAATAGCATAGTTTCCAAAAGATTGGTGCAACGTTAAACATTCTCCCCCCTCCGTGATTTGTGTTTACAATTAGTGATCTTATATTTACTTAATCCTCTCGAGCAATCGGACTTCTTACTGGACCAGTAAACACGAAGCCCCAGGCAGTTTGATGGGCTGTCACGGAGCCTAGTCCCGTGCTCCGCGATTCGTCTCTCCGCAGGTATGCATAGACGTCTCCTCCAAGCTCTATGTCGATGGGGTCATTGCTGCGCGCGTCTACGTCTGCTGTTGTGTGTCTGGCGAAATCAGTTGTAGGGTCATCTATTATCGGGTCGGCATATGGTCGACGTGGAAGCGTGTTGGTCACCACAGCCTCAATCCTGAGGGTAAATATATTCCTCTCGTGTCTGGATCTCAGTTGGAACTTTGTGAGTCTGTGGTTACCGCGTTGATATGTCGACAGTCCAAGCGTGGAAACTGTCGAAGAGGCAATTTTTGAGATCATCTCAGACTCACAAAGTAGTACCCGCAAAATTTTCCAGCCAGTTGAAGAAGATTCCGTTAGAATCTTCGCTGTCAATGTCGGAATGAACAAATTGGCCCTCTTGTATGGCAATTCAGGGATGGGGGTCACTCCAAGGGTCACGCCAAGAGAATCATCAAGCTGTGGTGCCCCGTGCAGCATGGTGTGATGTCGGTAGTCGCATTGCCGACATGCCGTGAGTGCGGGGCAATCTGGTGCCAAGTGACTCCTGGCCAAACAGTTTCGGCAGTACCCCCGTCTTTCCACTGTTTCGTACCTCTGGTACGGGGTAAGCCGACGAAACCGCAGGCATGAGCGTATTGCGTGGTCTTCTTGGCATAGGCCGCAAGAGAATTGCCATGTGGAGGGTCGGCGATTGTTGAGGCTCAATGGTCTGCTTCTGTTCTGGGCTGGTCCGCGGAGTACGAGTCTTCTCGACGTGGATGGGTCACGACTCTGGGCTGGGCTAGGCAACTGAGCAGCCATATCTGGAATAAAAGAAATGCGAGTACCCAGTTCTTTCACAAATAAATAGAGTGTTAGTTAATTTGAAAATAGTTTGACGATTTTCGTTATCGGTCGACTAATTACACCGTTAGCTGTCCGAATGTCAACGACCCTAATGTTTTGATCAGTTCCAAGGTATGTTCTTTCTATACGGCCTAATTTCCATTCAGTCGGGGCCAATCTCTCATCTTTAATTACAATTAAATCGTCTTCCTTTACATTTTCTGTTTGATACTTCCACTTATATCGACGATGTAGCTCATTTAAATACTCAGTTTTCCATCTTTGGCAAAAATATTGAGAGATTATCTTTAATCGTTTCCACCGATTGGCAAGGGTGATGTTTCCGTCTGAAACATCTGGTTCCGCTGGGGTCAAAATGGAGGTACCTATCAGAAAATGAGCTGGGGTAAGAGGATTTAAGTCGGAAGGGTCATCGCTGGCAGGACTAAGGGGTCGAGAATTAAGACAGGCTTCAATTCGCGCTAAAATGGTCGAGAATTCCTCAAAGGTAAAATTCATTTGCGGTATAAATTTTCGTAGATGTGTTTTGAATGATTTAACTCCCGCCTCCCATAATCCTCCCATATGAGGGGCACCGGGAGGAATAAAACTCCATTCTAAATTTTGATAAACATTGTTCTGGGTGGCGTCCTTTTGCAGATTCTTCATAAACTCTAGCCTATCTTTTTTTATTAACTCTGCTGCTCCTACAAAATTAGTCCCATTATCTGAGTAGATCTTGGCTGGACTTCCTCGTCGCCCAATAAAGCGAGATAAAGCAGCTAAAAAGGATTGAGTTGACAGATCACTAGTGGGTTCTAAGTGAATGGCTTTTGTGGAAAAGCAAACGAAGACGCAAACATAACCCTTTGTTATTAAACAAGCTCTTCCTGTAAAATTCTTTATGTTGAAGGGTCCTGCAAAATCTACTCCTGTATTGGTAAAAGGTCGAGTCAGTATAGTTCGCTGGGGCGGAAGTGAGGCCATAATTTGCGTTTGAGTCTGGTGTTTATACAAAACACAAGTTCGGCAATTATGAATTACCTTCTTGATTAATGGCTTCAATTTAAATATCCAGAATTCAGACCTGATTACTCGAGTCATGAGTTGATTTCCGCCATGCATGGTAATTTTGTGAACAAATTCTACTAACAAAAGGGCTAATCTCGATTCGTATGGGATAAGAATGGGATGGCGCTCGTTATATGTAAGTGCTGGGGACTGAACAAGGCGGCCATTTGCCCTAATGATTCCTTTTGAATCAATGAATGGATTGAGAGATAAAAGACTGCTACCAGATGAGAGTCTTTTCTTTTGGGTTAACGCTAAATACTCCTCTGCGAAATAACGCTTCTGTGTTAAAACAATAAGACGATCTTTGATATCTTGGATTTCACCGTGGGTGATTTCTGCTGAAGAAATTCTAAGTCGGGTCCGATTGACGCCGGTATTTCTCCAAAAACGAATTGCAAATGCTAAGACTTTATATGCTCTTGATAGAGAAGAAAATCTATCCAAAGGATCTTCAACTGTTGTGGTCGCGAAAACTTTAACTGCTTTTGCTTCTAACTCTGTGTCGCTCATAATGTCGTGTCTAGGCCATCGGTCTTTTGGAAACTTCAACCATTGGGGTCCAGTCCACCACAAATGATGTGACTGCAAATCATTTGGCGAACATCCTCGACTGGCTACATCAGCTGGGTTGCTTTCTGAATCTATGTGCTTCCAATTTTCGTTGCCTACATTATCTAAAATATCTGAAATTCTATTTCCTACAAAGGCACTCCATGAACAAGGGGGTTTTTTGAGCCATGCTAACACAATTGTTGAGTCAGTCCAAAAGTGAGTTGAAATATTTTCAATTTGTAAGTTGGGAACCACCGCTGTGGTTAATTTTGCTAAGAGAACGGCTCCGCATAATTCTAATCTAGGCAGAGATATTTTTTTGATGGGTGCTACTCGAGTTTTCGCTGCCAAAAGAAACGTGTCGACTGTTTGATCTAAATGTTCTACTCTAACATAAAGAGTCGCGGCGTAAGCGCTTTCTGAAGCGTCACAAAAACCATGTACTTCAATTTTACTTGAGGGTTTGAATCTGATCCACCTAGGTACTGAAACTGAATCTATTGAAGGACAATTTTTAATGAAATTCTTCCAATTCATTCGAGTTATGGGCTTCAACGCGTCGTCCCAATCTACTTTATCCAGCCAGACTTGTTGCATGATAAGCTTTGCTACGATGATTACTGGAGCCAACCATCCACATGGGTCAAAAAATTTGGCAATTGTTGAAAGGACTTCTCGTTTGGTGCATAATTCCCTTTCTTCCGTGGGTGGTGAGGTGAACGTAAAGTTATCAGCCGAAATGTTCCATCGGATACCTAGAGTCTTCGTTGAAGTTCCTTCCGAAATATCCAACCAATTGACCGGCAAGAGTGAGTCAGGTGGCAGATCGCGAAGTAGATTGGGGTCGTTTGAGCTCCATTTTCTCAATTCAAAACCTGCTGAGTCCATGGCTGCTACTAATTCTTTCATAGACTTAAGGGATTCTTCTACAGTGTGACCTCCAGCTAAAACGTCGTCGACATATAAATTTTGTTTTATAATTTCCGAACCTAATGGGTATGTTTCTTTAACATCTTCTGCCAATTGAATTAGGGTCCTAAGAGCGAGAAATGGGGCGCAATTAATTCCGAAAGTGACTGTCGAAAGTTCAAAGTCTTCAACGGGGTCATTTGCTGATCTTCTAAAAAGAATTCTTTGAAATGGGGCCTGACTTGGGTCGATTTGTATTTGACGATACATTTTGGTAACGTCCGCGTTGAATACATATCTAAAAAACCTCCATTTTAAAATCTGCAATACTAAATCCTGTTGAAGAATTGGCCCTGGATGTAAAATGTCATTAAGACTTTTCCTATTTGATGTGGGACTTGACGCATTGAAAACTACCCTAAGTTTAGTAGTAACCCTATCTGGTTTAATAACTGCATGATGTGGCAAATAGTAGTGAGGGGTCTTCTCGATTTCCTGGGGTCTCAGTTTCCGCATGTGTCCAAGTTCCAAATATTCCATTATCGCTGCGTCGTATTGAGATTTGATTTCGGGCGTTTTTTGAAACTTTCTTTCCATTCGATAGAATTGCGCCATTGCGATATTTCGAGATGCTCCAAGTTCAGCACAAGATTTGAACGGCATCGTGACAATATATCGTCCATCTTCATTTCTTCGCGTTGTATTTTTGAAATTTGTTTCGCAAAAGGTGTCTTCTGCTGACCTCAAAACTTTTTTTGGGGTCTCCTCCACCTCCCAAAAACGTGTGAGAATTTTCTCGATCGAAACTGTATTGTAAAGTGAAATTTTCCTATCATTTGTGTTTGATTTTTCAAGGGGTCCGCCCACTATCCAGCCAAAAACGGTGCTTTGCGCTAGTAAAGATCCTATAGATTTCATTGGAGCTCCTACTGTGTAAATTAAGGGTCCTATGTCTAAACCTATCAGAAGATCTATGGGTCGGCTTTCGTAAAAACGAGGATCTGCTAACTCGAGTTGGGTTGTTTCTCTATGTTGATTTTTATCTAGGGTGCGCGACGGCAAATTAGAAGGAAGGGACTTCAAAACGGGTGCCCAAACTTCTAATTCAAAACTAGGGTTTGTACGAGAACAAAGGTTAAAAAGACAAGCTTTTGTTGAAGTTTCTGAAACGGTTTCACTTAAACCGGTAACATGAACAAGACTCTTCCTAGTTGGAAGCTTCAATTGGTTTGTAATCTTCTCTGAAATAAATGTTGATTGAGATCCAGGGTCGATAATCGCTCGTGCGTCATATCGCTGCCCTCTAGATTCAATTTGAACAATCGCTGTGAAGAGTAGTGTTTCTTTCGATTGCTGCTGGCTAAGTTGTGAATTTTCCTTGAGAGTTAGAGTCGTTATACTAGGAGTTTGAAAACTAGGTGTGGACTGTAAACTAGGAGTGGATTGTACTAGGGTGGTTAGAGCTGCCGCACTGGTACTAGGTCGTACGTCATCTCTAACCGGTTGTGAATTTGTAGGTCGGGCCTCGTTACCCTTATGTAATAAAGTGTGATGTCTTTGATTACATTCCCTACACGTGAAACGACTCTTACAATCTCTTACAACATGATCCGAAGTGATGCAGTTGTAACAAAGATTGTGAAGTTTTACTAAGTGAATGCGATCATTCACGTTTTTCTCAAGGAATTGTGGACAATTACGTAACAAATGGTTTGCCTTGCAAATTTGGCAACTCGGTCCATTTGTACGACTACTAGGTTGCGTAGATGTGCTAAATCTGTTGCTATTGTTGAATCTTCTTTGCGAACTTTGAGTCTGTTGCGCAACATTAGTTTGAAATGACTTAACCCTATTTTCCTTCATACTATAATCGGGTCTAGGCTGATTATTTTTGGAGAAATGGGGCTTAATATTTCCTACAGATTCTAAAGTTTTGAACTTGTGTGTCAAAAATTCATTCAAATCTTTCCAAGACGGTAGTATGGAACAGTCTTCCAAACCGTTTTCAAATTCTTCTAAGAAATTTCTCGGCAGTTTCGTAGAAGTAAGGTAAACTAAAATTGGGTCCCACCCCTTTACATCTACCTTGAGTGTTTCTAGTGTCTGAACGCAACCATCAATAGTGCGTTGAAGTTTTTGGATCGAAGATCCTGAATCTGCCGAAACTGGTGGTAAACTAAGTAAAGTCTTTAGCTGTTCATTAACTTGCATTCGTTTATTCTCGTATCTGTTTTCTAAGTTTTTCCATGCTAGATCAAAACCTTCATTTGTTAGTGGTACGTTACTAATAATTTCCCGTGCCTCCCCCGCGGTTTTTTGTTTTAGATGGAAAAGTTTTTCTACTTTACTCAGTCTAGAATTATTTCTGTACAAGGCCGAAAACAAATCCCGAAAAGTAGGCCAAGCGCTGTATCCTCCATGAAATGTGTCGGTGTCGCATGGTGGTAAACGTAACGATAGATGGTTGTTTGGCTCAACTGTTTCCTTTTTTCGGGTCTCCGATTCTCGTTCGAACTTTTCCTGCTGCCTTTCGTCGGTTAGTGCTAAAATTTCTCCATTTACTGCGCTTAAACATCGTTTGTATGTCTCTAATGCCTCTTTATAATGGGTCCTCAACTTTGATTTATCGATTGGGGCCTCATCTTTTTCGGGAACACGGTCTCTACAATCTAAATAGGCCCTTTTCACTTGATCCCAAACAGAGTTCAATTCTACACGTGTCACTTCTAATGAGTGAATATTATCATCGGTGCTAGTAGCAGAGTAACCACTCTCAAAGTCTATCAGGTCATTTACGCAATTTACAAATTTATCACGTAAAACTTTATCCATATTTCCTCCTTCTTAAATATTTTCTTTGTCAAATTTTAAACTGGCTAAAATTTCAAGAAACTTTTAAAATTGAGCTTTTCTTTTAACAATTTCTGTAAAAACTTACTTTGCCAATATTTGCAAAATAATTTCAGAAAAACGCTAAATATTTGTTGAATGGGGTCAATCTTTTACGGTCCGACTTTGCTTTTTTCCACGAATAGATATAAATAATGGCAGTTTATTTTGAACTTGTGTCGTTTGTGCGAAAAGTAAGAAATTTTAGCGATAATAATTTTTATAGACCTGGGTCTTTTGGAAAAAAAATTATATAAATAAAAATTTGGACGAAAGTAATTCTTTGTCGGCTAGTGTACTCTCAAAAAAAAATTATCAATCAACTCTTCTTTGACAAAACAAAAAAAAAATAAAAAAAACGTAGGAAAGTGATTTTTCTATCAGAAAAAATTCAATCAAATCAAAAAACAAAATTTTGTAAGAAAGTGTTTTTTGCAAATTTATAACAAACAAAAAAAACAAACTTTGTAGGAACGTGTTTTTTCCAAAAAAAATACCCAAATTTTGTAGGAAGGTGTTTCACTTAATAGATTTTTCGAGCAAATTTATTTTTCGTAGTAAAGTGTAATTTCCAAAAAATTAGCACTTAATAAATTTTCGAGTCAAATTTATTTTTCGTAGTAAAGTGTAATTTCCAAAAATTAGCACTTAATAAATTTTTGTGCAAATTTATGTTTCGTAATAAAGTGTAATTTCCAAAAATTAGCACTTAATAAATTTCTAAGCAAATTTATTTTTCGTAGTAAAGTGTAATTTCCAAAAATTAGCACTTAATAAATTTCTAAGCAAATTTATTTTTCGTTGTAAAGTGTAATTTCCAAAAATAAAAATAAATTTCAATAAATGTAAATTATTGTGTTAGTTCTGTTTAGCTTTTGCCGAAATGTCCGTCCGATCCCATCAACCATCAAACCATATGTTCTTTCATTCCTTTCTTTACGGCTGAAATTATGTTTTCCTACTTCTCCCTTTTTTTCTATTTCACAAAAAAAATCCAGTGGTACATTAACCTTTGGGTTCCCTAATCAAGGCAAGAAGTGAAAACGAATGAAAAGACAACGAGAAACCAACGAAAAAAAAAAAATCCGCTACCTATGGTCTCATATGCATCGATGTACATAGACTGGTGTTGTTGTTGTTTTAATGGGTACGAGGGGTCGAGTTGAAAGTGTCGGCACAGGAACTTTTTTATCAACTATATCAAGATTTTCGCGTTAAATCGGTTGGAAACTACAGTAATGCTGATTTGTAGCACAAACCACACATATTAATGGCAATAGAGATTAAAAAATCGTAAATTTTTTGACATTTTTCAAAAGGGTTTTTCTATTGAATCTAAAGCAATACGAGGGTCGTTCAAAAAGTTGGAACACGTATTTTCTAAAGCAAAAAAATAAATTTATTTTTTCTTTTTAATTTATTGATTGGGATTGATTTTAGCGTCTCCAAAGCATCAGCTAATATCATACGGTCGATTTCTCCCTCAGAAAATCGCATATAAAGAAGGCAAAAAAAAATATTTTTTTTTTTCTAAGTTGCAAACTTGATGTTTAAAGTACCCAAAAATCACGAAGTAATTTGTAGGGTTTTCAAGCCAGTCAGCGGATGAGTCGAGCCAATAAAAATCTTTCCTTTTTTTTTCTTTTAAGCAGCTAATAATAATAGTAATAAGAATAAAAGTAAGCTTAATAAATATAACCGCGATTTAAGCAGCCGAAAAAATTCAAGAAATTTTCGCTCTTTTGTTTCGCAAGAAAGTTGTCCGTCCACGCGTTATTCAGCACAAAATTATCTGGAATTCTTGCTGAGGTTTTCGGAATAAGTCAATGGGTGTCCGTCCGCGCGTCCGAAATCTTAATAAACTTATCTTAATAATCGTATCTTAATACTCTTATCTTAATATTCTTATCTTAAAAATAACTTGATGGCATAAATCGACTCGACTAGCCGCTGGCTTTCAGAAAAAGTCATCAGAATGCGTAATAAATTATTTGAACAAATTATCGAAGGGTTTTCAAAAAGGTTGGGTCGCTATTTTCCTAAAGTTTCGAAAACTAGAAAACAGTAAAGTCGCGCGTTGTTACCGAAAAAATCGTCAAAAAACTTTCATAGGTTAGAATGCATGTAGGTTATGCAATAGGTTAGTATATATGTAAAGGGTATATATGTGTAGCAATGTGTAGGTATGTAACTGCAAGCTAACTGCACTTATGTAAGTATGTATATCAAAGTATATAAGTGTATGTATATAAGTGCAAGCTAACTGCAGTTAAGTGTTCAGTTATTTTTATATATATGTAAAAGGCAAAAACCAAGCCAGCGTCGTACATAGGGCCAGACCCGCCAAAATCTCCTTCATATAGCAATATGGCGGAGTTCGAAAAAAAATGGTTTTGGCACCCTATGTAACAACGCTACCTGCACAAATTTTGGGTACTCACGTTGATCCTGTAATAAGTGTCTTACTCTTATTGTTCTCGATGTTGCTGGCGTGGGTCGCTGGCTCCTTCTTCCTTCCTTCTAGGGTTATTTGACTTTGGCGGGGTCCTTTTTCGGTGTCGTGCTGGGTCTTTTTGTTGTTGTGTCGAGTCTTTTTTTTTTTTATAAACCGTTAAGGTTAATTTTTGTTGCACAGTTTTGTTCTAAAATTCAAAGTTCTTGTTGTTGTTTAAGTTTTTGATTTTATACCGAACCGAACCGATATCGATTTGCGAAAATTAATTTCAAAAATTAACTTTAAATTTATAAGAAATTTAAATATAATTTTTGAAACTTTTCTTTTGCACTTTTCACTGATGTTGGATTGTTTCCACTTTTTTCATCACATTTATTGTCACTTTTAATATCACACTATTCACCTTTTCACAACGTTATTTTTTAATTATTTAAAAAAACACTTTTGAATCCGGTTCGCATAGGACCAAAATGTTTATTGGCCGTTCTTACTTTTTTGCCTTTCGAACAAAAAAACGAACGATAATTTAAATTTCAAAATTTGGGTTTCACAATTTTATTGATTCAAAAAATTCTTTGTGTTTTATGTGAAAATGTGAATAGTGTTTCTTATTGTTAATAAATTCAATGTTTTCTTAGATTGTTAATTTGTGTATGTTCTATTTTACAACTTGTTTCAATGTTTATTTTTATATAAGTGTTTATGTTTAAATAAGTGTTTATCATTTAAATAATTGTTTATTTCATTTACTAATGTTGGGTCACTTCACTGTTGGTGTCTTTTTTTCTGTGAAAATAAAATATTCAAAGTTACACTTTTTAACACTTTTAAAACGTTAATCACAATCACGGGGGAGGCGCACGATTTGAAGCTAATTACTGTCGATTTACAACTGGTTTCAACTGCCTACCGTCCGGTCGTTGTAAGCTCTCTTACCCCGACAGACAGCCAGCAGCGAAAAACAAATGACGACACAAAGGGAAAAGGACAATAACTATGTAGGCAGCATTGGAAAGCACATGCATACTTGTGGAATGTAAATGCATTTGCACTCACATACACACACATGCATATACATTACTGTCTGAAAAAATAGCATAGTTTCCAAAAGATTGGTGCAACGTTAAACACATATTTTTTAATAAATGGTCCATATACATATGTACGAGTATGTATTTTCTTATAACATGAAAAACTTATTTCCTAACTAGAAAATAAACACAACCTGAAAATTGGTTTTAACATGAGGAGTAGCTCTTCAACCCAAAGTCCTCTACGTCATCAGGAGGCCCTTTCTGCTCAAAAGGATCTTGCTGTCGGCATTTTGAGTTAATTACATTGCACGAGAGGCCGGCCGTCTTCCATTTTATGCATTTACTGCTCCATTTTTTCTGTTCTGCCTCCTTACTGATATGGGTGATATGTATGACACGTATGGCCGCATTCAGCTTATGCATCTCGCCACTCATTTGTAAGGACAAGCTCTGAAGAGACAAACCTTTTAAAAAATGTATTAGAAGGAGTAAAATCGTTGGAAAGCTCGACCGGGCAGTATTGTATTATATGCCATCCATCATCAATGCTACTCAATACTGTAACAGCAAAAACATCCGGGTGTCATGAAGGATAATGACACTATCCTTCCGAGATTAAAATGAGGAAATTATTTCAATTTTATAGATTCTTAAAGACAAAAATTACATTGTGTGTGTATCCCAATGCAAGAGAAAACTTGTTATACTGAATAAAATTGCAGTCACCAGATTTACTTTAAAGGGTAATTGCACGTAAGTTTGAAATATTAGAAAAAATTATCCTTTTCAAAGAAAATCAAATTTCAAATAAAAAATTTATTTGACAACCAATTGTTGGTTAGCTGTTCGAGTCGGCTGCCTATTTTGACAAGCTATTGTACGAAAATAATGTATCCCACTTTTGTTGTTGGGCAAGTGATTTTACCTTCTATTATTGTATCATGAGCTCCACTAAAAAGGGGCCACGGCTTGTGGTTTGTTTGATTAATCGTACAATATGCGATATTTCGTCCAAAAATAGATTTAACGTACAACTTTTGTTCAATGACACTGAATTTAAGTTCCTATTTACACGGACTGAATGTTCTGCAGATTATCGTCGTTTTGTAGGAGAGGCAGTCGGAAAGAGGGGAAAAACTCTCCCGTACTCGGGCTCAACGTTTTATGTTATTCATTCGCACTTTGAAACAACAACAATTCACAAAGAATAGCCGAATCAAAATTACGCCGTGTAAATGCAAAAGCAAGTTTAAAAGAGAATTAGCGGATAATTTGCTGAAAAAATATCCTCGTGTAAATCTGGACTATTGAGCAAAAAATAATTTCCTTAAATAACAAAAGAGCAATTTTATAAAAAATTTTGGTCCAGATTTGTTTTGGCTTTTCCTGTGTGAATTGTTGTTGTTTCCAAGTGCGAACCAAAAACACAAAACGTTAAGTACGACAAGTACGAGTACGGCATACTTTTTTTCCCCCGTTTCCGACTGCCTCTCTCGTATGGCGTACTCGTACTTATCGTACTCATCGTTTTGTGTTTTTCGTTCGCACTTGGAAACAACAACAATTCACACAGGAAAAGCCGAAACAAAACAAATGAAAATAAGTTAAGTATTGAAAAAAAAGTAAGCGTGTGAACGTAAATACTTTTTCAAAAGAGAATAAGCCGATAAGTTACTTAAAAAAAAGTACCATGTAAATGGGGACTAAAGCATATTTAAGTGACTTAAGCTGAGTATAGACGATTGCCAGATCGGCAAACGTTATCAACCCTGTTAAAGTGCTGCAAATATACGGGCAATGACAGATTGTTAGACAAAGGTGAATTGACAGTTCAGACGATTGCAAGAAAACATTACAATTTCATATATTTACAATAGGCATGTTTTCGTTATAAGCTAGCAATTTTAGTTTAGCACTTTGCAACGAAAACAACTGACTTCCACTAACTGGCACATAAGCAATAAGTGGCGGATTTTCACTATCTGGTAGCAATGGCGTCATGAGTTGCGAAGAAAGAACAGTGCGAAACAGACAAAAAATCGTGAAAAGTATTTATAAAACGTATATTTACTATTCTATGTTCAATTGTTTACACTCTTTTTGCAAATATTAAATTATTTCCCATTTTTTTTCTTCTTCTTCCCGTTAATTCACAATAATTGATAACAAGCTCTCCAAAATATGGGATGCAATATTGCTATATATAGGGTGCCCAATCTGGCAACATCATACTCGATTAAGACATGAACACAAGCACCAAACTTCATCGGGAACTAGTTTAGCACTTTTAACAATTCCCTAGTCCTGAAGCTATGTATAGACGATTGTGAGATCGGACAACGTTATCAACCCTGACAAAGTGTTGCAAATGTACGGACAATGACAAATTACACAGTGCAACAACCAAAATGGGAATGGGATGAAACAAATTTCAAATGAAAGTTGACATTATCCATAACAAAACCTTCAAGGAAAAAACCCTTTGTAAATATTTATATGCACGATTGCCAATAAAAATATTTTAATGTGTTGCCAAAAAGTGTTTCTCTGACAATGGCGCCAACATAACAATCTGCAAATTATCTCACAATGACTTTTCTGCTAACGTTGCAAAACAAAAATTTAATGTTCACACGGTTGTACGTTCACCGGGTTGCAATTTCCCTCATTTTCTGACAATATTGGCTGATCTGGCAATCGTCAACCGAAGAATTGAACGCTAAACATTTAAGCTTTGTTCCTTTACCTACTACAAGTTACTAGTTTTACTCCAAAAAGCGTTCCCTTACTCAACAAACTAGTAAAAATAGTATACAAATTTAAGAGAGAACTTTCAAAACGTCTTTCTCTTTTACTAATTTTTACTCGACAAATTTTTCCGAGTAAAAGTAGTAGCATTCAAAATACATTGAAAGTAATATAACAGAACTGACCTCATTGGGCAATATTTTGGTTTGACTTTTTAGGACCTTAGAAAACAAATACCAATTGATTGGGATAAAATTCAGCATTTTGTATTTTATTTTACCCAGAATCGTTTCAAGGAGCAAGTCGCTTCTTTGGTCCATATTTTGGTATAGTATGTGTGATATCTTCCCCGCCTTTGATATGAATACCACTTTGGTATCCCTTTATCGATTCGGGATGTATGAAAGCCTGATACAGCCTACATACATTTTCTCCAGCCAGGGGATAATGTACTTCAACATTTTCTGCATTTCTGCTGGAGTGATGCCATCTGGTCCAGGTGACTTGAAGGGTTCAAAGCTGTTAATAGCCCAGCTTATTCTGGATCTCTCAGCAAGCTAGCAACGCTCTCAGTCCGCTCGCATTCTTGTTGATCTTCGGGTTCTGTTGGTGTGTTCCCCGGGAAATGTGTGTCGAGCAGTATATTCAGCGACTGCTCGCTGTTTTTTGTCCAGTTATTTGCCTCATCCTGCAAGTAACCCACTGTACAGGGTGAAGCTGTACAGCCTTGCGGCATCGGAGACCTTTTCCACTTCGCCACAGAAGGTATACCAAGAGCGTCTTTGCGCCTGCCTTAGCTCCTTCTTATAGATCTTGATAGGCATCCCAATTATTAGCGACCCCAGTAGATTTAGCCTTGTTGAATAGCTTGTTGCATGTCTTTTTCCTAGCCGTTAGCTCAGAAGTCCACCATTGAGGTTTAGTTTTACCCTTGCACTTTGTTTATGGACAGGCTTCTTCAAGGGAACTATTGAATGATGTGGTGATGTGCTCGACCAGATTATCCAGACCGGCTTTGTCATTCGGTTCGTACAGAAGTTTGGAGTTGAGGACTTTCTTGAAATTCTTCTCATACAGGTGCCACTTTGTCTTTCTCACATTTCTGTGGACGGCAGGTTCAGGCGCCTTTTCAGTGAGTTTGAACTCAATATAATGGTGATCTGAGAATGAGTGGTCGTCCAGTACATTCCACCCAATAATTTTGTCTGACAGCCGGTCAGTAGCAAACGTTACGTCTAGTACTTCTTGTCTGTCTTTAATTGTAAAGGTCGGTTTATTACCTACGTTACAAATACTTAGGTTGGTAGTTAGAATAAAGTCAAGAAGCGAATCACCCTATTGTTTATATCCGTACTTCCCCAGATAGTATGATGAGCGTTCGTGTCTGCGCCAATAATCAGCTCGACCTCGTCAGACGTTGCTTCTTCTACTACTTCCCTAAATAGAGCAGGCGGTACTACAGCTTCATAAGGCAAGTAACTGGACGATGTCTACTGCACCTGTGGGCAGGC
The DNA here is from genome assembly GCA_963930755.1 of Eudasyphora cyanicolor. Lineage (NCBI taxonomy): Eukaryota > Metazoa > Arthropoda > Insecta > Diptera > Muscidae > Eudasyphora > Eudasyphora cyanicolor. Next base: position 250,817,863 of record OZ005736.1, on the reverse strand, counting down.
GCAGCAATAGAGCCGCTGAGGCTGCTTTAGCGTGATGGAGGTTAATCTGTAGAATTCTTACCATCATTGGTAACTGACAGATTAACATCCACCCCGACAAGGGTGTTATCGAACTCTTCGTCCGTATCCCCGCCAGATGCGTCAAAGAATCCGGAGACTCCCCTCTGTGTCAGAAGTAGTGCTTTCGTCTTCAGAGAAGGACGTTACAGATCTTCTGTTAGAGTTGGAGTCACCAGAAATATTGGGCGTGGGTACCTCCGCACTTCCAGAAAGCCGTGTATCAACCACGGTGGATGACTCCGCAGTGGGAGCTATATCCTGCTTGTATACCTTCAAGACTATAGTCTCGAAGCCATATTGTAGGGTTGCACTTGCACATTGTATATGGGAGGTGGATTCATTAAGGATCAAATTGACCTGCCGCTTTTTACCATTTGCCTCACCCACCTTGCTGATTCTCCAATTATGGCCGGGCTGACCAGGATTGGATTCTTTTAATATTTCTAATATGTCAGTGGAGGGCTCTTCTGTAACCCAGGTGATGGCTCTAGGGTGACTAGGGATGTTGTCAATGTCTATGCAAACAGCAAGTGTATACATTTCTTTACTGAAGGACTCTTCTATGTGGTGCACTACCTCATGCAGAGCTGTTTCCACTGATCTTCCTTTGACATAGGCGTGTTGTTTGAATTTTAGCCTGTCATCCGCTATTTTACCTTTGACCATGTCATCAATTATTCGCTCCATTGTTTTTAACAGGAAAGAAGTAAGGCTAATGGGTCGATAAGCCTTTGGGGTCGTGTAACTCGCCTTGCCAGGCTTTGGTATAAAGACCACCCTTGATTCCTGCCAGTTTTTTGGGGTATACGAATGGGTTAGGCATGCAGTGAACACTCCAGCCAGATGAGTTGATACCAGATCCACCTCATTCTGCAGAAGTGCTGGAAATATTCCATCCGGTCCCGCAGCCTTAAAGGGAGAGAAACTTTTTATCGCTTCTTTAACCATACCATCTGATATTTCCGTAATAGGTACTTGATGCAATACATTTTCATTCTGTAACTGTTCCTCTGTTGGTCCAGCATTACCAGTCGGAAAATGAGTTTTCATCAAGAGCCTTACGGTATCCTCTATAGTTTCCATCCTTTTACCCGTTTCATCCACCAGTGTTTCGGTTTGGACATGAGTTTTTGAGAGGAACTTTTTCATTTTAGACATGCTGTTAACGCTGTCTACCTGTTCACAGAAAAGCCTCCAGGAGTTACGTTTCGCCGATCTAACGATTTTATTGTATTCTTTGAGTCTTCTGTGGTAGTCGTCCCAATATACTGATTGTTTTTTACGTCGAGCTCTATTGTAAAGTCTGCGGACATCTTTGCCAATCGAGTGAATTTGTCCTGTCATCCAGGGTTTCTCAAAGGCAGATTTCCTTTCTCGAAGTGGGCAACTATCTTCGAATGATTTTACAAGAGCCTCGGTAATCTTCTTAACATTGATATCAATGTCTTCTGCACATAGATAATCGCGTGTAGGCTGCCCCAATCGATTTCTAAGTAGATTTCCGAATTTAGTCCAGTCGGTCTTAGCCTTATTACGGAAACTTATGGGGTTTGGCGGTGGCCGTGCAATTTTAAACCTTATATAACGGTGGTCTGAATAGGAGTGTTCATCCGAAACCCTCCACTCATGAATCTCATCAATAAGATTTTCTGAACATATCGTTATATCTAATACTTCTTCCCTAATTTTGTTAACAAAGGTTGCAGTGTTTCCTATGTTAAGAGTTATGAGGTCATTTGTATTCAAAAATTCGATAAGGGCGTGTCCCCTTTTATTGGTGTTAGTACTACCCCAAGCGATATGATGGGAGTTGGCGTCACATCCAGCTAATAACTCATTACTTGTGTGTTTGGATTCCCTCACCAGACGTTGTAATTCCGACGTAGGTGGCAATGTCGGCGCATCGAATGGCAGATATATTGACGCCAGGTACATATTTCCATTACCTTGCCTCAGCACCGTTGCGTCCGATGTTGACAACTCTGGAGAGAAAATAAAACATAAGTTTTTATGGCACAGAATACAAGTCCTTGGTCGAGCACCTGTGTTAGCGTAGAAAAGGTTATAGTTCACATGGTTTAATCCAGTAACCTTGTTGCTAGTTGTCCAAGGTTCCTGGATCAAAGCAATATGAACCCTGCCTTTATTTATGATGTCCATCAGAGCGTTGGATGCTGTCTCGCTCCGGTGGAGGTTTATCTGGATGACCTCAATCATTGTCCTTCCAGTAAAAGTTTCTTTTGGGAGTCTATCCTATCTGGTGGCACCCCCTCTTTATTTGGTAGTGGGTCATTCTCCTCCTTTTGTTCACTACCTATTACACCATCTTCCAGTCGACAATTTTGGGAGGCGGTGTTATTTTTTGTCGCTCCCTCATTGGTTTGAATCGTTTTGTGGCTCTTTTTATTTTGATCACCACCTTTGCTGGGAACTTCCTGCAAAAGTGGTGGTACTATTGGTGAACTGGTGGTGTTATTGACTACTTCCACATCAGTTTTTGGCAGTGTCTCACTTGTCTCCATCCGTTCAATACCAGTGTTTGCCTCTTCAGACAGTATATTTGGACTCGATTCATTTGTCCTGCCAATCGGGACCTTTCCAATTTTGAAAAAGACTGTCCAGATCAAGAAGTACGCCATGCCCTTCGCCATGACAAGATTGTTCTTGGATTCTGGGTCTATTCCTAACACGAGGAGAGTACCCTCGGTATCATCCTTCCTATAGAAGACTTCCCACTTTCTCACGGAAAGTTTTGAATTCTGTTTGCCAATGATGTCGAGTATGTACTCTGATGAGAACTTACTGGGACATCCCTTAACATATAGGGTCGTTTTTATGAGTTCAGGAATGTCGCTTTTCCTTACCAATTTTAGCTTTGCGCCGTCCCAAGGTGAGGGGAAGCTATCCACAAGTTTTACGAGGACACCAGCGCAGCGTTGTGATGCCAGCCTTAGCATCAAAACACCCCTCTCAAACCTGCAACTCATTACTTCGATTGGTGGTTCATCCTTAGATTCGAGGACGTATTCCGCTACCCTCGTATAGACCAAATCTTCGAAGTTACTCTTTTGATCTTCGGGGATTCTGCCAGATGCACTACTGCTATCAATTATGGCGTAGCATAGATCGTCTCGAAAATGTTGTTTAGCTATAATAGAATAAGACGGTGGCTTCTTACCCTTCTTTATGGCCAATTGATTTTTCCGTGTCTGTAGAGTCTTTTTGGTTAAAGCCTCATCCTTAACGGATGATTTGGTTGACTTGAACTGCGTTTTTGGGTCAACTCTACCGCCCACAATCGAAGGACCCAGACTAGAGACCTCCTTTTGTGTGGTTACGTTAGGCTTATCCGAATTACTGGAAGACGGCGAGCCCTTTTTCTTCTTAGTCACTTTCACAGCGCTATGTTCTTCGGGAGACCTGACTCTTTTAGCGGCCTCCATGTTTGTATTGGAGGTAGAATTGTCAGGTTCATCCCGTAATAGGTTCTGTCGGTTCAACTTATTCAGTTTCCTTCTTTGTGCCCCTGACAGTCTCTTTGAGTTAGCAACAATAGTGATATTGTTTTCATTTGATGATTCAGAGTCAGAGTCCCCAATGGATTTTAAAGGCTAGGGTTGCTTAAAGCCCCGGCTGGGTTCTGCTTCATCAGTCTTATCATTTGTTTTGCCTGCGGCTGGATGTGCTCTTGTTTCATTTTCGACTACGGGATCCAAGGCACCAAAGCTCGTAGAAGTTGCTTGCTCACGATTGTTCGATAACGACGACACATGACTTGTGAGTGAATCAACGTTTGTCGCCGGCACTGGGTTTTCCCTCCCCTGCGCCGTAACCTCCTTCGTCTTTTTTGGTTTAATCATAAATTGGTTGGGGGAGACACCCCCATAGCCAGTATTAGCCCGTAATAGGTACGTCGGTATAGGCCTTCCAGACTGAGCTCAGAAATATCTGTCCAGAGACCGATGCATCCAATTCAACCTACGCTTTATAAACAACAAACCTCCTGGTTGCGTAGTAGGTAGGTGAATAGGTATTGCGTAATAGGTTAAAAACTATCCGCTCTGCGATAACACGTCCGTTCGCTACGACAGGCGGCGACTGAATATAACATATTAAAAAATTTTAACATTTTTAAACAGAACCCCCACTCGAAAATTTTAAATACAAGAAATAATAAAAAAATAAATGTAGAATATGTTGAAGATTTCTTTTGCTTCGGACATCAAATGAAAATTGCGGACATCAAATGAAAATCGCAGTGCACCAAGAGAGCGTGAGCACTTCTCACAAATGCAGACGTACGATATTGAATTTTGTGGAAGTATGTGTGTGTCCATCGCTGGTCTATAACAGCCATCACTAGGCTCTCCTTCGCCACTTCATTGAAGGGCTTGGTGAGTGTCCTGTTGACGGTGACATTAGGGCCTCTTGCCTTTTTTGAAGGCATGGGTTCATCAGGTGATCTGATTCTTTTGACTTTATTAGCCGTTAGTCTGAATATGTGGCTCTTTCAGCCGGCTGATTGGCCTTAGAAGCATCTATGACACCTTTAGCCCAGTTAAGTGCCTCTTTTTGTTTTTCGGTATGAGCCGAGACCTCAACAGCCTCCATCTTCGTCAAAACTCTGCGCGCTATCCGGTGCTAATTGTGCTACAGTTTCGACGGTCGGACACCCCTTCACCATTTTTGGTGTGGTCGGCTTTGACCAAGACCAACGGACGGACAGTAGGACGATTGGGGAACCCCGCTCCATCGGAACGCGAAGGCATCCCCGTCAACGAATTTATTAATTTTTTGTCTATATTAGCCCGTAATAGGCAATACGATGTAGGCCTTCCAGATTTGTACAAATTTTTTTTGCGATTGCGTAATAGGTACTGCGTAATAGATTTTAACTAACCGCTCTGTGCTAAACACGTCCGTTCACTACGACTGATCAGCAACGACAACAATCAGTAACATGACTAACTAAAGTTACATATACTCAAAACTATAATACGCACAATATGTACCCCTCAAAAATAAAATCACTGTTTTTCTAAAGAAATTGTGAATATTTGTATTTTGTCTAATTTATTTGTAATTATAATTAATTAAATATATAATAATAGATAAAATATTAACAGAAAGTAGTATATAATAATAAATAAATAGATAAAATGTTAGCTAATTTTGCTTTAAATCGTCGGATATTTTTGTGTTTCAGTTTACCATCTTGCATGTAGTAGATTACTGTTGTGCATACAGTTGCTTGGTCGTTATTAAAATAGAAAGCTTGTATTGCATCCTGTAAAACATACTTATAATTCTCCGCGAAATCATAAGAAAAAACGAATTCACCAGTCTTCAAATGTGTTTTCAAGTTTTTGAAGAATGGCCATTGCTCTCTGACTTGAAAGTCGTTGATTCTCAAGTTCGGTACATATTTCATCCACATTTACGATCAATGTTTTCAATGTGCATCTTTCAGACTGCACCCAGGTTTCATATTTAACATCCTTAATTCGTTTTCGATCAAATGAATCGATCAGGTTCTGTTTGATGAATGTGGTTCCCGGGCAATTTGCACATTCGCCTAAGTAGCAAGAAGTTGTTGGATTAGAACACATAGTCAATTTAGGGCAATCTCGGTAATTGTTCAATTGTTGTTCTGGCGAATCATTTGTAAAATACTTCAAGTCGATTTCTTTCAACACCAGCTACACATTTTCATGATAAATACAAGCACATACTGTGTGAGTTCCGCTGCTTCCTGCCAAAACACAATGTTTTGGCCTATGTTGACATTTGAACTTTATTACCGCCAACTCGTACTGACGGGAACTTTGATATTAAGCCGTCAGAAATATGTCGAGTATCTGAAGATTTGTGGTACTTTTTGTTGAAAGGATTAAAACAACACATTGTAATTTTGTTTATCAAGCTATGCTTTTTTTATTTTTCCAAATATTAAACAAATTAATTAAACAATTATACAGAAACAGCAAAATTCTGCACCCCTATCTTTTTGGAGGATTCTTTAAACTTATGGTGATTTCGATTCTGAAAAAAATGTTGCCCCGTCGACTATAAATTCTGAAAAATATTTGCCCTTTTTAGGTGGAACATATGCAGTCCCTCGAAATAAACTTAGCTCCTATTTTAAAATTCCAAAATATGGTATAAAACTCCAGATTTCGGGAAAAGGGCAACGGAAATGTTGCACTTTTTTGCAGAAATGAAATCGCCATTAATGTTCTAAATAGTAAAAATAGTGAAATGCATGGCATCAGGTGACAACCCTTTTGTTTGGTCCAAAAAAGTTTAGGTCAAATAAAAAAAATAATTTCTTTGTACATTTATTTCACAACAATTATTGGATATATCTAATGTCAAAATTAAAAAAAAAGACTAAACTAGTACATGTTATTAGGTTCCCGTTCCATTTTTTATATTTTATTTCGCTTAATTGGTTCTTTTTTAGTTCACTATTTAGGTTAGGTTGAATAGAGGAGACGTTTAAAACGTCTCATGTCCATGGACATACACTTAAGCCAGTGGTTCGGCCTGTTGTGTGCTCCTTATTTATGATTTTCATACCCCACGGATTACAGAAAATCGGCACTAGACACGTATTTTCTCAGTATCTTCCAGTCATATCCTCTGAGATGAGTCAAGTCTGGCAATATGTCGGAACCGAAATATCGGGATCTTGCATGTGTTTCGATGTTTTCCCTGCATGCCCTGCACTCGTCGTTTTCTGCTAGTCCTATGCGATGAAGATGTGCCTGTAAGCTTGAGTGTCCCGTTAGAACACTTATCATCTTACTAATCTCGATCTTGTTTAGTTTCAGAAAACTACTGGTTTTCTTCTCATTTGGGTCACCCCACAGTATCTTTGCAGTTGCTCCTACAGTTGCTCTATTCCACACAGTTTTGTGAGCCATCACTGCCCAGTGCTTCAACTCATCCTTCGTGGCTTCGAAAGCTTTCCAATTTTCCAAGTTTGTTACTCGAAGTTCTCTGCCCTTTGAAGCCAAGCTGTTTGCTCGTTCATTTCCAATCACTCCGTTGTGTCCCGGTACCCAGAAAATACGCAGTTGACCATGGACTGAGTAATTATTTATCGTTCTTTTACAGTCTAACACTGTTCTGGATTTGACCTTTTCCGATGTTATTGCTTTGATTCACTTTAATTCACTATTTAGAAAGTGCTTCAAATCGGAAAGAGAACAGTAATTTTTAATACCAAAAATAAAATTCAACTTTGACAGTTGATTTACAAAAGGTCAAAAAATTTACGAACAAACTAACTTGAAAAATTGGGTTTTGGCCAGAAAATCAGGAAAATTGTCCATTGTGGGTTGACCGAAAAACCTACCTCGCCATTCAATAACTTGTCCCTTGGATTTCCCATAGTTCAACAATAAAAATTCCATGTATAAAATGTGCGCTTGAAAACGCTTAGCGCTTGACAACAAACTATCCTTAGTTTTATCCTTCCGCTGAACTAATATGGTTGTGTATACGCTTGAACAACGCTGGGAAATATTTTTTTTTTCATTTTTGATTTTCATTTGATTTTAATTTTTTCATTTTGATCTTGGCAGGTATGTAAACAAGCAAAATTGTCGCATTTGGGGCACAGAAAGCCCGCACGCATACATTGAAAAGCCGATACACCCAAAACGAGTCACTGTTTGGTGCGGATTTTGGTCCAGAGGCATAATTGGGCCATTTTTCTTCGAAAATGAGCAAGGAGTGCCCGTTACAGTCAATGGCGATCGTTATCGGGCCATGTTGAACGAATTTTTGTTCACAAAAATTGAAGAGGAGGATATTGGCAACATTTGGTTTCAACAGGACGGCGCTACGTGCCACACAGCCGAAGCTACACTCGATGTTTTGCGCCCTGTTTTTGAAGATCGCATTATCAGCCGCAGAGCTGATGTCGTTTGGCCACCTCGGAGCTGCGATTTCACACCGTTGGACTATTATTTGTTGGGTGCCCTCAAAGATAAGTGTTACGCCGACAAGCCAGAGACAATTGACGCTTTAAAGGACAATATTCGTGAAGCCATTGGTGAAATACAGCTGCACACAATCGATAATGTGCTTAAAAATTGGACCGATTGTGTAGGCTACTGCGTGGCCAGCCGAGGCAGCCATTTGAATGAAATTATTTTCCATTATTAACCGGAAGGATTGTACTTTCAAATAAAAAAAGAAATTTGAGAAAATATTCAGTAATTTTTTTATAGCATTTTCAAAAAAAAAGTTGTTATATATTATTATATATATTTAATTAATTATAATTACAAATAAATTAGAAAAATACAAATTTTCACAATTTCTTTAGAAAAACAGTGATTTATTTTTGAGGGGTACATATTGTGCGTATTATAGTATCGAGCATATGTAACTTTAGTTAGCCATGTTATATATATACCGTTGGAAAGGTTTTTGGGTATGAGTTTCAATTAAAAATTTCACAAACACATTAGCCACTTACGCAGTAATACCAAATAAATTGCAAAAAAAAATAAAAAAAACGTGATTTGGAGATGCCAAAACCTTTATTTTGATATAATGGTGATCCATTTCGAGGTTCCCTACTTTTTTAAAGAAAAAAAACACAGAAATTTCAAATTGAATGGGGAATGTTTATTATCATTTGAAAGAACATTCTTTGGCATTTATTTTTTGAAGATTATGTCTATCAAATGTTGGTCGCGGCTACGTCTCAGATGGTCCATTCGTTGAGTCCAATTTTCGATGACTCGTAGGTTTAGGTTTAGGTTAGGGTGGCAGCCGTATTTTTTTTACAAGCTCACATAGACCAGTTTAGGTCCCTAGTGTTACCACGGGCTGAAATGCCCCTCATCGAAACCAACCTGTTTGATAAATAAATTTATCGATAGTACGAATATCAGTACTAGAAAGATCTGTTAGGCTGCCTAAAAAGGCCGACCCCAGTATGTCCAGTCGTCGTTTACTCAAAGCGGGACAGTCGCAAAGCAAGTGCTCAATGCTCTCCACTTCTTCCTCATCACCACAGCTTCGGCAGAAGTCATTGGAGTCAATACCCAATCTTTTGGCGTGTTCGCCGATCAAGCAGTGTCCCGTCAAAACCTGTACTAACGTAGACAATCGTTTCCTCTCTAGTGCGAGAAGATATTTTGACCTTCTCAGGTCATACCTTGGCCAGATTTGTCTAGCTACCCTGCAGGTGCCGATTTCTGTCCATCTTTCGTTGGACTGCCTGATTGCCTCTTGCCTAAGCCAAAGCTTGCACGTGGATAGTGGCGCACCAATATATGCAAATTCTTCGAGAATTTGTAATGTCGTCCCTTTCCTAGCAAGTTCATCGGCTTTGCAGTTCCCCGGGATATCCCTATGCCCAGGCACCCATATGAGGTGTATATTAAACTGCTCAGCCATCTCGTTAAGAGATCTGCGGCAGTCGAGGGCTGTTTGTGAATTTAGGGATGTTGCCTCCAGAGAATTGATGGCAGCCTGGCTGTCCGAGTAAATGACAACGCCAGTGTTGGTTACTATGTTGCGACTCAGCCACTTGGCGACTTCCCATATTGCCATTATTTCGGCTTGATAGACACTGCAGGTATCTGGTAGTCTGTGAGCTATATCCAGACTAAGTTCTTCACAGTGTACTCCGAAGCCAACCTTTTCATCAAGCTTCGAACCATCCGTGTAAAAGTGGAGATGGTTTCTATTACCTGGTATTCTGCCGACCCATTCGTCTCTGGCGGGAATCATAGTGATGTAATTTCTCTCGAAGGTGTACACAGTTGGTATATAGTCCACTCGGTCGGTTACCATAGCACTACACTTTGATATCCTCATGTGACCATAGTTCTTGTACCTCCACAGTGATAGGCAGTTTAATCTTATTGTCGCTTTGGTTGCAACTTCTCTCGCCACAATATTAATCGGCAGTATATGGAGTAGGGCTTGTAGAGACTCGGTCGCTGTAGTCCTTAAGGCTCCGCTTATGCTCAGGCAGGCAGTTCTCTGAACCTTTGTTAGTAGGTTGGTAATGGTTAGTTTGTCAGTTGCCGTCCACCATACCACAATACCGTATAACAGTATTGGACGAACTACTGCTATATATATCCAGTGGACGATTTTAGGAGAGAGTCCCCACCGCGACCCTACAGTCTTTTTGCAGGAATATAAGGCGACGTTGGCCTTCCTTACACGTTCCAATACGTTAAGTCTGAATAACATTTTCCTATCTAGAATTATTCCTAAAAATTTTGCACTTTCAGAAAAGACTAGATCTGTTCCATTTATCCGAGGTGGAGGGTCCACATGTGGGACATTATTCATCCTAGTAAAGAAAACCAATTCTGTCTTGTTGGGGTTAACGCCCAAACCGCTGCTTCTGGCCCATCTAACCAACTTGTTCAGAGCCACCTGTAGGATGTCTCTGAGGACGTTTACGAATTTGCCACTCACTGCGATTGCCACGTCGTCCGCATATGCCACGACCTTGCAGCCACAACGTTCTAGATCTAGCAGGATTTCATTCACCGCTAGGTTCCAAATTAGTGGATACAGTACTCCTCCTTGCGGGGTCCCTCTGTTTACATACCTTGTTAGAGTTGTGGACCCTAGACATGCTGTTATGCGTCTTCTGGTGAGCAGACTTTGAATTAGTCTAATCAAACTATTGTTAACTTTTAGATGTGACAGTGCCGCAATTACCGCATCTGAGTGAATGTTGTTAAAAGCCCCTTCTATGTCAAGAAATGCCACCATGGTGAATTCCTTGAAATGCAGGGACGATTCGATAGTGCTCACAAGTTCGTACAGGGCTGATTCTGTAGACTTGCCCTTATTGTAGGCATGTTGGTTCCCCGACAGGAGTTTTGTATCCAGGTTTTCCCTAATGAAATGATCTAAAAGTCTTTCCAGACCTTTCAATAGGAAGGAGGATAGGCTAATTGGTCTGAAGTCTTTTGGCCTAGTGTGTGATATCTTTCCCGCTTTAGGTATGAATACCACTTTGGTATCCCTCCACCGATTAGGGACGTATGAAAGCCTGATACAGCCTACATAAATTTTCTCCAGCCAGGGGATAATGTACTTTAACATTTTCTGCATTTCTGCTGGAGTGATGCCATCTGGTCCAGGCGACTTGAAGGGCTCAAAGCTGTTAATAGCCCAGCTTATTCTGGATCTCTCAGTCAAGAAGCTAGCGACGCTCGCAATCCACTCGCACTCTTGTTGGTCCTGCTGATCCTCGGGTTCTGTTACAGAGTTGCCCGGGAAATGTGTTTCGAGCAGTTTATTGAGCGACTGCTCGCTGTTTTTGGTCCAGTTATTTGCCTCATCCTGTAAATATCCCACTGTACAGGGTGAAGCAGATAATATCTTCCTCAGCCTAGCGGCGTCGGAGACCTTTTCCACTTCACCACAGAAGGTATACCAAGAGCGCCTTTGCGCCTTTCTAAGCTCCTTCTTATAGATCTTGAGTTGCTCTTTATAGGCATCCCAATCATTAGCGACCCCAGTAGATTTAGCCTTATTGAATAGCTTGTTGCAGGTCTTTTTCATAGCCGTTAGCTCAGAAGTCCACCATTGGGGTTTAGTTTTACCCTTGTACCTTGTTTTCGGACAGGCTTCTTCAAGGGAACTATTGAATGATGTGGTGATATGATCGACCAGATTATCCAGACCGGCTTTGTCATTCGGTTCGTACAGAAGTTTAGAGTTGAGGACTTTCTTGAAATTCTTCTCATACAGATGCCACTTTGTCTTCCTTACATTTCTGTGGACGGCAGCTTTAGGCGCTTTTTCCGCGAGTTTGAACTCAATATAATGGTGATCTGAGAATGAGTGGTCGTCCAGTACATTCCACCCAATAATTTTGTCTGACAGCCGGTCAGTAGCAAACGTTACGTCGAGTACCTCCTGCCTGTCTTTAATTGTAAAGGTCGGTTTATTACCTATGTTACAAATACTAAGGTTGGTAGTTAGAATAAAGTCAAGAAGCGAATCACCCCTATTGTTTATATCCGTACTACCCCAGATAGTATGATGAGCGTTCGTGTCTGCGCCAATAATCAGCTCGATCTCGTCAGACGTTGCTTCTTCCACTACTTCCCTGAATAGAGCAGTCGGTACTACAGATTCATAAGGCAAGTAGCTGGAGACCACCCAATATATGCGATTACCGATCTCCAGGCTAGCAGCTGTTTGGTCTTTACCACTTAAATTAGTCAGGAGAAAGATACTTAGATCTTTCCTGGCCAAAATGCAGGTTCTTGGAGTGCCTTCACAGTTGGCCACAAGCAGTTTAAAGTTGGGTGTCCTAATACCACACACCCTTCCTCCCACTACGTAGGGCTCCTGTATCAGGACGATGTCTACTGCGCCTGTGGACAGGCGCAGCAATAGAGCCGCTGAGGCTGCTTTAGCGTGATGGAGGTTAATCTGTAGAATTCTTACCATCATTGGTAATTGACAGATTAACATCCACCCCGACAAGGGTGTTATCGAACTCTTCGTCCGTATCGTCGAGAAGCATGTCCCCGCCAGAAGCGTCAAAGAGTCCGGAGACTCTCCTCAGCCTCTCTGTGTCCGAAGTAGAGCTTTTGTCCTCAGAGAAGGACGTTACAGATCTTCTGTTAGAGTTGGAGTCACCAGAAATAATAGGCGTGGGTACCTCCCCACTTCCAGGAAGTGCCACGGTGGACGACTCACCTTCTGCAGTGGGAGCTATATCCTGCTTGTATATCTTCAAGACTATAGTCTGGAAGCCATATTGTAGGGTTGCACTCGCACCTTGTATATGGGAGGTGGATTCAGCGTTTAGGATAAGATTGACCTGCCGCTTTTTACCATCCGCCTCACCCACCTTGCTGATTCTCCAATTATGGGCCGGCAGACCAGGTTTGGAATCTTTTATTATTTCTAAGATGTCAGCCGGGTTGGAGGGCTCTTCTGTAACCCAGGTGATGGCTCTAGGGTGACTAGGGATGTTGTTTTTTTCGGCAACATCCAACTGGGCACCCGGCCACACCTCACCCGCTCGACTCAGAGCAGACTTATACAGGTCTACTGATCTGGCATCACCGAAATATAAGAGCTTTACTCTCCCCTGATGCCGTCCTGCATCGTTGCAGATTGGTGGTTTGCCCGGCATTTCTCTACGGACATCGAGGTAGTGAGCCATAATGGCTGATTGTACATGACTCCATTTGTCCTTGAGGATGGATCCATCCTCACTACTTCTGTCTGTAACAGCCATCACTAGACTCTCATTCGCCACTTCATTGAAGGGCTTGGTGAGTGTCCTGTTGATGGTGACATTAGGGCCTCTTGCCTTTTTCGAAGGCAGGGGTTCATCAGGTGATCTGATTCGTTTTACTTTATTAGCCGTTAACACAGCTGAATTTGTGGCTCTTTCAGCCGACTCATTGGCCTTAGAATCATCTATGACGCCTTTAGCCCAGGTAAGTGACTCTTTTTGTTTTTCGGTAAGAGCCGAAACCTCAACAGCCTCCAACTTCGTCAAAACTCTGAGCGCTACACGATGCTCATTGTGCTTCCGTTTTGACGGTCGGACATGACGTTTACCCCTCACCGCACCACCTGTTGTGAGTACTTGGGGGAGATTTTCACCATTTTTGGTGTGGTCGGCTTTGGCCAAGACCAACGGACGGACAGTCGGACGATTGGGGAACCGGGCTCCATCGGAACACGAAGGCATCCCCGTCAAGAGAATTTATTTTTATTTTGTCTGTATTAGACCGTAATAGGTACTACGATGTAGGCCTTACAGACTTTGTACAGATTTTTGCTATTGCGTAATAGGTACTGGTAACTATCCGCTATGTGATAAACACGTCCGTTCACTGCGAATGATCAGCAACGATCGATGACTCGTAACTGGCGAATGACACGCGTTATGTTTTGCTTCTAGGCCTGAATCGAAGCGGGTTTGTCCGAATACATTTTAGACTTAGAGGAAAAAGGCCGCTACATTTTCTTCACTGCGTGCTGGACGAGGTCTATTCGGTCGAATATTATCCAATAATGAATGCTGGGTCTCAAGATGGGTGATGGTGTTGCGAATAGTACGCCCAGTAGGCCGATTATGTTGACCATAAGTTGAGCGAAGTGCACGAAACACATTCCTCACAGAACTTGAATTTTCGTAATAAAGTTGAACGATTTGTAAACGTTGTTCAGGCGTAAGTCTTTCCATGATGAAATGCCAAACAATACTTAATAAAAATAACATGACACGACTCACACGTGACCTGTCAAAAAAGGGCTATTGAAAAGAGTATCTCTACTTGGATCTCCTGTTATTTGCAGGTCCCATCCCATAGATTCCTTTTAGGCTGTCAAAGCAAATGACATAAGCTTTCGCTTGAGCAAAACAAATTAAAAATATAAAAGTAGTTTTTGACAAAAATGCAAACAATTTTTAATTTCGCAAATTTTTTTTTTATTTTTTTTAAAAAGATTGAAGAAGGTTAGGTTTAGGTTAGGGTGGCAGCCGTATTTTTTTTACAAGCTCATATAGACCAGTTTAGGTCCCTAGTGTTACCACGGGCTGAAATGCCCCTCATCGAAACCAACCTGTTTGATATATAAATTGATCGATAGTACGAATATCAGTACTGGAAAGATCTGTTAGGCTGCCTAAAAAGGCCGACCCCAGTATGTCCAGTCGTCGTTTACTCAAAGCGGGACAGTCGCAAAGCAAGTGCTCAATGCTCTCCACTTCTTCCTCATCTCCACAGCTTCGGCAGAAGTCATTGGAGTCAATATCCAATCTTTTGGCGTGTTCGCCGATCAAGCAGTGTCCCGTCAGAACCTGTACTAACGTAGACAATCGTTTCCTCTCTAGTGCGAGGAGATATTTTGGCCTTCTCAGGTCATACCTTGGCCAGATTTGTCTAGCTACCCTGCAGGTGCCGATTTCTGTCCATCTTTCGTTGGACTGCCTGATTGCCTCTTGCCTAAGCCAAAGCTTGCACGTGGATAGTGGCGCACCAATATATGCAAATTCTTCGAGAATTTGTAATGTCGTCCCTTTCCTAGCAAGTTCATCGGCTTTGCAGTTCCCCGGGATATCCCTATGCCCAGGCACCCATATGAGGTGTATATTAAACTGCTCAGCCATCTCGTTAAGAGATCTGCGGCAGTCGAGGGCTGTTTGTGAATTTAGGGATGTTGCCTCCAGAGAATTGATGGCAGCCTGGCTGTCCGAGTAAATTACAACGCCAGTGTTGGTTACTATGTTGCGACTCAGCCACTTGGCGACTTCCCATATTGCCATTATTTCGGCTTGATAGACACTGCAGGTATCTGGTAGTCTGTGAGCTATATCCAGACTGAGTTCTTCACAGTGTACTCCGAAGCCAACCTTTTCATCAAGCTTCGAACCATCCGTGTAAAAGTGGAGATGGTTTCTATTACCTGGTATTCTGCCGACCCATTCATCTCTGGCGGGAATCATAGTGATGTAATTTCTCTCGAAGGTGTACACAGTTGGTATATAGTCCACTCGGTCGGTTACCATAGCACTACACTTTGATATCCTCATGTGACCATAGTTTTTCTCTCCTCCACATTGATAGGCAGTTTAATCTTATTGCCGCTTTGGTTGCAACTTCTCTCGCCACAATATTAATCGGCAGTATATGGAGTAGGGCTTGTAGAGACTCGGTCGCTGTAGTCCTTAAGGCTCCGCTTATGCTCAGGCAGGCTGTTCTCTGAACCTTTGTTAGTAGGTTGGTAATGGTTAGTTTGTCAGTTGCCGTCCACCATACCACAATACCGTATAACAGTATTGGACGAACTACTGCTATATATATCCAGTGGACGATTTTAGGAGAGAGTCCCCACCGCGACCCTACAGCCTTTTTGCAGGAATATAAGGCGACGTTGGCCTTCCTTACACGTTCCAATACGTTAAGTCTAAATAACATTTTCCTGTCTAGAATTATTCCTAAAAATTTTGCACTTTCAGAAAAGACTAGATCTGTTCCATTTATCCGAGGTGGAGGGTCCACATGTGGGACATTATTCATCCTAGTAAAGAGAACCAATTCTGTCTTGTTGGGGTTAACGCCCAAACCGCTGCTTCTTGCCCATCTAGCCAACTTGTTCAGAGCCACCTGTAGGATGTCTCTGAGGACGTTTACGAATTTGCCACTCACTGCGATTGCCACGTCGTCCGCATATACCAAGACCTTGCAGCCACAACGTTCTAGATCTAGCAGGATTTCATTCACCGCTAGGTTCCAAATTAGTGGAGACAATACTCCTCCTTGCGGGGTCCCTCTGTTTACATACCTTGTTAGAGTTGTGGACCCTAGACATGCTGTTATGCGTCTTCTGGTGAGCAGACTTTGAATTAGTCTAATCAAACTAGTGTTAACTTTTAGATGTGAGAGTGCCGCAATTACCGCATCTGAGTGAATGTTGTTAAAAGCCCCTTCTATGTCAAGATATGCCACCATGGTGAATTCCTTGAAATGCAGGGACGATTCGATAGTGCTCACAAGTTCGTGCAGGGCTGATTCTGTAGACTTGCCCTTATTGTAAGCATGTTGGTTCCCCGACAGGAGTTTTGTATCCAGGTTTTCCCTAATGAAATGATCTAAAAGTCTTTCCAGACCTTTCAATAGGAAGGAGGATAGGCTAATTGGTCTGAAGTCTTTTGGCCTAGTGTGTGATATCTTTCCCGCTTTAGGTATGAATACCACTTTGGTATCCCTCCATCGATTCGGGACGTATGAAAGCCTGATACAGCCTACATAAATTTTTCCAGCCAGGGGATAATGTACTTTAACATTTTCTGCATTTCTGCTGGAGTGATGCCATCTGGTCCAGGTGACTTGAAGGGCTCAAAGCTGTTAATAGCCCAGCTTATTCTGGATCTCTCAGTCAAGAAGCTAGCGACGCTCGCACTCCACTCGCACTCTTGTTGGTCCTGCTGATCCTCGGGTTCTGTTACAGAGTTCCCCGGGAAATATGTGTCGAGCAGTACATTGAGCGACTGCTCGCTGTTTTTGGTCCAGTTATTTGCCTCATCCTGTAAATATCCCACTGTACATGGTGAAGCAGATAATATCTTCCTCAGCCTAGCGGCGTCGGAGACCTTTTCCACTTCACCACAGAAGGTATACCAAGAGCGCCTTTGCGCCTTTCTAAGCTCCTTCTTATAGATCTTGAGTTGCTCTTTATAGGCATCCCAATCATTACCGACCCCAGTAGATTTAGCCTTATTGAATAGCTTGTTGCAGGTCTTTTTCATAGCCGTTAGCTCAGAAGTCCACCATTGGGGTTTAGTTTTACCCTTGTACCTTGTTTTTGGACAGGCTTCTTCAAGGGATCTATTGAATGATATGGTGATATGATCGACCAGATTATCCAGACCGGCTTTGTCATTCGGTTCGTACAGAAGTTTAGAGTTGAGGACTTTCTTGAAATTCTTCTCATACAGATGCCACTTTGTTTTCCTTACATTTCTGTGGACGGCGGGTTTAGGCGCTTTTTCCGCGAGTTTGAACTCAATATAATGGTGATCTGAGAATGAGTGGTCGTCCAGTACATTCCACCCAATAATTTTGTCTGACAGCCGGTCAGTAGCAAACGTTACGTCGAGTACTTCTTGTCTGTCTTTAATTGTGAAGGTCGGTTTATTACCTATGTTACAAATACTAAGGTTGGTAGTTAGAATAAGGTCAAGAAGCGAATCACCCCTATTGTTTATATCCGTACTACCCCAGATAGTATGATGAGCGTTCGTGTCTGCGCCAATAATCAGCTCGAGCTCGTCAGACGTTGCTTCTTCTACTACTTCCCTGAATAGAGCAGTCGGTACTACAGATTCATAAGGCAAGTAGCTGGAGACCACCCAATATATGCGATTACCGATCTCCAGGCTAGCAGCTGTTTGGTCTTTACCACTTAAATTAGTCAGGAGAAATATACTTAGATCTTTCCTGGCCAAAATGCAGGTTCTTGGAGTGCCTTCACAGTTGGCCACAAGCAGTTTAAAGTTGGGTGTCCTAATACCGCTCACCCTTCCTCCCACTACGTAGGGCTCCTGTATCAGGACGATGTCTACTGCGCCTGTGGACAGGCGCAGCAATAGAGCCGCTGAGGCTGCTTTAGCGTGATGGAGGTTAATCTGTAGAATTCTTACCATCATTGGTAATTGACAGATTAACATCCACCCCGACAAGGGTGTTATCGAACTCTTCGTCCGTATCGTCGAGAAGCATGTCCTCGCCAGATGCGTCAAAGAGTCCGGAGACTCCCCTCAGCCTCTCTGTGTCCGAAGTAGAGGTTTTGTCCTCAGAGAAGGACGTTACAGATATTCTGTTAGAGTTGGAGTCACCAGAAATAATAGGCGTGGGTACCTCCGCACTTCCAGAAAGTCCCACGGTGGACGACTCACCTTCTGCAGTGGGAGCTATATCCTGCTTGTATATCTTCAAGACTATAGTCTCGAAGCCATATTGTAGGGTTGCACTCGCACTTTGTATATGGGAGGTGGATTCAGCGTTTAGGATAAGATTGACCTGCCGCTTTTTACCATCCGCCTCACCCACCTTGCTGATTCTCCAATTATGGGCCGGCAGACCAGGATTGGAATCTTTTATTATTTCTAAGATGTCAGCCGGGTTGGAGGGTTCTTCTGTAACCCAGGTGATGGCTCTAGTGTGACTAGGGATGTTGTTTTTTTCGACAACATCCAACTGGGCACCCGGCCACACCTCACCCGCTCGACTCAGAGCAGCCTTATACAGGTCTACTGATCTGGCATCACCGAAATATAAGAGCTTTACTCTCCCCTGATGCCATCCTGCATCGTTGCAGATTGGTTGTTTGCCCGGCATTTCTCTACGGACATCGAGGTAATGAGCCATAATGGCTGATTGTACATGACTCCATTTGTCCTTGAGGATGGATCCATCCTCACTACTTCTGTCTATAACAGCCATCACTAGACTCTCCTTCGCCACTTCATTGAAGGGCTTGGTGAGTGTCCTGTTGATGGTGACATTAGGGCCTCTTGCCTTTTTCGAAGGCAGTGGTTCATCAGGTGATCTGATTCGTTTTACTTTATTAGCCGTTAACACAGCTGAATTTGTGGCTCTTCCAGCCGACTCATTGGCCTTAGAAGCATCTATGACGCCTTTAGCCCAGGTAAGTGACTCTTTTTGTTTTTCGGTAAGAGCCGAAACCTCAACAGCCTCCAACTTCGTCAAAACTCTGAGCGCTACACGATGCTCATTGCGCTTCCGTTTTGACGGTCGGACATGACGTTTCCCCCTTACCGCACCACCTGTTGTGAGTATCTGAAGAAAAATCTATCGAAAACACTTTGGGCAAAATTTTCAAAATGCAATAGTTAAAAAGTTATATGGATGGGACAAAAGGGCCGTTTGACCAAAATGTCAAAAATAAACACCCTCCAACTCGGACAGTTCTTAACCGATCTGGTTTAAAATTTGTGTCATAACTACTATCCAATAGGACTAAAGTTGGTGCAAGTATCATCCCTATTAGAAAATCCCGGCGAAAATCCGTTTTAAGGTATTTTAAGTCATTTGAGCAATGTCCGTCTGTCTGTCTAGCTGGGGCGCGCGATAACTTTCGAAAGGAGTAACGGATTGACTTCAAATTTGGTATGGGATAATATTTTTTCTATCTCAGGCTAAGTTCGAAGATGAGCCATATTGGTACACTCCTTCTAGTATCTCCCTCACAAAGGGTTAACATTTAGTCAAATATTGATTCTCTAATAACTTATATACTACTTATCCGAATCCTCTGTAAGTCCACACTTTATAGATTTGTTCCTTTACTTTTTTAATAGTAAAACTAGCAAAAGAGAAATAATTCAAAATTCTCTCTGAGTGAGAATTTTGGAAATCTGTTAAAAATAGCAAGTACAGAAAAAATTCTTCTTTCTGTTATATTACTTTCAATGTATTTTGAAAGCTACTACTTTTACTCGGAAAAATTTGTCGAGTAAAAACTAGTAAAAAAGTAGTAAAAGAGAAAAACGTTTTGAATGTTCTCTTTTAAAATTGTGTACTATTTTTACTAGTTTTTTGAGTAAAGGAACGCTTTTTGAAGTAAAACTAGTAAAAATGGTAAAAGTAGTCACTTGTAGTAGGTAAAGGAACAAAGCTATTAATAGTTTATCTGTCGCTATCAAAATGGGTGAAGTGGCCTCTCCCCTTTTGGCACCTCCCACACAAAGGCAGTATTTTGTACAATAAGTAAAAAGCTTATTACATTAATATCAGTGCATAAACATACTTGATATTTTGCAGTGAAAAATGGGCGTTATCGCCACGCCCCTTTTGGTACCTCCTACGCAAATGTACCATTTTGTACCATTTTGTACAAAATGTTAAAAGCTTATAGCGTGAGTACCAATGCACGAAAATAGTTACTACAAAATGTTGCACAGTGTAACGCTTTTGAAGTACCTATAGTCCTGTGAAAAATGGGCGTTACCACCGCGCCCCTTTTTGTAGCTCCCACAAAAAATGGTCAATTTATACCAAAATTTAATAGCTCATAACGTTAATATATTAGAGAACGAAAACGCGTATAATTCGGCACAGTGCCAATGTATTTAAAGTATCTACTATTCAGCGAAAAATAAGTGCATTTGATAAACCCCTTCTGGTACCTCCCAGAAAAATTGACGCATTAATTCGTGAAATATTCCATATTACCTTACTCACAAAGTGAGGGTATGTCTTAGTCGGTTTACCCGACTGAAACTTTCTTACTTGTTTTCTTAATTTTCTCAAAAACTAAAAAGCGTATAAAATTTAAAAAAAAATTATAACGAGATCTTATTTACCTATTTGTAACTGCTTATAAAGATTTTAGCCAAAAATGAACTACATAGGTCGATATTAAATGTTCTGACCCATATAGTTACATGTCCTTCCAGTGTTTTGTACATGTTTTGCTTTTGTATTGCAATGCAATTGGAATGTCCCTCTTCTTGTTTATTCCATGTTCATAATTATTTTCCGTTCCACAGCATTGCATTCTTTTTCTTCATTTCGGGGAAGAAAGATGTGAAAAATGAAAATTAATGACGAAGAATTAAATAATAATTAAATAAAATTGCATTATTTATTTATCGACGCTTGACTTGCAAGTTGCAACTAATATGAAAATTTTTTCAACATGGGTTAGATATTATAGGTTTTAGGTACAGCACACTATTGGTACAGGGGGTTATAAATTGTTTTTTGGAACATTTGTAAAGAATACTACAGCTAGACACACCTTAAAATACACCGTTCTACTCAGAATCACTAGCTGTCCGTCTGTCCATCTTAAGTTGTTCGTTAAATACAGGTCACTACGATCCTACTGAAATTAGGCAATAAGAGCTCTTTCTCACGAGGGAGGAAACCTTTTGAATTTGCTGAAAATCGGTTTAGATCAATATTGCCCTCCGATATAAATGTTTCTTCAGATTTGGCCTTGTAACGCTATGGAAGCTGTATTTCATATTCAATCATTTTGAAATTTAGGAGGGAAGAATTTATTTATCCAAGAACGCATATTGTCGAATTTAAAAAAAAAATCATTTTAGATTACGATTTTTAATTATTGTTGTATCTTAGAATTCAGCTAACGATTGGATAACCCAACTCGTCAATTAAGAAGTAGATAACCAAACTGGCCACATACAAAGGAAAAATATTTAATTTTGTATTATGCCAGCGCGCCAGAGATTCTTCTTAGAATATTTACTTTTTTTTGAAGAGTAGATTCATTTTTGAGTTTTGCGTTTTGTGATCGTTTAGAATTATCTAAAGGTATATTTAACACTATAATGGCTATTAGTCAAAGAAAATGGAATCAAAACACTGAAATAATACAGGATTGTTTTAATATTATTGCTACTGCTTCCAATGAGCAGAGGACCACCATTTGAAAAAATTTAATAATTTTCAAATTAAACGTATTTTGTCAAACACATATAATATTTGAAACTTTCCATACATAACAAAAACATCGACTTTCCTACAAAACATTATTATTCTGTGTAAAAACTTCTTTCCTTTTACATATGCACTTTCATTTCATTTTCTCCAGTAAAATGTTCAAATTTCATAATCGGCAGCACCAAATATTTGAATTATCCAAAGAAAGTAGATTTATAAAGAAGTTCCGTCCCGTAGCGAGTATTCTATCAGTGACGAACGAATAAAAATTTGATTTCGGCGAGTGATTTTTTTTAACATTTTAAGACCGATTTTCGAGATTTTTTTGTAATTATCATATTTAGAAAATTAATATCGTTCGTTAAGTACCAAAAAAGTTCAAAAAAAGACTCCAGAAAACTATTTTTTTCGCGTTTCAAAATCATTCCTATTCGGTCGTAACTCACGCAAATGTAAACATAGTCACGACGGAACATCTTATAAATCTACTTTCTTTGGAATTATCTGTAATGGTTACCCTGTTGTTTATTTACGCCATCTGAAAACTAGTTGCAACCTGCAGAACGCCATCTATGAACTTGTTGTGAATGGATTCCGTTGTATCTAAAGCTGAGTATAGACGATTGCCAGATTAGCAAACGTTATCAACCCTGTTAAAGGGCTGCAAATATACGGACAATGACAGATTGTTAGGCAAAGTTGAATTGACAGTTCAGACGATTGCAAGAAAACATTACAATTTCATATATTTTGTAAATATTTATATGCAGGATTGCCAATAAAAATACATTTTAGACAGTGTTGCAAATAAAATGTTTTTCTGGCAATGGCGCCGTTGTCACATGCATAAACTTCGCACATATAACAATCTGCAAATTATCTCGCAATGACTTTTCTTCTAACGTTGCAAAACAAAAATTGTATGTTCACACGGTTGTAAATTCACAGGGTTGCATTTTTCCGCAATTTTTCTGGCAATGTTGTCCGATCTGCAAATCGTGTGTACTTACCAAAGATATAAATGCCAAGATACAACAATAAATTGTTTACAATTTCCAAAAGATGTCGTAGAAGTTGTTAAAATTGGAAAATAGATGTCGATAGGCACTTTTTCTATGTCTCCCTGTTTACCAGAGTTGCCGTTGGACAATTTTATATTGCACGCCCAAAATTATCTCGGAAAGTGCCCAAATTAATTTTATGTGTTTTATTTTTTTCAAAAGAGTCCTCTGCATTTAAATGATTTTCTGAATCTTATAATTTCTTATTTATATTTTAGTGGAGAAAGTATTTTCGATTTTTTTAATAAAATTATCTATTTCAGATATTTCAACGTAACTAAAAATCTAATATGTCCAAGAAAGCAGATTTAAAGGACGTCAAAAAAACTCTTGGAAGAGAAGCCTGGAAGAAGGAAATCGAAAAAACCGTTAAAATTTGGAACGAGATAAAAGCAACCGCAAATGATGGAACATCCTGGAAGATAGGCCCCATGCAACCCAAGGAGTGAGTGAGATTCTTAGAATATTTTTTAAATTGTAGATTCTATTTTGAGATTTGCGTTTTCGCGATTGTTTGGAATTATTTAAAGATATATTTAAGGCTATGTTGGCTATTAGTATAAAAAATCAAAGTTTATTACATTCAATTGGATGTATCGGTCATCAAGATAACTCCAAAATCGTATGCGCCCTGGCTTTAAAAAGTGCATTGTTTTGTTTTAATCGGAGTTTTTCATCAGATGTTTACTTTACGGTAGTGAAATCCAACCCGCGCAACGCAACGGGGCAGTGGACCACCATTCGAAAAATGTATTAATTTTCAAATAAATGGTATTTTGTCAAACATATATAATATTTAAAACATTTCATACAAATCAAAAACGTTAACCTCTCTACAAAACATTTTTATTTCTGTATACAAACTTTTTTCATTTTACACATTTCATTTGAACATTTAATTTTTCCTGTAAAATGTTCAAATTTGATAATCGGCAACACCAAATTTTTGAAATAATGTGTAAATGGCTACCCTAATGGTTGTACCAAAGATGTAAATACCAAGATACAACGGTATCCATTCACAACGAATGCTTCAGAACTAGTTTGCAGATGGCGTTCTGAAGGTTGTACTAGTTTGCAGATGGCGTAAATAACCAATAGGGTAGCCATTTACACATTAATTCAAAAATTTGGTGTTGCCGATTATCAAATTTGAACATTTTACAGGAAAAATTAAATGTTTCCGAGATAATTTTGGGCGTGCAATATAAAATTGTCCAACGGCAACTCTGGTAAACAGGGAGACATAGAAAAAGTGCCTATCGACATCAATTTTCCAATTTTAACAACTTCTACGACATCTTTTGGAAATTGTAAACAATTTATTGTTGTATCTTGGCATTTATATCTTTGGTACAACCTTCAGAACGCCATCTGCAAACTAGTTCTGAAGCATTCGTTGTGAATGGATACCGTTGTATCTTGGTATTTACATCTTTGTCTATAGTATTCAATTGTCATTGGGTATAAATAGCATACGAATGGGAAAATGGGAAATATCGGGAACTAGCAGAAGGGAAAACAGAGACAAATAGAAAATGGCTTTTGTTGGAAAGCTTGTTTCTGCACAGGTCGAGCTTATAAAAGAGGGTGCCCGGCATAGTGTCGAGGTTGAGAGTGCATGTGTGAGTGGTGCTGAGCAGAGTGACAAATACATTAAAACTACAATTTTTTGTTTGTTAAACGAAAGAATCCGGTATTGAGAACGAGCAAGCTATTCCCACAGATTCCCAGGAAGCTAAATAAAGGGATATGTGTTAGCGCCGACAGGAAGCTACACCACTGCCTGGATCGGTAGAAGAACTTAAAGTCCCATAGCAATATTGTCAATAAAAGGTAGGCCAGAAACACAATATTTTATTTGTATCTTGGCGCGCAAGGAATTTCAAGAACTTAAATGAAAACTATCAACAAAATCGTCCGACTTATTGTATTGAAGTCAGCGGGACGTACATACTTGGCTCCGCTAAATACGGCACTGCCGACACCATAGTGCCTCTTTGGGAACAGTTGTGTCTTGGTTCGTCTCATTAGCCAAGCTCAGCACCAGATCAATTATTAGGATCCACAAAAAATTTACGAAAATCACATTCACACACACCAGTAAAGAGAAGGGCCAATCCATATCCCAGCGGCGTAAAGAAGGTCTCAGCAGGCCCTATATCATGCCTTGGTTTGCAGACACAAGGCCTGCCAGTCCCATTACGTACTCATTTATTTTTTACACAGCGTGTCATTGGCGACCACGGCCTTCCACACTCACTTCCCTTGCGAGGTCTTATAGAAGACAATTTTAGAATTCTTTTTAGAAGACCTATTTTACTAGGTCTTATGGAAAGTGTAATACGGCAGGTCTTACATAAGCCCCGAACTAGAAGACCTTATGGAAGATTTTAAATAAAAGCCCTTATTTAGCAAATCCAATTCTTTATTTTTGAAATATACATGTTTTGTGGTGTAGTTAGAAAATAAAATAAATTTCCTCCTGTTCTTTGTTGTCATCAGTTTAGTTTTTAACTGATTCTTCCAAATAAAGCTTGATCTGTGAGTATTCTTCCACAAAAACTTAATTTTGAGTTTATAAATCGTTCCTCAAAGGTTTTACTCGGTTTTCCAAATCTGAAATTAGATATGTATATGTAACATTTGGTTTATTTGTTTGTTTAGAAAAACTCTCTTACCACGGGAACCACAAGAAACATAACCGACTTCAACAAAATTCTTCTAAAGACTAAAAACACAATACGCATGCTTGACTCTTTTTGGAAACCCAATTGATTTTTGCTTGCTGAGTTCTATTTGGACTTGTATTGCTCCCGCTTAGTTCTTTCGCTCTCGCATGCATTCAAATGATTTTTAAAGTAACGGAATTATTGTTTATTATTTGCAAAGACCTTATGAATTCCCTTCTATATGAGGGCCTTGTGTAAGGTCTTAACGCGCAAGGCGGACGAGAATGAATACACGATTTTTTGTAAGGCGAAAATAGGGATTACAGAAGGCGTTATCAAAGAAGGCCAGCTAGTATGGGTATTGACTTTTTTATAAGATCTAGACAGGTCTTCTGGAAGGCCTCTTCCAAGTAGGCCTCCGTATTTACGCCGCTGGGATATTTAAGGCCATTTATGAGAATATATAGTTTTAACCGGATGTACTCCACACACACACGTTTGAACTTTCCTGCTATCGATAACAAACAGAAAGTAACGACAAATATATAAAAAAAGAGAAAAAATCTAGTGTTTAAGTTGTATAACTATTGTATTTGTTTGTATGTTTATATAATTATTATTTTATCCTTATGTAATAATTAATTCATAAATGATCAAGGTAATAAGAACTGTCATTAGATGTGTAATAGGGTCCCCAAAGTTGCTCTTATAGCTTCCTAAGATTATGTTTATCATCAACCCCGTTAGCGTTCCTAAAAGAGTTCATTTAGGTAGAATAGTTGGATTTTGCAAGTTAACGTTTTGTGACTGAATACAGTGTGAATGAAAAGAGGCAAACTTTGTGGATTCTAGGGTGTTTATATTTTGTTATTTCGAATCTAGAACTAAAAATCAGTTGAATTCTTTATTAGAAATTCTGGTCTAAGTGACCGTTCGATTTAATTTTTCTTTTTGTCTAATAATTGATGTTTGAATAAGAAAGACGAGAATAATTTTTATCTTATTTATGTTTAATTTATAGTTATCATATTTATAATACGAAGAGACAATATACATATATATTACAAAAGAATAATAATTGTATTAAGGTAAGTACACACGATTTGCAGATCGGACAACATTGCCAGAAAAATGGCGGAAAAATGCAATGAATTTACAACCGTGTGAACACACAATTTTTGTTTTGCAACGTTAGCAGAAAAGTTTATTCATGTGACAACGGCGCCATTGCCAGAAAAACATTTTATTTGCAACACTGTCTATAATGTATTTTTATTGGCTATCCTGCATATACATACATATTTACAGAATATGTTGTAAATATATGAAATTGTAATGTTTTCTTCCAATCGTCTGAACTGTCAATTCATCGTTGCCTAACAATCTGTACACGCTGAAAAAAAATCGCCTCTGTAGTATATTGTCCCAAACATATTCTGCTTGAAACATATATATTTTTAGGGTCCCCTCCAAATATATAATATTTGACACATACAAATATTATATGTTTGGGAGGATGTTGTTTTAAACAAAACTATGTATACATCCTAATATTTTTTATTTGGATATGTTATTTTCCAAACAAAGATATATTTGCGTGAATATATATCTATTCTTTAATTCGATACCTCCACTCTAATCTATGCTTAGTGCAAAAATGTAGTTTTTCAGGAGAGTTTGATGAATATTTCGAATGACCTGTACTGATTTGTGAATAACTTTTGATTGGGTCGACGGATAGATACCAAATTTTGACTGAATATAATTTGGAATATTTAGAAATTAAAAATGCAATCTCCCTAAAAACATGCTAACTCGACTTAGCATGTTTAAGAATGGAGGTATCGAATTGTTTTAAGTTTTCAGCAAATAAAAGGTAATTTTTAAAAATTTTTAATGTTAGTAAAATGTCTTTATAATTGAAAATAATGACTTGGAATAGTTAGAAAATAAAAATAAGTGGTTTCAAATAGAAGTCAATGCTAAGTAAGTCATTTTTAATAGGAAAGCATAATTCGAAAACATGGAAAAAATTAAAACTAAAGTTCGAAAAATTCAGTAAAGTTTTGAAAATCTTGTTTTTTTAAATAAAATATATTTGGAAATATTCATAAACAATAATTTTATTTGTATTTAAACACATATTTTATTTGAGAAAATTAGTTCGCAAATATATTTTATTCTAATATATTAACATATGCGTTCTAAATACATTTTATTGATTTTCAAATAAAATGAATTTGCTCGAAAATATGTAATATTTAAAAATTTGTGTTCCAAGTATATTTTCTTTCGATTCAAACGTATCAAAAAAGGCGATTTTGCCCCGTGTAATTGTCCGTATATTTGCAGCACTTTAACAGGGTTGATAACGTTTGCCGATCTGGCAATCGTCTATACTCAGCTTTAGGTTAGTTAGTTTAGAATAAAATAATGATTTGAATTTGAAAAAAAGACCAAACAAGATGTTTATGTGCTAAGTCTAAAAAAGGGGGTAGTTAATGTAAGGTAAGCGGGCGATGTGGGTGTCTTGTGGGGTCATGTTGACTGAGGGGATAACCTCATGACCAAGGAAGGGTTCGGCGGCTGGAGATAAACCTCTATCTCCCCCTTTGAGTTAATCTGGGATTTTGTGGTATTGTCTTTCAGTTTGTTTGTTTGTTGATGTTTCCTTTTGTTTTCAGTTGCTACGACCTTTGGCAGGAAATGATGGGAGGGACCTACCCTGGAGGTACGGGAAGAGCTGGTCGGCGCAGCCAAATCATTTCCAGATCGCATAGAGGCATACGTAACACTTTAAATACATTGCACTGTGCCGAATTATACGCGTTTATGTGCACTAATATATTAACGTTATGAGTTATTCAATTTTGGTATAATTTGACCATTTTGCGTCGGAGGTACAGAAACGGTCGTGGTTGTAACGCCCATTTTTCTCAGGACTGTAGGTACCTCAAAAGCGTTACACTGTGCAAAATTTTGTAGTATTTTCGTGCATTTGTACTCACGCTATAAGCTTTTAACTTTTTGTACAAAATGGTACCTTTGTGTGGGAGGTACCAAAAGGGGCGGGGCAATAACGCCCATTTTTCACTGGACTGTAGGCGCATTAAAGCATTACCCTGTGCAAAATTTCAAGTATTTTTATGCACTGGTATTAATGTTATAAGCTGTTAACTGTTTGTACAAAATGGTCCCTTTGAGTGTGAGGTCGCAAAAGGGGCAGGGCCACTTCACCTATTTTTCTCAAGTTGATAGCGACACGGCAGCTGACACCCCCCCCCCCCCCCCTACATCTTACAAAATTAAGTCAAAATTCTGGAAAATTGTTGTTGTTATGTATTGTGTGTCTGTTTGTTGGTTGTTTTTGGTTCAGTTTATTTCGGTTTGAGACACCGTGTTTCTACTCATAACAAAAGTAGAAACAACAATTTTTGCAAATAATTGGAAAAATAATTGCTTACTGTTGGCGTTGAAAGACTGCACCATTTCATGCTCTTCAGACCCATTCAACAGTTTTGGATATGCCGTTGACTTGAAGTTTAAATTAATATTCGTTACATCTCTATTATGTATATTTATATATATATAGCCGATACAATATTTATAGCCGACATCTGAGTACCCATATATCTCAAATCCTAGATGAACTGGCAATATGGTTTTTTTTCCAGTTAATAATCTCACTAACAGCTACTTGTGGTTGTTCGCTCGACCGATTCATGTATTCTAGTTTTCGAGATATATGCGTTACAATATCTACTATATATAGCCGATATCTGAGAAGCTATATATCTCAAATCTTAGATGAGCTGGCCATATGGGTTTTTTTCCAGTTAATAGTTCTGAAGCATTCGTTGTGAATGGATACCGTTGTATCTTGGTATTTACATCTTTGTCTATAGTATTCAATTGTCATTGGGTATAAATAGCATACGAATGGGAAAATGGGAAATATCGGGAACTAGCAGAAGGGAAAACAGAGACAAATAGAAAATGGCTTTTGTTGGAAAGCTTGTTTCTGCACAGGTCGAGCTTATAAAAGAGGGTGCCCGGCATAGTGTCGAGGTTGAGAGTGCATGTGTGAGTGGTGCTGAGCAGAGTGACAAATACATTAAAACTACAATTTTTTGTTTGTTAAACGAAAGAATCCGGTATTGAGAACGAGCAAGCTATTCCCACAGATTCCCAGGAAGCTAAATAAAGGGATATGTGTTAGCGCCGACAGGAAGCTACACCACTGCCTGGATCGGTAGAAGAACTTAAAGTCCCATAGCAATATTGTCAATAAAAGGTAGGCCAGAAACACAATATTTTATTTGTATCTTGGCGCGCAAGGAATTTCAAGAACTTAAATGAAAACTATCAACAAAATCGTCCGACTTATTGTATTGAAGTCAGCGGGACGTACATACTTGGCTCCGCTAAATACGGCACTGCCGACACCATAGTGCCTCTTTGGGAACAGTTGTGTCTTGGTTCGTCTCATTAGCCAAGCTCAGCACCAGATCAATTATTAGGATCCACAAAAAATTTACGAAAATCACATTCACACACACCAGTAAAGAGAAGGGCCAATCCATATCCCAGCGGCGTAAAGAAGGTCTCAGCAGGCCCTATATCATGCCTTGGTTTGCAGACACAAGGCCTGCCAGTCCCATTACGTACTCATTTATTTTTTACACAGCGTGTCATTGGCGACCACGGCCTTCCACACTCACTTCCCTTGCGAGGTCTTATAGAAGACAATTTTAGAATTCTTTTTAGAAGACCTATTTTACTAGGTCTTATGGAAAGTGTAATACGGCAGGTCTTACATAAGCCCCGAACTAGAAGACCTTATGGAAGATTTTAAATAAAAGCCCTTATTTAGCAAATCCAATTCTTTATTTTTGAAATATACATGTTTTGTGGTGTAGTTAGAAAATAAAATAAATTTCCTCCTGTTCTTTGTTGTCATCAGTTTAGTTTTTAACTGATTCTTCCAAATAAAGCTTGATCTGTGAGTATTCTTCCACAAAAACTTAATTTTGAGTTTATAAATCGTTCCTCAAAGGTTTTACTCGGTTTTCCAAATCTGAAATTAGATATGTATATGTAACATTTGGTTTATTTGTTTGTTTAGAAAAACTCTCTTACCACGGGAACCACAAGAAACATAACCGACTTCAACAAAATTCTTCTAAAGACTAAAAACACAATACGCATGCTTGACTCTTTTTGGAAACCCAATTGATTTTTGCTTGCTGAGTTCTATTTGGACTTGTATTGCTCCCGCTTAGTTCTTTCGCTCTCGCATGCATTCAAATGATTTTTAAAGTAACGGAATTATTGTTTATTATTTGCAAAGACCTTATGAATTCCCTTCTATATGAGGGCCTTGTGTAAGGTCTTAACGCGCAAGGCGGACGAGAATGAATACACGATTTTTTGTAAGGCGAAAATAGGGATTACAGAAGGCGTTATCAAAGAAGGCCAGCTAGTATGGGTATTGACTTTTTTATAAGATCTAGACAGGTCTTCTGGAAGGCCTCTTCCAAGTAGGCCTCCGTATTTACGCCGCTGGGATATTTAAGGCCATTTATGAGAATATATAGTTTTAACCGGATGTACTCCACACACACACGTTTGAACTTTCCTGCTATCGATAACAAACAGAAAGTAACGACAAATATATAAAAAAAGAGAAAAAATCTAGTGTTTAAGTTGTATAACTATTGTATTTGTTTGTATGTTTATATAATTATTATTTTATCCTTATGTAATAATTAATTCATAAATGATCAAGGTAATAAGAACTGTCATTAGATGTGTAATAGGGTCCCCAAAGTTGCTCTTATAGCTTCCTAAGATTATGTTTATCATCAACCCCGTTAGCGTTCCTAAAAGAGTTCATTTAGGTAGAATAGTTGGATTTTGCAAGTTAACGTTTTGTGACTGAATACAGTGTGAATGAAAAGAGGCAAACTTTGTGGATTCTAGGGTGTTTATATTTTGTTATTTCGAATCTAGAACTAAAAATCAGTTGAATTCTTTATTAGAAATTCTGGTCTAAGTGACCGTTCGATTTAATTTTTCTTTTTGTCTAATAATTGATGTTTGAATAAGAAAGACGAGAATAATTTTTATCTTATTTATGTTTAATTTATAGTTATCATATTTATAATACGAAGAGACAATATACATATATATTACAAAAGAATAATAATTGTATTAAGGTAAGTACACACGATTTGCAGATCGGACAACATTGCCAGAAAAATGGCGGAAAAATGCAATGAATTTACAACCGTGTGAACACACAATTTTTGTTTTGCAACGTTAGCAGAAAAGTTTATTCATGTGACAACGGCGCCATTGCCAGAAAAACATTTTATTTGCAACACTGTCTATAATGTATTTTTATTGGCTATCCTGCATATACATACATATTTACAGAATATGTTGTAAATATATGAAATTGTAATGTTTTCTTCCAATCGTCTGAACTGTCAATTCATCGTTGCCTAACAATCTGTACACGCTGAAAAAAAATCGCCTCTGTAGTATATTGTCCCAAACATATTCTGCTTGAAACATATATATTTTTAGGGTCCCCTCCAAATATATAATATTTGACACATACAAATATTATATGTTTGGGAGGATGTTGTTTTAAACAAAACTATGTATACATCCTAATATTTTTTATTTGGATATGTTATTTTCCAAACAAAGATATATTTGCGTGAATATATATCTATTCTTTAATTCGATACCTCCACTCTAATCTATGCTTAGTGCAAAAATGTAGTTTTTCAGGAGAGTTTGATGAATATTTCGAATGACCTGTACTGATTTGTGAATAACTTTTGATTGGGTCGACGGATAGATACCAAATTTTGACTGAATATAATTTGGAATATTTAGAAATTAAAAATGCAATCTCCCTAAAAACATGCTAACTCGACTTAGCATGTTTAAGAATGGAGGTATCGAATTGTTTTAAGTTTTCAGCAAATAAAAGGTAATTTTTAAAAATTTTTAATGTTAGTAAAATGTCTTTATAATTGAAAATAATGACTTGGAATAGTTAGAAAATAAAAATAAGTGGTTTCAAATAGAAGTCAATGCTAAGTAAGTCATTTTTAATAGGAAAGCATAATTCGAAAACATGGAAAAAATTAAAACTAAAGTTCGAAAAATTCAGTAAAGTTTTGAAAATCTTGTTTTTTTAAATAAAATATATTTGGAAATATTCATAAACAATAATTTTATTTGTATTTAAACACATATTTTATTTGAGAAAATTAGTTCGCAAATATATTTTATTCTAATATATTAACATATGCGTTCTAAATACATTTTATTGATTTTCAAATAAAATGAATTTGCTCGAAAATATGTAATATTTAAAAATTTGTGTTCCAAGTATATTTTCTTTCGATTCAAACGTATCAAAAAAGGCGATTTTGCCCCGTGTAATTGTCCGTATATTTGCAGCACTTTAACAGGGTTGATAACGTTTGCCGATCTGGCAATCGTCTATACTCAGCTTTAGGTTAGTTAGTTTAGAATAAAATAATGATTTGAATTTGAAAAAAAGACCAAACAAGATGTTTATGTGCTAAGTCTAAAAAAGGGGGTAGTTAATGTAAGGTAAGCGGGCGATGTGGGTGTCTTGTGGGGTCATGTTGACTGAGGGGATAACCTCATGACCAAGGAAGGGTTCGGCGGCTGGAGATAAACCTCTATCTCCCCCTTTGAGTTAATCTGGGATTTTGTGGTATTGTCTTTCAGTTTGTTTGTTTGTTGATGTTTCCTTTTGTTTTCAGTTGCTACGACCTTTGGCAGGAAATGATGGGAGGGACCTACCCTGGAGGTACGGGAAGAGCTGGTCGGCGCAGCCAAATCATTTCCAGATCGCATAGAGGCATACGTAACACTTTAAATACATTGCACTGTGCCGAATTATACGCGTTTATGTGCACTAATATATTAACGTTATGAGTTATTCAATTTTGGTATAATTTGACCATTTTGCGTCGGAGGTACAGAAACGGTCGTGGTTGTAACGCCCATTTTTCACAGGACTGTAGGTACCTCAAAAGCGTTACACTGTGCAAAATTTTGTAGTATTTTCGTGCATTTGTACTCACGCTATAAGCTTTTAACTTTTTGTACAAAATGGTACCTTTGTGTGGGAGGTACCAAAAGGGGCGGGGCAATAACGCCCATTTTTCACTGGACTGTAGGCGCATTAAAGCATTACCCTGTGCAAAATTTCAAGTATTTTTATGCACTGGTATTAATGTTATAAGCTGTTAACTGTTTGTACAAAATGGTCCCTTTGAGTGTGAGGTCGCAAAAGGGGCAGGGCCACTTCACCTATTTTTCTCAAGTTGATAGCGACACGGCAGCTGACACCCCCCCCCCCCTACATCTTACAAAATTAAGTCAAAATTCTGGAAAATTGTTGTTGTTATGTATTGTGTGTCTGTTTGTTGGTTGTTTTTGGTTCAGTTTATTTCGGTTTGAGACACCGTGTTTCTACTCATAACAAAAGTAGAAACAACAATTTTTGCAAATAATTGGAAAAATAATTGCTTACTGTTGGCGTTGAAAGACTGCACCATTTCATGCTCTTCAGACCCATTCAACAGTTTTGGATATGCCGTTGACTTGAAGTTTAAATTAATATTCGTTACATCTCTATTATGTATATTTATATATATATAGCCGATACAATATTTATAGCCGACATCTGAGTACCCATATATCTCAAATCCTAGATGAACTGGCAATATGGTTTTTTTTTCCAGTTAATAATCTCACTAACAGCTACTTGTGGTTTTTCGCTCGACCGATTCATGTATTGTAGTTTTGGATTAATAAGCCGTTCAATGCCTGAAATTTGTAAATGCTGTAATAGGCTGTTTTCTTTAAATTTTTTTGTGTTAAATGAATATTTACATTTAAATTGCTTAAAACTATTATAATTTAAACAAACATGTTTAATCTTTTTAGTTTTTTTTTTACCATTTTTTGACCAAAAATCTTATTTTTTAATAGGTTCCACATCACAAATACGTTCCACATGGTGTGTGTCTTGGATGTGGGACGAATTTAACTCACGAATTTATCTTCACACCCTTAATAAATAAAACATAATAAATAAATAAGCAAGGTGTTTTTACTTTAGTTTTTACTTTAAACGGGTATAACTTTTTTCACTGACTCTAATCTAGATAACCAACATGACATTATGGGCCTGTTTCTGTAACTTATTTTCGTTCGTCTACGGCGAACGATCAAATTTCTCTCAGCTATTACTTGAATTCTATAAAACGCAGGTTAGAAATATTTTAGGAACAAGCTTTTTACATGATTTTCTACAGACACAACGAATTATAAACTTCTGTGATTTATAGATTTCTCGGAATAATTGAGTGATTTTTGATCGTTCGCAGTAGACGAACGAAAAATAGTTACAGAAACAGGCCCTATGTTTAGTGAATATTATTAGGTTTTAAAAACCGTTAAGAATTTTGAACTAGCAAAAACCGTTTTGGAGTTGTGTGACGTTGTGTTTATGTTGACTATGCGGCTTTTTAAAGCTAATCCTACAATAAACCTATAATGTACTTGGGCTTTTAATTCGAAGCAATTTTAAGAGTTCTCCGAACGTTTTTTATAAAGACTCATTTCTTACATACATAGAATACCATCAGCAAAGTTCGTCTGAAGAAAGTATTTGGTAGGAAAAAAACGACTGAATAAAAGTGAGTACTTCCAATATAGCTTCATATACATATATTCCTACATTATGACAAAAGCACTGTTTTAAAGTTATATACCAATCTTAAAAAAAAATTTAAATGACATCTTGCTATTTTAAATACACATGAAAACAAATCAGTTGAAAATTAATACTTTTGCTACTAATTACATGAATTCTTAATTTAAAATCATACAATTTTTCCAATAAAATGTATTTTTTGGTTTATCTTTATTTAATATATTTTCAAAACAATGAGCATTCATTTTTTCATTATGTACTTTGTCCGGAGGATGAGGGGTGAAAAGGTTAATAAACCTGTAGCCAATGTTGCGATCTTTTATGAAGGCAAGGCCTCCACCGTGGTTTCCCTCTCGATTCCACAATCTTATTCAAGAGTCCATTGCCAGTTGAGTTGCAGGATTCGCAAGGATTGTGGATCACTAAAATTCTTGTGAGGCAGCTTTTTTGAAAAAAGTATTAAAAAAATCCTGAGATGTGAATATTGCATTTGTCATATTTTAAAAACACGTGGATGTATACGAATTAGAGCTCTTCTTAAAGGACTTGGCTAGGACATCCTATATATATGTATGCGAAAATTCGCCATATATCATTATGCATTTTTTCTCTTATATTTTGATTTTCATACTGGACCACAAAAACACCAACATAGATATATGAAACATCTCATGTCATGTAGTCCTATTTAATCTGAACTGATCCTGCAAATTTGAATCTGTGTTGTCTTCTGTTTCCATATAAGAGCATTTTTACTTAAAAATGTCAGAAATCGAAATTGTTTTTCATTGAAATGATACTGTTAATTTTGTGATTTCAATATTTTTCATCTGTCTATCTATGTATATAGAAAAATTCGTTGCTGATCATTCGCAGTGAACGGACGTGTTTATCACATAGCGGATAGTTACCAGTACCTATTACGCAATAGCAAAAATCTGTACAAAGTCTGTAAGGCCTACATCGTAGTATCTATTACGGTCTAAAACAGACAAAATAAAAATAAATTCTCTTGACGGGGATGCCTTCGTGTTCCGATGGAGCGCGGTTCCCCAATCGTCCGACTGTCCGTCCGTTGGTCTTGGCCAAAGCCGACCACACCAAAAATGGTGATAATCTCCCCCAAGTACTCACAACAGGTGGTGCGGTGAGGTGAAAACGTCATGTCCGACCGTCAAAACGGAAGCACAATGAGCATCGGTAGCGCTCAGAGTTTTGACGAAGTTGGAGGCTGTTGAGGTTTCGGCTCTTACCGAAAAACAAAAAGAGTCACTTACCTGGGCCAAAGGCGTCATAGATGCTTCTAAGGCCAATGAGTCGGCTGAAAGAGCCACAAATTCAGCTGTGTTAACGGCTAATAAAGTAAAACGAATCAGATCACCTGATGAACCCCTGCCTTCGAAAAAGGCAAGAGGCCCTAATGTCACCATCAACAGGACACTCACCAAGCCCTTCAATGAAATGGCGAAGGAGAGTCTAGTGATGGCTGTTATAGACAGAAGTAGTGAGGATGGATCCATCCTCAAGGACAAATGGAGTCATGTACAATCAGCCATTATGGCTCATTACTTAGATGTCCGTAGAGAAATGCCGGGCCAACCACCAATCTGCAACGATGCAGGATGGCATCAGGGGAGAGTAAAGCTCTTATATTTCGGTGATGCCAGATCAGTAGACCTGTATAAGGCTGCTCTGAGTCGAGCGGGTGAGGTGTGGCCGGGTGCCCAGTTGGCTGTTGTCGAAAAAACAACATCCCTAGTCACCCTAGAGCCATCACCTGGGTTACAGAAGAGCCCTCCAACCCGGCTGACATCTTAGAAATAATAAAAGATTCCAATCCTGGTCTGCCGGCCCATAAATGGAGAATCAGCAAGGTGGGTGAGGCGGATGGTAAAAAGCGGCAGGTCAATCTTATCCTAAACGCTGAATCCACCTCCCATATACAAAGTGCGAGTGCAACCCTACAATATGGCTTCGAGACTATAGTCTTGAAGATATACAAGCAGGATATAGCTCCCACTGCAGAAGGTGAGTCGTCCACCGTGGCACTTTCTGAAAGTGCGGAGGTACCCACGCCTATTATTTCTGGTGACTCCAACTCTAACAGAAGATCTGTAACGTCCTTCTCTGAGGACAAAAGCTCTACTTCGGACACAGAGAGGCTGAGGGGAGTCTCCGGACTCGTTGACGCATCTGGCGGGGACATGCTTCTCGACGATACGGACGAAGAGTTCGATAACACCCTTGTCGGGGTGGATGTTAATCTGTCAATTACCAATGATGGTAAGAATTCTACAGATTAACCTACATCACGCTAAAGTAGCCTCAGCGGCTCTATTGCTGCGCCTGTCCACAGGCGCAGTAGACATCGTCCTGATACAGGAGCCCTACGTAGTGGGAGGAAGGGTGTGCGGTGTTAGGACACCCAACTTTAAACTGCTTGTGGCTAACTGTGAAGGCACTCCAAGAACATGCATTTTGGCCAGGAAAGATCTAAGTATCTTTCTCCTGACTAATTTAAGTGGTAAAGACCAAACAGCTGCTAGCCTGGAGATCGGTAATCGCATATATTGGGTGGTCTCCAGCTACTTGCCTTATGAATCTGTAGTACCGACTGCTCTATTCAGGGAAGTAGTAGAAGAAGCAACGTCTGACGAGCTCGAGCTGATTATTGGCGCAGACACGAACGCTCATCATACTATCTGGGGTAGTACGGATATAAACAATAGGGGTGATTCGCTTCTTGACTTTATTCTAACTACCAACCTTAGTATTTGTAACATAGGTAATATACCGACCTTCACAATTAAAGACAGACAAGAAGTACTCGACGTAACGTTTGCTACTGACCGGCTGTCAGACAAAATTATTGGGTGGAATGTACTGGACGACCACTCATTCTCAGATCACCATTATATTGAGTTCAAACTCGCGGAAAAAGCGCCTAAACCCGCCGTCCACAGAAATGTAAGGAAGACAAAGTGGCATCTGTATGAGAAGAATTTCAAGAAAGTCCTCAACTCTAAACTTCTGTACGAACCGAATGACAAAGCCGGTCTGTATAATCTGGTCGATCATATCACCATATCATTCAATAGATCCCTTGAAGAAGCCTGTCCAAAAACAGGGTACAAGGGTAAAACTAAACCCCAATGGTGGACTTCTGAGCTAACGGCTATGAAAAAGACCTGCAACAAGCTATTCAATAAGCTATTCAATAAAATCTACTGGGGTCGCTAATGATTGGGATGCCTATAAAGAGCAACTCAAGATCTATAAGAAGGAGCTTAGAAAGGCGCAAAGGCGCTCTTGGTATACCATCTGTGGTGAAGTGGAAAAGGTCTCCGACGCCGCTAGGCTAAGGAAGATATTATCTGCTTCACTCTGTACAGTAGGATATTTACAGGATGAGGCAAATAACTGAGCAAAAACAGCGAGCAGTCGCTCAATGTACTGCTCGACACACATTTCCCGGGGAACTCTGTAACAGAACCCGAGGATCAGCAGGACCAACAAGAGTGCGAGTGGACTGCGAGCGTCGCTAGCTTCTTGACTGAGAGATCCAGAATAAGCTGGGCTATTAACAGCTTTGAGCCCTTCAAGTCACCTGGACCAGATGGCATCACTCCAGCAGAAATGCAGAAAATGTTAAAGTACATTATCCCCTGGTTGGAGAAAATTTATGTAGGCTGTATCAGGCTTTCATACGTCCCGAATCGATGGAGGGATACCAAAGTGGTATTCATACCTAAAGCGGGAAAGATATCACACACTAGGCCAAAAGACTTCAGACCAATTAGCCTATACTCCTTCCTATTGAAAGGTCTGGAAAGACTTTTAGATCATTTCATTAGGGAAAACCTGGATACAAAACTCCTGTCGGGGAACCAACATGCTTACAATAAGGGCAAGTCTACAGAATCAGCCCTGCACGAACTTGTGAGCACTATCGAATCGTCCCTGCATTTCAAGGAATTCACCATGGTGGCATTTCTTGACATAGAAGGGGCTTTTAACAACATTCACTCAGATGCGGTAATTGCGGCACTCTCACATCTAAAAGTTAACACTAGTTTGATTAGACTAATTCAAAGTCTGCTCACCTAATCAGTAGCTAGACTACAGTGGATGTGTTTTTATTCGCTCCGGATTTCTCAATAATATTTCAACTGTTACTAAACTACATTTCACGAAAATAATATCATAACATCAACAAATTGTGTTGTTACCGTTCTATGTATCTAAATCATCGGCGTTATTATAACTAAATTGCAAATTCTTTATGAAAATAAATCAGTAATAGAACCAAAGTTAAAGCAAAACACTAAATTGAGAATCAAATCAAAATAAACACATAATTGAGTGACAATTTGCATACAGCAATTCCAAAATCTCTCTTAAGAGACGTGCACACAAGAATTATACTGAGAAAACAACCAAATAACACAAGTTCAAAACAAAATAAAACACATTAACGAGTGAGAAAATATAACATAAACAAGAACCACCGTAAAACAAACAAACACACTCAAAAAATCACTCAGTTGAACGTCAAAAATGAATAATAATACAGAGAGTGTCTTAACAACCTCAGTTACTCCTCCATCAAAACGCGGGAGAGCAATTCTACTACAACCAGATATGGAGTACTCTTCCACAACTCCAAAGCTAACAATCGAGTCTCGCATTATCACCATGATCGACCAGAGATTTGAGAGATTTGAGCGTAAACTTCTAAACATAACTGAGGAAATAAAAAACAGTGAAAATCGCATCTCAAAAATGTTTGACACTAAGTTGGGTGAACTCAAGAGGGAAATCGACGAAGTTAATCAACGCGTCACACTACTAGAAACCCAAACTGGAAATGAAATAGGCCTGCATGAAGACGTGCATTTGTTAAAGATGCAAATTGAACGATATGAAAATTCGTCTGTTGCTTCTGAATTGCGTATAAATGGCATACCTTACCACAACAACGAGAACCTTCCGCAATTATTCACTGCTATTTGTGGCATTCTAAGCATATCTGTTCCTTCCTTTCAATCCATGTATCGTCTGCGAAGTAAAAACTCAAACCAATCATCGTCTGATGCTGTTATCCTGGTGAAGTTGGCTTCACCATATGATAAGAATTTTATTTTGAAATCCATAGCAAACTTCAGAAAATCTAATAAAACACAACTGCAGCTTCGACACCTAGGTTATGATTCGAACAATAATTTTTATACTAAAGAAAACCTCTCCGCTTCCAATTATAAAATACTCCAAACTGCAAATTTATTTAAAAAACGTAAACAGCTAAATTCACCATACGTGGGAAAGTACATATAAAAAAAATGTCAATGATCAAGCCCTTCGTATTGATAGAATCGAACAGTTAAATGATTTTTTTCGAGAGTAAAAAAAAAATTATAATTTATTTGCTTTTAGAATCTATCGCAACAATCAATTTATACAAATTTGAAAGATTTAGAAACTTCCACCTAAACACAAAACATATTACATTACAGTCAAAACATAACTTACAAAACTGTTGTTTAATATGCTATGCGGTCTTTGCCATTTCGAGTAAACATTATGTCTCCTTTATCATTAAATAACACAGCAATCAGTTCCAAAGACACTACAAAATTTTTGCTAAACCTTCTTTGCAAACAGAAATCTGGTATGAAAATCTGCCACATCAATGCTCAAAGTATAAGAAATAAAATCGATGAATTCCGGGACATATTTGAAGGATCGAGTATGGATGTGATTTGCATATCGGAGACGTGGTTAAACGAATCGGTTTCTGACACATTGATTGAGTTGAATGGTTACAAAACTTATCGTAACGACAGGAAAACCCGTGGCGGTGGGGTAGCAATATACATAAGAAATAGTCTATCATCTAAACTCTGTCACAAGTCGGAAGAATCTCAACAGATCGAACACATTATTATTGAAGTTGCTAACACTAATGCTAAGATTTTAATAGGTTGTGTTTATAGACCTCATCGGTACATAGAAATTGATGACTTTCTGAGTCAATTAGAACTCGCTACAATCTCGTACGACAACATTATTCTATGTGGCGATTTTAACTCAAACATTCTCGTTGAATCCAGCCTAATAAATGCTTTGCTTGGATTAGATCTCAAAGCAACCAACACTTCAATACCAACACATTTCACACAAACATGTAGCTCACTACTTGACATCTTCTTTGTCAATAACATGCGCAATGTCTTAACATATGATCAAATTTCTGCATCATGCTTCTCGAGGCATGACTTAATTTTCTTAGAATACGACTTTAAATTAAAGGATATAGTAAATAAGCCAATTTTTTATCGCAACTTCAAATGTGTGGACTACAATGCAGTGCTTTTTGAAATTTATAAAGTAGATTGGGACTCTATATTCTTCTTACCTGATGTTGAACTTCAATTAGATTTTCTCAACGACAATCTTATTCACATCTTTAATAAAACAGTCCCCCTGAAAAGGGGGACTGTTTTAATAGAAATAAAAGCTGCTATTGCTATTCGTGATCAAGCTTACAAGCGTTGGAAAAGATATAAATGTCAGTATTTACATGCCGAATTTCGCAATGCGAGGAAGATAGTCACAGACATGATATCCAGAACGAAATCTCGGTATTATGCTACACGTTTTCGATCTGCAATTGGCTCAAAGAACACCTGGAAAAATATTAAGGAAATTGGCATTGGAAGACAAAGACCTTTGTATAATTGAATTATAGATGTCGAAAAAGTTAATAGACAATTTACCAACCTTCCCACTGTGCCTACAAACTTTTCCTATTATCAA
This sequence comes from Eudasyphora cyanicolor, assembly GCA_963930755.1. Taxonomy (NCBI): domain Eukaryota; kingdom Metazoa; phylum Arthropoda; class Insecta; order Diptera; family Muscidae; genus Eudasyphora; species Eudasyphora cyanicolor. The sequence continues at coordinate 250,775,511 of OZ005736.1, read as the reverse complement.
CAATTTCCAGACCATTCTTTACATGAAAGCCAATTTTACTTCGACTGTGTTAGTGAGAATGATGTACTTAACAATTGTCTCAAGGTCAAGTCAGATGCAGTAGGATTTGACAGCATTCATCCGAAATTTTTACGCATTGTTTTGCCATATTTACTAACCCACATTACGTTTATATACAACACCATAATTACAAAAAGCCAGTTTCCGTCTGCTTGGAAATATGCCAAAATAATACCAATTCCCAAAAGCAATAATGATTTTCGTCCAATCGCGATATTACCATTCCTATCCAAGGTATTCGAAAGATTACTTCAAAGCCAAATTACTCACCATCTTCGTGTGAACAAGCTTCTTAGCAGTAAACAATCGGGGTTTCGAAAGAGTCACAGTTGTATTACTGCCCTTCTTGATGTCTCCGAGGAAATACGCAAATCCGCAGATATCAATCTTGTCTCCTTATTGGTTCTTCTAGATCATTCTAAGGCGTTTGATACTGTGGACCATGAACTACTATGTGTTAAGTTGGTCAAAATGTTTAAGTTCTCATCATCAGCAAAGAACATGATTCTTTCCTATTTGTCTGATCGTACTCAGTCAACTGTTGTAGACGAAAATATCTCTGTTCCACTACCTGTAAAAAAAGGTGTACCGCAGGGATCAATTCTAGGCCCGCTGTTATTTTCGATGTATGTTAATGACATTACTCAACAGCTAAAACATTGTCAAATTCATCTATATGCCGACGATGTACAAATTTACATAAGCAGCAGAGTCGATGAACTTAATGAATGCATTCTAAAGCTAAACAATGATCTTCGCCGTATCTATATCTAGGCCACATCCAATGGTCTTTTATTAAATCCCTCTAAATCGAAATGTATGGTCATAGGACGAAAGACAACTGGAATAATACTTCCTTCAGACATTATTCTTAATAACCAAAAAATTGTTACCGTCACCACATGTAGAAATCTGGGTATTGTTTTTAATAGCTCCTTAACGTGGTCAGATCACATTAACATGGCAGTTGGTCAAACGTATTCGAAACTGCGAGTGCTATGGAACACCCAATTCTATACTCCAACTCATATACGAATTTTACTGGCCAAAACATACCTTTTACCTACTCTGATGTATGGCTGTGAATTAACTATGTGTTGCGACTCAACAAGCGAACGTAAACGAACAGTAGCTTACAATGCCATCCTAAGATATGTATTCAGTCTAAAGAAATACGACCACATTACAAGCTATTCAACAAAATTATTTGGTGTAGCTTTTTCAGACATTATGAAAATTCGGACATTAACCTTATTGCACAAAATCATCCACTCTCGCGAACCTGAGTACCTTTTTAGTAAACTCAGTTTTACAAATTCTGAAAGAAATAATAACCTGCTATTTACTAGATACCGTTCACAATTATCTGAATGGTACTTTTTTGTAACGTCTATTCGTCTTTGGAACATATTGCCAGTGAACTTCCCAGCAAAAAAAGAGCATTCAAAGAAGCAATAAAAATCCCCAACTTATGATCCAGAAGTTGTTCTAATTTGGATTTTCACCAATGAATTTAACAAGGAGTTGTCGCGCCGGGAAAGTACTTCTATGTTACCACTTTTGCACAACTCATTTTAAAGCACTGTAAGATTTGCTTTTTTGGTGTTATATTTATTTGATGAATGTATGTCGTTCTTATTAACATCTTTGGGTCCAGAGATCTTTTATTTTAAAGGAATACAAATATTGACATAGGGAAGGGAACGTATAAATAATATACTATTGGCCAAAGAGATCAACGATCGCATATATGTACACGGAGAAAAAAGCAGGAAGCATAATATGTTTGGGATCAAAATTTAAATAAAATAGACTTTGGTGCAAATATTTTATATTTAAATACCGGAAAAAAGTTTGAATATCTCTCTTATCAATGTTATTTTTTCGGAGTTTTGGTGCAAGTAATCTTTAAAAACGGGGAAATATTTAAATCGACTACAGAATTTGTTTTCCTACCTATAGGAAAAAAGTAATTTTTCCCAAATATAATATGTTTCCAGAAAATATACTACAGAAGCGATTTTTTTCTTAGGGTATGTTTGGGACATTTGAAGATGTTTGTATGTAATCTGTATGGCTGATGAAAAGGCTCTTGAAAAGTGTGACCGAATGACCCCATAGTGTAACTTCTAGTAACATTTTCACAAATGATCGTCATTCTCACTAATAAAAAGGTATGTATTTTTATTTTACACTGTAATACATAGCACTTTTGTGCGGCGCTATGTATTTTCCGTAGCCCCGGTTCAGAGAGTAGTAAAGTACCACAGTGTGGTACAGTATGGTATGGTATATTTAATTACCATAATTTCTTTTAAAATTATTTAATTATAACCTAAACCACACTGTGGTACAATTTATTATAATTTTATGCATTTGTTTCTAACACCTAAAATGAGAAGAGATATATAGAACCATCGTTTATTATACCGATCGACTTAGAAGCACTTTCTGAACCGATTTAGCAATGTCAGTCTGTGCATGCATTCTTGTAATCAACGTGCAAGTCACAAATATAGTCCGATCTCAAAGAAATTTTGCACATATCTTTATTTTGGGACAAGATAATTCGTATTGAAATTGAAAGACAATCCGTATTTAGATATAGGGCCTGTTTCTGTAACTTATTTTCTTTCGTCTACGGCGAACAATCAAAAATCTCTCAACTATTTGAATATCACTTTAGAACCAGATATCTTAATATATGTGAATGTACCTTCGATTTAGCTTATACCCTCTATAGAAAATATCGTTTTCTTTCGATATTCATGAATTTTAGTATCTTATTTTAACAGTTAATATCTGTGGGAACAACATCAGTTCAAATTTACATATAGCCCCACACTCGCATGGATGTGTTCTTTCCGATTTAGCATCTAAGCTCCATAGAAGTCATATTTTAGTCAAATGTACCATATTTTGCACAAAGGATTTTTTTAATCCGAGAATAAACGGTCACTAGCAAGGTTGGAAAAATGTGTTTTCATGTTTTACTTCAGATCATTATTAAATTTGGCAGAGATAAGTTTTTAGAATCATGAACACTGCGAAATTTCATAAAAAATGGATACCATTCAGATAAATGCCAAATTTAAATACAGACCCCATATAGAATTTTGTATTGAACTACGCTGAGTATACATTCACTTGTTAAATTTCATCAATAACGTTTTGAATTTTGTTTTTGTATTTCTAAATTGTCACGTCAAGAAATGAACATTTTTTAGTTTTTGTTTTTAGTCTGTATCTGAATAAATATTAAATCGAACAAAACGATTTGTCGGCCTTTTTAATTTCAATGGGTTATGGGCCTTTGTGAAAAAAAAAAATAAAAAGATAAGGATTGTGATAAAGAATTTTAAAGGAATTCAGTAAGGACGCACAAAGAATTCATTCACTAAAGTACGGGAGCAGAAATCTAAAGATGTCGGATGCAAAACCAAAATTTGCAAAGCTGAGCAATGAGAACTATGCTAACTGGAAGTTCAAGATGGAACTATTACTCCGTAAAAATAATTTATGGAAGCATGTCATTGAAGGATCTCGTCCTGAACGAAAATTAGGACAGGATAATGCAGTTACCAATATGTCTGAGATTAACGATTGGGAAATAAAGGACGATGAAGCACGGGGAACAATTGGCTTGCTTGTTATGGACGACCAGCTTGGGCACATCCGAAATGCCAAAACAGCTAAGGATACTTGGAACGCACTCAAAGATTATCATGAGAAAAATACGCTTACAAATTAGGTTACCTAATGAGGTCCATATGTAGCTTAAAACTTCAAGAAGGAGGTGATGCGGTTGCTCACATAAACTCAATGAATGATTTATTTACGAAACTACGAGACGTTGGCGAAGAAAGTTTGTCCGATAAATGGAGTGCCGCCATGCTTTTGAGCAGCTTGCCTGAAGGATACGATACGCTTATAACATCCCTAGAATCCCGTAAGGAAGAAGAAGTTACATTTGCTTTAGTGCAACAAAGAGTAATTGCAGAATACGAAAGACGTCAACACGCCGCCAATGGTGGAAATGATTCTGTTTTGAGAGCAGTGGCCAGTAGTAGCAGTGTATGCTATTTCTGTAAGAAATCAGGTCATCAAAAGAGGAACTGCATCAAGTATAAAAACTGGAAAAATAAGCAAAGTCCAGGGAAGAACGCAAATAAAATCAATTCGGTTGAAGAAACGGTAAATAAATCATCCCAGAGCGAAGATTTTCTATTCAAATTCGGCAAGAATAAGAAGTTGTGTTGGCTTGTGGATTCCGGAGCAACGCGCCATGCAGTAAGTGAAAGAAAATTCTTCAAGGAACTTAATGAAAGTTATAAAAGCTCAATCGAATTGGCAAATGGACAGACTGTGGCTATTGAAGGTATAGGCTCAGGTGAGATAGTATTAAGCGATGAATTTGGTGACCAACATACATTAATCGTGAATGAAGTACTATATGCACCGTGTTTGGTTGGTAACATTCTCTCGGTGAGACAGCTAACAAAGGCTGGATACGACGTATCATTTAAAAATAGCAACTGCTGCATAAATTTTAGAAATAAAAATGTTGGAATGGCAGACATCAATGGTGAAATGTATATTTTGCGTCAACCGGATTTTGTTCATGCAGTATTGGAACATAATGAAAATTGCATTCACCAATGGCATCGAAAGCTTGGACACCGTGATTCTGAAGCAATTCGAAAAATGTTTTCCGAGAACCTGGCTGAAAATTTAAAAATAGTGGATTGTGGTATAAAGCAAATTTGCGAAACTTGTGTTAAGGGTAAAATGACTCGTCGACCATTTCCTAAGCAATCAATTTCTAAGTCTACAGCTCCTCTAGAGTTAGTCCATAGTGACGTATGTGGACCAATGCAAACCACTACGCCGTCTGGAAAAAGGTTCATGGTAACATTTATAGACGATTTCTCTGGTTTTACAATAGTAAGATTAATATCTCAAAAGTCAGAGGTGGAACAAACTTTTAAGGATTTTGTCATGTTCTGCCGTACTAAATTTGGTCGCATTCCAAAGAAAATTCGTTCCGACAGAGGTGGAGAATACACTGGGAAAGTATTTATGGATTTTCTTAGATCTGAAGGTATTGAACATCAGTTGACTGCTCCGTATTCCCCACAACAGAACGGAAAGGCGGAACGGAAGAACAGAACCTTGATAGAAATGGCAAGGTGTCTGTTAATTGAGGCAAATTTACCACATACCTTTTGGGGAGAAGCAGTAGCAACAGCAAATTTCATTCAGAATAGAGTTTTTACCAGGACGACCAATGCTACTCCATACGAATTATGGTTTGGTATAAAGCCAAGTCTAGAAAAATTTCATATTTTTGGTTCAACTTGTTTTGTACATACTCCATCAGAGAAAAGACGTAAACTCGACACCAAAGCAATCGAGATGATTTTTATTGGTTATGATGAGAAGTCAAAGGCTTTTCGCTGCTACGATAAGAATACTAAGAAAGTCGTTATTCGTCGTGATGTAATATTCACAGATAATATTAAGGATGAAGATTGTGATGTGTCAATTTCTTTAAATCCAAGAATGACCCCAAGTTGCAAAGAATTATTGATTGAGGAGGAGATACCAGAAGGAAATGTTATAGAGAAAAAGGCAATCAATATTCCAACTGAAGACTGCCATACCGTGAACAGAGACCATGTATCAAAAGATAATTCCACGCAAGACAATTCTGGGGGACAAAAAGAAATTAGAACTTCAACAAGATCCACTAAAGGTGCTGCAGCGAGAAGGCTCATTGAAGAAATATGGACTGTTAGTGAAATTAAGGAACCAAACTCATACGAAGAAGCTGTTAACAGTGAAGAGGGAGTGCAATGGATGGAGGCTATGCAAGAAGAAATAGAATCGCTGCAAACCAATCAGGTATGGGAACACGTTACACTTCCAGAAGGAAGAACAGCCATTGGAAGTAAATGGGTATTTAAAATAAAACGCAATGTCAATGGTGATGTAAGTCGATTCAAGGCACGACTCGTCGCTCAAGGGTTTTCACAGAAATTCGGTATCGATTATGACGAGATTTTTGCCCCTGTTGCGACGCATACCTCATTTCGAATCCTATTATCCATTGCAGGAAAGGAGAGAATGATTGTAAATCATTTTGATGTCAAGACAGCATTTTTGAATGGTAAGCTTTCTGAAACCATATATATGAAACCACCCCCAGGATTTCGCGACGAAAACGACCAGGTTTGTCTATTGAAGAAAAGTATTTATGGACTGAAACAGGCTGCCAGATCTTGGAATATTGTTTTACATGAAGTTCTTGAAAAATTGGGTTTCACACAATGCATAAATGATGTATGCTTTTACTGGGGAAATATTAATGGAATGTTGTGCTATATTCTCGTTTATGTAGACGATATTATTTTTGCATGCACTACAACCGAACAATTGAAGTATATTGAGAATGTTTTATCAAAGAATTTCACTATCACAAACTTGGGCGAAATTAAACACTATCTTGGGATAGAAATATCAAAAGATATTAAAGGAAATTTTCAACTATGCCAATCATCGTACATTGAAAGAATTGTTAACGAGTATGGTTTACAAAACTCAAAAACTGTGAGGACACCAATGGACGTGAGTTATGGAAAAGGAGAAGGATCAACATTTCTAGAGACAAATACAAAATATCGGAAACTAATTGGACATCTTTTATATGTATCTATAAACACAAGACCAGATATTTCAGCTTCAGTTAATATTTTGGCTCAAAAGGTTTCCAAGCCTACAATGGAAGATTGGTCTCAATGCAAAAGAGTTTTGAAATACCTTAAGTCAACAACAAAATTAAAGCTAAAATTAAGCGATGAAGAAAATGAACAAGGTCTCATTGGATATGCAGATGCAAACTGGGCGGAGGAAAGAACTGAAAGAAAATCCAATAGTGGACGAATATTTTTTTATAATGGAGGTACAATTGGATGGTCCTGCCAGAAACAAACACTTGTGGCATCTTCAACCTGTGAGGCTGAATACATTTCCTTGTCCGAAGCGGCTAAAGAAGCAAAGTGGCTAAGACAATTATTGGAAGAAATACATCATCCGAGCAATGAACCAACTCAAATTTATAATGACAATCAAAGCAGTTTGCGGTTAGTAAATGACGACAAATTTTCCTTCCGAACTAAACACATGGATACGAAATATAAATTAACGAAAAATTTAGTGAAGAAAGGAATCGTAAAGTGCAGCTATTGTCCAACGGATGAGATGATTGCAGATATTTTAACAAAACCACTAACAGCGGCTAAACATATTGCTCTCCGCGAAAAATGTAATTTAAAGTGAATGAGGAGGAGTATTGAACTACGCTGAGTATACATTCACTTGTTAAATTTCAGCAATAACGTTTTGAATTTTGTTTTTGTATTTCTAAATTGTCACGTCAAGAAATGAACATTTTTTAGTTTTTGTTTTTAGTCTGTATCTGAATAAATATTAAATCGAACAAAACGATTTGTCGGCCTTTTTAATTTCAATATTTTGCATCTAAAATAGCTGTCAAACACGATTGACAAAAGCAAAACAGCAACAAGAGAATAACTTCAAAGGTTAAATAGATGAATATAGTACGTTCTGTTTAATACAATGTGTGTTTTTTGTGCTTTATCAAAAACGAGCACTTGATGTTAAGTATTTTACATATATTTCATAGTCCTCATATATATGTTCCTTCCGATATGGACTTTTATTACTTCAGAAGCCTTATTTTACATCCAATCGTTTTGAAATTATGCATTCTTGGGTTAATAATTTATATTCCGAAATTACATTTTAGTTAGTTATTTAGAAGAACCTCATTAAATGCCGAAAAAATTTTCATACTTATGATTTGGAAGTACTTATAATGTTATTCTTTTGGAAGTACTTCTTTTATTTTTTGCTGGGTTACAACGAACAAACAAAGCACCGCTATTCAAAAAACTACTTTTTGATTACTTCCAGTAATTTGATTTGTCAATTATAACTGTTCTGGTAAATTGCGACTAAAATGTTTCTAAATGTTTTTTTTTTATTTTTAATTCCTTGTAACTTTAACTAAGTCTGATGTATTATTATTATTTTATTTTTAAGATATATTTAAACATTGTACCTTACTTTTTTTTTTTGAACATCATGATATCTCTTACTTTAACTATAAGATTCTAAATCTTGTTGTAAGAGAAACAAAAATACTAAATAAATAAATAAATAAAAAAAAAATAAATAAATAAAAAACGCATAACAGCATGTCTAGGGTCCACAACTCTAACAAGGTTTGTAAACAGAGGGACCCCGCAAGGAGGAGTACTGTCTCCACTAATTTGGAACCTAGCAGTGAATGAAATCCTGCTAGATCTAGAACGTTGTGGCTGCAAGGTCGTGGCATATGCGGACGACGTGGCAATCGCAGTGAGTGGCAAATTCGTAAACGTCCTCAGAGACATCCTACAGGTGGCTCTGAACAAGTTGGCTAGATGGGCCAAAAGCAGCTGTTTGGGCGTTAACCCCAACAAGACAGAATTGGTTCTCTTTACTAGAATGAATAATGTCCCACATGTGGACCCTCCACCTCGGATAAATGGAACAGATCTAGTCTTTTCTGAAAGTGCAAAATTTTTAGGAATAATTGTAGATAGGAAAATGTTATTTAGACTTAACGTATTGGAACGTGTAAGGAAGGCCAACGTCGCCTTATATTCCTGCAAAAAGGCTGTAGGGTCGCGGTGGGGACTCTCTCCTAAAATCGTCCACTGGATATATATAGCAGTAGTTCGTCCAATACTGTTATACGGTATTGTGGTATGGTGGACGGCAACTGACAAACTAACCATCACCAACCTACTAACAAAGGTTCAGAGAACTGCCTGCCTGAGCATAAGCGGAGCCTTAAGGACTACAGCGACCGAGTCTCTACAAGCCCTACTCCATATACTGCCGATTAATATTGTGGCGAGAGAAGTTGCAACCAAAGCGGCAATAAGATTAACCTGCCTATTAATGTGGAGGTACAAAAACTACGGTCACATGAGAATATCAAAGTGTAGTGCTATGGTAACCGACCGAGTGGACTATATACCAACGGTGTACACCTTCGAGAGAAATTACATCACTATGATTCCCGCCAGAGATGAATGGGTCGGCAGAATACCAGGTAATAGAAACCATCTCCACTTTTACACGGATGGTTCGAAGCTTGATGAAAAGGTTGGCTTCGGAGTACACTGTGAACAACTTAGTCTGGATATAGCTCACAGACTACCAGATACCTGCAGTGTCTATCAAGCCGAAATAATGGCAGTATGGGAAGTCGCCAAGTGGCTGAGTCGGAACATAGTAACCAACACTGGCGTTGTCATTTACTCGGACAGCCAGGCTGCCATCAATTCTCTGGAGGCAACATCCCTAAATTCACAAACAGCCCTCGACTGCCGCAGATCTCTTAACGAGATGGCTGAGCAGTTTAATATACACCTCATATGGGTGCCTGGGCATAGGGATATCCCGGGGAACTGCAAAGCCGATGAACTTGCTAGGAAAGGGACGACATTACAAATTCTCGAAGAATTTGCATATATTGGTGCGCCACTATCCACGTGCAAGCTTTGGTTTAGGCAAGGGGCAATCAGGCAGTCCAACGAAAGATGGACAGAAATCGGCACCTGCAGGGTAGCTAGACAAATCTGGCCAAGATATGACCTGAGAAGGTCAAAATATCTCCTCGCACTAGAGAGGAAACGATTGTCTACGTTAGTACAGGTTCTGACGGGACACTGCTTGATCGGCGAACACGCCAAAAGATTGGGTATTGACTCCAATGACTTCTGCCGAAGCTGTGGAGATGAGGAAGAAGTGGAGAGCATTGAGCACTTGCTTTGCGACTGTCCCGCTTTGAGTAAACGACGACTAGACATACTGGGGTCGGCCTTTTTAGGCAGCCTAACAGATCTTTCCAGTACTGATATTCGTACTATCGATAAATTTATATATCTAACAGGTTGGTTTCGATGAGGGGCATTTCAGCCCGTGGTAACACTAGGGACCTAAACTGGTCTATGTGAGCTTGTAAAAAAATACGGCTGCCACCCTAACCTAAACCCTAAACCTAAACCTATCTATGTATATATATAAAAATGGATAAATGTTTGTATGTATGTGCTTTATAGACTCTAAAACCACTAGACCGATTTTACAATTTTTTCTTTTGTTTGAAAGCTAATTGGTCAGAGATGGTTTAGGAAAAATAAATTTTTGGAAAGTGTGGGCGTAGCATTATTTAAAATTCGAATATCTCAGAAAGTGTTGATCCTAGAAAAACGAATTTGGGGGCTACAATGTGCACCGGGTATCGGCTAGTAGTTTATAAAGGAAAATCATTGGCATTTTTTAGTAAATATCCATTTAAAAAAGAACAAGGCTGAACACCATCTTGAAATTTGCAGGGTCAGTTTAGGACAAATTGTGCTAGCTGACTATATTTATCTCAGAATTTTACGTTGGTGTCATTGATGTGCATGGTGCAAAATAAAGTTGCGTATGCAACTAGTGCATTTTAAAACTTTAAATTAACCGGCATTAAGTATTATACTTGAAAGTACAAGTCACGACCTAAGAAACGAGCCTTCGTTAGTAAAATTCCTTCCAAGCATTTGCATAATACATAACTTCTAAAATACACCTTTGCAGATATTTTCCGAAATTTTTCAGATTTTAGATGCTTATAACACTTGAAAAAAATTTGGGTTTTTTTCTCGCCAACTACAAGATGATTTTGTCCATAGTAAAACGCATATGTGTGGTTCCGACATCATTTGTGGCATTGACGTTTTTTGTTGAATTCGGTATTTCAGATAGGTAGATTTAATACATTTAAGAATAGCAACACTATTATCGGAGGTACACATACATTTTTTACTTTTTAACCGAGTTATTCGAAATTTTTAAAATATATCCTCCAGGGTAATGACGGAGGAGTTTTATATCCGAGGATACTTGATCTTATGACATATTTGGATATAACACCTCAAAATAAGAAGACAATTAACGGGCAATTTATCGATAACTTGCTTAGTTATCGGACGATAACATTAGAAAAAATCGACAAAAAAATAAATTTTTTGATAAAATGAGGTCAATAGGAAAAAAATTCTATATTACACTAGTTACTGTAACTAAGGTAAACTAAGGGGGGTGTAATCGATATCTTGCTTAGTTATCGAGTTATCGGACGATAAAGTCCGAAATTTTTTTTCGTTCCAATGGGCACAACATCAAAAATTAGGAAAAAAAAATCTATAACTTTTTAGTTATCGATATCTGTGTCCGTAATCGATAACTTTGATTCCAAGCTATGACACTGAGTAGCAGTCTTTGGACACACCCAAGAGGAGAAAATCTTTAACGACTGGGAAGTCTGGCCACGCTGCGTAGCCGTCTTTGGACATAACTTTCGATAACTCGAAAGTTATCAAAAACTTTTAACCGACTTTTTGGCTTTTTCCATTCAAATGAATTCAAAATAACAAAAAATAAAAAGCACGACTTACATCATTTTATTAATATTGTTGGCGAAAATCCAACCACAAGTATATGTAGTAAATTTAATACTCTTTATAATTTGAATTAATTTACGGTATATAAGATTTGACAGGGGACTGACGCATATCTACAGGGATAAAAAATAATCATCCATAAAAATAGTAATTGATACAAAATTATAAACAATAATAGAAATCCTAAATCATAAAATACTATATTTTTCATTGAACCAATTTTATTAAATAAATATTAACTATTTTTGTCAAAAATGTTGAACAAATTAAGTGAAAGTAGAGTTAGGGACAGCCAGGAGAATGACTTTTGAGCACTTTGGAAGTCAATTTTTTTCATAATTTTTTTTTCAAGGTTATATTTTAGTGACCGCTTAGGACCTATAAAGCTTTGTAATAAAGTAAATTTCAAAGTGGTATATATTTTATATTTCCTAATTTGAATACACAAGGACAGCAAATTATCCGATAATGTCGAAATCACCAATATACAAATTTTCAAGTCAATCGCAAATGTCGACCAGATTTTTTTTCGAAAAATCGTTCGGTTTGACATGGAATAAACGATATGTGGCTGATTGTTGTGTGTAAGGGATTGTTTTTAGCTGTTGGATGTGTGTTAGTTGATAATCCTTGGCCGAGTGGAACTCGGGTCCGTCCGGCGCATAGATCCAAATCGTGGGAATGACATTCTTTTGTAAAAAATTTTTAAAAAAAAGTTTCGCAATATTTTCGTCCCTTTATTGGATTAAAGTGCACAATGCTTCCCTATAAAACAGATTTTTTCAGTGCCTCTTTCTCTCCAAGCGAATGACCAATATACCCACATTCGAACACAAATGGAGCTTATAGCTTTAATACCAGTGCATATTTTAAAGTTATTAAATGAAATCTATATTGACAATAATATACTAAATTAATACAAAAAAATAAATTTACGAATATTTTTGGGACTGAAGGTGAGTGGAGCCGGTTTACTTGACTGCACTTTCTTACTTGTTTTCTAATGAAGTTATGACAGATGATCTTTTTAGGTGGTGCACGAATTATAGAAAATCGATACTGGACCGAATTTCCCCGGTTCGTCATGGCTTAGATCTCCATAAAAATTAAACGATTATGATATAACAAAAACACGTACTTATATTGTTAATAAAACCGAGAATCCTTTCGAAACCCTCGTTTTGAATAGAATCGAAAGTATCATTATTTTCGTAATAAAACCCCTTTAAAATATTAAAATTGAACTTAGTTTTATTATTTTTAGATTTAGTTTCTGAACAATTTACAAGTTTTCAAATAAATTAGTTACCAACAATAGATTTTTATTTAAAGGACCGGATAAACCATGATTTCCGATTGAAAACAAAATATCTCGTGTAGGTTTCGAAAGTTGTGAAATCATAAATATGCAACTGGAAAGAAGTTGATCTATTTTACACACTTAAACACACGTATATAAATGTATGTATATGTACACGTACATATTTATTGGAATTCATTCTAAAACAACGAGTTGTTAATTCAAATATATATGTATATATAGTTCTGTTTTAAGATAGCAAATTAAATAATAATTTAATTGGTTAGAAAGGGAAATAATTAAAATAACACACATTCAAAAATCTTATTTCGATACGATAAAAATACAAAATTATAATTTATGAGTTCAAACAATTCTCGATGACAAATTTTCTTGGAAATATTCATTTCGAATAATTGGCGAAAATTAATGAGTCTTAATTAGTATATACAAAGAAGTTCATTAATATATATATATATATATATATATATATGTATATTTAGTTATGCAATTTCAAATGTGGACTACATTTAGAGATTTTTTTATAAACTACAGCGTTATGTCGTATAATAAATTATAAGTTAGTTCGATTTAGTCTGTATAATTATTTGTGTTCTTGTTGACGATCTTTCATCATTTTCAGGAGAACCTGATTTCCAGATCCTCTGGCCCGCTTTCTTTCTGAGTCGGATGCTGTTTCGATTAAAGCTGTAAACGGCAAATTTCGTTTTCCCTTGCTGCTTATAATAGCATTTATCTTTTCGAGATCCTGTAAAACAACACCAAGTATTATAGGAGTTACAGATTTGTACGATTATATCTAAGTATGTTTCGTTTACCTTGCCCGGGCTGCGGCAGAACTCAAATGTCAGTTGATTTGGAGATGCTGTGTATTTGTCGACTTCGTTTTTGTCCATAGAGTGAACAAAGAAATAATGATTACTCGATAGTTGTCGTGGAAATGTTTGCTTTTCGGTTGGATGCGGTGATAAAAGGAGATCACGATCCTACAATTAAAAAAAAAATAAAGTTTTTTTCCAAACAATTTTGAATTTGCCAGAACACTCACGGATCTTTCCTTCTTTTTGCTAAAATTCCATGCATAGGGTGTCATTTTTTGCATATACATTTCATTGTAAAATTGTATTATGTCTCCCACTTCTGTCGATAAATTAGTTAAAATGAAAAATTACATTTCAAATATTTCATACAATTAGGCAAAACATACTTATTTCATCATTTTCTGTTTTTATTAGGACTTCTCTGTATATGCTGCTTGTAGCCTGTGGTTGTTTTCGGTAAAATTTCATGATATCCCTAAATAGTTTACCACTCACTTCACCGACCTACATATGTATAAAAAGAAAAATTGGTACAATTCAAAACAATTAACCATTGAGAATTCTCTAAATCACCTTTATATATAAATATATTGCACACATAAATATTTGGTCCAGATGTCTGTCCTGCATTAATTCAGTTTTTTGGGTTATAGAATATTCAAATAAAGTCCATATCTTTAGAATCATCTCCTCGCCAAGCTCAAGTTCTTTGCACAATTCTTTTATGCGCAGCCAAGCGAGTTTATAAAACTGTAAACAAAACACGAATGTATATAGATTATTGTTGTTTGTACTTCTGTTGGTCATGGCTAGTTGTACCTTTCGGAGGAATAGTTTCAATGGTACCGATCGCTTGGTAGCATTTGTTTGTCTGTTAAGTTCATTAATTCTATTAACGTTTTGAACTGATGCAGTTTCTGTAAAATGTTAAAAAGTTTATATTCTATGTTTCGCTCATGCATGTTCTATATTGTTACCTTTAGATGTATTGAAGAGATCTCTTCTCACCGATTCATTAACAACCGGTGTGGTAGTTGCACTGAATGTATCAAAAGCAGAGTTCATCGGCGATTGCACTAATTTAGATGTATATGTGACAAATTACTAAGACGCCTTATTATTTTATTTTTATTACTTACGTTGTGGCTCAGAGTTGTCGATATTGCCCACTTTGACTTCAGACCATGTGGGCAATGGCATGGGCTCTTTTTTGATCAACCCCCACAAAGGAGAAGTTTTCTGCCAAGCTAGAGATTCCAGACAAGTCTCCTCAATTAAATTCAGATGTTTAATAAGTTCTCTATTGAGGACATTGTCGTGGCTTCTCACTATAATTTCAATTAGTTTATAAAATTCGAAGGCATTAATACTGAAACAATCTAAAATCCAAGGAAACTTTAGTGGTGAATCATATGCGTCGAGAACAATTTCAACACTGCATGCAATTAGTGTCGTATTGAAGCTATCCTTTTGGAAGAGGATATTGAGATCGATATGCTTTTGTCTGACTTCGAAGTGCAAAATTTTGTCCAGTAGGTAATAATACAGCGACTTCGCTAGTTGAAACTTATTGACGGACTCCTCCTTGTTAGGGAATTTGTTATAGAATAACTTTGACATGAATGTGACTTTGTCCTGGATCTTCTTCAATACCTCCTCACTTGTTGATTTTCTAAAGAAACATATATTTTTACAATCAATTATAAGTCATTGGAAAAACAATAGAATAATTATCGCTAATGTACCTCCAAATAGAAAAATAGTTTATGTTTATATACACTAAAAATGCTTATGGACATTTTTTTATTATATTAAATAACGCATTATTTGAAAGTGCATATAAGCGACAATTGCACATGCCTACTAATATGTCTTTGTAAGAATATTCGAAATAATACACAAGTCTAAAAATGTTGTCTTTGTAAAAGTATGTATACGAAATTATTTCAGCGATTGAAGCGTATATTTTACTACAGCTGGAGTATGGCTTGTCCGATTCCTTTTGTAAACGGCTTAACAAATTAGGAGATATCTAATAATTATGGCGAAAAATGGTACTTTTTAGAAAATAATATAAATAATTTTAAAAACCATGTACCCAAAACAGATTTTTTCATGATAGCCATCAATGTTTTAATAGTTTGACATTTACAAAAATAACTTAATATTTTATTCGCCGATTTTTTAATGGTATGGCTCATTTTATTCATAATGGTAAATTATTTATAGGTTTGTTGGATTTCAGCCGTGTACTGACCACTTTATATTATAACTCTGGCACCAAATAGAGGTTAATTTTGGTTCTCATATTCGCTCTTATAAACCATCAATATGAGCTCTGTAAAAAACAATATGAGGGAATATTTTTCAAATAAAATTTGTACACAATTTTTATTAATTTCTATTTGGAAATAACTTATTTTGTCTGAGTACTAGCTACTGCTACGATTTCTCTCTATTCTTGTGACGAAATAGAAATTAATATTCTTATATTCTTGGTTTTGTTGGTAAATTCGACTATTTGTATTAACAAATGTCCTTGTCCATAGAGATAAATATTTTGTAGATTTGTCCGAAAATAATAACTTTAACTCGTTCTTTGGGATTTGCATCAATCACATTTCTGAACGCTCAACATACCACATAACTACGACGACCATTAATTCCATTAAGAAATAGTGTACACATTTTTATGATTTGCTTTAATTTAATTTAAAACAAAATAAACTTCATTTATTGTAGTAAATACATAACACATGGGCCATTTTAAATTTGAATCGACTATAAAAAAAATATATTTTTTTCAAATTTATTGGAAACGTTGAACTTTGCCATTTCATAATGGAACACAATATCATTCATATAACTACCACGACTGGCAGGGCAATAGAGAGTTTTAGGGATGGACTCAGGTACGGGAATTTAAATCATTTTAACAAATAGATCTGCTGTTTTACAAAAAATACATTCGATAGAGCAATATAAGAAGTAAAATATCGACATTTTCTAAATTATTTATATGAATGTATATTTTTTTTAGTGCCATTCTATAGGGTGGGCCATTTTAAATTTCAACTACCGATTACTTTGACTTGTGATTTGAGCCCTTTGGATTATTTTCTGTGGGGAGCCATTAATGATAAATGTTACGCAAAGCATCCAGAGACAATTGAAGCGTTGAAATCGAAGTTGTCATTGAAGAGATTCCACCCGAAACAATCGAAAATGTACTGAAAAATTGGGTTGATCCGATGTATATACCGGCTGTTGATATATATTCTGTAGTTGGTATCCCACCCTCTACTATTAACCCGTCATGGTTCGGATCGTGGTGTGTACGCAATCCCTACGTTATGGGGATGTGGCCCCCGCGGTCGGAATGGGCGGGTAAGAGTGGCTGCGTTGGGAACGTTCGTTATAAAAAAGAGGTACTGCCGATCCAGTCGTGGTAGTCATTTGAATGATATTGTGTTCCATTATTAAATAACAAAGTTCAACCTTTATCGAATGTGTTTTTTGTAACAGCAGT
Source organism: Eudasyphora cyanicolor (assembly GCA_963930755.1). NCBI lineage: Eukaryota > Metazoa > Arthropoda > Insecta > Diptera > Muscidae > Eudasyphora > Eudasyphora cyanicolor. Next base: position 250,758,198 of record OZ005736.1, on the reverse strand, counting down.
TCTATTTGTTAAAAATGTTTTAAATTCAGTGCAAAATTTTTTTTATAATTACGAGTGATTCTCAAGTTTCCACTATCATTTGGGATTTTTATGAAGTCCAACTATTGTTAGATATTGAAAAAACCTTTCCCTTAGTGCATTTGACAAAGGCAAATCAAATGAAGAATCTACTAATTTCACAATGTTTTATAAAGAATATTTTTATTTTCGAAGAATTTTCTCATTTCAACCAACCTTTTATCATGATTTGTTTCGGATTTATTTCCATGTTTCATCTAGGAACGTCTGTTTAAAAGTACCTCGGGCACTTTTAATCACTTTAAACCTTTAGTTTTTCTTTCAAAATATTGACATCAAATCCTTCTAACTCTAAGATCTGAAATAGTATTTTGAAAAGAAAGTGGTAAAAATACTGTTTCCTTTCGTAATCTTTTCTCATACAATACGAGTACATAGTTGCCAGATTGTATTTTATAATAAAATCAGACATGCAGATCCAAATAATGATTTACAAGTAGACTTGTTTTTCGTGATTTTTTTAATTATTTGATAATATTGAAAAAAGTGAGCTAAAGTAAACATACGTGGTGCGCCACTATCCACGTGCAAGCTTTGGCTTAGGCAAGAGACAATCAGGCAGTCCAACGAAAGATGGACAGAAATCGGCACCTGCTGGGTAGCTAGACAAATCTGGCCAAAGTATGACCTGAGAAGATCAAAATATCTCCTCACACTAGAGAGGTATCAGTTCTGACGGGACACTGCTTGATCGGCGAACACGCCAAAAGATTGGGTATTGACTCTAATGATTTCTGCAGAAGCTGTGGAAATGAGGAAGAAGTGGAGAGCACGACTTCAGTACTTCATTCAACTCTGCTTCATATTTAATTCACTACCTCTTCTAAATATAACTTTTGTTAACAAATGGCGGACAATTCGCTGCCCATTTCCTAAAAGATGAGTGAATCTATTTTACAATGTACATATTTCCATATGAACACTCATTTATTCAGTTATATTTAAAACGCATACTACAAAGTTTACATTCTACGAAATTCCAAAATGTTTCACAACACCAAAATTTGTTCGCCATATGTTAATTATTTTAAACCGAATTGGACAAGTCGTTCTTGAGTTATAGTAAAATATATGCAGCAACCTCGTAATTTTTTTATGGTATCCGAAACTAATACGTCTTACTTATCAACTAGTATTTAGCATGGGTAGACAATTAAAAATAAGATAATACTATTTCGTATACTTTATTCTCTAGACTAGTGTTAATATACATTTACCTTATAAATTCAGACGGTTCAGTTATATTGGAAATTTCTCGCAGCTTCTTGACATTGTTTGTTGCATTTGCAACTGGATCTAATACACCATCTTTGCTAGGAAGGCTCTCTTTTCGGGTATACGGAGTGTTGGGCATTAACGACTTTATTTCCTAAAAAGTTGTTCAACTACTAATTGGTTTATTTAAAAAAAAAGTGATAACCTACCGGATGCAAATCAATTTTTATACCGGATGAATCATCTATGCATCAAACAAATGTACTAGTTAAAATGATGATAAACATTTGGGAAAGAATACACTATTGTACTTACGCGAACTGTTAATTTTGCGATAGTCTAAAAGAATCCTCTCATCCAGCTCTGCCATATTCAAAACATACAGTTCGTACGCACCTTTTAGTGACCTTAAATTTCTTTCGAAATTTGAATTGGACACCAAAGTGTCCTCACTACCATATAAAGTCTAAATTAAGAAATGAAAGAAAAAAAAGTTGAAAAAATGCACAATTTAAGTAGTTATTGTTAACAAACATTTGCATCTAGGAACGCCTGTATAATCCCCTTAAAGGTATCCTTCATATTCTTGGCATCATGAGGCGATGCATTTGTCATACTGCAAAGTGGCTCAATAATACAATACTCCTTTAAGATTCTTGAATCGAAATCTTGTTTGCCCCATTTTGGCGGAACACCGACAAACTTTGGGTTGATGAGATCGGGGTTTTCGCTCAATACATTTCTATAGATTAAATCAATACACCAGATCAGCAGATGAAATGACATAACTATGTCCGTCACTTGATTTTGATTTTTGGCGCAGAGATATAAACACCAACAGATTTCGAATAGTTTTCCATAGGGACATTTGGCCGATCTGTAATAACCAGAAACATAAAATTGAAATTAGAAACATGTTTTGAGCAAATCCTATTTTTCTTAGAATCTAAATATGTATCGCAAATATCAAAAAAAAATAATAACATAGGGGTAATGTATGTTGGTTGTCACATTTCTCACTTTGTATATACATAGATTTCCGTGCAAATGTTGATGCAATTAGACAAACCACAAAAATAAAAGTTTTTTGTTAAAAAATTGTGTTTTTATCTATCAAAAAAGATATAAGCAAATACATTTCTAAATGTGTGAAAAGGAACGAAATTTTCATCTTTTTATCCATTCTTTCATAATATGTGGTCAAATTATTCGTTCTATAGGAATTGGCCGCTTGCAAAAAATACGACAGATACATGAAGCAAGATTTTCTTGGAAATGCGATTTCAAGTGTTTTTTGTTTTCTGATGCGCGGCCCGCATTTTAATGAAATAACATCAAAGAATCGATTATAGCGGCTTGAAGTACCAACAAATCAATATAGGAGTCGTTGATGTGTTTTTGATGGGCTATAACTTCCCAAACTTTCTTTAAACTGGCGTGATTTTTTTCTGGATAGTGTATTTATAGTATAATAATAGTATAAACATCTTAAATTAATTTCTATGTTCTTCGGCTGTACTGCTGTAGTGCACTTAACAACCACCAACCTTCTTTGAAGATTGAAGCCTTGAACGCGAAGATCGAGACACATTGAGCAATGATCATCAAGGCACACCCAGTGCGCGGTATAGATATGGAGGAGTTTATATGAATTAAAAAGAATTTTTAACGCTCTATTCCGAAATCGGAGGGCCGTCATTTTATTTTGATGATTGTGCAAATTATGTTCCTTGCAAAATTTATATAACCTCAAAAAAACTCGTCATAATTAGTTTTGCTCTTGAGATTTATTATCGTTTTAAGCTAATTTGTAGAATATCAGTTACCCCGAATGACGACATAATCACCCAATGATCAATACCAACTGTGCAATCCGTCAAATGCACAAGAAAATATTTCCAAATTTCTTAGTGTAAGAATATCACTTTACAAATTCGCGAATGCCATATTTTTTCAAATTAGATCTGTTAAATTATTGGAGAAGGGGTTTACAAATAATATTATGTTATCTTACAAAAGGGATTCACAAAAAACGCACCCAAATAGATCTTAACTTTCAATTCCCATGAGTTCATAGAATTTTTATCCCCTCACCTTAGAGAGGACGGTATATATCATTTGCTACGAACCAAAAGTGTAACACATCGAAGGAGTGACCTAAGACCCTAGGTATGTTCGGCGGATATCCGTTTTAGGTCATTTTAAGTCGAATGAGCAATGTACGTCCGTCCGTCTGTCTGTCTGTCTGCTGGCTGGTGCGCACGATAACTCTCGAAAGGAGTAACCGATTGACTTCAAATTTGGTATATGGTAATATTTTCTCTATCTCCGGCTAAGTTCGAAGATGAGCCATATTGGTTCACTCCTTTTTGTACCTCCCCCACAAAGGGTTAGCATTTAGTGAAATATTGTTTATTTAATAACTTCTATACTACTTATTTGAATCCTCTGAAATTATAAACGTAGTATTAGTTTATTAGTCACTATTACCTCGAGAAAAATGGGCGAAGTTGCCACGCCCCTTTTGGTACCTCCCACACAAATGGACAATTTTGAACCAAAAATTAATAGTTTATAACTTTATTACCAGTGCATAAAAAGACTTGAAATTCGGTACAGTGTAATGGTTTAATAGTAGCTACAATACAGTGAAGAATGGGCATTATTGCCACGCTCCCTTTGGTACCTCTCACACAAATGGACCATTTTTTATCAATAGTTACCAACTTATAACTTTAATACCAGTGCATACAAATACTTGAAATTTCGTACAGTGCAATGCTTTTATAGTACCTAGAGTCTAGAGAAAAATGGTCGTAATTGGCACGCCCATTTTGGTACATGTAAAAACAACAATAAAAATACCACCTCATAGTTCAAAAAAATATGTCCAGTGGCGTAACGGGCCCTCGATACCTGTGGCTTCGAAAAACATAGGGGTTATGGAACTCAAATTAAAGAAAATGTACTCAATATTCCAAAAAAGAAAAACATTGGCATATCAGGCCTTAACATTTTAGGACTTAAAAATGGGTCCCCGGAGAAAATATTTTTTTATGTAATTCAATTCTTTAATTAAAGAATTGCAATTGCTTATTTTAGGTCTTAATATTTAATATATTAATTTATATACTTTGTGAGGTTTTGGTCCGATTGTGATGAAATTTAACACAGTGCTCTTTTTTGGCCCAAGGACGATCCCTATTGAAATTATTCAAAATCAGTTCAGATTTACATATATCTCCTATTTATATGTAATTCCTATTTTAAGATTATCGTTTCAGCTTATAACTTTAATACCGTTGCATATAAATACTTCAAATTTTGTACAGTGTAATGCTTTTATAGTACCTAGAGCCCAGAGAAAAGTGACCATTATTGGAACGCCCCTTTTGGTACCTCTCACGCATATGGACCATTTTGTACCAAAAGTAAACAGCTTTTAACTTTAATACCAGTACATACTTTAAAGTTATTAAATGCAATTTAAATTGATAATAATTTAAATAAAACAAAAAATATAAAAATTTACTAATATTTTTTTCCGACTCAGTGTGAGGGGATTCATTAGTCGGTTTACCCGACTGAACTTTCTTACTTGTTTTAAAGATGTTTTGTATTGAAATAAATCACTTACGATATGGACGTCAAATATTGAAACGGTTGTAACTTTTAAGCCAATAGCAATATTTTTTTAGAACATCGCTAATTTTCTCGCCTAACCGGGGACATTTTTCTTATATTTTCCGAATTTTATGTTTCGCGGGTTTCGATATACATATTTTGTAATTTTTGAATTAAATTTATTTTTGTCACCCTGTTTTTTTGCGAATAATGAATGTACAGCGAATATTTTGACATATGCTGGTAGGAATTTATATGGCCTACGATTGCATAGCAACTTTGAAAATTTAATTCCGTTGAAAATTGAATTTTATACTTTTTTTCAAATTTGAACATAGAACCACCATAACTTTCGCGGCCTTTAATGTAATTAATTCACAACAACGGTTTTACATGTGCATATTTTTATCTTCGTCTGTGATTCACGGAATTACCTGAGCCACAGAACTTTAATTAGACAGATGTGCCGTCCGCCCGAAAAGTCAAAATCATCAGTGACGAACGAATGGGAAAGAACTGTTACACGCGAAAAATCAGTTTTCCGCAAACATAGTTTTAACTTGTTTGCACTAATCGATTAATATCAATTTTTTAATTGTGACAATTTGTGGTAGTCAAAATCATCAGTGACGAACGAATGGGAAAGAACTGTTACACGCGAAAAATCAGTTTTCCGCAAACATAGTTTTAACTTGTTTGCACTAATCGATTAATATCAATTTTTTAATTGTGACAATTACAAAAAATTCGGGAAAATCGGTCCGAAATCCGTGGAATACATAAATCTTTGAAGTCCTACTCGTTGAAATTTCTATTCGTTCGTACCTAACAACTTACTCGCTCCGGGATGACATATCTTATTATTTATTATTTTTGACCTGAGCAAGTAAAGACCTGAAAAAAAAACAAAATGAGGAATAACAATGCACAGAACTTAAATTAGACAGATGTGCCGTCCGCCCGAAACGTCAAAATCTATCAGTTACGAACGAATAGGAATGAACTGTTACACGCGAAAAATCAGTTTTCGCCAAACATAGTTTTAACATGTTTGCACAAATCGATTAATATAATTTTTTTAATTGACAATTACAAAAAAATTGTTCCGAAATCCGCGGAATACCTAGGTTAGGTTAGGTTGAACTTTGGCCAGTGGTTCGGCCTGTTGTGCGCTCCATATTTATGATTTTTATACCCCACGGGTTACAGAAAATCGGTACTAGACACGTATTTTCTCAGTATCTTCCAGTCATATCCTCTGAGATGAATCAAGTCTGGCAATATGTCGGAACCGAAATATCGGGATCTTGCATGTGTGAAAGCTGGGCAGTGACACAGAAAATGTTCCATCGTTTCGATGTATTCCCTGCATGCCCTGAATTCGTCGTTTTCTGCTAGTCCTATGCGATGAAGATGTGCCTGTAAGCTTGAGTGTCCCATTAGAACACTTATCATCTTACTAATCTCGATCTTGTTTAGTTTCAGAAAACTACTGGTTTTCTTCTCATTTGGGTCACCCCACAGTATCTTTGCAATTGCTCCTACAGTTGCTCTATTCCACACAGTTTTGTGAGCCATCACTGCCCAGTGCTTCAACTCATCCTTCGTGGCTTCGAAAGGTTTCCAATTTTCCAAGTTTATTACTCGAAGTTCTCTGCCCTTTGAAGCCAAGCTGTTTGCTCGTTCATTTCCAATCACTCCGTTGTGTCCCGGTACCCAGAAAATACACAGTTGACCAAGGACTGAGTAATTATTTATCGTTCTTTTACAGTCTAACACTGTTCTGGATTTGACCTATTCCGATGTTATTGCTTTGATCGCCATTTGGCTATCTGCGATTATGTTGGCATATTTAGGCTTTGTGGAATTACTGAGCCAGTTAACACACTCCGTGATTGCTAGAACTTCTGCTTGAAATACTGTGTTATGGTATGGGAGGCGGAAGTAAAGTTCGACTTCTGGTTCATCAATAAAAAGTCCCAGACCCGTCCTTCCTCCTAGTCTGGACCCATCAGTGTAGCAGCTGGTTCCCACTGGCGCATCGTTGCTGATCAGTCGTAGTGAACGGACGTGTTTAGCACAGCGGATAGTTAAAATCTATTATGAAGTACCTATTACGCAATCGCAAAAAAAATCTATACAAAGTCTGGAAGGCCTACATCGTAGTACCTATTACAGGCTAATACAGAAATTAATAAATTCGTCGACGGGGATGCCTTCGCGTTCCGATGGAGCGGGGTTCCCCAATCGTCCTACTGTCCGTCCGTTGGTCTTGGCCAAAGCCGACCACACCAAACATGGTGAAAATTCCCCCCAGTACTCATAACAGGTAGTACGGTGAGGGGGAAACGTCATGTCCGACCGTCAAAACGGAAGCACAATGAGCACCGGATAGCGCTCAGAGTTTTGACGAAGTTGGAGGCTGTTGAGGTTTCGGCTCTTACCGAAAAACAAAAAGAGTCACTTACCTGGGCCAAAGGCGTCATAGATGCTTCTAAGCGGGCTGAAAGAGCCACAAATTCAGCTGTGCTAACGGCTAATAAAGTCAAAAGAATCAGATCACCTGATGAACCCCTGCCTTCGAAAAAGGCAAGAGGCCCTAATGTCACCATCAACAGGACACTCACCAAGCCCTTCAATGAAGTGGCGAAGGAGAGTCTAGTGATGGCTGTTATAGACAGAAGTAGTGAGGATGGATCCATCCTCAAGGACAAATGGTGCCATGTGCAATCCGCCATAATGGCTCATTACCTCGATGTCCGAAGAGAAATGCCGGGCGCACCACCCGTCTGCAACGATGCGGGATGGCATCAGGGGAGAGTAAAGCTCTTATATTTCGGTGATGCCAGATCAGTAGATCTGTATAAGGCTGCTCTGAGTCGAGCGGGTGAGGTGTGGCCGGGTGCCCAGTTGGATGTTGTCGAAAAAAACAACATCCCTAGTCACCCTAGAGCCATCACCTGGGTTACAGAAGAGCCCTCCAACCCGGCTGATATATTAGAGATAATAAAAGATTCCAATCCTGGTCTGCCGACCCATAAATGGAGAATTAGCAAGGTGGGTGAGGCGGATGGTAAAAAGCGTCAGGTCAATTTGATCCTTAACGCTGAATCCATCTCCCATATACAAAGTGCAAGTGCAACCCTGCAATATGGTTTCTAGACTATAGTCTTGAAGGTATACAAGCAGGATATAGCTCCCACTGCGGAAGGTGAGTCGTTCACCGTGGTTGATACTCGGCTTTCTGGAAGTGCGGAGGTCCACACGACCATTATTTCTGGTGACTCTAACAGAAGATCTGTAACGTCATTCTATGAGGATGAAAACACTACTTCGTATACTGAGGGGCTGAGAAAAGTCTCCGGACTCTTTGACGCATCTGGCGGGGACATGCTCCCCGATGATACGGACGAAGAGTTCGATAACACCCTTGTCGGGGTGGATGTCAATCTGGCGATTACCAATGATGGTAAGAATTCTACAGATTAACCTCCATCACGCTAAAGCAGCCTCAGTGGCTCTATTGCTGCGCCTGTCCACAGGTGCAGTAGACATCGTCCTGATCCAGGAGCCCTATGTAGTAGGAGGACGGGTGTGCGGTATCAAGACACCAAACTTTAAACTGCTTGTGGCCAACTGTGAAGGCACTCCAAGAACCTGCATTTTGGCCAGAAAAGATCTAAGTATTTTTCTCCTGACTAATGGCGAATTCTTTTCTGCAAAAGAGTGCAACATTTGCATTGCCCTTTTTACGAAAACTGCACTATAATATAGTTTTTTTTTAAATTTTTAAATTTTAGTTGTGCTAAATTCGAGTAACTTAATTACCAAATTTCAAAAAAATATCACAAAAGTGCCGTTTTCGGAAAAAGGGCAATGAAAATGTTGCACTTTTTTGCAGAAAAGAATTCGCCATAAATTAAGTGGTAAAGACCAAACAGCTGCTAGTCTGGAGATTGGTAATCGCATATACTGGGTGGTCCCCAGTTACTTTCCTTATGAAGCCGCAATACCGACAGCTCTCTTCAGGGAAGTAGTAGAAGAAGCAACGTCTGACGAGCTCGAGCTGATTATTGGCGCAGACACGAACGCTCATCATACTATCTGAGGTAGTACGGATATAAACAATAGGGGTGATTCGCTTCTTGACTTTATTCTAACTACCAACCTAACTACATATTTGTAACATTGGCAATAAACCGACCTTTACAATTAAAGACAGACAAAAAGTACTAGACGTAACGTTTGCTACTGACCGGGTGTCAGACAAAATTATTGGGTGGAATGTACTGGACGACCACTCATTCTCGGATCACCATTATATAGAGTTCAAACTCGCCGAAAAAATGCCTAAACCTACTGTCCACAGAAATGTGAGGAAGACAAAGTGGCACCTGTATGAGAGGAATTTTAAAAAGGTCCTCAACTCTAAACTTCTTTGTGAACCGAATGACAAAGCCGGTCTGGATAATCTGGTCGAGCATATCACCACATCTTTCAATAGTTCCCTTGAAGAAGCCTGTCCAAAAACAAGGTACAAGGGTAAAACTAAACCCCAATGGAGGACTTCTGAGCTAACGGCAAGGAAAAAGACCTTCAACAAGGCGAAATCTACAGGAGCCTTTAATGATTGGGATGCATATAAAGGGCAACTCAAGATCTATAAAAAGGAGCTTAGGAAGGCGCAAAGACGCTCTTGGTATTCCTTCTGTGGCGAAGTGGAAAAAGTCTCCGACGCCGCAAGGCTGAGGAAGGTACTATCCGCGTCTCCTTGTACAGTGGGGTATTTGCAGGATGAGGCAAACAACTGGACAAAAAACAGCGAGCAATCACTAAGTGTACTGCTCGACACACATTTCCCGGGGAACTCATCAACAGAGCCCGAGGACCAACAAGAGTGCGAGTGGACTGCGAGCATCGCTAGCTTGTTGACTGAGAGATCTAGAATAAGCTGGGCTATAAACAGCTTTGAGCCCTTCAAGTCACCTGGACCAGACGGCATCACCCCAGCAGAAATGCAGAAAATGTTAAAGTACATTATCCCCTGGCTGCAGAAAATGTATGTAGCCTGTATTAGGCTTTCATACATCCCGAATGGATGGAGGGATACCAAAGAGGTATTCATACCCAAAGCGGGAAGATATCGCACACTAGGCCAAAAGACTTCAGACCAATTAGCCTATTCTCTTTCCTATTGAAAAGTCTGGAAAGACTTTTAGATTATTTCATTAGGGATAACCTGGATACAAAACTCCTGTCGGGGAACCAACATGCTTACAATAAGGGAAAGTCTACAGAATCAGCCCTGCACGAACTAGTGAGCACTATCGAATTGTCCCTACATTTCAAAGAATTCACCATGGTGGCATTTCTTGACATAGAAGGGGCTTTTAACAACATACACCCAGATGCAGTAATCGCGGCATTGTCACATCTAAAGGTGAACTTTAGCTTGATTAGACTAATTCAAAGACTACTCAACAGAAGACGTATAACAGCGTCCTAAACCCCAAACCTAGGGTCCACAACTCTAACAAGGTTTGTAAACAGAGGGACCCCACAAGGAGGAGTACTGTCTCCACTAATTTGGAACCTAGCGGTGAATGAAATCCTGCTAGAAATTCGAAAACATCCTCCGAGATATTCTACAGGTGGCTCTGAACAAGTTGGCTAGATGGGCCAGAAGCAGCGGTTTGGGTGTTAATCCAAACAAGACAGAATTGGTTCTCTTTACCAGGATGAATAATGTCCCTAATGTGGACCCTCCTCCTCGTATAAATGGAACAGATCTAGTCTTTTCTGAAAGTGCAAAATTTTTAGGAATAATTTTGGATAGGAAACTGTCATTCAGACTAAACGTATTGGAACGTGTAAAGAAGGCCAACATCGCCCTATATTCCTGCAGGAAGGCTGTAGTGTCGCGGTGGGGCCTCTCTCCTAAAATTGTCCATTGGATATATATAGCAGTGGGTCGTCCAATACTGTTATACGGCATTGTGGTATGGTGGACGGCAACTGACAAACTAACCATCACAAACCTGCTATCACGGGTTCAGAGAACTGCCTGCCTGTGCATAAGCGGAGCGTTAAGGGCTACAGCGACTGAGTCTTTACAAGCCCTTCTCCATATACTGCCGATTAATGTTGTGGCGAGAGAATTTGCACCCAAAGCGGCGCTAAGATTAAACTGCCTATCAATGTGGAGGTACAAGAACTACGGTCACATGAGGATATCAAAGTGTAGTGCAATGGTAACCGACGAAATAATGGCAATATGGGAAGTCGCCAAGTGGCTGAGTCGGAACATAGTAACCAACACTGGCGTTGTCATATACTCGGACAGCCAGGCAGCCATCAATTCTCTGGAGGCCACATCCCTAAATTCACAAATAGCCCCCGACTGCCGCAGATCTCTTAACGAGATGGCTGAGCAGTTTAATATACACCTCATATGGGTGCCTGGGCATAGGGATATCCCGGGGAACTGCAAAGCCGATGAACTTGCTAGGAAAGGGACGACTTTACAAATTCTCGAAGAATTTGCATATATTGGTGCGCCACTATCCACGTGCAAGCTTTGGAAAAGGCAAGAGGCAATCAGGCAATCCAACGACAGATGGACACAAATCGGCACCTGTAGGGTAGCTAGACAAATCTGGCCAAGGTATGACCTGAGAAGGTCAAAATATCTCCTCGCACTGGAAAGGAAAAGATTATCTACGTTAGTATCAGTTCTGACGGGACACTGCCTGATCGGCGAACACGCCAGAAGATTGGGTATTAACTCCAATGACTTCTGCAGAAGCTGTGGAGATGAGGAAGAAGTGGAGAGCATTGAGCACTTGCTATGCGACTGTCCCGCTTTGAGTAAACGACGACTGGACCTACTGGGGTCGGCCTTTCTAAGCACCCTAACAGATCTTTCCAGTACCAATATTCGTGCTATCGATACATTTGTATATCAAACAGGTTGGTTTCGATGAAGGGCATTTTAGCCCGTGGTACCACTAGGGACCTAAACTGGAAAGAAATAAAAAAAGAAATAAAAAAGAAAACGGCTGCCACCCTAACCTAAACCTTAAATAATTTTAGAACAAAAAACATTTAATTTCAGTATTATTTTACTATATAATGCAATTATCACGCGTACGATCAGCCCTTAGGAAAAAGTCATCAAAGAAGTATGGAATGTAATATAATTGCAAATATCGCGAACACAACAAAACATCTTAGAAATGCCCATATTTAAAGGAAATTATGTTACAATTTTAAATCTCTGCGATTTTCTTTACAAAAGCAAAGTAATTATGTTTGTCTCTTTGGCTAAAAATACTAATTTCTCGATTACACTTTAAAAGGAAGCAGATCCGATTTTTATCTCTTCATGGTCGAATGATTCTGAACAAAACCCCATTAGCCGTTTTGGCGTCAATCTAGGCCAACTTTCTACAGCTTGAGGCACGCTGTGTATAATGTTCTGATTTAAAAATTGAACAAAAAAATTGCCATAAACATTCTTTAAAATATCGCCATTTAATAATTTGCTGTGCATCTGTCACATAGTTTTGGAGATATAGGGGTTTTACTCATTTAAAAAAATGTATATATATTTGCAAATTTTAAAACCGCCATATCTCAAAAACTATATATCCAATATTAGATTAATAAGCAGATTCGTGGTACGATATCAAAGTGAATTAAGATCCGCGATTTAGCAGACTTATTATAAAATTTTTGTTCTCAAATTTGAAAATCAGGAAGGAATTAATAACTAAAAATTCGGTTTCGACCATAAGTAATTGCAATCGGTGCGGAAGGTTTTTGCGCAATTTAAAACAAAAAAAACGGTAATAACAGGAGCAATTTGATATTCCAAAAAAGATAAAAAAGTGACTAGCCCTAATGCGCACGTATAACTTATAAAGGTAACCCAACGCATATATATCACGAAATTTCAAGGAAACTTCATTTCTAAATTATCTAATTTGTATTCCGTACACCTATTTCTTACAAATCAAAAATTGCAAACATATCTTAAAACACATCTCCCGACAACAAATTTCACAATTTAACATACCTACTTCGCAATAGAGAAAATATGTCGATGTGTTCTTATATCACTTACCTAAATTTACAATTTTTTTTCTCATTGGGCGGGGGTACAAATAACTGCTCGAATATGTCTCCATAACGCATAAAAACATTCGAAGTTATGCTATAACTGCGCTCCATTTTATTGATCTGATTTAGAAATGATTCGGGTAGCTTTGCCATTTCATGCCATTTTCTCATTTTTGAAGTGAATTCATGTATGCTGAAATGATTGTAATTTGTTTTCAACAGGGAATTCTTCACTGGTAACAATGACTAACTTACCTCATATTGCAGCTTCTTAGCAGTTTAATGACCGAAATACAGTTGCCCAAGACGACGTCATTTGTCCCGCCAACAGTAGGTGTATAGGATCCTCGGCAAGCGGCATACAGAGCACAACAAAACCAATGTAATGTTTCGCCCTTTATACATGTATGATAAGAGATACATTGATTTTTAGACTCTTATTGCTCATTGGTATTTAGAAACCTAGCTTACCTCTAGAGAAAATCTCCGTGATATTTCAATAAACTTATTCCAAGACAACTCTTCGGTCTCCCTGTCCATATTGAGTTCGCGGCACAATTCTTCATATCTCGTACGTACAGCTTCGGTACCATCTTCGCGAGATTGGGTCATTATGATAATCGGGTCTATTTAGTTAAATATATACTCTTGCACTGTCTTCACAATGGTCTTATTGTAATACATTTAAACGCAAATGAAGGTACTGTCCCCAATTCCCTTCTAGCTTCTATTGCTTTTTGAGGAAAAATATTTTCACAATGGATATGGCCAATAATACTAATATTGGTTAAAAAACACAAAATATTCTACTTCTGCGAAAGAAAAACAAATGTCACAAAGAAAAAGGCGCGACTTGACTTTGACATACGGAACGCTTCTTAATGGAATTGATATGAGAGATGGTTGGCAGCGCATTTCCAATATTTTGACAGTTCACAACTCAGTGCGACCTACTCAAACAGTGCTTGCATTTAAGATTGATTGTACGATAATTTTTTCCTGCGGCAATGACTATCAGTCTGTTCACCGAAATTACCGAAAACGCAGACGTGCGATAGCCACCCAAGTCCCTATTTACATTGGCTGAATGTTCAGCAGATTATCGGCGTTTTGTAGGAGAGAGAGGCAGTCGGCAAGAGGGGGGAAAAAACTCTCCCGTACTCGGGCTTATCGGTCTGAACGTTTTGTGTTTTTCACTCGGCCTTTGAAACAACAACAATTCACACAGGAATATCAGAAAAAAAATTACTTGTCTAAACGCAGAGGCAAGTTTAAAAGGGAATTAGCGGATAATCTGCTGAAAAAAATATCCTAGTGTAAATCTGGACCAATCAATAATAATCTTCTTCATCTTCTCACCCAAGCAATCATGCTTTTATTGACATTTCTTAGGGCCTGTTTCTGTAACTCATTTTCGTTCGTCTAAGGCGAACGATCAAAAGTCACTCAATTATTGCGAGAAATCTATAAGTCACAGGAGTTTATAAGTCGTTGTGTCTATAGAAAAGCACGTAAAAAGCTCGTACCTAAAATATTTCTAACCTGTGTTTTATAGAATTTATAAAATTATAGCAGATTATCGGCGTTTTGTTGGAGAGAGAGGCAGTCGGCAAGAGGGGGGAAAAAACTCTCCCGTACTCGGGCTTATCGGTCTGAACGATATTTCTGTGTGAATTGTTGTTGTTTCAAAGGCCGAGTGAAAAACACAAAACGTTCAGACCGATAAGTCTAGATTCACACTTGCAATTTTTTTCTGCAATTCTCTTTTGAAGTTGCATTTGCGTTCAGACAACGTATTATGTTTCAACAATTATGTTTCAACAATGTATGTCGCACAAATTTACATATGTTGAACCGAGCACAAAACTACGAATATTAAATAAAAAGGAATGCGGAAATGTCAAAAAAAAACACCACTTCACAGCGAAAAAAAACACAAAACGGATTGCAAAAAAATTGCGAGGACGGAAGATTTTTTTCTCCCCCCTCACCGACTGCGTCCCTCTCCCACAAACACTGCAATTCAGCACAAAAAAATTGCATGTGTGAATCCAGACTTAAGCGTGGTACTATGTTCATTTTTCGCGTTGAAATCCCATATAAAAACAAAGTCGCGAAAAAAACTCCGAAATTTTTTCGTTTGTGGTACTATGCAGCGTTACCGTTGTGCGACTAAAGTGGCATATTTGCCCCTTTTTTTCAGCCATGCTACTTTCGCGCCCCTTTTATTTTTTGATGCTAAATGTGCCCCTTTTCGATTTTTTGTGCCACTTTTTGGCTGTTGTAAAAAATCTGCTTTTTATACTCTTATAACCACACTTTCGTACTAACGTACGGAAATGCCTCACGGGCTACTTTCTGAATTAGGTTATTTAATGGGATATAAGCTTATGCTAAAACGATTTACATTTATCTTTTGTATGTGTATGCATATGAGAATTTATTTTCACCGTTTCATCTTATTGGCGAAAAATCCGCGAATAGATCGGCGTCTATGCAACAACACAAATAATTTGAGTGATTTCTTAAATGTAACAATATATGGTGAAAATTGTTTTTTTCGAATCAGTCGGCGTTTATAAAAAAAATCCAATTTGGTTTGTGGTTTCTTAAATGTAACATATATATGGATAAGTATTTTTCATTAGGTTGATGTACATAAACATATACGTTTTTTTCTAAGCAGATTTATTGTGAGATCAAAAAACTCAATATTTTTTAATGTTACCTACTTATTTTTTATGTTAAGCTTTGTTTTTTATTGTTGTTTTCTTTAAACAAAAACCTTAAAACCTTTTTTACTGATCAGTTGCCCCTTTTTTCGAAAAAATCCCCTTTTTGTGCCCCTTTTTGAAATTTTCCAACGGTAACGCTGGTACTATGTTTATTTCAACGCGAAAAAGTAACATTTTGCGCCACCACAAATTTAACGCCGTTACAAATTGAATACCGCAACAAATTTAATGCCGCCACCGTCACACTCCCATTTGTTTATATTTATTTTTGTCCGCAAGAAACTCAACTGTTGTAAATATTAGAAATAAAATTTCCTAATAAAGAATAATAAATTAAATTATCTTATAAATAAAGAAAAAAGAATGCAAAGATGTGAAAGGCTAAATAATTATGTTTATGGAATAAACCAGAAGAGCGAAATTCCAGTTGGATTGCAGTGCAAAAGCAAACAAAATTTGCAAAACAGTGGAAGGACATGTAACTAAATGTAATAATTTGAAATTTGTCTTGTAATTAGATATGTACATTTATGTTTGTATGTTTAGAACAATTGTGTGCAAAAGCCTAAGGAAGCATTATGAACGACTAACGCTACTAAAGCAGTAGGACAATGGAATTGGACAGTGCCTGTGTTCCCGATTTGGAAATAGTTGTGAAGAACATACAGAGTTAGTTCTTGCCAGCCATAAAAGTTGGAAGAAGATATTCCGTTTATGGATGGAAGTATAATTTATATATGTCAACAAATGTAATGTAATTGCTTAAATATAATAATAAAACATATTTTTCGATTAATCAAAACATCATTTTATTTATTTATATGTGTAAAACAGTAGAAAATTATTTCGTTATTTATAAAATTGTACTACCCTGACTTTTCATGTCTCACAAACATCGCCACCGCAACAACACAAAATAAATAATTTATGTATAACATTAGCACAATGATCTCCAACAATATTTCCATTCTGACATTTAAATTAACTATTTTCTAAGTCGGCATTATTCCAATTGTTTATTGATTCGAATTTTATCTTTTGTTTGTTTTCAAGAATGTTAGCAAAAAGAAAAAATCACATGCATATACACACATACATACATATAAAAGTGACACTTTGACACACACCCTTCCAAATTGCAATGAGACTTTGTAAAAAAGCGTTCCATTTTTCAACTCGAAATAACATTTTGCGAAATTTTTTCGTGCCGAAAAAACATAGTACCCACCTTAAACCTGAGTACGGGAGAGTTTTTTTTCCCCCTCTTGCCGACTGCCTCTCTCTCCTACAAAACGCCGATAATCTGCTGAACATTCAGCCAATGTAAATAGGGACATAGTTGAATGATTTTTGATCGTTCGCCGTAGACGAACGAAAATAATTACAGAAACAAGCCCTTAAAGCTTTTTCCGCACGAAAATGTTAGAACGGGGGCAACCCTATCTAACAGCTGTAAATTGCAACAGCTGTTTTTCCCTATTTACATTGGCTGAATGTTCAGCAGATTATCGGCGTTTTTTAGGAGAGAGAGGCAGTCGCCAAGAGGGGGAAAAAACTCTCCCGTACTCGGGCTTATCGGACTGAACGTTTTGTGTTTTTCACTCGGACTTTGAAATAACAACAATTCACACAGAAATATCCGAAACAAAATTACGTGTCTAAACGCAAAGGCAAGTTTAAAAGAGAATTAGCGGATAAGCTGCTGAAAAAAATATACTAGTGTAAATCTGGACTTTCTAGACAATGAGAAATAATCAAAAAAAAACGAAAACAAATACAATTGTTTGCTTGATTGATCATATATGTGTATATAGGGGCTATATCTGAATCGGAAACCATCTGCACTCATTTCAGTAAGTCCTTGCGTTAAAAGGAAGTTCTTGCAAATTTCATAGTGATCTGAGCATAATTGTGACCTGTACATGGTAACAAGGATACATTTACAAACAGATGGACGGACAAAACCAAACCACTTCAGAAAGAGATTCTAGGTCGATCTAATAAAAATAATGAAATAATAGGCGTGTTTTCGTTACACCATTGGTGCTTAGTTTGTATGGGGAGCTAAGCACTTTTAAGCATTATTAGTTCCCGATAAAGTTTGGTGCTTGTGTTCGTGTCTTAATCAAGTATGGTGTTGCCAGATTGGGCATCCTAGCGGGAAGAAGAACAAAAATGGAAAATTATTTTAATATTTTCAAAAAGAGTCTAAAAAATGTAACATAGAACAGTAAATTTATATTTTATAAATACATTTCACGAATTTTGTGTCTGTTTCGCCCTGTTCTCATGCAACTCATGACACCATTGCTACCAGATAGAGGAAATCCGCCACTTACTGCTTATGCGCCAGTTAGTGGAAGTCAGTTGTTTTCGTTGCAAAGTGCTAAACTAAAATCGCTAGCTTGTAACGAAAACAAGCCTACTGGGTCATCTAATTTAAGGTACTATGAAAAAATGCAAAAAGCAACAGTGTGTTTGTAGGATTTCAAAACATTTTATAACAAACTAATAAACAGACATTTTTTGAAATGATGGTGGTTACTTCTGCAAAAGATACATGTTTATGTATATTCATTTTGTCACTCCGTTTATAACACCTCTAAATATTGACCTGAGACCCCATAAAGTATATATATATTCTTAATCATCTTAAAATTCTAAGACGATTTAGCCATGTCCGTCCGTCTGTTGTAATCACGCTACAATCTATAATACTTGAGCTAGGTGGCTGAAATTTGGTATAGATACTTCTTATAGCTGCAGGTAACTTGGGATTGAAAATGGTACATATTTAGATATAGCTCCCATATATAGCATCTGACTTGTTGTGATTCCTACTGTTGCCATCTACTATATTTTTTGTGTGTTTTTTCGATGTTATTTCTTTAGGTTTGAGTTATTTTGAGTGGTCACATGCTATCCATGGTGGAGGGTATATAAGATTAGGCGAACTCAAGGTTTTTACTTGTTTTTGTTCGTTTATCCATTTTTTATTAATTTACCAAACAATTTTCACTTTATCTTTCAAAAGGGCGGTAAACATAACCGACACGAATGAGTTTTTCTGATCGTCTAATTTGACATTTCATTTCGTTCGTTGTTGCCTTATAAGAACCAAAATGCAAAGTCAATGAATATAGAAGATGTGCCATCGCATGTTTGTTTAAATTTTCTCGAGTTACGAACGAATAGAAATGATTTTTCAAACGCAAAAAAAAAATAGTTTTCCGCTGTCTTTTCTTGAACATTTTTTGCACGTATCGATTGATATTAATTTTCTAATCGTGATAATTACAAGAAAATCGACCTGAAAATACGAGTTATATGAATGCACACTGTTAAATTCGGAGAAAATCGGTTCAGATTTAGATATAGCCCCCATATACCTATAATATTTGGTACACACACCTAAACATATAATATTTGGTACACACAAAAATTGTGTATTTGGGAAGATGTTATTCTAAACAAATATTTGTTTGCATCCCAATGTGACTGTTATTTCCGAAACAAATATTTATTTGCATTAAGTATTCATAAAATAAATAAATTGTCTTAAATTTTTAAGTAATTCAAAGTTAAATTTTTAGAAATGTTTAATGTTCGTAAAAATAATAATTGAAATCGTTAAATCTTAGATCAATATAAAGTACTTAGAGGATTGACAACTAATGATGGCTTGGAATACTCAGAAATTCGAAATGATTGATTTAAAAAGGAGTTATTGCTGCATATGGTATCATAACTGGGAGGTACAATGCGAAACCAAGAAAAAATTAAAGCTGAAATTCGAAAAAGGCAGCAAAAGTTTTGGAAATATTTTTTAAATAAAATATATTTGGAAAAATTCCTAAATAATAATTTTATTTGTACTTAAACACATATTTTATTTGAGAAATTTAGTTTGCAAATATTATTTGTTGAAAAATAATAATATATGCGTTCCAAATATATTATATTGATTTTCAAATAAAATTTCTTTGCAAAGAAATATAAAATATTTAAAAATTGGTGTTCCAAATCTATTTGTTTCGATTGAAACATATCAAAAAGGCGATTTTGCCCCGTGTAGCTTCTATAGGGCTAAAGGGCCAATTAGAACGAAACATATATATGGAATATAAATCTAAATCTGGACCGATTTTCGTCAAATTGAGCAAAGTTGTTCCTTTGGATAAAAAACTCTACCATGCTAAATTACAAAACAATTGCATGTAAAATACAGCTTTTATAACTAATGAGCTATGTATAACTATATCTGATTCTTAGTCGATCGGTATACTTTAAGGTGGTTCTAGCTATGTCTGACAAACATCTGCCATGAAACAAGGGTATAAATATCCGTGGCAATTCTTTTGAAATTTCTACCAAATTCGCCCACGTTAATAGCTATTCTTTTAAAGGGGTTTTCAACAGGGACGCTACAAAAGTAGACCGACAGGGACAGCAAACGACGCCATATTTTTTGCCGCTCTTTTCACATTTCTCTTCAGTAAGGTTTGCCATTTCACTATGGAAAGATATACGAGCCAACAACGAGTCGAAATTATTAAAATTTACTACCGAAATTCGGAGTCAGTGGCCTCAACGTTAAGAGCGCGAAAAATCGAAATCTCATCTTCAGCGATGAGGCTCATTTCTGGCTGAATGGCTTCGTCAATAAACAAGATATGCGTTATTGGTCAGACAGCAATCCACACGTACTCCATGAGTCATCATTGCATCCCGAAATAATTACGGTTTGGTGCGGTTTATGGGCCGGCGGCGTCATTGGGCCGTACTTCTTCCGTGATGATCAAGACCGGCACGTTACTGTGAATGGGAATCGCTACAGTTCAATGATAACCGAATATTTTTGGCCCCAATTGGATGATATGGACTTGGAGGACATGTGGTTCCAACAGGACGGCGCCACAAGCCACACAGCGAATGCCACAATCAATTTATTGGAAACCAAGTTTGGAGAACGTGTTATCTCACGAAATGGTCCATTCGATTTTATTTTCCATAGTGTAGAGAGTAAACGGAAAAAAGTCGGGATTTCCCCCCTAAATTACTTTAATAATCGGGACTCTGTAAATACGCGAAAAGTCGGGAAAATCCCGACGAATCCCGACCGTCTGGCAACCCTACCCCCATATATACGTTACCCCCGATTTGACATGTAAGCGCTGTAAAAATGTTATTTTATATCCGATCAGTGCGAAATTCGGCAAAAAGAGGTTTCTTTCTACATGAAGGAATACTGCCAAATTCGGAGAAAATCGGTTCAGATTTAGATATAGCCCCCATATATATGTTACCCCCGATTTGACATGTAAGCGCTGTGGAGACTGTATTTTATAGCCGATCAGTACGAAATTCGACAGAAAGAGGTCTTTTTACATGAATGAGTATTCAGGGAAAATCGGTTCAGATTTATATATAAACTCCATATATATGTTCCTCCTGATTTGGTTTCAAAGCGCTATAGAAGTTGTACTTTACTTCCGATAATTAAAATTTTCCAGAAAAATGTCTCAATTTAGGAACGAATATTGCTTAATTTAGCGATGATCGTTTCAGAATTAGATGTGTGTTCCTACCAATTTACCAATTATTACAAATTATTATCGCAATGACCCTTATCGCATTGTTAGGGAGGTGTAGGGTATTATATAGTCGGCCCCGCCCGACTTTCTGCCTTTCCTTACTGGTTATACCTGTCAATGATTAAGGGTATCCTGGAAATAGTGCCACAAAACAATATTTTCTGAAAGGTAAATCTTACTAAATTTTATTATTGTTTGATAAATACATGTGATCTACGAAAAATCAGTGCATATTGACTGAAGTAATACTGGCGATAATGAGATATCATTACCCAGTAATGCATCTGGCAACGACATTTACTTACGAAGATTTTGATGGGTTATATTTTTTTACTTGATTATTAAGCGATTTGTCTATGAATCGCGAGCTGGGCCAGTGGTTGTGATGCTAAACTACGAAACCATGCGGTCGCGAGTTCAATCCCGCCTCCCGGCAAATGAAATTTTTCGTCATATGACAACAACAATCGATAAATACTCTTTCCCAATTATACCTCTACCAAATGTTACGCTCTTCCCCCAATTTTACGCTCTTCTACTTCCTCACCACATTCCACTGATGGTGGTGAACAAACAATAGCAACTAGGAAATATCCACTACCACACAAACCCTCTCGTAAAATTATTTCTTTTGTCCACGCTTACTTTTTGAATAATTGTAAACGTGGGGGTAAGTGGCTATTATTCAGTTGCTTGTATGCTTGTGTGGAAGCACTTTCCTCCAATGACATGTACATGTAAAAATAATTCGAAGGGAGGCCAAATTATAAGCAGATACTAGTTTTGAATTTAGCTTACCCGCCAGGTTATTTGGTAATGGGAAATTTTGCTGGGTGTGTGTGTATTCGCTGCAAATTATGTGAGCGATATTTGATAGAGATAGAGTAATGCAGGCATTGAGTTACTGCAGCAAAAAAATAATTTGCATAAAATGAATGACAAAAATACTATGCTTTACCAAAATGTGCATTTATATACATGTGTAGTTCGTTTATTTACTATTTTCTAAATAATGTTTTCTCTCGGATTTAGGTTGTGCTTTTTTATACGCACGCTTACTACTTTCCACGCAAAAAGTTGATAGCAGTACCGACCTTTATGTTCCTGACCACCAGTGGCAAAATCGAAATCTGTAAAATCTGGGGATTAAAAAAGTGATTCCGGAAACACTCGAGACATGAAAATTTTCGTATTGGTGTCCTCTTTCAGTGGTATAAAAATAAGAATATATACCTTTACCAATTGGCTTCCAGGACAGCTTTTGTGTCCTGACCACCAGTGGCCAAATCGAAATCTGTAATTTCTGGGTTTTAAAAAAAGTGATTCTGGAAACACTAGACATGAAAATGTTCGAATTGGTGTCCTCTTTCCGTGGTATAAAAATAGGAATATATATACTTTACCAATTGTCTTCCAGACTTGATTTTCTTCCTCATCACCAGTGGGCAAAGTGGAATTCTACAATTTACATGGTGAGATTACATATTTCAAGGACATGTGGGACTCGAAAATGATCAGTGCAATGTTGTCTTTTATTCCATATATTCACTTCACTCTCAACCGCAATATATTTTCACATATTTTCTAAATAAAAAATTACAATTCCACATCTGTCACCCAACGACCGACTTTGGTAACTTTTTCTGTCAATCGACCAAAACAACTAATACGTACACACATACATTTTGCTATTTGACATTATGTCCAGTTACTTTGGGTCACCCTGTTATTTCGTGTTATAGAAAGTTACCGACGTCGGTATCTTCACGCAGGTATTTAAGAGATACCTTAGAGGAAAAAACTTCAAATGGACACAAAGTTTCGATAATTGTTGTTTTTTCTATTCGACATAGAATGCTAGAGTTATTAGATCTTACGTAATCGAATTACGATACGAAACGGATGCGGGAATTAGCCCCCTGATTCTTTTGACTTTATTAGCCCTTAACGCAGATGAATTTGTGGCTTTCAGCCGACTCATTGGCCATCTAAGTGACTCATTTTGTTTTTCGGTAAGTCCAGATACGCACGAGGCAATTTTTTCCAAACAAGTGTCGAAGTTTGTAGGAGAGGCAGGCGGAAAGAGCGCTCTGCCTCTCTCTCCTGCAAACGTTGACACTTGCTTGGAAAAAATTGCCTAGCAGGACTAACAGCCGAAACCTCAACAGCATCCATCTTCGTCAAAACTCTGAGCGCTATCCGGTGCTCATTGTGCTTCCGTTTTGACGGTCGGACATGACGTTTTCCCTCACCGCACCACCTGTTGTGTGGCCATTTTTGGTGTGGTCGGCTTTGGCCAAGGCCAACGGACGGACAGGGGAGCGCCGCTCCATCTGAACATGAAGGCATCCCCGTCAAACGAATTTATTTATTTTTTGGCAGTGGCCTTCGGCAGCTGTGTGGTTAGTGCATTAGACTTGGATCTCGAAGGTGCTGGGTTCAATTCCCAGCCAGGGCACTGGAAACATTTAACATCAACATTTCATGTTTTCATCATAATTCGAGTTTCTGCAGCTAAAAATAACTCAACGGTCGCACTACCACTACAACAACGTCTGATCACCCAAGTCAACAGGGAAACTAAAAATAGACATAACACCATGACGACTATTAACAGAAATGCAGCGCTTCTAATGGACAAGAGAAACGGTAACACTCAAATAACAACATAACATTCGTCTGAAATTAACAGACTAATGTTAATTTACAACCGGACAACATTGAGTAGATGAAAACATCATAAGTTTCCCGCGATAATCGGATATATGCCGGAACGAAGTCTGTAATAGAAATAGCGTCTCCAAGCTGCTACAACATTTTTTGTCTGTATTAGCCCGTAATAGGTACTACGATGTAGGCCTTCCAGACTTTGTACAGAATTCTTTTTACGATTGCGTAATAGGTACTTCGTGATAGGTTTTAACTATCCGCTCTGTGGTAAACAAGTCCGTTCACTTCGACTGATCAGCAACGATATGCTTGGCATCATAACCAAAACCGCACTTACTTGGGATTCCTATGATGCACAAAAATCCCTAATGAGTCACAAAATATATCAAAGAAAAAATATAACATTCGAAGAAATAAAAACACGGTATAATCGGGAATGTTCTGGCACTCACTTGGAGCATCTCACGTGAAATGTCTTAAGAATGAGGTGTTCTAAAAGTCGCTATCACGACTGAAATCCGAAATCCGTATGGCATAGAAGGAAAATCACATGTTATGCATTATTTAAGCAGAAGTTAGGCATCGAATACTTTCTGTAGTTGCCAGACATCTCGCTATTCGTCCTGTGAAGTAAAGGTGAGAAGTGAGATGAATGTGAAGTGAGTACCAGAACAGGGGTGAATAAGTTGGAATAGCCTTGTAGAAGCCCTATGTTCCCATTTGGAATTAATAAACACAAGTCAATTGTAAGTTTCACATGGGCAAAATATGTCTTTGTTTCGAAGAGGATCAAATGACCGTGGCCCTATGACAACATATATCTTAAAAAGGTTTGTCAGTATTTCACAGCAATCTACGTGACCCCAACAGCGAATGGGCGATAACCGACAAGATGACGTTGCCCCGCGCACAACAAACTTTTAAAACGGCCGATGTCCGCTTCTATTTGCAATGTGAGGAGCGACTAATACTAATGTAAGCATTGCAAGTAACAGAAAATAACATAAAACACATAAAGAAATGATTTCCAGTTTTATAAAATGTCTATTAAAACTACGGTTTTTATGAATATTTCACAAAAATACCCTATTAATATATTTATAAATGCTTTTTATGCGCATACAAAAACAACAGTTTGGGACCGAAAATACATTTCAGAACACACCCTGTTTGGAACTAATTTCACACATTCTATAATTTAGTTCTAGTGAATATATTGCATATGTTAAGGCTTATTTTTAAGTGTTTTTGGGTTTCTTGGTGTTTCACATAAATATTAAATTAATACAATTGTTGGAAGAAATATTATAAACTTGATATCAAGGAAAGAACAGTAGAATCGTTTCAAAAACGACGTAGTCCGTCCCATTGGAATTAAAGGAAGACCTCAGAACATATCAACAATGAATTACAATTTTAATTAATTTGGTTATTGTTGTAGAACGATTTATATTGTTCGATTGATTAAATCTATTATATCTGTTTTAAGGACAAATTTGATTTTAGGAAAAAATGAAGTGATACGACTCACTGCATATTCTAAAAAATATCATACATTCCATACATTGTTTTTGTAAAAAAATAATGTACGCATACCTCTTTTTTATTGATTTCTATTTTATCCTAAGTTCTAAAATAACGACACTAAATGAAGAACCAATGTAGAGTATTCATTATGGGTTAGTAGTTGCTATTTACAGAGCCGTCAAACGGTCCCATATTATCTCCAAAATCTTGCATATCTTCATCGATACCATCATCAGTTTCATCTACCAAATCCTTTGGTTCGGGACAATTTCTACAGCGACTTTCATTGACGCCGTAATTGATGCAAGTAGATCCAACACATTCGCAACATCCGTCGTGAAACCATCTGCAAACCATAAAAATTTGTTTGTTATAGACATTACATACGTTTGGCACTTTCTTTCCTACCTATAACTACTCGCCCCAGTGCTTTGACAACTTTGGCGGCATTTGTTCCACGATGTGCACTGGTCTAGATATATCACAGTGCAATTAACCGTCCCAATGTTGTCTCTTTCTTTAATTGCTCCATCCAAGTTTTTATCGTTGTTTTCCATAGGGAAACTGTGAAGTTTGGGACCAGATAATACTTTGTCAATATCGAATTGGAAAGTAAATATGTTCCAATTGAAGTCGAGTTCATCTGCTGGTGAAGAAACCAAAACATTGAAGAGTTCTGGTACACCTTCAAAATCTTCAACGTGAGACTTTTTAGAAAAGAAGTTTCGTGTATCATTAGGTTTGGGACAAAGCTCTGAAATGAAAAATATAAAATAAACGAATGTGTTATAAATGATAAAAAAAAACGTAATAAGATTTTATTTATTTAACGAACATAATATTCAAAAATTGTAAACATAGTTTTAAACGTACATGTACTATTTTATGTTATGGAACATCTACCCCAAATTAAACAGAATACTTTTTATACCCTCCGCCAAAGGATGGGGTATATTAATTTTGTCACTCCGTTTGTAACATCTCTAAATATTGATCTGAGACCCCATAAAGTACATATATAAATTCTCAATCGTCATAAAATTCTAAGACGATTTAGCCATGTTCGTCCGTATGTTGTAATCACGCAACACTCAACAACAATTGAGCTAGAGCTAGCTTCGGTGTAGATACTTCTTATGGTGGCATAGCCGAACTTAACGCTTCTACCTGTTTTTTTAAATGTGTTGAATAGTGCCTATGGCGCTTTTTCGGATCACTTTTCAAGGTATTATATAAAATTGACTTAAGCCAAAGTTTACCTTACGTACTCAGAACGTTTTGACGTACGACCTTCATCTGTGTTGTTTACAGTGATTAGAAAAAATCAATTTGGCAAAAAAAAAATGGAATTAAGTCGTGAACATTTTCGTGCGATAATTTTTCACAACTTTAGACTTGGATTATCACGACAAGAGTGCATCGATGAACTTAAATCTTTGTATGGCGATGAAGCACCATCCTATAGCACTGTGAAAAACTGGTTTAATGAATTCAATAGTGGCCGACTCTCGCTCAAGGACGAAGGTCGTCCAAAAACGGCCGTTGTGCCAGAGAACATTGATGCCGTGCGTGAACTGATAATGCAAGATCGTCATGTGACATACCGTGAGATAGAGGCATCCTTGGGCATTTCTTCCACCAGCATACATTCGATATTGCATGAACACATGGCCGTAAAAAAGGTTTGTTCTCGTTGGATCCCGCACAATTTGACAATCGCTCAAAAAAAGGCTCTTTTTGTTTTTCGGTAAGAGCCGAAACCTCAACAGCCTCCAATTTCGTCAAAACTCTGAGCGATGTTCGGCGCTCATTGTGCACCCGTTTTGTCGGTCGGACATGACGTTTTCCCCTCACCGTACCACCTGTTGTGAGTACTGGGGGGAAATATTCACAATTTTCTGTGTGGTCGGCTTTGGCCAAGACCAACGAACGGACAGTGGCACATTGATCCAGATTCGTTTTTAATGGCCAAAACTCAGTAACTCCGATAGATATATTTTAGTATTTTTTTATTCGACAGATAACCCCTCAAGCTTTTCTCCAGTTTCAATTTCATAAAATCGGTTTAGTAGCTATTGAGAAATTCAAGGTCAAAGTTGAACTTTTGAATTTTTCTAATCTTTTGCATGGAATTGTGTGTTTTTTGTTTTTTCATCTTATTTATTTATTAACAAACGAATTTTGGAAAAATTCCACATTTTTTCGGTATTTAAAAAATACTTTTCATGCAAACTTTCTAATGTTTTTTTATTTAAACAACATTAAGGGAAAAATGATTTTTTTACTTATATAACAAAAGCAGTAAATTATAATTTTTATTCGTTCATTCAATTTTTTGCTTCTAAGTCCCGATTTTGCTTCTAAGTCCCGATGATCTTCTTTCCATTGATGTCGAATGCTAGAGATGAAAGGATCTGACAAAATAATAAATAGATCTTCGTTTGTACTCGTACAATTTCGTGATATTTTTCTTGTATTGTGCTCTCTATAAAATTTGTAGTCATTATTTCTTTTTTTTCTAGGCTTCCTCTGATAGATCTCCGATTGGTACTAAATGATGCCGTATGACATCTCCTCCATGATATAGAATTTTGTGAACTGTTGCACACATATTTCTACATGGATAGTTGGTAGTATATATTCGTGCAGTTTCCTTGGTATATTCACCAAATTTTTTTGTTGCACGCAAGTACATCGATAATTGTTTTAAATCTTGAAATGAGATTTATATCAACACCAGTTATTTCAGATGCTTTTTCGGGATAAGAAAATAATCTTCTTGCTGTATTGCGATCAATCGTGTTGCCTGATCCTTGTTTTGGTTGGTCTATAATCAACCCATATTTGAAAAATTCATCCTGAACATGTTTCGTTTTAATCTTCTTAAAACCTTGTTGGAGTCGGTGTTTCTTATTGATCATGTACGTCCAAAATGCAAATCATAACTGATTTTAAGTATGTGTTCCATAAATCGTACTCTTGAATGTAGTAGCGGTAATCAAAATACATATGCATCAGTATTATCTAATGATTTTTCCGGGACTTGGTTTAACAGGCTTGATGTGATTTGGCATATAATGCAGCTGTTTGACCTTTGTGACAGTTGAAGTCTGGACAACTTTTCCA
Source organism: Eudasyphora cyanicolor (assembly GCA_963930755.1). Lineage (NCBI taxonomy): Eukaryota > Metazoa > Arthropoda > Insecta > Diptera > Muscidae > Eudasyphora > Eudasyphora cyanicolor. Next base: position 250,729,508 of record OZ005736.1, on the reverse strand, counting down.
TCTATCATCGTTAGCACTAATTGGTAGTTAACTTCAATTGTCTGACCGTCAATTTCTATTAATTTCTTCTAATGGCTGCAGAGGTGCAATTTGGGTTCTTATATCACTGACTTCTTTTTAAATGGTATCATGAGTTTCTTTTTTAATCCAAATTTGATTGGTGTGCAGTATTTCGAAGAAGATTGTGTTTGATTTTTCCAAATATACTTTGTTTCCATCGTACTGGTCGAAGGCTCCGAGTCTTCCAAATTTTTTATCAATCGCAGTGGTACAAATGACACCATGAACATATCCGTGTCTGAAGTATTTCCACATACAGATTGCTTGTATTTTTTTTGTCCAGAAGAACCATCACATCCCCATTTGCAAAAGAGAGTCAACTTGCAGTTCACTTATTACTTCCAACCATTTCCTTTAAATGATTGTAGAAAGCGTTGAGTTGTACAATTAAGTAGGCTCTGAGGTTGCTCCTCTGCCGAACTCGGTTTGATTGTAATAGTTTCCGAAGGGTGTGAAGGTAAAGCCGTGAGTTAAATTCGTCCCACACCCAAGACACACGCCATGTGGAACGTATTTATGGTGTGGAAGCTATTAAAAAATATTTTTTTTTTGGTTAAAAACGGTAAAAAAAACTAATAAAATTAAACACGTTTGTTTAAATTATATCAGTTTTAAGCAATTCTAATATAAATATTCATTTCATATAAATATTCATTTCATATAAATATTCATTTCATATAAATATTCATTTCATACAAAAATTTAAAGAAAGCAGCCTATTACAGCATTTGCAGCCTATTACCACAATTAGATGACAGTGAGAAGATTAACTGGGAAAAAGCCCCATATGGCCAGCTCATCTAGGATTAGAGACATATAGCTTCTCAGATATCGGCTATATATATAGTAGATATTGTAACGCATATCTGAGCTGGGTATATTAGTGTTTTGTAACTTCAAATCCAAAAATAATGCTAATGCCTCTTCAATTGAGAACTGTTTTTCATCGCTTGGAGTTGGAATACTCTTAACAATTCGTTTTGTTCTTACGGGACTAGCGTTTAAAACTTTCCCAACAATATCGGCTTTTGAGCGTTGTTTTTTCTGCAATAGTTTCACATCCGATTTTTTCATTGATAACCATAAGTTTTCGCCTTTTAGATCCATTGCTACACTTGCCGAGTGATTTTGGAGGTCTCCCACCACAATTGTTTTGATTTTTACTTTCTGAAGATGCATGGACACTAAGTTCGCCCTCTAACTAGTTTGTAAAGGTGCTATCAAATCTAGTTTTACACCATCCAACTTTTTTGAAGCGCTTAGTTAAGTAGTTGACGAAATCATTTATTTTATTTTGCAATTCCAGTTGTATCTCGGTGGTGCATGAATTTACTTTTCTTTGAGTGTAACTTAAAAAATCGGACTCTTTATAGCTGAAGTTCTCCATTTTTTAATATTTTAAAATTCGTTTGTTTCTGCCTAGATTTATTTTTGCAACTCAGTTTGTTTGTATTCGAATACCACTGGCTTCTCTTCTTTTCTGAATGAATAAAGTCATACGGTGTTCATAGGCATAATAAAAATAGTTAAAATAAAAAAGTTATAAAAAACAAAAAAGATCTAAAATTAGATAAAATACGATAAAAATTTTACAAATATTGATGACTATATGATATGACACACACAACTTATGTACAAACATACATATTCATATAAACAGGTAAAATAAAAAGAGAGAATTTTCCCCGCTAGTAATTTTATTCAAATTAAAAAAGTGTTCTACAGACAGGTCAAGACAGGTACAAAAGTATATATGGGCTTAAAGAGGACACTTTCAACTTTCTACTGGTAGCAAAATTTCTTTGACCTATTGAAGTTCTATTCCTCTACAATTCAAATTTGACTAAACTATAGTACCTGTGGAAATATATATATAATAACATACCACGTATAAACAGTACAGTATACCAACATTTTCGAAATCGGTGATGAAAAAATTGGGCCTTTGGCCAGTAAAATTAAATTCTGGACCAGCGTGAGTCGGACGATTGGGGAACCCCGCTCCATCGGAACATGAGGCATCCCCGTCAAGCGTATTTAATTATTTTTTGTCTGTATTAGCCCGTAATAGGTACTACGATGTAGGCCTTCCAGACTTTGTACAGAATTTGTTTGCGATTGCGTAATAGCTCTTGTGATAAACACGTCCGTTCACAACGACTGATCACACTAGGTCACAAATAACAAAATTTTCTCTGTTATTTGTTTCTAGCATACTTTTTCTCATTGATTTTGACCTACTAAACACGAAAATGAGTTTTAAAAATTTTTCTGTCGATTGGTTTTCGAGATACAAATTTTTGAACTTTTTTTTTTAAATTTTTGGAGGTACACTTACAATTTTGAGCATATCTTTCGTCTTCTTTGACGTATTTGATTCTACTACTACTCAAATTGAAGCAAACTGAGCCGTCTACAACTCATTCTCCCGATTTTCAAATCGGGTGAGTAGTTTTGATGTTGGCGGCTTAAAAAGGTTAAAAAACTGCGTTTTTTTTAGTAAAAATGTGGCAGAAAAATTTATATAAAAATTCATATAAAATATAAAACGCGATGCTAACAGCGATTTTGGTTTTTTTACGTATAGCTGGCATTTTTCCAAAGAAAATAAGCACTTACTTAACAAAATCTGACAACAAATGGCGGACTTATAATTTTGATTTTCATTATTTGCACAGCTAACCTACTAGGAGGGATCGAAAAAGCAAGTTTTTTATAATCCTTTTGGAATAGAACGGAACAGTTGCTCCTATACATAAGTTACTTCTGTTCAAAATTTCACCACCCTGGGTTAATGTCTTCTGTTCTGGCAAGGGACGTGAAATTTCAAAAATTTAGTGAAGTCAGCAATTTTTTTGGAAATTTTTTTCAAATGTCACAGCACTTTGCAGTTTTGATAAAATTTTTAAATTAATATTAATAACACAAATATTTCATAATTGTAAAAAACCTATTTACAATACCGTAGGGACGTTTCGTCGAAAATGGTATAATGAAAATGCAGAACATAGAAACACAGGTGCATTTTACGATACGCATTTTGGCAAACCCACTTTACATGTACAAAATTGTTTGGAAAAAACGTTTACGTAATTTTTATGATTCTCAGAATTAAAAAATAAGTAATACACAAATAGTTATTTAATTTTTATGATTGTGGTTGCAGAGTAATATACGCTTCTGAATGTGCGTGGACGCTCTTCGTGTTCCTTTATGACTGCTACTCCGTTCACAGTCAATTAAAGGGAAAAAAGGGAATTACACTTTTTTATTGATGTTTTTTTTTTTCCGATGGCTACCTGTATCGGATTTTTTTTACAGAAATTCCCCCCACATTTGTGAGTGGTCATTATTTGGAAACTTTTCCACAATTTGAAACTCACACTTGCTGAATCAGGTATATAGCCACCCTTAAAAGATGCGCCCATTCATAAGTACCTGTCAGTAAAATATTGTAACATACTTAGTATTTATAGGTGTTCATTTATCGTTTTTTGTCATTCAACAAGTGTCTACGAACGCGAGTAGTACGAGTAAAAAGTGAAACAAATTGAATTTAAGTGCATATAATACCTACCCAACAAGTAAGACAATGAGTAAAAGACTACGTGTGTTCGAGTGTTTGAACAATCCAGACAATTTCTGCAATGTTTGTGGCGAGTTTATAAAGAATAATCACGCACACACGTTTACTCCAGCAGTGCAATTGCACTATTTGAATTATTTTGGTATTTCACCAAATATCACAGAACCATGGACACCTAAGTCGCTATGTGATCTTTGCTATATAATCCTAACCAACTGGGCAGCTGGCGGAAGGTAAGAATTTTTATTTAAACACATTAAGCAAAGCAAATATAGTAATTTATTTTAATTTTAGGCGCCATATGAAATTCGATACACCAATGATGTGGAAAAAGCCGCTATGCCATTCCACAGACTGTTATTTTTGCCTCACCACAAACAGTGGGGTAGGGAGATTTTTAAAATGGAACTACGCTCAAGTGGGATCGTTTGCACTTCCAGTACCACATTCGAATGATGTACCATATCCAGTGTGCCCTGGTGCATCTCTTCAAAAAGCAGAATCGTCAGATCAAGAGTCCGAGTCAAGTGCAAGCGAATTTGGGGCGTGCAGAAAGCGAAAGTTACTGTCACAGGCCGAACTAAACGATTGAGTGCGCGATTTTGGTCTCACTAAGGAGAAATCCAAACTTTTTGCGTCCCGGATGGTACAGTGTGGATTTGCGGATTCAGAAGTGAAAGTAACAGCGTACAGGAAGCGTCACCAGCAGTATGCAAAATTTTATACAAAGAAAGACGAAATATGTTTTTGCAGCGACATTTCCGGCTTGTTCCAAGAGCTTCACCAAATTCACAACCCCAATGAATGGAGGTTGTTTATTGACAGCAACAAAGAGAGCTTGAAGTCAGTTCTCTTACATAATGGGAATGAAAAGCCATCTCTTCCTATTGCTCATGCGGTTCATTCAAAGGAGAACTATGAAACTATGAACATTTTGCTGAAATGCATAGAGTATAGCAAATATAATTGGAAAATATGCGCTGACCTCAAAGTTGTGGCCATTCTGTGTGGACTCCAAGGAGGCTATACGCGACATTGCTGTTTTCTGTGCCTTTGGAATAGCCGCGCTGATGATCAGCATTATATTCCAAAAAAAAATGGCCGGAACGAACGAAACCTGTAGTTGGAGAAGCGAATGTTCAGCGCAAACCACTAATAGAGAACCGTGAAAATATAATACTTCCGCCGCTGCACATAAAATTGGGTTTGATAAAAAATGTTGCCAAAAAATTGGACAAAGAAGGTGAAGCTTTTGCCTATTTACGGTCAATTTTCCCTTACCTTTCGCTGGCAAAAATTAAAGAAGGAGTCTTCGCAGGACCCGAGATAAAAAAAATGTTGAAAGATGAAACATTCCCGAAGCTGTTATCACCCATCGAAGCCGCAGCATGGAATTCCTTCAAGCTTGTTGTGGACAACTTTTTAGGAAACAACAAAAGCGATAATTATAAGGACATAGTTGAGGATCTGGTAAAGAACTATGAAGCAATGGGTAGGTTTTTTTTGAAACAAATGTTAATTTAAATAGCGTTTAATTCTCGTTTTTTTTCATTTTTGGGTAGGACTTTTCTGCATTCTCATTTGGATTTTTTCCCTGAGAATTTAGGAGACGTGAGCGACGAACACGGCGAGCGCTTTCATCAGGAATTGAAGGCTATGGAACGACGCTATCAGGGCATCTATGACACGGCTATGATGGGTGACTACATTTGGACCCTAATACGTGAGACCAATTGCAGCGAATACAAAAAACAAAGAAGAAGTCAGCTGTTTTTCCACATGGCATAAAATGTACAGTTATATCTTTGTTTCTACTCATTTTTTTGGGCGTTGATTTGGTTAATTTCGTTAGTTTAGCTAACCTGGCACATCCATTTCTAATTGTGCCATACATTGAGTATGTAGTGCTCTAAATAAATTAAAAAATAATATACTAAGACTAATTTGTTTATTTTAAATTAAGTTCAAATGTATTTATTCGTTTGCGTTGGGTAGGTAAGCTGTGCGAATAATGAAAATCAAAATATCGTGAAATAGCGGAATTTCGGTCTTTTACCAAAAAAATTATAAGTCCGCCATTTGTTGTCAGATTTTGTTAAGTAAGTGCTTATTTTCTTTGGAAAAATGCCAGCTATACGTAAAAAAACCAAAATCGCTGTTAGCATCGCTTTTTATATTTTATATGAATTTTTATATCAATTTTTCTGCCACATTTTTACTAAAAAAACGCAGTTTTTTAACCTTTTTAAGCCGCCAACATCAAAACTACTCACCCGATTTGAAAATTTTCTGAGAATGAGTTGTAGACGGCTCAATTTGCTTTAATTTGAGTAGTAGTAGGATCAAATACGTCAAAGAAGACGAAAGATATGCTCAAAATTGTAAGTGTACCTCCAAAAATTAAGAAAAAAAAGTTCAAAAATTTGTATCTCGAAAACCAATCGACAGAAAAATTTTTAAAACTCATTTTCGTGTTCAGTAGGTCAAAATCAATGAGAAAAACTATGCTAGGACCAAATAACAAAACGACTGTTGGCTAGTGTCAGCTACGACGGCTTAATTTGTATTGCTTCTGCGTAGGTTTGTTCGACATTTGTTTCTTTTATTACCTTTTTATATCCTCGCACATCTTCACATTGTTTTCTTCTATTGTGTTACATATATCCTAGTCATTATCACAGACCTTAAATTATACAGATGTGCCGTCAGCGAGAAACGTCAAAATCTATCAGTTACGAACGAATAGGAATGAAATGTCACACGCGAAAAAACACTTTTCCGCGAACATAGTTAGAACTTTCTTTGCACTAATCAATTAATATAAATTTTTTAATTGTGACAATTTGGGAAAATCGGTCCGAAATCCGCGGAAAACCTCACTCTTTGAAGTCCTACTCGTTGAAATTTCTATTCGTTCGTAACTGACAACTTACTCGCTCCGGGATGACATATCTTATTATTTATTATTTTTGTTTCAGACAATTTTTGTTTTTAAATATCATTTTATTTTGGGTAATTTGAAACAAAAATAATAAATAATAAGATATGTCATCCCGGAGCGACAAACAAACCTACGCTGTCGAACAAACCTACGGATTTCGGACCGATTTTCCCAAATTTTTTGTAATTGTCACAATTAAAAAATTTATATAAATTGATTAGTGCAAAGAAAGTTCTAACTATGTTCGCGGAAAAGTGTTTTTCGCGTGTGACATTTCATTCCTATTCGTTCGTAACTGATAGATTTTGACGTTTCTTTCTGACGGCACATCTGTATAATTTAAGGTCTGTGATTTGAAAGCATGACTTTTCGTTTTGACGTTTCTTTCGATGGCATGTGTCAATATTTTTTCTATCTCAGACTAAGGTCAAAGATGGGCTATGTTAAACATTTAAAAAAAATTGTTCTGGTTTCGTAAAATAATGTGCCTTAACCTATACAAAAAAAAGGGTTGGTCTCAGACACAAAAAAAATTTTGTTGCATAGTGTAATCATTCTTCACTTACGAAAATGATGGAACATATTATGAAGTCACAAATATTTAACTATGTATATGTATATCGGCACGTAGGCTTTATAACATCGATGATTTTGAGTATGACAGAGTAGGTTAGGGAGAATCATACCGCCTGACCCACGATTCGAACGTTAACGTTCGCATGACTTCTATGCGAAGAACAGCTGATTTGCGACCAACTAAAAGGCATCAGGCATTGAATTTGAATTTATTTATCTTCCTATGCAAAAGAAAATATTCTTATATAAAGCATAGGGGTTTATGTTTTGTTATACATTTTGATTTATAAATAACTAAAACTCACAGCAAGACGTCTACAAGTGATGGGTGAATGGATAAATCGAGTCCACAAGTCGTACCATCAGAGACATCGACTTCATTGTTGTCTCTGTTAATTTGGGGAAAACTAAATTATTCGTCAGTTGCTCTTACATCCCTCCAAACTCGGAATTATCTGTTTATGATAATCACTTATCGGCTATCGGCAGAGTGGTTTCGATGTTGAGAGATGTTGATCGAATTATAATTCTAGGTGATTTTAACTTACCCTCCGTTTCCTGGCTTTCATTGCCAGATACTGAGGCATTTATTCCCCTAAATTCTTCATCAATCTCATTTGAGTGGACCTGCGATGTTGTCAGGCGTTTTTCTGATCTCGGTCTATTCCAGATTAATGGGATTCCTAACTCAATTGATAAATTACTTGATTTAGTATTTGTTGATAATTCCCAATTATTCGATGTTTACAGAATTTCTCCAATTTCTATACCGGAGGATAATTACCACCCTACGCTGGGTATTTCCATGACGTATGATATGGTGGATACTCCCTGTGTACACACCCCAAGTGATGAGGGTGCAGTTTTTTGTTTCAAAAGAACAAATTTTGATTTGCTTAATGCTATGCTCCTCGACGTTGATTGGGATTGTATCTGCTGTTGTGATGATTCAACTCACATTGACTCAGCTATTGAGCAGTTTTATAACGTATTGAATAATTGTTTTCAACAATCTGTTCCGAAGATTCGTGTTAAAAATTCTAATAGACCACCATGGTATTCTCCTGCTTTGACTGCTATTAAGAACTTGAAGAGCAGACTATTTAAAAAATTTAAAAAATCGGGTTCGGAGACCGATTATGCAAAGTATGCTATTGCCAGATCTCAATATAATATTGAATCTAGCAGATGTTATGAAATCTATTTAGAGAAGTTAGCCCTCAATTTTAAGTCTAATCCTAAATCTTTCTATGATTTTGTAAATATGAAACGTAGATCTAATCCAAGACCTTCTATGGTTAGAATGGATAGTGAGGAATTCTGTGGTGACCAATCAATCGCCAATGCTTTTGCAAAATTCTTTACATCAACCTATTCTCATCAACAGAGACAATTAGACGTCCCCTACCCTTACAATATTCCGTCATTGAATCAGTTTAGCATACCTTATGTTGATTTTCCGTTTGTATTTACGAGTTTGGTCAAGCTTAATTCTTCAAATAGTGTTGGTCCTAATGGCGTACCTAGTATAATCCTCAAAAATTGTTGCTCAAAGTCCTGCCCTTCCGCTCACATTACTATTTAATACTTCGTTAAAATATGGCTATTTCCCATCCATTTGGAGAACATCTTACTTAACCCCTCTTCATAAATCTGGAAGCCTCACTGATGTGGGGAATTATCGTGGAATCGCAAAATTAAGTATAATTCCAAAACTTTTTGAGAAAATGGTTACTGAGATTTTATCTCATAAAGTATCGTCTATTCTAAGTCCATTCCAACATGGATTTCGTAAAGGTCTTTCAACTGTGACAAATTTGGTGCAATTCTCTTTTCAGGTTATAAACGAGTTTGTTCTTGGTAATCAGACAGACGTGATTTATACAGATTTTAGTAAATCTTTCGATAGAGTCAATCACAAACTCTTGATACATAAGCTTGATCTTATTGGTTTTAGTAACAACTTATTGCGTTGGATATCGACTTATCTTGATAGTCGTATTCAGATTGTGAAATTTGGTATATCCTGCTCTGATCCGATCTTGGTTCCATCTGGGGTTCCCCAAGGTAGCCATATTGGCCCCATTCTATTTCTGCTATTCATCAACGAATTACCAGATTCAATTTCTAGTTCAAATTTACTGATGTATGCAGATGATGTTAAGATATTTTATTCTTATAAAACATCTGAAGATTCAATGCTCCTTCAAAATGATTTGATTAATTTTGGAAAATGGTGTGATATAAATTGCATGGACCTCAATCTTAAGAAATGTAAACATATGTGTTTCTCTAGGTCGAGGGCGATTCCATCCAGTTTTAGTCTTCATGGTTCCAATTTAGATACTGTTGAATCCTTTGTGGATCTTGGTATATTGATGGATCCTAAACTCAGTTTCAATAATCACATAATTACAATGGTGAATAAAGCTTATGGCGTGCTTGGTTTCATAAAGCGATGGGCGAAAGAATTCGTAGATCCATATGTAACTAGGCAGTTATATACGTCACTAGTTAGACCTATTCTAGAATATGGGTCCGTAGTGTGGGACCCCCAGTACGGGACTTACGTTGATAAGATTGAATCGGTTCAAAAACAATTTTTATTATTCGCTTTAAGACATCTTCATTGGAATAGTGATTTTAGGCTTCCACCCTATACTAGCAGGTTGAGTTTGATAAGACTGCCTACTCTCAAGAGAAGACGTATTATGCTGAACACAACCATGGTGCTGAAAGTTATAAAGTTAACACTTTTTATGCATGTACTAGCTGACCCCAGCAGACGTTGTCCTGCCCGTCCTGTTTGGGATGTATTGGTTTGTTATTCATTAATATTTCATTAAAAAATCATACATCCCGAGTTTCAGGAAAAAATCATTAAAAAATATATTGACCATATGTCCACTACAGCGCCATCTACCGGAGAAATGCATACAAACTATTATCAAGACAAACCACACATACACATTAAATTTAAGTCAAATCGCTCTGGAAATGCGAATTTTGCAAATAACTTGACCACTCTGCAATTTATCGCGGTGAAAATAATTCTAAAACACAAATGACCCCAAACCGAATATATTGTTAAATTTTCAGCCCATTCGCTTTTATGGTTTCGGAGATCATGCGTTACTAACAAACGTACAAAGGATTTTGTATATAAAGATGTACATACCGGCTGTTGATATATATTCTGTAGCTGGTATTCCACCCTCTACTGTTAACCCGCCATGGTTCGGATCATGGTGTGTACGCAATCCCTACATTATGGGATGTGGCCCCCGCGGTCGGAAGGGGCGGGTAAGAGTGGCTGCGTTGGGAACGTTCGTAAAAAACAAGTATGTATTTTCAAATGTTATGTTGCTAGGTCCTTTGCAGTCTCCTGGTGGCATCATAGGTTTAGGTTTAGGTTAGGGTGGCAGCCGTATTTTTTTACAAGCTCACATAGACCAGTTTAGGTCCCTAGCGTTACCACGGGCTGAAATGCCCCTCATCGAAACCAACCTGTTTGATATATAAATTTATCGATAGTACGAATATCAGTACTGGAAAGATCTGTTAGGCTGCCTAAAAAGGTCGACCCCAGTATGTCCAGTCGTCGTTCACTCAAAGCGGGCAGTCACAAAGCAAGTGCTCAATGCTCTCCACTTCTTCCTCATCTCCACAGCTTCGGCAGAAGTCATTGGAGTCAATACCCAATCTTTTGGCGTGTTCGCCGATCAAGCAGTGCCCGTCAGAACCTGTACTAACGTAGACAATCGTTTCCTCTCTAGTGCGAGGAGATATTTTGACCTTTTCAGATCATACCTTGGCCAGATTTGTCTAGCTACCCTGCAGGTGCCGATTTCTGTCCATCTTTCGTTGGACTGCCTGATTGCCTCTTGCCTAAGCCAAAGCTTGCACGTGGATAGTGGCGCACCAATATATGCAAATTCTTCGAGAATCTGTAATGTCGTCCCTTTCCTAGCAAGTTCATCGGCTTTGCAGTTCCCCGGGATATCCCTATGCCCAGGCACCCATATGAGGTGTATATTAAACTGCTCAGCCATCTCGTTAAGAGATCTGCGGCAGTCGAGGGCTGTTTGTGAATTTAGGGATGTTGCCTCCAGAGAATTGATGGCAGCCTGGCTGTCCGAGTAAATGACAACGCCAGTGTTGGTTACTATGTTGCGACTCAGCCACTTGGCGACTTCCCATATTGCCATTATTTCGGCTTGATAGACACTACAGGTATCTGGTAGTCTGTGAGCTATATCCAGACTAAGTTCTTCACAGTGTACTCCGAAGCCAACCTTTTCATCAAGCTTCGAACCATCCGTGTAAAAGTGGAGATGGTTTCTATTACCTGGTATTCTGCCGACCCATTCATCTCTGGCGGGAATCATAGTGATGTAATTTCTCTCGAAGGTGTACACAGTTGGTATATAGTCCACTCTGTCGGTTACCATAGCACTACACTTTGATATCCTCATGTGACCATAGTTCTTGTACCTCCACATTAATAGGCAGTTTAATCTTATTGCCGCTTTGGTTGCAACTTCTCTCGCCACAATATTAATCGGCAGTATATGGAGTAGGGCTTGTAGAGACTCGGTCGCTGTAGTCCTTAAGGCTCCGCTTATGCTCAGGCAGGCAGTTCTCTGAACCTTTGTTAGTAGGTTGGTAATGGTTAGTTTGTCAGTTGCCTTCCACCATACCACAATACCGTATAACAGTATTGGACGAACTACTGCTATATATATCCAGTGGACGATTTTAGGAGAGAGTCCCCACCGCGACCCTACAGCCTTTTTGCAGGAATATAAGGCGACGTTGGCCTTCCTTACACGTTCCAATACGTTAAGTCTAAATAACATTTTCCTATCTAGAATTATTCCTAAAAATTTTGCACTTTCAGAAAAGACTAGATCTGTTCCATTTATCCGAGGTGGAGGGTCCACATGTGGGACATTATTCATCCTAGTAAAGAGAACCAATTCTGTCTTGTTGGGGTTAACGCCCAAACCGCTGCTTCTGGCCCATCTAGCCAACTTGTTCAGAGCCACCTGTAGGATGTCTCTGAGGACGTTTACGAATTTGCCACTCACTGCGATTGCCACGTCGTCCGCATATGCCACGACCTTGCAGCCACAACGTTCTAGATCATGGCATCATAGTTGTGAAAGATTTTCCTTAGGTCGTGATTTGCATGGTCCTGTAATTTATTGGCACGCTTCCGAGCGCTGAGTGATATTCCTCCACAATTGTGTTGACTCTGAGATCTCTATGTAGGTCGCTATTTCTGATATACCATTGGGCCTTATCTACGGTACGTAAAATCTGATTTTGTGTTTTTTTTTTTAATTTTGTCAACTTCATTCCTCGCTGCACAGCCCCAGAGCTGTCTCAAATCCTAGATGAGCTGGCCATATGGGACTTTTTGCAGTTAATCCTCTCACTGTCATCTACTTGTGGATTTTCGCTCGACCGATTCATGTATTCTAGTTTTCGAGATATCAATGTTGAAATATCTGGTATATATATAGCCGTTATCTGGAAGCTATATATCTCAAATCCAGATGAGCTGATCATATGGGACTTTTTTCCCAGTTAATCCTTTCACTGTTAGCAACTTGTGGTTTTTCGCTTGACCAATTCATTTATTCTAGTTTTCGAGATATATGCGTCACAATATCTACTGTACATATAGTCGATATCTGATAAGCTATATATCTCAAATCCTAGATGAGCTGGCCATATGGGACTTTTTCCCAGTTTATACTAGCACTGTCAGCTACTTGTGGTTTTTCGCTCGACTGATTCATGTATTGTAGTTTTAGAGTAATAAGCCGTTCAATGCCAGAAATTTGTAAATGCTGTAATAGGCTGCTTTCTTTAAATTTTTGTATGTGAAATTAATATTTATATTAGAATTGCTTAAAACTATTATAATTTAATCAAACATGTTTCATTTTATTAGTTTTTTACCGCTTTTTAACCAAAAAACTTATTTTTTAGTAGGTTCCCCACGACAAATACGTTCCACGTGGTTTGTGTCTTGGTTGTGGGACGAATTTATCTCACGAATTTATCTCACGAATTTATCTTCACACCCTTAACTTCAGTCTGGTGAAGAACGAGGAGCTTGATATATTTTCCCTTGAAATACTGGGATCTGAGGCTAAATCTTTATGGGATAAAGTCAAAACAATGTTTGATCAATGCCTTACATTCCTAGCAGATCAGGAGAATTCAGTTGATGACATTACCTTAGCCGACAGGAAATACGATGTCGCATACAAATCCTATGTAAGTGTTCTCTCCTCCATTAATCGAGAGCTAGAAGAATTTCGGGCTTCGGCTAAAGCGTCTATTCAGACTCCACCTCCTAATACCGGCAATAATACTGCATGTCGAACCGTAGATAAGGAAGAGTCCGATTTGAATGCGTCACAAAGTTCACAGTATTCGGGAAATTCTTCCCTCTCATTCAGTGGTGTAAATGGGTCTCACAGCCTTAATTTGCCACCTTGCGACATAGATGTATTCAATAGTGATTTCCTCTCATGGCCACATTTATACATTAACAATGTCCGCGTAAGTGAAATAGAAAAATTATGTCATCTGATAAAGAAGACTAGCGGCGATGCTCGTGAGATTGTCTCCAAGTTTCCTCTTACGCATCGTAGTTTTAATCTTGTATGGCAAGCATTGAGGGACACTTACGACAATACTCGTTTATTGGTGAACCACTAACTTAAAGAACTTGTTGATCTGCCTGTATTAGAGAGTGAGACTAGCTCAAGCATGAAAAATTTACAACGGGGCATTAACGGCTGCGTTACGGCCATGTCTGTCTATGATGTGTCGACTGAAGATTGGGATCCTATACTAGTATTCCTGTGCCTTCAGCGACTTCCCAAAATTAGCGTCAGTTTACCTGCCTTCGTGATCTAAGAGGTATAGAATCTTCAAAAAAGCTAACTAGTTGCAAAATAACATTACGTTTGCGTTTTTGTATGCTTTTATACGAAAGCCATACATCTGAGGCTACGTCAGATTGGTATACGACAACCTTTTTGGCGGCCTTTCAAAGATTAAGGATGTGAAGATACACAAGACACAAACCATGTGGAACGTATTTGTCGTGTGGAACCTATTAAAAAATATTTTTTTGGTTAAAAACGGTAAAAAAAACGAATAAAATTAAACACGTCTGTTTAAATTATAATAGTTTAAATATTTATTTAACATACAAAAATTTAAAGAAAGCAGCCTTTTACAGAATTTTAAAATTTCTGGCCTCAAAGGCCAATTTAAAATAAATTACAAAATGCATAAAAAATAATAGCAGTAACCCCAAAATAAGAACTTCTGCACTATTCATTTCATTGTCATTTTCGCTTATTTCATCATAACTTGTAATTTAAAGCCTCAAAGGCCAATTTAAAATAAATTACAAAATGCATAAAAAATAATAGCAGACTACTCCGACTGATGACTACTCCATTAAATAGAAAATTCAATGTGTTTAACAATATAAAATTAATACAAAATATATATAAGTTGTATTAAAAAAACATAATCTAATTTAACTCTCAATTTAATACATAATAATGAGTTAACAAGGAAGAGAACATCTACTCCTCAGAAGATGTAAAGTGGCAAAGAAGTTTATTTCGATAACAATAAGGCGTTAAGTTAAAAACTCACCACATTTGGCAATACGTTAAATAAACGAGCTACTCGGACGAGAAAAGATCTCTCCATGAGGTGGTAAACTCTCGGAATTAGAATTTGGTTACTGCGTGTCGAATGACAAAATATAAACGACTGAAAAAGGAACAATGGACACTGATTCCTATAAATCTTGTAGAAACAGAAGAGAATACGAAATTTTATGAATGTATCAAGAGAACAGCCCAGAAATTGTTTCACGAAGGGTGAAGTATGTTCACGTCTATTAAGCGCATACAAATACCGCATAACGTTATTCAACATTAGCTGAATCAAATAAATGAATAACGTTATCGTTTAGTCAAGTTGGCTCAATTAATAACACAGTACAACACAAAAAAATAACAGGGTTCTGTCAATGGATTATGGTAGAGGAGACCAAAAAAATATATAGAAGGATCACATCGGAATTTTATTTTAGGGGGGTTAAAGTTTCCCCCCTTTGCTTGTTCGTGCAGAATATCGGTATATAAAACTATGTGTTCTGTTCATCTGAGGTGTAGGTATCTTCAGCAACTTTGTAGCAAATGTTAAGGCCTATATTTTTGTGAAATATATTAACCCTCTAGCTTCCGCCCATAACGGTGATATTTGGCTATATTTTAACAAATCGTAAAAAACTCCACTAAAAATGGTTGGGGCGGGGTTGAAATGTTCTACAAAAATGTTGCCATACAATTTTACTATATATATCAAAACACCACAAACCCAAAACTTATCACAAACAACAAAAAAACCGCCCAAATTCAAGATTGCCTGTTAAGGGTTAATTTGTTATTCCTCGCATATGTAGGTTTTCCCAGCTCTGACGAGAAGGTTGTTATTCAACAACTACCAAGAGTACTTTTGTTCTTCTTTATTATTTCTGTCATTATATTTTTGTCACTCAAAATTACCATACGTTAACGTTTGACATCGTGGGTCAGCCTTTTTATTTTATTTTCTTACATTATTCTACAAGGGAATTTGTAAGAATAATAATGACTGACTGTTTTGGAAAACTTGACTGGTTTTGGGGGATATATATAAAATTTATTTTGAACTGGAAGTTGAGCCATGGGCGCCAAAACATATCTCCCGAAATTGCTATAACGGTTTGATGCTGTGGTCTAAAGCTAATAAAAGTTTTGATTTATATTCTTATAATTTTTTTGAAATTATTGGTTTAGGTGAACGAAACTCAATTAACTTTGGTATTCCGATGCGTTGGCTAGATCCAGGTGAGCACGAGGAGACTAAATGCTATGTTTCCCAAAACCGACGAGTAATGAAATTAAATAGGCATAATCGAAAGAACTTTGTGTATAAATCGGTGCCATCAGCCTTGCCTCCAGTGTCACATTCTGATGTGCTCCCGGTATATATACCGGTGTTTATAGACCTGAAGTAAAATTAATATAAAATTTATTAAATTATTTGTAAAATAAAATCATCATCATATTTATTGCATCACTCACATCAACTCCGAAAAATCCAATTTTGAAAGACCTTTTTGGCAATAACAAATATAGGCAAAAACCGCCGTTATGGGGGGAAGCTAGAGGGTTAATATATTCCACAAAAATATAGGCCTTATTATTTGCTTCAATGTTGCTGATGATACCCTACATCTCAGATGAACAGAACACATAGAAGTGTTAAGTTCAACAGCTCACATTAGCACACCAACTCTTTAGCTCACCAGCTCTTTACTTCAGCGATGGGCACACAATACTTCTACAAAATGTTTATGTATTTGTGAGAAGTGTTAACACTCTCTTTATGCACTGCGAGAAATGGTATTTGCATTTTCCTAACATATATTTGTTGGGTAAGATAATAAATAAAGTGGACAACGAACATCATTAAGTAGATTTGGGGTTATTATACGCGTACATAAATAAATCGAACTTTAAATATGTTATGATTAGCCACATACATACATATTTATTATGCTATGTAAAGTAATCAATCCACATTTTCCAATAAAAGTACTACATACTCGTATTGATTATGCCATATTCTTTATTTAATTCTTCATTTTTTCTATTAACCGTTTTCGAGTGTCCAACTATTTTTTGGTTAGTATATTTAGGTGTTTATACAAATTTTATTAAAAAATCGTTAAAAGATAATAATATATACATTTAAAATTATTTTAAAAAATTCGTTACTTTATTTAATTTTGACAAAAAGAAAATAATATATACATTTCTGCAGTAACATAATAAATAGTTTAAACTTGTATTTAAAAATGTGTATAAATTCTTCGGTAAAAATACAATACATACTAAACTTTATTTCTATACTTGAAGTATGTATTGTAATAATTGTATCATCCATTTTTTCTTTATGTGCACGCTAAGCAACAAGCGACGACACAACCTCGTCGATCGAATGTCCAAGCGCGACTGAATGATAGTGAACTCTCATTCAATGTGTGTGCTCATGTACACGTGAGAGGAAAAACACCGGGTAGTGCTTTTGCCCATCGCTGCTTTACTTAAACGGTTCATTTCGTTCAGTAGATCACCAGTTCAAATCAGCACCTATTAAAGGAATCTGATTGGAATATGAATGAAATGAGTTGAAAAAACTTATGCAAAGACGTTTGTATAGGTAGAATCAAAGAAAGTAGATTTATAAAGAAGTTCCGTCCCGTAGCGAGTATTCTATCAGTGACGAACGAATAAAAATTTGATTTCGGCGAGTGATTTTTTTTAACATTTTAAGACCGATTTTCGAGATTTTTTTGTAATTATCATATTTAGAAAATTAATATCGTTCGTTAAGTACCAAAAAAGTTCAAAAAAAGACTCCAGAAAACTATTTTTTTCGCGTTTCAAAATCATTCCTATTCGTTCGTAACTCACGCAAATGTAAACAAAGTCACGACGGAACATCTTTATAAATCTACTTTCTTTGGGTAGAATCATACATCAAAGAAAATAAATTTATAAAGAAGTTCCGTCAAGTAGCGAGTAATCTATCAGTGACGAACGAATAGAAAATTGATTTCAGCGAGTGATTTTTTGCGTATTTCAAGACCGATTTCCGAGATTTTTTTTTAATATCACATTTAGAAAATTAATATCGATCACTATGTACCAAAAAACTTCAAAAAAATACTCCAGAAAACTACATTGTTCGCGTTTGAAAATCATTTCTATTCGTTCGTAACTCACGCAAATGTAAACAAAGTCACGACGGAACATCTGTGTAATAGAGAGTCTGTGGTTCCGTCAAGTAGCGAGTAGTCTATCAGTGACGAACGTATAGAAAATTGATTTCTGCGAGTGATTTTTTTGCGTATTTCAAGACCGATTTCCGAGATTTTTTTTTTAATATCACATTTAGAAAATTAATATCGATCGTTATGTACCAAAAAACTTAAAAAAAATACTCCAGAAAACTACATTTTTCGCGTTTGAAAATCATTTCTATTCGTTCGTAACTCACGCAAATGTAAACAAAGTCGCGACGGAATATCTGTGTAATAGAGAGTCTGTGTCATACATGACATAAAAATGGAAACAACACAAAACAGCTGAGAAGAGAGAACGAAATGAGAAGAGAGAACGAAATGATATGGTTGAAGACAAAGAAAATAAATTTATAAAGAAGTTCCGTCAAGTAGCGAGTAGTCTATCAGTGACGAACGAATAGAAAATTGATTTCAGCGAGTGATTTTTTTGCGTATTTCAAGACCGATTTCCGAGATTTTTTAATTAATATCGATCGTTATGTACCAAAAAACTTCAAAAAAATACTCCAGAAAACTAAATTTTTCGCGTTTGAAAATCATTTCTATTCGTTCGTAACTCACGCAAATGTAAACAAAGTCACGACGGAACATCTGTGTAATAGAGTCTGTGGAACGAAATGAGAAGAGAGATCGAAATGAGAAGAGAGAACGAAATGATATGGTTGAAGAAAAAAACATAGTGAACCACAGACTCTCTATTACACAGATGTTCCGTCGTGACTTTGTTTACATTTGCGTGAGTTACGAACGAATAGAAATGATTTTCAAACGCGAACAATGTAGTTTTCTGGAGTATTTTTTTGAAGTTTTTTGGTACATAGTGATCGATATTAATTTTCTAAATGTGATATTAAAAAAAAATCTCGGAAATCGGTCTTGAAATACGCAAAAAATCACTCGCTGAAATCAATTTTCTATTCGTTCGTCACTGATAGATTACTCGCTACTTGACGGAACTTCTTTATAAATTTATTTTCTTTGTAGTGAACTACTGAGCTCAAATGAACGAGTTGTGTGAACTAGTTCGTTCAGTTCTGTATAGTGACCCGTTCAATCGAACTAGTTCGTTCACGAACTACACAACTCTAGTGTTTACCGTATAGAATATCTCTTTTGTGTCTGAAGACAAGACATTGAATATGAGAAAACAAATGCGGGACAAACCTACCCAAATCAATGAGCTGAAAAACGATGTACTGTGTAATGGAACACAATTTCATTCATATGACAACCACGACTGGCTCGGCAGTACCTCATCCTTTGCGTACCATTTATCCTTAATGGCTCCACACAGAAAATAATCACAAGTCAAAGTATCGGTACTTAAATTTTAAATGGCCCACCCTTTATTTGAAACATTTAGATTTTTTGAAATAAGTGGTTATTTGTGAAAACCACAGACTTCCTTTTTAGAAGAATGATACATTATTGTATCACCTTTAACATAAATTAATCCCCGTTAAATTACATTTGACAATATACCTACATAAATGTTCATCCAACATGCATTTTAAAGAGGCACTATTTAGGAAAGCGGTCAGTATAAAGTTTTGAGACTTGCAAAAAGTTAAAATCGGAACAGGCCTAAAAATATTTGTTTATAGTTATGTGAATTTCCGCAATAATGGAATAATTATTTTACCCTTTTGTTCCGTACTCAAATGACGGAAATGACATACACAAGACTTGGCAACCATGATGACATATCGATATTTACTATCGGCAGAGTTCTTTTATCAAATTCCACACTGTGACACAACGCAGTAACGATTGATCAATGAAGCTAATGGGCAATGGGATTGTTTGTGTTATACGCTACGCTGTATCTATGGGAGGCTATAAATCCGAAACTCGTTAATATTCTGCCCATACATACTACTGGTTGTGATGTTGATTGACATCTTTCGACTTACCAACACAACTGCAACATTCCTCGTAATATTTCTTCCCAAGACATTTCAAACATTCATGACAGCACGAACAATTTTTCAATTCACATTTACAACTTTGTGTTAGCAAGCATTTGGAGACAATCGGAGCACATACAACTTCATTACACGATTCCACCACCGAACTGTAGAAAAACACAAATCCAAATAACAATGCGCCTAGAGTCAAACTCCGCAAAATCTCCATATTGATTTGTAGTACCAAATTAATTAATCGCAATCAACTCGGTGGTAGAAATAAAAGTACGGAACACGAAACAAACAAAAAGATGGACAGACAGATCAACAAAGCATTATTCGAATACAGGACGATACTTAGATGAACAGATGTTGATGTATACACACACTCACGCTGCTGATTGCGAAAATTCAACAGTTCAAATAGATTTGCAAATATTTGCTGTTTTCTATTTCGTTATGTATTTGAAATACGTTTGATTAGATGACGATACTGCGATCGCGATGCTGCGACATCATATTTACTTTTTTCTATTTGCAATGATCTCGCAATAGTGCGGCGAAGGTTTCGGTTTTTTTGTACTGGGTACCGAGTACTAAAGTGTTGCCGCTGCAAATATTAAAAAAGTGGCACAAGGAGATTTTTGTGGAAAAAAAGACGAGTACAATGTTCAGTGTTCGCACTAGAACTCCATACAATAGGTGTGTTTTCATCTCTCCCTTATTGCTTAATTTGTTCGGAGAGCTGCCATTTTAATTTTTGCTAGGGCTCGAGGGTTAAATAGCAGTTTATAAGGGGCATTCCCGATTAAAAAATGGCCAATCCGATGTATTTTGGACTGGGAATACTGCTATTCCAATGTGAATTTAAATTGCATAAAGGAAAATAAGTACTAATAAACCCAAAAATGGAAGGAATTTGTACAAAGTTTTTCTGTATAATATTTGACAGATTTCATTATTACTTTCAAACTTTTGTGTAACTGGTATGCTATTATTGTGTAATTTTTTTTTAATATTATGTGTTGTACGGGACTCAATGCTTTGCTGTACAACGCAGGTAGTTATTTTTCAGAGCTAGAACAAAGTCATTAGATTTCTAACCTGCCTTTTTATTGTATTCTCTTGGAAACTCTACGTCAAGTCATGAATGTTTAATGTTTTATTTATTTATTACATCTTATTACAGTACCCGAGCTCTTTCCTCCTGCATCTCACCTAAAATTTTTGACACTTGCTTGGAAAAAATTGTGTGAATTATAGTGTTATAGGAGCAAGTTGAAACTTCAATCACAGCAACGGACGTTCTGCGCCGGTTTACATCTAAACGATCCGTCACGTGACTTTCCAGTGAGAATTTGCACTTGATCCCTATTTTTTTTATAATCGCACGTAAAATCGTTTTCGCAATAGACAAAGTCGTACAACAAGCAGGGATCGAAAAAGTTAGTACTTTATTACTTTTTTCAGTACCTTTTCACTCCCAATAGTACCAACGTATCCTCACGACCGTTTCAGTACTATTTTATTCGATCTATGTCCATATTCACACTTGTAATTTCCCCCCGCAGAATTGCAGTGTTTGTGGGAGAGGGACGCAGTCGGTAAAGGTGGGTACTATGTTTTTTCGTCACGAAAAAATTCGCAAAATGTTATTTCGAGTTGAAAAATGGAACGCTTTTTAAAAAAAAAAATCAATTTGGAAGTGTGTGTGTCAGTGTCGCTTTTATATGCATGTATGTGTATTTTTTCTTTTTGCTAACATACTTGAAAACAAACAAAAGATAAAATTCGAATCAATAAACAATTAATTGGAATAATGCCGACTTAGAAAATAGTTAATTTAAATGTCAGAAAGGAAATATTGTTGGAGATCATTGTGCTAATGTTATACATAAATTATTTATTTTGTGTTGTTGCGGTGGCGATGTTTGTGAGACATGAAAAGCCAGGGTAGTACAATGTTATAAATAACGAAATAATTTCCTACTGTTTTACGAATATAAATAAATAAAATGATGTTTTGATTAATCGTAAAATATGTTTTATTATTATATTTAAGGATTTACATTATTGTTAAACCGTGTTTAACAATAGTTTTAAGATCAATTAAAATGAATTCTTCAATATATGCACAACTGAATTATAACTTGAATTAACGGTCACTGCGACTGTCCTATTTTTAATTCCCATTTATTTCTAATCTAGTCTGTACATATGGCAACTCTTTATCCAATGATTGCTTCTTCCAGGCTTGCCAGAAAAAAATGTTTGATATCCCCAAACCAGCCAAAGAAAATCCCCAACATAACCCCAAATGAAAGATTTTTATTTCAAACAATTCAAACATAACATAAAATTTTTTTTAAATCATAACATATAAAAAAGACATTGAGTATTTATAGAGATCATTTAAAGGAATTGTACATAGTACTAAAGTAATAAAGTTTAGTCATTTATAAGTTGATATACTTCAGCTTCACGATCTGTATCTTCAGTCTCGTTTATATTGTACATAGTTTTCGAATTGAATCTTTTCAACATATCATTTGAAGGTTTAAAAGACTGGCAACACATATTATTAACACTAAAATGTATTTTTATTCTTAATAATGCCTCCAAAAGTTCGTATTGCATTTTATTGCCATTAGCAGTGCTTTATTGATTCGAAAAATCCTTATTACAATGGGTAAATACGCTTATAGCTAACATTTTTCATTTTTACGAGATAACTTACATACATTAGGTATCTTACAAGTTATATATATTTAGATTCTTAAAATTATGTATTTCTACATTTCACTTATACTAGTTACAATGCTTTGTCGATATATTTAATATTTTCCCACAAAATCGAATTACAAAAAGGGAATTACTCATCATTTTATTGTTTTTACTTAATACTATGACTTAAAAATAACACTTAATAATAATATATACAAAAGGGTGGGAGTGCAAAGGCAGTCCCGATTATTGGCGCGTACTATATACGGTGTCGTCCAAATCGTAGCTATCTATCCGGCGATGATAGAATAGCAATTGGTCGCCACGGTATAGCCCGCCGTCTCTATTCAGAGTTAAAAGACCAGCAGGAGGCTGGTATTTTAATTCGGTTAGCCTGTCTAGTTGCATTTTATTGCGCAGCTTCGATTTGGTAATGCTCATTATTGAAAATACCCTTTCTACACACGCATTACTCGTTGGAATTGTAAGCATGCTAAGAACAGCTTCTCCAAGTTCTTTATAGTGAACATTTTTTGGTGTTCCATTTTCAAAATACTGATTCCAGTTGGTAAAAGGAAGCTTAGCCCATTGAGTTTCATAAACATTCATTGGAATTTTTTTATCCGTAGAATTTTGCAGAACATCTTTGATTACACAAAATTTGGCTTGTGACACGGAATTCGTACATCTCATGACAGAAAAGTTTTTAAACTGCTTAAAAATTTTCATATTTTCAAATAACCCCAAGAAACCCCAATAAAAAAGTATAAAAACCCCTAAAAAAAACCCCTAACCCCAAATTATTTTTTTTGTCCCAATTTGCAATGGCAAAACCCCACAATTGGGGTCAAAACCCCAGTTCTGGCAACCCTGGCTTCTTCTGAAATGCTTTCACTCATTGGATAAAGAGATTCCATCTTAATTTTCTGATTCCAGTTACTGTTTTGCTGAATTCCCCTAAACCTCTGAATTGGCTCTCTATCGTTTTTCGTGCTGCCGCTCAAACCTCACTTGTGCAGCAGACTTGAAAGCGGTAAGAACAAACTGAATAAACGGAAACTGAACTCTCTTTGACTGAAACTGAAATCTGTGTTTTTTTATTTCTCTTTGGTTTCATGGAAACGGTCAAAATATTTATAATTTTGGGCGCTTTCGAGAAATATAATACAGTCCACTTGCAGAGGAAGCCCCGATTTTATACAATTTGTTGACATATATATTATAATTCCATCCATAAACGGGAATATCTTCTTCCAACTTCTATGGCTTGCACGAACTAACTATGTATATTCTTTACAACCATTTCCAAATCAAGATTTCAGGCAATGTCCAATTCCATTGTCCTACTGCTTTAGTAGCGTTAGCATTCCATAATGTTTCTCCTGGCTTTTGCACACAATTGTTCTAAACATACAAACATATATGTACATATGTAATTACAAGACAAATACCACATTATTACATTTAGTTACATGTCCTTCCAGTGTTTTGCACATTTTGTTACTTTTGTACTGCAATCCAATTGGTATTTCGCTTTTCTGGTTTATTGCATAAACATAATTATTTTTCCTATCACATCTTTGCATTATTTTTCTTTATTTCGGAAGATATTTAATTTATTATTCTTTATTAGGAAATTTTATTTCTAATATTTACAACAGTTGAGTTTCTTGCGGACAAAAATAAATAAATATAAACAAATGGGAGTGTGACGGTGGCGGCATTAAATTTGTTGCGGCTTTCAATTTGTAACGGCGTTAAATTTGTGGTGGCGCAAAATGTTACTTTTTCGCGTTGAAATAAACGTAGTACCACAAACGAAAAAATTTCGCAGTTTTTTTCGCGACTTTGTTTTTATATGGGATTTCAACGCGAAAAATTAACATAGTAAACATAATACCCACCTTTAAGTGGGTATTATGTTTACTCAATTTGTAGTGGCGCTAAATGTTAATTTTTCACCTTGAAATAAACATAGTACCACAAACGAAAAAATTTCGCTCTTTTTCGCGACTTTGTTTTTATATGGGATTTCAACGCGAAAAGTGAACATAGTACCACGCTTAACATGAAAAGCACATTTTAATATAAATTATAATAGTAAAATTTTAAGGGCCTTAAGGTGGGTACTATGTTTTTTCGGCACGAAAAAATTTCCCAAAATGTTATTTCGAGTTGAAAAATGGAACGCTTTTTACAACAGTAGTTTTGCAGCTTGGAAGTGTGTGTGTGTCAAAGTGTCACTTTTATATGTATGTATGTGTGCATATGCATTTTTTCTTTTTGCTAACATTCTTGAAAACAAACAAAAGATAAAATTCGAATCAATAAACAATTAATTGGGATTATGCCGACTTAGAAAATAGTTAATTTAAATGTCGGAAAGGAAATATTGTTGGAGATCATTGTGCTAATGTTATACATAAATTATTTATTTTGTGTTGTTGCGGTGGCGATGTTTGTGAGACATGAAAAGCCAGGGTAGTCCAATGTTATAAATAACAAAATAATTTCCTACTGTTGTACGAATATAAATAAATAAAATGATGTTTTGATTAATCGAAAAATATGGTTTATTATCATATTTAAGCATTTACATTATATTTGTTGACATATATAAATTATACTTCCATCCATAAACGGAATATCTTCTTCCAACTTCTATGGCTGGTAAGAACTAACTATGTATGTTCTTTACACCCATTTCCAACTCGAGATCACAGGCACTGTCCAATTCCATTGTCCTACTGCTTTAGTAGCGTTAGCCGTCCATTATGTTTCTCCTGGCTTTTGCACACAATTATTCTAAACATACAAACATAAATGTACATATCTAATTACAAGACAAATTTCACATTATTACATTTAGTTACATGTCCTTCCACTGTTTTGCAAATTTTGTTTGCTTTTGCACTGCAATCCAATTGGAATTTCGCTCTTCTAGATTATTCCATAAACATACTTATTTAGCCTTTCACATCTTTGCATTCCTTTCTATTTATTTCGGAAGGTAATTTAATTTATTATTCTTTATTAGGAAATTTTATTTCTAATATTTACAACAGTTGAGTTTCTTGCGGACAAAAATAAATATAAACAAATGGGAGTGTGGCGGTGGCGGCATTAAATTTGTTGCGGCGTTCAATTTGTAACGGCGTTCAATTTGTGGTGGCGTAAAATGTTACTTTTTCGCGTTGAAATAAACATAGTACCACAAACGAAAAAATTTCGCAGTTTTTTTTCACGACTTTGTTTTTATATGGGATTTCAACGCGAAAAATGAACATAGTACCACGCTTTATTCATAAAAAGTTAAAGAAGGTTTGACGAACGCTTTAACACTGCTAAAATTATTAAAATTGCATTAAATTATTATGAATAAGGGCCTAAATTCTTGCCGGTTTGTAATTAGTATTTCCAGAAAATTCAACATTTAAGCTTTTTTACTTCGTGCACTGTTCCAAAATAATAAAAAAAATAAATGCAGTTTGTCATCTGTTTGTGTTTTGTTTTGTTTTCTTTCGCTGTTGTAAACGCTCTGTCAAGTTTGGAATTTTTGAAATTATCCGGTGTATCCGTGTGCATATTTGGGTAGCAGTAGTGCATTACCATACATTTGACAGACGCCGAACGCATTCATTGGTATTTAAGAGATGCCCTGAAATCGGAACATAGTAACGTGCTTGAAACGGGAACATAGTGCCGTGCTTAAAGTGCAAAAATGTTCCTGCTATGTGCAGGTTTACACTAGGATATTTTTCTCCGCAGGCTAATTCTATTTTGAACTTGCCTCTGCGTGTGAATTGTTGTTTTTTCAAAGTGCGAGTGAAAAACACAAAACGTTCAGCCAGATAAGCCCGAGTACGGGAGAGTTTCCCCCCCCTCTTGCCGACTGCCACTCTATCCTACAAAACGCCGATAATCTGTGAACATTTAGCCAGTGTAAATCGGGACTATGTTCGCGGAAAATTGTTTTTTTCGCGTGTGACAGTTCATTACTGTTCTTTGGTAACTATGACATATTGGCCTGATGAGATATCAGGCGTGTTTTCGTTACACCATAAGTGCTTAATTTGTATGGGGAGCTAAGCACTATTAGTTCCCGATGAAGTTTGGTGCTTATGTTCATGTCTTAATCGAGTATGATGTTGCCAGATTGGGCACCCTATATTTAGCAATATGGCATCCCATTTTTGGAGAGATTTTATCAATTATTGTGAATTAACGGGAAGAAGAAGAACAAAAATGGGAAATTATTTTAATATTTGCAAAAAAATGTGTAAACAATTAACATAGAGTAGTAAATATATGTAAATAGTAAATATATTTTTTATAAATACTTTTCACGAATTTTTTGCCTGTTTCGCACTGTTCTTTCTTCGCAACTCATGACACCATTGCTACTAGATAGTGAAAATCCGCCACTTATTGCTTAATTGCCAGTTAGTGGAAGTCAGTTGTTTTCGTTGCAAAGTGCTAAACTAAAAGTGCTAGCCAGTTCTGCACCAACTCTTGTTGACGTCAGTTCACTCTATGCGTTTGTCGCTGCTTTTTTCTCTTTACCTGTGTTCTTTTTTTCACATACACACACAAACAAACAATAACGGCCAAAACAATAGTGTCAAAGACCTCTTTTGTTTTTGTTTTTATTAAAATAAAAGGAATACCACAAAGAATTTACAGTGTTTTGAAATAAAGAATATTGTGATAACATATCAGAAAAGATGGTGGGGAACGAACCCCCCCCCCTCCACCTAATCCGAGGAAATCAGATGAAAAGATTAGCTCTGATCAGAAAAGATTCAAGTCGCTCGCATCAAACAAACTTCAAAATAACAAATTAGACCAACCAAGCACCTCAGCAGCCGCTATGCAAACAAATAATCCTATCTCAAATAAAACAAACAACAATGATAAAGACTCAATTTACAATTTCGATAAATATAAAAACAAACAAATCCTTTATCCGGAAATTCACTCAGGTCCTTACTTCGTTTTGGTGTCAACTGAAACTCCAATCAGCTCTCGCATCAGAAATTGTGAACTTCATCTTTTCGAGAAACTTGAAAAAATAAATATAGCACCTAACTTCTTTGCTAAAAACATTGGGTATAATTTATTCAGGCTTGCCTTTAACAACTTCTTGGCGGCAAATGATTTCGTAAAAAACACACGATTAAGTGAAATTAAAATGCAAGCTTTCATCCCAGATCGTTTTCTACAAAAATTTTACATAATTAAAAATGTGCCAATCTCATATTCGGGTGAAAGAATAATCGACGAAATAAATCGCGACAATGAATTTAAAGCAGTCTCAGTCTATAGATACGAATATAAAGATGAGAATGGAAAAGTGCAACCATCCGAAACGATAAAAGTTGGAATAATTCATGATAAACCTATTTTTGAAGCTGACATGTTCTGCTCAAAACCAAAATTAGAACTTTATATTCCACCAATTCGTCTTTGCAAAAACTGTAGTAGACTTGGTCACATAGCCATTCGCTGTAAATCTAAAAAGAGATGTTTAATGTGCGGTGCCAATATAATTTGTCCAAATGACTGTAAAGAGGTCAAGTGTTCGTCCTGTTTATCAACAATCAAATGCGAAACACCTTGTTTATCTCCCAGGTGTATACTATGCAACAAGAGGGATCATTCTGCAAATGACGCTGATGTTTGTGAAAAGTGGAGTACGGAAAAAAAAATTCGTAAGGTCATGGCTCTATCCAACAAATCAAGGAAAGAATGTCTGGAAACTTACCATAGCGCAAATTATTTCGAGATCTTAGGTGAAGATGAATATGAAAATAAATTTCCGGCTTTGGGGAATAAGCCAAAACAGCAGAGTAGAACCTTCAATGAAGAAATTAATAGAACAATTACAAAAACTAAATATAGCAAAGTTGTAAATATGCCAATAAAAAGAGATTTGCCGACTGCTAGTCCTGTCATCTTAACCCCGTCCAAACCTGTTTATGAGTATCCCAAACAACATCCAGTTTCAGCTCTGGAAAAACTAATGTGCCTTTTTGCCAATCAAATGTCGAAAATCCTACAATCCATAAATTGCTCTGAAGGACTACAAATCCTCAATGAATTCCAAAATGCCCTCAAATCAGTGCCTCTTACATCCAGTGATGATACAATAGATTTCTCAAATTACAATGAATATACTGCAACATAATATTCAAAGCTTAACTAAGAATAAAAACGTATTAGAGTTTTTTCTAAATAAGTGGAACGTAGATATATGCATACTAAGTGAAATTTTTAACTATGAAGATAATAATCTTAAATCTAATATAAACAAATATAATGTTATGTGTAAAAAGAGAAGTGACAATTATGGTGGAGTAGCCATTGTCTACAAGAATAATATACTTATGAAAAAACTGAACTTTAACACACAACTTGATATCCTAATTTGCGAAACCAAAAATTTATCCATAAACTTAACGTTAGTGTCTGTTTACTTTCCCCATTCGGTTAAAATAAACATTCTTAAAGAAGAATTAGAAAAATTAATAACTTTTTTGGAAGACAAACCAAATGTACTCATATGTGGTGACTTCAATGCGAGATCCAAAGTTTTTGGTGATGTCTATGATTCAGTTCGTGGCTCAACAATCAAACAAATTTATGAAAATTCGGTATTTCGGTTTCTAAACAATGGTGATATCACTTTTAAAAAATCTTTGTTAGATAACTCTCCGGGCTCCGTTCTGGATTTGTCGTTTACTAATTCTAATCTTAATATATCGTGGAATGTAATCAAATCAACAATAGGTGGAAGTCATCATTTCCCTATTCAAATCAAAATTGAAAATAATTTCAAAATCAAAAAGAATTTTTTGTCGAAAAATAAACTCCTAAACGGCATCGGTGTTCTTGAACTGTCCACGGATATTCAAAGCATTAAAAATTCATTCAAGAATGAAATAAAAAAATCATCATTTGTGTTAACACCGAAAAGAAAGCCAAAAAGCTGGTGGTGTAATGAAGTTAACAAACTTTTTCGTCTTAGACAAGCTGCACAAAAAATATTTAACGCTAACAAAAGTAATACCAACGCTAAAAATCTTCGCGAAGCCATATTAAACTTTCGCAATGCAGTTCAAGCTGCCAAAAAAAATTCTTTTGCTGAGAAAATCTCAAGTTTAAATAAAAACCCAAACTCAAAATCGCTTTTTAAATTTGTTCGAGGGTGTAAAAACTCGGGAGATGTAAACCAAACAACAAAGTGGTGTGAGGAAAACAACAAACATTTCTTAAACTACCTAAAAGACCAAATACCAAATAATTTTTCTGTACCTGAACAAATAACCCTTATGCGCCAACCAAATCCTTTTACATTCAAGGATTTGTGTGAAGTTCTATCAAGGAAAAAATCTCCGTCGGCAGCGGGCTTAGACAAAATTACCTATGAAATGATTAATAAACTATCGATCAAAGCAAAGAGTAATCTCCTCACAGCTCTAAATAATGCTTGGATAAAATGTCAGATTGAAGATGAATGGAGGCAAATAAAAATTATACCAATTCCAAAAAAGGATAAGGACCTTGAGAACTACAAAAATTTCAGACCGATAGCTTTGATATCAGTTCTACTAAAAATCATTAATCTGATGGTGAAAGAAAAACTTACCTCATTCTTAAATGAAAAAAATATTCTTCCGCAAAGGTCATATGCATACAGGAAAAATATGTCATCTGCTCTCTGCATAAATGACTTACTTTACACTATTACCACTCATAAGGAAAATGGTGAAAAAGTTATCTTAGTAACGCTTGACGTCAGCACTGCGTATGAATGTGTCGACATCAATATTTTGTATAACATTATGCAAAACCTATACTTTCCAATGGAAATTACGTCTTGGATAATTAACTTTTTGAGAAAAAGAACTCTAGTGATGGGTAAGGATAACATAGAGATTTTAAATGGTATCCCTCAAGGAAGTTGTTTAAGTCCTACAATCTTTAATATTTACACCCTTGGTTTACATGGTTTCTCGGATGATAGCACGCATATTTTCCAATTTGCTGATGACTTCATTATTCTATCTCATAACAAGGACTTCGACACAGCTTCTAAAATTCTACAAAACAAAGTGATGCAATTTGCTCGGATGATGTCTGATTTAAATTTACGAATCAACTTTGAGAAAACTTCCGCCATGTATGTAGCTAAAGGACCGCGTAAAATCCCGTTAATATCTTTGAGGGGCCAACTAATCAAACCTGTAAAGTCAATAAAATTCCTTGGCAGAATTATAAAAAATAGCCTCACCTTGAAGGAGCATTATGATGAAGTAATTGGGTCTTGTCGTCCATCTTTAAATGCTATGAAAATGATCACCACACTAAAATACGGTCTCCATCCCCACGTTGCAAATAACATTGCTAAATCCATAATTTTTTCTAAGACTGAATATCTTATCTCATCCATGGCGCACATGCCCACTTATCTCAATAAAAAAATCACAAGTTATCAAAACCAAATAATAAGAAGAAATCTAGGTCTAAGTAGAACCACCCCAACACACAATGTATATGCCCTCTCCGGAATACTTCCCCCCAAACAAAGGTCTCAATACCTGGCTACAAAGGAACTAATTAACCTAAAAATCCACAACATAAATCTTTATGATATATTTACGAGGGGTTCTCCACTAAAAACCAGCCTAGGAATGGTCTACCATAAATTTCGGTATGTTTTCGAAAATCTTGTAATTAATGGAAAAAGTTTACCCTGTCATAAGGTGAAAATTACTCTAAATCTGTTCAATGTGGCAAAGGACAGCATAAATAAGGATTGTTTTCAAGTAATTTACCGGCAAAAAATTAATGACCTTAAAACTGAAGGATTTTCCATTTGGGCTACAGATGCTTCCGTCATTGGAAATCTGACAGGTTGTGCTGCCTGTAACATTTCTGCAAACCAAAACTTCCTTTTCTCTATACCTTCTAGAGTTTCCTCACTAACTGGCGAACTGCACGCGATCGACAAAGCCATCGATATCATAGCAGAGGATGGAATTGACAAAGCTGCAATATTCACAAACAGCAAAAATGCCTGCATTCTTCTTTCCAACAACTCAGCAAACAATTACTTGGTGAACAACATCTTAAATAAAATTGAGAAATCGAGAGTTTCATTTATTACATTTATTTGGACACCTTCGCATGTCGGAATTGCACCAAATGAACTAGCTGATTACTATGCTAAACACGCCACTGTTGCTGGATGCCCCATTTCCACAGCTTTCTCAGTTAAAGATGCCCAAAATCGGATACTTGATGACCTATGGGAAGAATGGAAAAGTGAATACAATGAAACATCTAAAACTAAAGGCACATACTTTCATCAATTTGTAGCCGAACCCTCTAAACAAACGTGGTTTAAAAATTCATTATTCTCACCGCAACAAATCAAAACAATCAATAGGCTGCTCACAGGGCATACATACTGCAAAAAATTCTTCCACCTTATGGGGCTGGCCAGCAACAACAAATGCGAGTTTTGTGATGTCATAGAAAACGAACATCACCTCATCTTCACCTGCAACAAATTTACGCAAATTAGAAATGATTTTAAAATCTTTAAAAAATTCACCAATTTACCGGCTTTACTCAAAACTTTTAATCACGAAGATCTAAATGAACTTTTGTCATTCATCAAAGCAGCAAATATCAATTTGTAAGAATAATGGTAACAAAACAAACTACTAAACTCACAGATGTCAACAAACTAAAATGTCAAAGCATGACACATACAACAAACCTTTAATACAAAATTACTTAGCACTTAACGTTGTGCTACGCATTAAACGTTAAACAAGCCCTGGTATATGAATAAAGGTAAGTACAGACGATTTGCAGATCGGACAACATTGCCAGAAACCCTGAAAAATGCAACCCTGTGAATTTACAACCGTGTGAAAATACAATTTTTGTTTTGCAACGTTAGCAGAAAAGTCATTGCGAGATAATTTGCTGATTGTTATATGTTCGAAGTTTATGCATGTGACAACGGCGCCATTGCCAGAAAATCATTTTATTTGCAACACTGTCTATAATGTATTTTTATTGGCAATCCTGCATATAAATATTTACAAAATATATTGTAAATATATGAAATTGTAATGTTTTCTTGCAATCGTCTGAACTGTCAATTCACCTTTGCCTAACAATCTGACATTGCCCGTATATTTGCAGCACTTTAACTGGGTTGATAACGTTTGCCGATCTGGCAATCGTCTACTCAGCTTAACACTGTATTCTACCAACCCTCTCCTCGTGACGGAGAACACAAAACTCAAAAAAAAAAAAAAAAAAAAAGTGCTAGCTTGTAACGAAAACATGCCTATCTTGAGGGCATCTCTTAAGGCCGGGTTAGGCATACGTAACCGTAACCTATCTTTACCGTTGCCGTAACGTTGCCCGTTTGAGGGATTAGCCAACGTTGAGATAACGAGTCATATGTTCTGACAACAACACAGAAGTAAACAAAAAAGCCGTGATTTCTTTTTGTTTAGGTTTATTAAAAATGAAGTTAAAAAGATCGTTTATAAATTTGTGTTTTTTAAATCTGTGCAGAATTTACAATTAAAGTAAATCAAGAAAATATCGTCGGATAAGAAGATGGGGTGGACGTCCTATAAACACTGACTGAGTTAACTACGCCAAAGCAACGGATTAGACCGTCAAATATTGCTTTATCCTATGATTCCAAGTTGGGAAATATTAACATTCTATTCTTTAAAATTTTAGATATTTGTGTCACGGTTGTTCCATACAATCGATTGCATGGAGTCACAGGCTGGGGAAAACAACAATGCAAAATATTGTTTTAGAATACAGTGAAGTTTTGTGGCGCTTGCTTTCGCCGATTTATTTAAGTGAACAAACTGCACAGCAGTACAAACACATTGCCAATGATTTTCAACGAATGTGTGATATGCCGAATTGTGTGGGAATCTGCGATGCTAACTATACATTCATATCAGTTAATGTTGGAAGTTATGGCAGCCAACACGATGGGGGTATGTCCATTAAACTTCTATTTAATTATAATCTATTTTAATACAATTTCCATTTCTAAATTTAAATTAAATACAGCTATATTCCAGTACTCTCCGTTTGGCCAATCAGTACCTGTACCTCCACCATTATCGTCAGCATCCTCTGAAGCCTTTCCTCATTTTTTTATTGGCGATGCGGCGTTTCCTCTGAGGAATATCCTTGGTCTAAGTCAACAACTATAGACGAGCTCAGAAACAACATCCAACGCGAAATTGCCAACGTTCCGGTCGAAATGTCGCTGTTGACGGGCTCGTGGTGGTCATTTGACCGAAATTGAATTTCATTCTTAAAATGTAACATGTGCACTACACCTGGAATAAATTTGAACTCTGAAC
Organism: Eudasyphora cyanicolor; assembly: GCA_963930755.1. Taxonomy (NCBI): domain Eukaryota; kingdom Metazoa; phylum Arthropoda; class Insecta; order Diptera; family Muscidae; genus Eudasyphora; species Eudasyphora cyanicolor. The sequence continues at coordinate 250,695,328 of OZ005736.1, read as the reverse complement.
TGAATTTAAGATATAAACATTCTGTGTTTTATTAATACTTTTACTTATGTCTATTTCCACTGAAGTCCCTCTTCAGCCAAATCCAATCCAATCTCTATCTATAAATAAGTCCACGTTTGTAGAGACGCTTATATTGCTGTCAACTTAACCCACAATGACGAAGATTGGCGCAATGATTGTCTCGTACTGTCGCCAAAAGAATCCTGAAGCAGATTATAAATTTAATTTTTAATGGAGTCAGCCGCGATCTTCATAAAACTCACCTGTGACGCCCAGCTCCTTGCCAATTTGCTTCCAAGCTTCTCGCTTTTTTTTCAGATATCCTATATGCTGTATTATATTTATTGTATAAATACTCGTGCGACTGCACCAATGAAATCAAATATTCGTCTTTCATGTTTATTTGCACTTTTAAAAAACAAATAATTAATAAATTATTTTCTTTACTTTTCTCGGTGAACATACAATTGTAATTGTAAACAACATGTAGTATCAGCTGTTGTCAAATTGTACGTAAACGGAACGTCCAATTCTGATTTCAACAGATTCTAATCGTTTACACCGACTTCCATATGACAGATTGAATCAGCTGATTCGTTACGCTACGGGGGCGTTACGGTTAAGTTTGCCTAACTGGGCCTTTAGGGTATCTCTTAAATACCGGTGAATGCGTCCGGCGTCTGTCATACTCAAATTCTATCCTATTGTTTTCTGTGCATACAACAACACTTTGACAGACGCCGAAATAACACTTTGATTCTTTGGACCGAAATATGTTTCGAATGTATCAATTATGTTCGAATTGAAAAATAAAGGCAATCTGCGCTTAGTCTGCATTTACATGATACTTTTTTTTTAAGTATTAAGCATACTTATCGGCGTTTTGTGGGCGAGAGAGGCAGTCGGAAACGGGGGGAAAAAAAGTATGCCGTACTCGTACTTATCGTACTCATCGTTTTGTGTTTTTCGTTCGCACTTGGAAACAACAACAATTCACACAGGAAAAGCCGAAACAAAACAAATGAAAATAAGTTAAGTATTGAAAAAAAAGTACGCATGTGAACGTAAATACTTTTTCAAAAGAGAATAAGCCGATAAGTTACTTAAAAAAAAAAGTACCATGTAAATGGGGACTTACAGATAATTTTCAAAAGCCCTCGAACAGAAATTACGAACAATTTTATGAATTAGAAATTCGGATTCAATCCGCTCTCGGAATACTGAACAGGGGGGATTGTTTTTGATTTGCTGCACACAAATAATTAATTTTCCTCTCTGCCATGAATTCCGATTTGCAGCGAGTGAAGATGTCTCGTGTGAAGAGGAACTTGGCTTGGTAAGTCCCCATTTACATGGTACTTTTTTTTTAAGTAACTTATCGGCTTATTCTCCTTTGAAAAAGTATTTACGTTCACACGCGTACTTTTTTTTCAATACTTAACTTATTTTCATTTGTTTTGTTTCGGCTTTTCCTGTGTGAATTGTTGTTGTTTCCAAGTGCGAACGAAAAACACAAAACGATGAGTACGATAAGTACGAGTACGGCATACTTTTTTCCCCCCGTTTCCGACTGCCTCTCTCGCCAACAAAACGCCGATAAGTATGCTTAATACTTAAAAAAAAGTATCATGTAAATGCAGACTAAGAAAAATGGAATCAGCTGTTCGCTATACACTACCTTTATCATTGTATTCTGGTTGGAAGGTAAACAAAACAATCCCGTATATGTATATTATTTTGTTTATGCAAAAATCATAGAAGCGTAGTAGAGGTTCCTGTTTCGAAACGCTAAGCGGTTGAAATGTTCAAGAATGCGTATATTCTAATAATAGTGGCATCATTTGGGTGCTTCTTATATGGAATACGTCATTTATTTTTGGAAGTAGAAGATAATGCATGCCGCATGACATATATGTTTGGGGTTCCTAATTTCGGGGTGAGTACACACATTGGTTCCATTCTGTACGTATATATGTATATATAAGTATCTATATACATACATATGTAGATTATATGCAGACATAAACGTAAAAAATATAAATAAATTTGTGACGATTTTCTTCAAGAAACTAAATTTTGACGAGAATTCCCAATATCCTCATTATGGCCTTTACTACTATTACGAAGGTCGCATACTTCAGGATGTCAATAAATTAAAATTGAAAGGAGCGCCTGTTATTTTTGTACCCGGAAATGCTGGTTCCTATAAACAAGTAAGTTGATGTATAATTTGTCATATATACAACGTTCCTTCCATCTGAAATCTCGCAAATTTTTTTGTTGGCCATCTGAGTTTTCAATCTAGGTACATAGATTGATTCTTTACTCAAAAAGTTAATATTTTTAATAAGAACGTTCCCAACGCTGCCACTCTAACCACCCCTTCCGACCGAGGAGATCCCTATAACGTAAGGATAGCGTACACACCATGATCCGGACCATGGCCACGACCATGATTTATAGTAAAGGGTGGAACACAAGTTGCAGAAAAATATCAACAGCCGGCACATGTACATATCAATACATATCAATACAAATATATACTTTATCGCCGTCAGTTTATTTATTATTTAGCTATTAACTGTCTGCCTTACTCATATAATGTTATGGAAGGTTTATTGACCTGATTTTCAAAGATAAATTGTATTTTAAACCTTCTATAACTTTTTATGAGTAAGGCCCTAAACGTATTTAAATGTTTAGTTATATTCTTAATGACATGCAAAAAATAACATTACTCTTCACTTCTACTACAGGGTGGCCCAAAATGACCGAAGAGGTTTGAGTTCATTACATATAACTTTTTATTTAAGTCTATTACATTTTTTTAAACAGTATTAATTAGTTTCTTTTACAAAATACTGAAAAGAATTAAAAATAAATATATTAAAAAAGTTGCAATGAATTCAAACTCCTTCGGTCATATTGGGCCACCCAGTATACATACATATATACAGGAAAAAATATTCTTCATTAATATATTGGGTGATTCTAACGGAAAGGGTGTGACATTCGGGTCTGTTCCGTAGCAAGGTGATTTGAAATCACGGTGATTGATTTTAAAATCACCGGCGACTTACCGTCACTGTTGGAGTTCGAAATCTCCCGGTTTATTATTCATAGCATCCCAAAAAAGATTGTTCGAAATATTTTCGGGTGATTTCGAACTCAAAAAGTGATGTAAAGTCGCCGGTGATTTTAAAATCACCGTGATATCAAATCGGCGTGATTACAGAACAGACCCGATTGTTACTGAGTATTTCCTTGATTTTGATCTATTTGTAACAATTCGCTGAGTGGTTTATGTAGATATACATAAGTGTTACTTAATGACATGCAGGGAAATTAAATAATATTTTTAATAAAAAAATATGGTTGATATATCACCATAACGAGTGTGATCATAGGTTTTGATAAAATCTTGATCGGCCGCTTTCTTTATTGCATACAGTAAAAATGTACTGCCAAGAAAAAAATTTTGTTGGTGTCTGGAGAGTACAGTGTATATTGTAGACTTCATTCCAAATAATTTAAATTATTATTCCATTTGTAGTAAATATTATTATATGTAACGGTTGAGACATGCCAATGTAACTGGTGTGACATACATAGTCTCAATCTGGAGGAGTAATAAGTAGAACGAAATATTGTCCAGGATTTATTAGCCAACTTGCACCTATTAGGTTAGGTTAGCTTAAGGACGCGCGGTACACAACCATTGCTGGCATTCCCTTGGCGATCAGATCTCTGTTCCGGAACGACCCGAGTCACACGACCAAGGATCGCCAACTCAGCGACAGCTGTATCAACCAACTGTTTTTCCACCAGGTGAGCAAATCATGTCAGCCGTTTTGCTGGCATTAAGTAGAATACTGACCCCACTTCCACCGAGGTCACGATCTGCTTGGTCTTTCACAACCCGATATACCGCAATCTCGCTCAGGTCCAGTGTAATAAATGTCACAACTGGTGCCACTTTAGAAGAAGCTCTGGATTCGCCAGACATGGCGACTGCTCGATAAATTTTGCGGCAAGTTGTTGTGGTCATTTGCAACGAGCAACGAATGATCCTGTTGCAGTGGCACCATCTTCATCTTTTGCCCAAGCTGCAGTCGAGCCTGACCAATGGCTCTGCTCAGTATGCAATAGACTCATTCATAATAACATTACATCTGTTCTGTGCAATGTAGTCAAAAACTGGTGCCACAAGAGACGATGCACGGACCTGCGATCAGACAAAGATGGGTCCATCAACTTTGTTGCAAGCTGTTGTCGCAACTGGTGTTGTACACCAGTCACCCAGCAAACAATTTCTTCCGAAGTCGGTCAGAAACTCTGCACAAGTAGCCGATTCTGTTGCCGACTTTATTTCGAAATTGTTCAAAAAACTGTGTGAGCGGTTGACACGACTTCGGTAACTTTTGTGAAATTCGGATGATTGTGCAGTGTTGTCGGACACATCTCTGTCAGAAATCTGAAGAAAAATCGGAGGGAAATTCGGAAGGATTTTTCGACAAGTTTCAATTAAGTTGGCCGTAAGTCTAACAAAATAGTCCGAATTTCTGACCGGTTTCTGGAAATTTTTCCGATTTGTCGGACCAATTTCAGAAAGATGTTTAACCACACCATAATTTGGTCCGACTTCTCCGAAATTTTTCTGACTATCTGCCCGATTTTTCGGACCACTTTCGTAAGGAAGTCTTACAAAACACCCGAATTTGGTCCGACTTCTCCGACATTGTTCCGACTATTTGTCCGATTTGTCGGACCAATTTCGGAATGAAGTCTAACCAAACATCCGAATTTGGTCCAATATGTCCGACCGGTTTCTGACTAATGGTTCGACTTTTCTGAATATGGGAATTTCTCCAATGTCGAATGCGACATTCGTACGCATTCAAAGTGAAAAAACGTATGCCAAAACATTATTTCGTTTTGATAAAAGGCGAAACTTATAGCTCCTGATTATCACTATAATTGGTGCTCAGGTTGATTTTGCCCAATTGTTCGTTTTCAAGATAATTACAAAAAACCAAGCCATTCGCACGCGACAAAAACAGAAGTCGCTTTCAAAGCAAACCAATCAAACAATGATTTCAGGGAAACCTGAAGGAATATTTTAATGCGAATTATTTTAAAATGCCATGGATTCATGTATCATAATAATGTTTTCTATTTTATTCAAAAATATTAAGTAGCTTATTTTTTATTTAATTTTAATCACATTCACACGCGAAATGTCGCATGCCACATCGTTCTTTTTATGTTTATTTTTTTACTTTTTATGCAACAAGACATCCAAGGGATGATTATAAATGATTTTTAATATATTCAATATATTTATTTTCACAACAAAAATTACTTTTCTTATATCTCTTAAATATAAATCAAGATTTAAAAGAGAGACCATAAATCAGAAAATAACATGCAATACAAATGCGTAAAAGATAAATTTTGCAATTATTCGAATTTGCACTCAAATATTTTAAAATGTGTTATTAATAAATAATAACACAAAATAGTAAATAGTAATATAACAAAATAGTAAAACAAAATACTTTTATAGACTTTAATTTTTTTGGCTGCGGTTGACATCTCGTTGGAAATGCCCATATATAACTAAAATAATAATAAATAAATAATTGAAACAATTGAAAATGAGAGGTGATGTAAGGAAACATACAACAGAATGTATGCAGAACTACAACTGCATCAACAAGAACCAGTTTTGCGGGAATTGAATTATTGGCACATGGTTACTGAAATAAAACAAGACAAAAATTCCCTTCCAAAAAACACCATTCGAGAATGTGCGGAAACGTCGAATAATTCTCGATCAAGAAAAAAAACAAACACCTTCGATAATGTGCAGAAACGTCGATTAATTCTCGATTAAGAAAAAGAAACAAAAAATTCCTTCCGAGAATGTGCAGAAATGTCGTGTAAATCTCGTATGAAATTTTAGAGAATGTGCAGAATTGTCTGACCGATATTGTACAGAAAAGCGCATAAATATCTAAAGGAAATTTAGACAATTCGGCTGAATGTCTAATGAAACTTACGAGAATTTGTCGACGTCCGACACGTCAGAAATAATCGTTTGCTGGGCACACACAACACAACAGTTCCCATACCATCATCCATTACCCACAATAATCATTCATCACTCACACATACACCATTAATAAACCACACATCCCGCCTCCAAACCACTAACTCATCCACTAATCCTTTGCTGCAAAATATTCCGAGCCTCTCCGCACAACAACGTAGGCAGCAACATCCTCATGTAGCTGGTGACCCACAATCCTTTAAGATATTATATTTAAACTGCAATAGTCTTAGGAACAAAATTGTGGAAATCACCAACTACATGTAGGAACACAACATCCACATTGCAGCCATACAGGAGACTAAACTCACCAGAAAGTGCCGACTCTCAACTCATGGAAATTACGTGGTCATAAGAAGGGACAGAGAAAGGAATCATGGTGGAGGCTTGGCTTTCATTATGGACCGAAATGTAAGCTACAGATTGGTTGACCTGCCTTCACCCAGTCCCCCTGAATATTCCTTGAAGTGATGGCCATTTCAATCCGCACTGGAGGTATCGAATAGGAAATCGTCAATATCTACATTCCGCCCGTGAACAGCATTAGGCGAGTTATCAACCCACAATAAATCGTCTGATAATTGGCGACATTAATGCTCATCGTGAGATGTGGCACACTCAGCTGGCATCCGACCAGCGTGGACATTCTATTGCAGACCAAATAGATGACTCGGAAGTCGCTGCCATTAATGAGAACTTTCCCATCCGCGCCACGGCCCTCTGCTGCTCAAGCTCCCCTCATGTTACCATCGTCAGTTCGTCGCTCATTACCGAAACATCCTGGTATACACATGTGACCCTTGACTCCGATCATATCCCATCCTGATCACGGTGAAAAAGCCGAGCGACTTCATGGAGCCGGAGAAGCGCACATTTGTAAATTACAATAAAGCCAACTGGCTGGATTTTACAAAGGCTGTAGACAACGCCATCAGTCTACTGCCGGCCCCCTCATGTGCCAGAAAGGGAGAGAATTTTGAGATACGACCAGACGCTTCATCCCCGCAGGTAGAATACCCAGATGTAGACCAGGTTACCCCACTGCTACTGCGCGCTTCGCTGACCAACGCGACCTACTGCGCCAAAGCAACCCGGGTGACCACAGGATCATATCCATGACGGGAGAGATTAACTCTCTCATCAACAAGCACCGTCGAGAAAAGCGATGCTGGTTCGCATAAGCTTTGGTCTACGATAAAAGGTCTATCTGAAATACGCAAAACACAGAGTAATATCGTTATTTCTTTCGATGGCTCCACACATGCAGATGCAAAAAATGTGCCAACAAGTTCTGTCAGCAATTCATCGCCCACCCCACTCAACAGAACAGGCACATAAGAGCTATCCTTCGGAGAACCAGGAAACTCCCTCGAGTGTCTACGCCACGCTCCTTCACTGCAACCGAAGAAGAAGCCATTACCCCAAGGCAAAAGCATCAAAGCATAAACAATGTAGCATCAAAGCGTAAACAATGTAGCATCTTGGTCCTATAGCACACTGATTTCTTGCGCAACTTCTAAGCCTCTCGGTAAATCAATTGGTTATACCTGAGATTTGGAACGTGGCACGAGTCATCCCCTTTCCAAAATTGGACAAACCAGCCAACATTGGAGAACCTTACCGCCCAATCTTCTTACTTTCTCCATTGGCTAAAGTTTTGCAGTCAGTGCTATTACCAAGCATGACTGAGCACCTACCATTAGCTAACCACCAGCATGGGTTTAGGAAAGAACACAGCACTACGACGACACTTAACAATATGCAATTGACCTCAATCAGAACCGGCCTCCTGAGCGCACAGTGATTGATGCGATCGACATGTCTAAAGCCTTCGACACAGTAGATTCCTCGGTTCTGATAGGTGATATTCTAGACTCCACATTGCCCAATATTACAAAGCGTTGGCTTTTTAATTATCTCAATGGCAGACAGGTATTTGTGGAGTTTCGAGGCAAAAATGGGCGTACCACAGGGAGGAGTAATATGACCACTGCTCTTCAAAACACCACTGTCGACGGAAGGACAATACCGAAGGTGCAAAACCCGAAAATACTAGATGTTGTGTTTGAAATGCTCCTCACCTTCTCAAAACACGCCGCATACATCAAAACCAAGGTCGAATCCAAAAACAAAATATTAAAGGCACTAACTGGCACCACCTGGGGTAAAGATAAAGAGACATTGATAGCGACATACAAAGCCATCAGTCGCTCCGTCATAAGCTGCGTTGTACCGGTCTGGTCTTCTTTTGTAAGCGACACTCAATGGCGAGCATTGCAGACGGCGCAGAACAGTGCTATGAGAATTGCCACCGGATGTGTCCAAATGTCGAGTGTGGACCATCTACTGGAGGAGACAGAGATGCTGTCGGTAGAGCAAAATAATGTGTTGCTAGCTAGAAAACATCTTCTGGCCTGCCACCTGCCTTGTTATCAAAGCCATCACATTGTGATGCAGGATCCACCTTCACGCCACATCCGGATGGACATCAGGCGCTACTGCCCAGACATCCAAGACGTCATTCCATCCGACGTCAACCGATCGTCAATCGCAGTAGGCCTAAAGCAGCTGCACAGGATGGCGGTAACGCAAGCCGTCACAAGTTACAGCCTCAATAAGGTCCTTCAAAGTCATCCTCCGGCAATCTCAGATAGTGAGAGACTTTTGCCCAGATCAACAAGAACCACCTTAGCTCAACTCAGATCTGGATGTAGCACTATTCTATACTTTTATCGAGCTAGAATAATCCCGGGCACTGAAGACCAATGCTCAAGCTGCCGACAACACAACACACCTGTTTGCATGCCCCAACAAACCCACCTGCGTCCTCTTGACCTTTGGGTCAATCCGGTAGAAGCGGCAAATTTCCTACAGCTCACACAATCCCACATCACCTCATAACACCACACATCTCACACACAACACCATCATCCCACACATCAACACATCTCCGCACTAAATAATATCTAACATATTATCTAATCACAATATCTTCCATAGGGAAAAACAGTTGGAACAGAAGACCTTTTACAACAACAACCTTTGCTGTCATGCACCAGTTCACTCGGAGATCATTTGGTCCATTGTGTTCGTCCTGAGAAGATGAGTAAAAGAAGAGGGAGATGTCGAAGATAAGAGATAGGAGAGATGGCTTTTTAGGAGAGGTTTAGATAAGTTGATGTCAAACCATCCATCTCAAGCAACCTATGAAGCCCATGATTCTATCAATAACGTGGGATGAAAGAGATTCCAGATTTTGTATCGTGTAATCACCTAGGTAGCGATGCCTTCGTCTTGATAGAGAAGGACATTTACAGAGAAGGTGTTCGATTGTCTGTCGACTCTGTGATGATGAGGAGGAACTGGAGGCAATCGAACACCTTCTCTGTCAATGTCCTTCTCTATCAAGACGAAGGCATTGCAACCTAGGTGATTACACGATACAAAATCTGGAAGCCCTGTCATCCCATGGCATCGATAGGATTATAGACTTCATAGAATGCTTGAGATGGATGCAGATGTATGACAATGACCCATACATCTGCATCAACGGGCGTTAGTTCTCAATCTCCCTTGAAAAGCCATTTTCTTCAGGACAAAAACAATGGACCAAATGGTCTCCGAGTGAAGTTCTGTACACCAGCAATGGTTGTGCCACCCTTCCTAAACCTAACCTAACCTTAATCAAAGTCAATAATATCATATAAATTGTTAAAATTCATGCACGTTCCTAGGACGAAATATACTATTGTAGCTAATGTGTGCTTGTTACTCTTGTTGTTATCAATCTTCAATCGATCATTAACCAATCTGGTAACTTTTTACACATGACATTTCAATATGGTAGGACAAGTCAATTCGCACCATACCATCAACAGTAGACGCCAGAGAATTGTCGCAGGCTAATGTACATTCTTCAAGCAGTAATATGACGAGTGTTAACAAAATTATCGACAGGAAAAAGTCATCGAACAAATTTAAATCACGTCAAAATCATCAGAAACGGAAAGTTAATTACGAGCAGTTGGGTATTGCCGGTTTATGTTTACGTTGTGGTAAAAATAACCACTTTGCAAAGGAGTGTCACTCCAACAAAAATTTAAAATGCAACTTCTGTGCAAAGCAAGGGCATGTAGCAAAAGTCTGCATTGCTTCTCTTTTGGCGGATGGCCCTAATGCCGGACAAAAAGGCAAAACAAATGCGAGGGGTAGTTCCACGAATCAAGTTTGTGAAGACGATTCTTACGGAATTTATAGAATCGTGGATGTGTACTGTAACGACTATTCAAATTCAGAGCGGTACTATGCCAACATCTCAATTGAAGGCAAAATGATCAGATTTGAAGTAGATTCGGGATCCGGTTATTCATTTTTGCCTAGGGGCCAATTCGACAATTTACATTTGGCTAACAAACTAACCCCTACAAACATCGTTTTCCGGTCTTACACCCAAGACAAATTTATTCCGGACGGGAAAGTACGAGTCAACATTCAATTCAAAAACACCGTGTGCAACGATTACCTGTACGTTGTACCAGATGGGTGTTCGGCCTTAATAGGACGTACTTGGATACGTCGTCTGGGAATTAGCCTAAACGAGCTGGACGAAAATAGCTCAAATCTAGTATTTGCAAATTCTAGCGTTGAGTCAAACGCAATCGAAGAATTCACCTCCGAATTCTCTACAGTTTTTCAACAGAAAATCGGCTGCATACCTAGCCATAAAATTTCATTAAAACTTCGTGAAGGCGCAACACCCATTTATACAAAAGAGCGTCAAATCCCTTACGCCCTAACTGAACGCGTCAACGAGGAACTTGATGAGTTGGAGAAAGCTGGAATCATTACCAAAGTTGCCAACAGTGACTGGGGGTCACCTTTGGTGGTCATTCCAAAAGCGGACGGCGGTGTTCGCCTGTGCGTAGATTACAAGGTCGGTGTTAATCAGCGACTTGTAAATGCTCATTATCCTATTCGGAAAATCGAAGAAATCTTTAATTGCCTCAGGGATTCTAAGTACTTTTGTCGGCTCGATTTGTACAAGGCTTATCTACACGTCCCGGTAGATCAAAGTTCAAGCGAAATACAAACGATTTCAACTCATAAGGGGACATTTCGAATGAATCGTCTGTCGTTCGGCATCAAAACAGCCCCGGCCGAATTTAATAGGATCATAGATCAAATTCTTCCTGAAGTGCCCAAAACTGAATCCTACTTCGACGATATCGTAGTACATGGCGGAACTATGACCGAGTGTAAAAACAATTTGAAATCGTGTTTGGCCCAACTACAGAAGTACGATCTTCACCTAAACATTTCAAAGTGCAAATTTTTCGAAGACCAAATTGAATTTTTAGGTCATATTGTACAGCACAACAAGGTACAAAAATCTTTTTCAAAGGTACAAGCCATTCTACAAATTCCACAACCCCAAGGTGTGGAAGATGTACGTCGTTTTTTGGGTATGGTAACTTATTATGCAAGATTCATTCCAAATGCATCTACAATTACCACCCCGTTACGTCAGTTATTACAAAAAACGCAATTTTCAAATGGACACACAAATGTCAAAAAGCCTTCAATGAACTAAAAAAAGAAATCGCGAGCGATCGTGTCTTGATGCCGTTTAATCCCGATTTACCCTTACAGCTTGCTTGCGACGCTAGTCCCACAGGGATAGCAGGGGTATTGTCCCATTTAATCGACGGTGAAGAAAGGCCTATAGCATTTGCGTCAAGGTCTCTAACTTCAGCAGAACAAAATTATTCCCAATTGGATCGGGAGCCATTAGCCATTGTGTATTCTGTTCAACATTTTCACGAGTACATTTTTGGTCGACTCTTCAAACTCGTTACCGATAATGCACCATTATCAAGAATTTTCCACCAAAATTCTAAATTGCCTCAGATGACCTCATCTCGACTTCAACGCTATGCAGCGTTCCTTACTGGCTACAACTACGAAGTCATTACGAAGAAAAGTGAGGAAAACGTAAACGCCGATTGTCTATCCAGAGCGCCAATGCAGTCAGGTATGAATACTACCAACTGCATTGATCAAGAGGTACACTCTATGTGCGATTCCACCCTCAAACAGCGTTTAGCGGCCATGGCAGAGGATCCGTCACCAATACCTAAGAAAATTAGGGATATATTATTTAAATACCGAGCTACGCCGCTGCGGAATGGCAAATCACCCTCGGAAATGTTCCTCGGGAGACAAATACGAATTCGATTAGATGCCTTAAAGCCATCCAAACTGAATCTATCTTCTACGCCACAATCCTCAGTACGAACATATAGTGAGGGAGACCGGGTTCAAGCCCGCTACTATACCGCAAACAAATCCTTATGGAAATTTGGGATTATTTTGAAAAAGTTGGGTAACCTTCACTACATGGTCAAGCTAACAATGGATTTATTTTTAAGCGCCACATCAACCAGCTCCGTTCCACCATAGTACAGCAACAGTTTTCGGCAGATACTCCTCAGTCTGATTCAGTTCCAGATAATAATCAAGGAATTGACAAGCATCTGCTTCAACCTCCAGTTGTGTCACCATACATTCCGCTAAGTGTGCAGGTCAACGACTCTACATTACCCAGCACTTCACTTCAAGTATATATTATTGTTATGCATTTCTATGTCATTTAATTCAAAAATTAGCAAGTTATAATAATTTTTGTACATGGCATTGTGGTCCATATCCAATTTTTTTAAAAAATATTTTTTCGAATTTGTATTACATGGACTACAAAGATGGTCGGTATGGAAGGAGTGTGATTAATATTTTTTGATCGAAAGGATGTTGAATAATGAGTCAAAAATATATGGCGATATGTAGAAATATTGAGACACAGAACAAAGACATAAAAATTATTTCCCATAAATCGGAGTTATTCGATTTACTCTACCAATATCTCGAAAACTAAACGAGATAGGAACAAAATTAACGTAACGTTAATTCGAGCACGCACTTTTATGTGATTTTTGTCACGATACAGTTAAAATCTTTTGATTAAAACTATGGTACATTAAAGTACAACTTTCGAAGAATATATAAAAATATTAAGAAATATGGCAATGGCAGCAATTATTCGGATGAGTCTCCGTAAAAGTAGAATTAAAAACCAACATTATTTATTTAGATAATCGTTTTCCCTAGTTAACGATGGAAGGGTTTTTCGAAATTTATATTTTTAAATTTTTGGGAAGACTGATTTTTTCAATAAATTGGCTAGTTTGTTATTATAAAATAAAAAATATTAACAAATAAGAAAAAATCTCCATCGTTACCTCGTAAATGATGTAAGCCGGCGATTTGTTAAATTGTGGTAGTAGTATTTTAAATTATGCAACACTGGTAAGGATTTCATTCACTTTTCATAAGACGTTTTGTACAGAAATGGAATACATTGATTTTAATATATTCATTGTTTTTGTAGGTTCGCTCACTGGCGTCCGTGGCTTTGCGAAAAGGAATGGATAATGATCGTGGTATACATATGGACTATTTCACTAGTAAGTTGTTAATTTTTAAAAATGGTATACTTATATCTTAATATAAAAACTTTGTGCGTTTGTTTGTAACGAATGTTCTTCGAAACCTTCGAAATCGCGATAAATGGCAGAGTTGTCAAGGTATTTGCTAAATCTGAATTTTTAGAGCGATTTGACTGAAATTTTAAATGTATGCTCAGTCTTGATAATATATTAGTTTAAGAATGTGTATTAGACTTATGTCCAATAAACATTTTTAAGGAGAATTTACTACTGAAATAACAAACTAATACATACCAAACAGTATGGGCAAACAGCTGAGGTCAGCTAGTACATATCGAGCCCTAACCTCCAAAAAGACGTAAGCGCCACCATGATTTAGTTTTAATGTTTTGAGGGAAATCGTTTACTTATGACAAATGACATCATGTTTCCGAAATATATGGCTGTAAAATGTACCGTTATATTAAATTTCATAGTTATATATACAGATGTATGCATTACATATGCATTTAAACAAAAAATAATCGCAAATGAAACCTTCTCCTAGGGAGATAAGGGAAGAGAGATGCGAACATAAAGTCTAGCCTCTTCAAATGGCAACCTCACCCACCGTTCTCATTGAACTTGGTACTTCCTGTTTCGCTAACGAGGCTCTGTCGTCCGAATAAAGGCGGGATATCCTAAGCAACGGCACACTGGAAATACTGCTGCCACACGCATGTCTGGAGGCTACATCATTTTTTTCATTTTCATTTCATTTCATTTATTGTAATATATAAAGCCTACAAGGCCAATATTCCTATATTACAGAGTAATAAACAATAATTTTGGTAAACAATTGTTCTCTAATCTAAAATACAATTATACAGTTAAATTTCTAATGATTAAATAAAGTGTGTATTTACAAGCATACAAAAAATAACAGTGGCTCCCCAGCCATGAATCAAAAAGAAGTATAAATAGTAAATAAGCAGCCCAACCAGCAACCAAAAACTAATTACTGTTAGATAAAAGGTATTCAATAATTTTATGTTGAAATACATTTAAAGAATCAGAAAAATTACGCAGAGTAAGAGGAATGTGATTCCATATACGAGCCACTCTAACCACAAATGATCGTTCGTACAACTGAGTAGACATATGAGGAATTAAAATCTGGGGATTCCTTGTACTTCTGCAAAAAATAAAGTTATCTCTAAGTAACGGAGGTAAACCTGATTTGATAAGCCTATAAAAAGATAGTAATAAACGAAAATCAACCAGAGACTCAAATGGAAACCCCAAAAACTGGAAAGCATGATGTGATACGTGGTCATGTCGACGCAGCCCGTAAACATATCGTATTACCATGTTGAAAATTCTTTGTACTTTAGAAAAACTATTTGCAGAAGTTCCAGATACAACTTCAATTGCATAGTAAATGTGAGGCATTAATAAAGCAAAAGCAATTTTTTTCTTAATATAATATGGAAAATAAGTATTTGTGGAATAAAGCCTCCGAAGAATCGGGATAACTTTGGCTGTTAATGAATTAAAATGTGGAGTAAAGTCAAGCTTATTATCCACTATGACCCCGAGACACTTAATCTCCTGCACAATCTCAATTATATTTCCATTTATACAAATATTAAAGTCGAACTGACGCCCACTAGGGTTGCCAAAACACATAGCTTTGGATTTATTAGCATTAATAAGTAGGCTATTACGGCCCAGCCAACATATAATACTGTCCAAAGTAGTATTGATGAATGGTTCCAAAACTTCAAAAGAGTTACCATCAAAGAGAAGATGTAAATCATCAGCATATAAAAATGTTTTACAATGTGATACATCAATATGATTCACAATGTCATTAATATACAAAATAAAGAAAAGGGGACCCAATATTGACCCCTGAGGAACACCGCATTTGATAGCTCTAATGCTGGAGTTAATACCATTCATTGAGACATATTGAGAACGATCAGAGACATAAGAAAAAATTAGTTTAGATGCAGTTGTGGAGAATTGATATTCATTACGAAGTTTATGGATTAATATTGAATGATCTACTCTATCAAATGCTTTTGATAAGTCAAGTGCAACGAGAACACCACATGAGCCCTTATCGATAATGCTTCTAATATTATCTGTAAGATTAAGTAAGTGGGAAGTAGTACTAAAACCATGACGAAACCCATACTGATGAGGACTAAGCATATTGTTATCATTAACGAAATGTAAGATTGAATCATTTATAACATGTTCAAAAATTTTAGACATAGCCGGTAAAATACTCACCGGACGAAAATTGTCCAAACTACTGGAGCTGCCATTTTTTGCAATAGGAACCACCCGAGCTAATTTCCAGGCAGTTGGAAAACTGGATGTTGTAATGATAGAGTTAAAAAAGTGCAGAATCAGCCTTGATATATAGGGAAAAATTATTCTGATGAACTTAATAGGAATGCAGTCAATTCCAACAGAATTAGATTTAATACGCTTTAAAGCCCGTAAAATATCTTCTTCAAATACACAGTCGAAGGAAAATTCATTATCACGCCTGGAAACAAGGGAATCGCTGCCATCGTCTTCATTAGGTATTCTATGACAAAGAAAATGATTATTTAGTGCCTCCACATCGATATCTGCCAGTGAAGCATCACCAAAGCAGCCACTTTCACGTAACGTTTTCCACATCTGCGAATTGTCCAAATGCTTAAATTTTCTTATATTATAATTCCTTTTCATTCTACGCATAACAAGCTTTGTTTTATTCCTATATACACAATAAACTCTTCTGTTATCCTCTGTAGGATTTCTCCTAAATTCCCTGTGTGCAATATCCCTTAAAGACCTAGAAAGCAGAACTTCCTTGGAAAGCATCCACGGGTCTTTACATTCTAATATTTTACGTCTAACAAGAGGTACGAAGGAAAAAAGTTTCGATAACAAATCGTTGATAACAAAAAGTTGTAAATTTACATCAGATGTCAAATAAATAGTTTCAGAGTTAAAGTTAAATAGGCAATTATGAAAGCCATCCCAGTCAATATTATTGTAATCATGAAATTCGATATATTTATCCCTGTACGAAAGACTAAGCGCATATGAGCCAAATATCAAAGCATGGTGAGACATACATGCACATTGTCCTTGTGAAGAAATATGAAGTTTAGTAGGCTCACTTATAAGTATATAGTCAATAAGCGAACAAGAGTTGTGGGCTACATCATAATGGGTAGGTAAATTATTATGAGAAATTGTTAAGCCCAAACCAGAACAAATATACCTCATGGCACTAGACTGTACAATATTATACAAATTACGATTGAAATCTCCCACTACGATTATGTCAGAATAACAAGAAAATAATTCTGTGTGTGTAGTTTCAAACGTATCTATATCTCCGTGCGGTAAGTACACAACTCCAAATAGTAATTTAGACGAGCCAGATATTATTTCGACAAATAAAGATTCACATGTCTCATAATGAGTCGAACGGAATACTATTTTGTGTTTAAGTTTCTTAGAGATATAGAGTCCAACTCCACCACCCCTGGAATTTGGACGGTCATTTCGGACAAAAGAGTAGCCATTAATATTAACAGATTTAGTGGAAACATAAGGTTTCATCCAAGTCTCTGATATACCAAAAATGTCAATACCACTATTTACAAGAATATTTATAAGCTCATCAAGAGTAGATTTATTATTAGACGGACGAATACTTTGGCAATTAAGATGTCCAAAGTTGAAATTATTTGTAAGATTCTTTAATCGGTTTCTGAAGTACGAAGAGTTGCTGATCAATGGGCCCAAATTACCTTCAAGACTCATATAATAATGTAGGAATGGAGCTGGGGAGCCTAGTTATAGATATATAATGCTTAAAAATAACGAACATCATCCGTAAAAATCTTTTACAAAACAAATTCAAGTATATGTATAATTTTAAATAAAATGCAGCTTGCATATAAATGATATGATAAACAAAAAAGGGTAAATAAGTATAAAAACAATATAAAAATGAGATCAATAAAATTGTACTTGACGTGAATGGAAGCATTTTCTTCTTAGATTTCTAAACATTCTTCATATGTACACACTACAACAGAATCGTCAACTAGAGTAAGACGGGCTTTGGGAATATCAGAGTGAAGCAGATGGAATTTTTGTATTTTCTTCTCTTTCAACATGCGCCTACATAGATAGTTGAGTTTGTTCGCAGCCGGCGTCAAGTGATCATTCAAATAAATTCGGGCAGTAAGATCACCTCCAATAACGTCACATAATTTTAATTGCCTGGATTTGAAATATTCATTCATAACAGCATCACGCACCAGAGCAGAAATAAATTTGACTACAACAGATCTCCCATGATTTATGTAGAATACGTTGTCAATGTCACTTTTATTAATTGGAACATTATATATCGTGCCAATGGAAACAATACAGTCTTCCAAATTTTGCAATCCATTTGGAAGTCCGGAAATGATGATATCATTGCGGTGCATCTTCTTTTGTAAAGCATTCTGTTCGGAATTTACCCTTACAAACATTTTTGAGGTATTGGATTCGACATTTTTAATATCTCGTTTGCATTGGATGACATCATTGCCGATTTCAGTTACTGCAGATAGAAATTCTTTTTTTATATCATTAATGTCAGCCATGATAGTATCAATTTTAGCTGTCATGCTACTTTTATCTGCTTGCATGCTACTAAGAATGGCATCCATTTTGCTGTGCAAAGATCGTGAACCACTTGTGTTGTCGGAGCCAGATGATTGCGTTGGTAAGGCACATACTTCACACTTGAAGAAAATCGATGAACACTCAATTAATACCGAGCACTGTTTGTCGGAAATACCAGCACAATCCAGATGATACCACAACGAACAAATCACGCACTGGACGGAACCTTTTTTGTTATTAATATTTTTGTCGCATGTCGGACATTTGCTTTGGGAATCTTTTGACGGCGCCATAACAAAGCAATGTAATGCAGCACAATACCAACAAGCCAGAAACAACAAAGGCAACAAGTTAGGTTATGTTAGGCACAAATTACACAAGTAGTTATGCACTCCACTGGATTTCAATAATAATCCAGTCCGAAAGTATTTAAACTAAGTTTTTAGTAACACAAATGTAGTTAATTCAGAAAATCACACTTTAATTATTTCCTTTTGACGGCATCCAAGACAAAGCAGCTGGCAGCAAAGAGATGTAATGAAGTGACAGTGATACAGCACCAACAATAGCAAGGCAGAAACAGCAACAAAGGCAACAGAAGAGAAGTCAATGATTCGGCAAAAAATAAATCGATGATTTCAGCGTATTATCAACAGGTTGTTATATGCACTCGACCGAATTTCAATAAGAATCCACTCAGGAAGTATTTAGGAACCGTTTTTAGTCATCAAAATATTGTTTTTAATTTATAAATCAGAATTTTATCATTTATATGCGGAGCAGCCAGAAAAACACAACTATTCGAGCATAGTGTTGCCAACTTTTTCATCATTTATTAATTGGCACACTATGCATAAAATTAGCTGCTATTAAGTCAAGCGCACAAACTTTTTGCCGAAAATATGATGTTGCTAAACTTAGAAATCCCACAATCTCCAACATGCATGTTGAGGCACTAAAGTCAGCGATTTCAACACGCGGAAACGACAACGCCACCGACTGGGAATACATACGTTCCACTTTTACCGATACATCTGCCAACCACCTAGGGCACAGTCAACACAAGCGCGCGATATGGATGTCAGATACTACCTGGAGCCTGATTGCCGAACGAAAAACAGCAAAAAGTTTACTAAACGCAGCAAAGACGCCAAGAAATGAAAGTAGGCATCATCGTAAAAATTCCCAAAAAGGGCAATCTCTCGGAGTGCGGAAACTGGAGTGGAATCACACTCTTAAACATGGCGAACAAAGTTATAGTGCACGTAATAACCAATCGCCTTGCAAGCGCCTTGGAACCGGACCTTAGGCCACAACAGGCAGGTTTCCATCCTCATAAATCGTGCGTTGATCACGTCAATAGCCTCAGAGTCATAGTGGAGCAATCTATTGAAAAAGCTTTCGATACCCTCGACCACAAATTGATCTGGAACGCTCTGTCATGCAAGGGCACACCACCAAAAATCATCGGCCTCATACAAGGATTATACAGAGGAGCCACATGTAAAGTCTCGCATGAGAATCAATTAAGCGACCACATAAACGTAGCAGTCGGTGTTCGACAAGGATGTGTAATGTCACCACTCTTGTTCAAAATAGTACTCGATGTTGTGATGAAAACTGCAATAAACTCAGCCAATGGGATTGCGTGGGGACTGCTGGGACAACTTGGGGATCTAGAATATGCCGATGACATCTGCCTCCTAAGCCACAAATACGGCGACATGTCCACCAAAATAAAACGGTTGGAAGCAACGGCATTGAAAGCAGGATTGAAAATTAATATCGCAAAAACGAAATCGATGCGGTTAAATGCAAATTACCTCCACCAATTCCAAATGAACGGTTCCCCTATAGAAAATGTCAGTACCTTCTGCTACCTAGGAAGTATTATCGATAGCAAAGGGGGATCTAGCGCCGACTCCAACGGAAAATCATCTTTACTGTATGGATGCGAAACATGGAACGCATGTCCCCGCGATGTAAACGCGCTTCAAGTCTTCACCAACAGATGTTTTAGAAGAATACTTAAGGTTTTCTGGCCAGCAAGAATCTCAAACACAGACTTATGGTCTACAACAAAACAATCGCCCATCGCAACAGAAATCCTTAAACGCAAATGGAACTGGCTTGGACACACGTTACGAAAACAACAAGATGACCTTACACGTGTCGCACTTGATTGGAACCCGCAAGGTAACCGAAGAAGAAGAAGACCACCACACAGCTGGAGAAGATAACTCGATGCCGAAATCATGTGAATGACGATGTGAAATAAAAGTGGAGTGAAATAAAAGTGGAGTGAAATAAAAGTGTTAGCTTTAAACAGACATGAATGGAATTTATTTGTTATGGCTCTATGCTCCACAATGGAACGACGGGAATAAATATATATGTATAAACCTTCTCCTCAAAATTTTTGTGAGTGGCGCTTACGTCTTTTTGGCCGTTACGGCTCGATATATAGAAATATACATGTTATTTTCTTTCACCACACTCTGGATCAGGGTATTATGAGTTTGCGCAATTGTTCGTAACACCCAAAAATACAGATCGATTTAGAATATTTTTCAATGATTTAGAATCTTTTTGGTCATCATCGTGTTATGTTCGGTATTCGTGGCAAAATCAGCGAAATTGTAAATTTTATGAGTAGGGATAATCATTATGGTCTCTGCGATCCAGGAAACAAAACTGACGAATACTTGCAGCCTGCACAGTCGTGGTGGATGTGCTACCTAAGGATCGCAAATGACCTACTAACTGTACACAGTGCGCTTCGCTGCCCTCAAATTTTAATTTTGCGAAATAGAACCATATGATAAGTATGTCGCAAAAGAACTTTAGAGATATAAGAACACAATCCATTTTTAAAATATTAAAAAACCACTCTCTCAAAATGCTGAATTTTTCACTTTAATAAAACTCATTTCCTATATAGCCCATTGTCTTTTGGGTTATGCCGATTTCTGTGAAATAAAGTCATACCAAATTGCAGTACGATTTGCTGCAATGGAAATGACGTTACCTTTCATGAGAAATTTCAAGAAACAAAATTGGTTTTATTAGATTTATTGAGTGTTTTTACATTCGAATTTCTCAGCTTTTTCGAAAGAGAGGTTTTTGTGGTGTATTGGAAAAAATAAGACACTGCGCTTTGAAAGCCATGTAAACACATACCCTTAAAGTAATTTCAGTCCTGTGCGGGGATATCATCAGAGGCACTTATACAAGACACAGTGTGAGCTTGTAGTTGTGGCGATCATCACTTGTATATGTACATATATTTCAATCTACAAAGAAATTTGCATATGGGAATTATATACCTACGAAGAAAGCTTACAAGTCACACAGCCAAAGCTCCAAGCGAGACTTAAATTCACCATTTTCACCACCCATGTGACTGGTAATTGGTTTACGCATTACTGAGAACATCTATTACAAAGAGGAAGCAACTGATTTTTATACTCAGTACAATATAGACCCATTTCGCCCAAGCTTGATAGAAGGTTTCAATGCACACCATGAACTTTGGCATTCTCACCAAGCCAATGACCTAATGGGCATAGCTTTGCCTTAGCAACATAATAGCTCTACGTTCTGCACAGTTTATAGAGCACGCAGAGAGTGATAAAAGTCGAAAAGGAAAGCCGTATTCATGCCATCCGAGATACCACAATTTAACAGTTGGCGAAGTTCCTGACGTCGTCCGTCATCCTGACGGCTAGGCTTAGATGGAATATCCACGCCGATGCTGAAGCGAATACATTAACCTGAAGTGTAGTACCTGACGAAAGTCCTCAAATTTCTAATATAGTAGTTCCCGAGGTCTGGAAAATGAGTAGAGTGGTTACGCAATAGAAACCAGGCAAATACGCGAGTAAAGGCCGATCTCGGCCTTGAGGCACTTCTCCCGAGCCTGAAGGTAAATTTTCCGATTGCCGATCATTATTATGGTTTCCGGAAGCAGTATAGTACGACTACTACCTTGTACGCCATAACCACACATATTAGCCAATGTCTTAACCAGAATAGGCTGTGTGACAGGTCGTCCTGTGGTACTCAACCAATCACCATGTTTGAGGGAATGTCGTCCCTCAGGTCAAGTTTGAAACTTTTTATTGTTTACTATATGCGTACGATTTGGCCATTTTGTGTGGGAGATACCAAAAGGGGCGTGGTAATAACTCATATTTTTTACTGGACTGTAGGTACTTTAAAAACATTACACTGTACTAATTGTCAAGTATTTATATGCACTGGTATTAAAGTTATAAGCAGTTCACTTTTTTTTCGAACGTTCCCGACGCATCCACTCTTACCCGCCCCTCCCGGCCGAGGGGGCCTCAGGTTGTAACGTTAATTCGTGCGAAAAAAGGCTAATTTGTATCCTTTTTTGTGACGAAATGGTTAAAATTTTTTGATTGAAACCAATGGTACATTAAAGTATAACCTTCAAAGTTTATTATGTAAAATTTTCATAAAAAAATATTAAAATATATGTCAACGGAAGCGTCTCGAAAATGAGCTGAATTGCGGTGCTCCCCATAACTCGATACCGGATCATCAGAAATTAAAATAAACAAATTTATTTAGTTAGATAGTCGTTATATCCAGGTAACGCTGTTTTTTTTTCAAAATTAAAATTTTTTCTGTTTTTGGGAACACTTTGAAGAGAAAAATGCGATTTTTGCGAGAAAAATCGACTAATTGGTTATTGTTAAATAAAATTTAAAGTTTTTGTGATGTACTGAGTCACGTGTGAGGGCGGTTGCTTAGACTTCTGTATTTTTGTCAGTTTTGCTCCGATTAACCTCAAATTTTCACAAAATATTCTTGAAAGGTTCTCTATTCAGAAAAAAAAATAAAAAAAATGCCAAAAACAAGTTTATAAACGTTACCGCCCATTTAATCATTTCGTTTACTCCCTTTTACTATTACAGTTAATTTTGAGGAACAACTATCGGCATTATATGGAGGTTACTTGGAAAATCAAAAAAACTTCCTCCGTCTCGCCATAAAGGCAGTAAGAGAACTATACAAAAAATCTTCGGGCGTCGAAAAATCTGTTATATTGATAGGTCATTCGATGGGTGGCAAGTTGGCAGAAGCTGTTCTGCAAGAGCCGAAAATTGCCAAATATATAAACACTATTCTTTATATGTCATCGCCAATGGATAATCCAGTTGTAAATTTCGATTCAAAAATAAACCAATTTTACAAGTCCAGCGACCTATATCTAAATAATAAACGGGCCACACATTTGCCTGATCGGCAAACAAACGTCTGTACTAATTATCAAGATAAAATACCCGCTCAGAGGAATGAGTCGATGATCCTGGATAATGTTCTTATGATTTCAATGGGCGGTGGCAACAGAGATTTGTTAGTACGCGATGGTTTAACAACATCGAAGTATAGCGACATTCATGCTATGGTAAGTATAATAAACTTAAACAGATTTATACATTTCTTGCTCAAAATAGAAAAGTCTAACAAAATGTCATTTCTTCCTTCAGACATCTTCAATTCCCAATGTATGGTTAAGTTGTGATCACTTGTCTGTTGTGTGGTGCTTACAGTTGGTGTTGGTTATTAATCGCTTCATATTCGGTATATCGGTAATAGACGACAAAAGGAATGTTTTCTTTTCGAACGATAGATCATTTCGGACCCAAATAGCAATTAATTATTTTGTGGTAAATAATACGAATTTATAATAATTAAGAACACAAATTTTAATACAATACAATCTTTTATAGAAGCCTTTAAACAAACGTAAAACACATGAAGTTGAACTTCCTAAATCAAACGGAGACTCAATTTGGCAAGAAGATTCTAAAGTTGTTCTCAGGAAATCTTTTAAAAATGGTTTACGTGCTGAATATAATCACTTATTACCAATCTCTAAATATAAGGATTTTAAGGTAGATTTGTCAATTCGTAATTTTGCAAATATTTTCAAAATTTCACTGTTTTCTTTAATTGTTTAGAAAGTATACATAGAACTAGATAGCTTTGAAGATTTTGAGAGTGATTGGATATACGGATGCAAAGCAAGCGACCAAGGCGAAGGTCGAGTATTTTGGTAAGATTGTTCAAATCTTCGTTACCTAAAATCCAAAATGATGAAATATAAGCAAATCTAGATTGAGTTTATATTTCATTACATCCACGGTGGAGAGAAAATAAAATATTAGACTAAACTGTAAAGTCTACTTCAACCCGCGGGGTGCTATCTTCTGAAAATCCCGCTAGAATGTTACTCTAAATCAATGGATTTTTTTGGCAGATGTATTCGACGAAAAGATTCCTTGATCACATTACATTACACTTTTATGGCACGGTTTTTTTTTAATATATCGTATTCATTGGTTATGCATTGATTTTTGTTTGGTCTTGAAATATTCCTTTTTTTTCAATTTTTCAAATCGGACCATAACATAAAGTTATGACCAAAAACCCGACACACAGAGTGATATATAAACGATTTTAAAATATCGATAACTTCTGAACGAGTTATCGCAAAAATCTCAAAAAATTCCACAAATCGCTTCTTCAGGTGTACTAAAAATATAAAGAAATGGGAAAAATCAAAACCTAAATTTTTTAACCGTCGGTTTGTCGTGGAATTCCCCATATGCATGTAGTTTATCAAGCTAAACTACACGTTCTTTTTCCGCTCAATACCAGAAATTTACCATTTCAGTGATACAATTCACTTAAAAAATTTGACTTTACGCGGAAAATTATCTTTTTTTAGAGATAACATAACGTAGCGACATAGCGGTCTCCTAACCAAGCCATTTAACAACACAGATAAATGTTCCACTCTTAGCTGTTTATAAATTAAGTGCTATTTTTAGCATAGGAGTGGGGACAATTTTTAACCAGCAGTTTCATTTCCAGCATGACATCTTCAAAAAATTTTGTAGTGTGTTATCATTACGGTGACCATGAATTCCATGAAGAAATAGTGAACATATTTTTATGATTTGCTTTAATTTTTTATAAAAAACAAAATAAACCGCATTTATTGTAGTAATTATATCGAAAGGAACAAAAAAAAATACTTTCATATACATAAATAATTTACATTTGCTTCACCGCCTTTAAAAGCTTTCCCAGGAGAATGTCCTACTGACAATCAATGACGGTTTAAAGACCGAAATAAAAACAAACGAAAATACAAAATTGTACTTCTGATATTTCTCTACCGAATGTATTTTTTGTAGAACATCAGGTCTATTTGCTAAAAATGTTTTAAATTCAGTACAGTCCATTTACAAATTTTATTTAATAATTAAGAGTGATTCTATAGTTTCCACTTTCATTTGAGATTTTGATGAAATCCAAATATTGTTAGATACTGAAGAACCATTCCGCGCATTAGAAGCAGGCAAATCATTTAAAATGTATATTTATTTCAAAATGTTTTTATTAGGAATAGGGTCGTTTTTGAAGAGTATAACGTTTAATGATGTTTCTATTTCGGATTCTTTCCATGTTTCTATTTTTTCTGCGTCTGCGTAACTTATGACATAAGAAACTTCAAAAGAAAAATCAAATTTGTGTCGTTTTTATTTATATTTAAGTCATTTCTAATTCTTGTCGGTTTAGTCAACGATTTTCGACCGACCGCCACGATGTTTAAAAGTCTCAAGTATCCTTTTGACTCTAGATCTGAAATAGCATTTTAATAAAAGCAAGAGGTAAAAAGGTTCTCTCTTTCGTAATATTTTCTCTTACTAATGTTTCTCTCAAAATTGCAGATTTGCCAAATATAGATTTACACTTGTTTTTGGCGAATTTTAAATTATTTAATAAATAATGAAAAAGGGAACAAAAGAGTACTACGTATGTGAGACAAAATAATGTACAAAGGGGGCATTGGGGTAGAAAGTGTACAAATAGTGTACATTAAAAAAATAGTTTACAAGAGTCTAATGGTCACCGTATTTATCATCGATAAGTAGCACTTTACGCGGCATTTGATTCTTTAAAAGGTGCAAAACATGTCGATATACACAAATAAACATATGCAAGTATCAGACCCATTTGCAAATTTATACCCCCTGGCAGACCATTAGATCCCCATTCCCAGTCAATGACTTTTATTTAAAAAAAATCCAAACGGATCTTCGGACGGCTTTTAATAAATATTTTCCTATATTTCTAATAGCGAAAAGGGCGCATCACTTTCACATTATGTCCGAAATATACCTTCCGTTGATAAATATCGTTATATGGTATTGATTGATATTCAGCACTTATTAAAATTCTATCAGCATTGGACACATGTTCTTGTTCGCCTTAAAGCATCAAATAAAGCGGTGCGTAAAAATGTTACTAATATCTGTGAAATTAATTAAGATTGATCGATATAATTGCGTCTGCAGACATCACTGAAAGTTGACGCTTATAAAAAGGAAGAAAGGAAATTCAGGATGAAAGCTCCACGAATGTTGTCCTTTAGTCCCAAGACCATCATTAATGAAACGACACTGGGTACAATTCATTATGAATTTCTTATTGAAGGTATTTTATATATAAAGCACTATAAAAAATAACTGTTACTAATACGAATTTCGTTACAAATATCTTCCATAGGTTTAGAAGAACCATTTCCCACTGTTCAATTCAAGGCTGAACCAGTTGGTTGTAGTGATAAGGAGTTTGGGATTAATGCTCGAATTTGCGTGCCCTGGGCTCGTGGTTACGAGCGCCATGTACATTTAGCGTATGTATTTAGCCTAAGGTCGGGCCACACTACATTTTTACGGGTTTTTTTTTTCAAAAGCAATTTATTATTGCGAATGTATCAATTCAACAATAAACACCAGCAAACACTTGAAAATGTTCGACAAGAAAACTTTTGTGTGGTCTCAACTTAAATTATAGCTATTGAAATGTGTATAAACTAATACCAATACTCTTTAGACATGATTCCAAAGACAAACATATATATGTAAATGTCCCGTTTTCTTCTCCAAACGGCTACAATACCACACAGAATTCGGTATCACTGGAACTGTTCTTGAATCCGGGTTGTCGCTACAAAATAAGGTAAACATCCACCAAATTACAAGTAAATAGTATATTCATACAAATATTAATTTTCTACATTGACAGCTATCAATTGTCCATTGCTGGGACATCGTCTAAGATTGTACAAGAATTCTATCATTGGTTGCCGGCACATTTAACGGCTGTACTTTTTTTTGTGCTTCGAAATCAAATAGTCAAATTCCAAAAATCTGAAAAAACGCTATTTGTGAAGCCTTATGCAGGATTTTTCCAATGTAAATCACTTTACATTGTTACAGGTGAGAGACCATGGGAACTCAGTAAGACAGTAAAACAAATTTGTATGTCTTGCATTTAGCTTGTCGTCTGCTGAAAAAGATGTTGTTGCCCCTAAAATTTCTACCAATAACCACAGATCCAACAAATTATAGCTTCTACGTCCCCATTATCATACAAGGCACGGCGATAGTATTGTCGATTATTGCCGTTTTCACAATATGGACAATTTTGACTTTCCATGGCAATGTTCTTCATAAAATTGCACTTAAGTAGGTAACATTTATTTTTTCGTTTTGAACTGTTTTTGACTATTTTTCCATTGGAACACTATAAAATCCATATGAAGAGTGACCCGTATATCATCTGCTTCGTCGGATGTTTTGCTTAAAATTATATCAACTTTGCCATTGTCGTTTGGTGCCCTCTTCATATCGATTTCACTCGCAACATGTAGTGGCGTCGGACTCACATTGGCTTCCGTATTTTACTTCCTGATGGTAAGTGTTTGTTATGTTTACTTAAAAGGTAATTATGTGTATTATAGCTGCTTTCTTTTTTCACGTAGATCTCCAATGCCTATAAAGACTATCTAGAGAACTGGGCGTGGGATAAAGCTAAAGGGATTTTTAAAAAAATTCGACAGAAATATGAGAACAACAAAAAAGTTCCAAATCAAACTGGTGTTGTTCCACCCAATGAAGAATTATTGCCAATTAATGAACGTATAACAAGTCAACGAGATGTTGATGGCG
This sequence comes from Eudasyphora cyanicolor, assembly GCA_963930755.1. Lineage (NCBI taxonomy): Eukaryota > Metazoa > Arthropoda > Insecta > Diptera > Muscidae > Eudasyphora > Eudasyphora cyanicolor. The sequence goes on along the minus strand of OZ005736.1, from coordinate 250,666,979 downwards.
ACGATAATCAACTAGCAGTCCCAAGTGAGGAGGAAATTGTTGAAAGTGATAGCTACTTCGAAGGATTAGAAAACTTTGCATTCCATATAGCGATGTTGCTGCTTCTGGGGATAATGTCTGCATTGAACTTTGGCCTTAGTGTTGCCTGGATAAAATCTCATTAGTGAGTAGTAAAAGTTTATTGTAAAAAAAGTTAAATCTTATATTATGTATTTTCAGTCACGGCCACGTGAGCGAACACCTCCCAGATCCGTTCATTATACCCACTATCGTAACGCTGTGTTGCCTTAGTATATTGCTCCAACTTGAAGCTCCCCGCAAATCGTAAGTTGAACCTAAACTACAAATCGTCACGAGAAATTCGGAAGGGGTCTGGAAAATTTTACTTAAATGGTGATTCACAATGAAGCATTATTTATTTTCACATACAACATGATTTTTTTTACCATTACATTTACCAATGGAAAATTAACTTTTGGCAGTAGAATGCTACAAATGTACATTGGAGAAATTTACCATTATATATGTATCAGTAACTGAAGTTTTTCTGGCTAAGCTACATGTCTCTATATGTATAAATTTATTATATTTTCTTTTAGATCTGGCTATCGTTACGTTGCGTTTGTACTTTATGTATGTGCCTGTGGATGCGTTTTGTACTGTCAAGAACATATATATCGATTGAATTATTTGATAACGATCGTCTACCTGTGCGTGGCATTACAAGAAGTTATACAATGTATAATGAGGTATAAATCAAATCGATCTTTAAGCTGTTAACAGTATTACATTTTATGTCATTGTTTTGTTTTGTGTTTTTAGTCATCTGTAATAATTTTTTTTTATTGTGTTATGTTTTTAGATCTGCAATAAATAATTTTTTAATGTTACTACTTTTTTAACATTCCTTCATAATGCCTTATTTGTATGGGATTGCGGTATTTTCTGGTTGTGTTGGTTACATTATGCGAAGGGTGAGGTTGTTGTTCCACAAAGTTATGCGATATGCATATAACAGTGTTCGGCGGCTGGTTAGGCCGAGCCCCGAACGCAATCGGGTTTTCACACGTACACAACACGAACAGCATAACAAAGAGCACAAAAGTAAGAAAAAAATGTGTCAGTCGCTCATCAGCGTTCAACAAAGTAGGTTCATGTCGCTTTTTATCGGAAAGTTGGTACACTGAGATATTATACATATTTCCAAAGCGGAGCAAATATTGAGCATCAAAATGTGCAATCGGCATATGACAAAATGTGACAATTACATAAAAATATGCAATGAGAAATGCAGAAAAATAATGAACGCATATTTAAGTGTTACATATGGGAAAATATGGATCTCTATTGTAAATGTAAAATGTATTATGACCAAAAACACCTATAAAAATTTAATTTTGTAGATAGACATAAATATATCAGTAAAAATATTTAGTATATGAAGATCAAAATAAAATGAGTATATGACCAACGAAATTTACATACGACTGATTTGCCGTAATCAAAAAAAGTTGGACACTTTAGAATACGTGATGGTATTTTTTTATTATTTATTATTTTTATTTAATTAAAATATATTTTTCAATTCTTTTAAAATACAAACTTTGATTCGAATTTGCAACATTTGCGTTATTAAAACGTTCACACCAATTCATAGTCAGTAAAAAATAATTTTCCACTCTGTATAACACAGCACATAATAACAAAACCAACAATTTTGTTCAGTGCAAACACACCAATACAGGCACAATTTTGGCACGTTCTCTTTACGCCGAACACTGATATAATGTGAGGTGGCATAGTCACATTTCGCAATGTGTAAAGCCCTCCATAAACGAGACCTGCCGCAGTAACGGCAATATGTGTGTATTGGTGAGTTTGACACAACATGATCAATCACACACGTACACAAGGGGTTCATCCAAAGACAAATAGAATATAAGAAGCCATTCCCAAAGACAAATAGAATATAAGAAGACATTCCTTCCTGTAGCGAGTAATTGTCAGTTACCAACGAATAGGAATTTGATTCCAACGAGTGAGGTTTTTCGCGGATTTTCAGACCGTTTTTCCCGAATTTTTTGTAATTGTCACAATTAAAAAATTAATATTAATCGATAAGTGCAAAAAAAGTTCAATCAATGTTCTTCCTGTAGCGAGTAATTGTCAGTTACGAACGAATAAGAATTTGATTCAAACGAGTAAGGTTTTTCGCGGATTTTCAGACCGTTTTTCCCGAATTTTTTGTAATTGTCTCAATTAAAAAATTAATATTAATCGATAAGTGCAAAAAAAGTTCAATCAATGTTCGCGGAATACTGTTTTTTCGCGTGTGACAGTTCATTCCTATTCGTTCGTAACTGATAGATTTTGACGTTTCGGCCTGAAGGAATGTCTTCTTATATTCTATTTGTCTTTGGACATTCATTCAGGCCGAAACGTCAAAATCTATCAGTTACGAACGAATAGGAATGAACTGTCACACGCGAAAAAACAGTATTCCGCGAACATTGATTGAAATGCGACATGACGATTTTTGACCTGAAATGACGATTTCTTATGATATGAAAAAATTAAGGAAAACTTAATACATTTTTCTTATGTTACGGTTTTTTTATAATTCGAGATGTAATTTATGTTTTTAAAATTATGAATGGTAGAAAAATTCTAAAATATTATGGATGATCAATAAAACAAATAAAGTTGCTCATAGATCCGATCGCATTCAATGACATAACATGCAAAATATGTGTAATTTTTTAAAATGAAAAATTGGTAGAGGAAATTGTAGAAAACATTTTTATGCAAAGGAAGGTCTATGTAAAGCTTGTATATAATACATAATTCAATAAAACGCATATTATCTTATTTCAGCCCAATTTGTGTTTATTCCAAAAAGACAAATCGGATGAGGCATTTGCATAGGAATGATAATTATTTACTTTGTTTTTATAATGGCTAACTAACAGATTGGGTTCTAAAAAATTACGAGTTTCTTAAAAATATTAAAAAAAAAAATTTAATAAAAAATTTAAATTCTGATTCATCTACTTCGAAGTACATATCTGGTAAATTTCAACAAATCGGAGAGAGTAGAGAAAACCGGAATTACTCAGAAATCTAACAAAAATTTAATTTTCTCATTCATCATCTTTTTTCTCAAGGAGTTGAAGAGGAACAATTATGAAACTTTTTGGAGTTATTAATGACAATATAATCTAAATATGTAAAATAAAAAAAAAATAGAGGTTTAGTTTTTCTTAAAATTTAGTTTTAATTTTTATTTTAAATTAAATAAAATGTATCGTGTACTTTTTGAAGAACTTAATCTGTTAATAAACCAAAACAATTTTTTTTTAAAAACCGGATTCTTGTTTGCGCCCTATCGGGAAAATTTCATCAAAATCGGAGAGAAGGACCAACATTTGTATGATCGCTTCACATGGAATTACTCATATATTCATATATGTCTCTGATATATGCCCTTCGCTTGAAAAAACTCAAAAGCTGTATGTAACTGGTCGATTTTTGTGTTGACGATTTCGAAAAATTATTTTGACGATTTTTGTGCCCGCATTTTGACGATTTTCGGTCAAATTCGTCTGGCAACACTGCACCTCCCACTCCTCGAACGTGGGAAGTATTGCGTCTAAGGGCCATTAACAATAAATAAATAAACTAGGGTTAAGACCTAACTATCGGTTATAGCTGACAAATTCCATACAATTTAACTTTCGTTAGCTCTAACGCTCGGTTATTTCGTTTTGTGTTAATGGGGGAAAAAGATTTATTTAACAGGATGTATAGTTTCCTATAGCAACTAGGATGTGTTCTGAGAGAGTGTTGAATGGGAGCTTAATACAGAGTTTGAAGGTTGTTTGTGATATAAGATGTCTACCATCTTATATCACAAACATCGTAACGTTTATCATTTGCCAGAGTACATCAACCTGACCTGTACAATTGTAAACTTCATTTCTCTCTTTAATTTCATTTGCATACTGACATTAAGCAAATATTCCTAAAAAAGTTCAAATTTCATCCATGAATTTTTATTGTTGTGGATATTCGACGGAAACGGTCCTAACTTTTTTACAACATCTTGGTTTAGATGGTTTACCAATTAGTAGTGGTCTTGTAACTCATGTTAGAACATAAAAGAACGGTGACTCATTCATTCGGTATTTTAACCACTACAATCAATATTTTTAAGACGGTGTAGGTATTCATTTCTCAAAAATCATTTCATTTTATAATCGATTCTATCCTTCTAATGCTAGCAGATGATTTGGACAAATCCATTGATACAGCGATCGTAATTGCTTTTCCGTTAATTGAAATACCCTCAATTGAAACGTTTATGCTATTGCTACGTTCACAATCAGCTTTTTTAAATTTTCTCTGTAAGATATATTGAAATGTCTGTTTTTAAAAATTCATTGATAATTTTAAGTTGTCGCTATTACTCAGTATCTTAATATTTCGTTTAGTCTTGGTGACTTCTGGGACGATGTTGTTTGTCAGACTGGCAATGATTTTTAAATGTTAAAAAAACGCTTACCAAATCTAATGCAACGAAAATTTTTATCAAACGTTACTTTTTAAGATTTCCCTTAAGTCAAACATACAAAAAGTCGCACACTGATATACAATAATCCATTTTAATCCTGCTTGTAGAGGTAAGACTAGAAAAAAATCACACTTATAGAGGAAAAATATGAAAAAACATGTCTCACTTAAAGAGGTCCACTTTCTCACATAAAGATTTATTTTGTTTGAAGTGTGCATGGGTCCAAAAAAATATTCTCTCATAAAGAGGATTCCCACTTAAGCAGGGTCCACTTGTCCGGGTTCGACTGTAGTATGGTTTTAGCTTTGAGTTTTATAAGATACTTCTAAAAGGACAAAAACAACATCCAAATTTTTGATAGCGCTAGAACTAACCACAGGCCGAAAAATGTATACGTGTGTAGGCTCTGACTTATAAATACAACACACGTGCCTATGTGTGTGCAAAATTGCAGCTTTCTAACTCTTATAGGAGCCTAAGTGGTCAAGTGGTCGTAAATCACAAATACACATACATGGACCATACATACATAAAAACCTTGCCATTGACGTAACATTTCATGGGAAAATTACTGAAACTAAATCGGTTCACGCAATACAAAGAAAATTGAACTTATTTATCGGGTCTGTTCTGTAGCAAGGTGATTTGATATCACGGTGATTTTAAAATCACCGGCGACTTAATATCAATGTTGGAGCTCGAAATCGGCCGTTTTATTATTCATAGCCTCCCAAAAAAGATTGTTCGAATTATGTTCGGATGATTTCGAACTCCAAAAGTGATTTTAAGTTGCTGGTGATTTTAAAATCACCGTGATATCAAATCGCCGTGATTACAGAACAGACCCGTATATATGTATATAATATATATTGTACTTAAGTTTTTGCGTGTACGAGGGTTGCTATATATATTTCTGGCCTAGGCAACACTAAGTGTTGACTGGCGCCATCTGACATTTCCATTGGAAAGTTAGACATTTTTACTTACGACCATCATTTCTGTTGTTTACAGTGACTTTAAAAAATCAATTTGGCAAAAAATGGAATTAACTCGTGAACATTTTCGTGCGATCATTTTTCACAACTTTTGACGTGGATTATCACGACAAGAGTGCATCGATGAACTTAAATCTTTGTATGGCGATGAACACCATCCTATAGCACTGTGAAAAACTGGTTTAATGAATTCAATCGTGGCCGACGCTCGCTCAAAGAAAGCTTTCCAAAAACGGCCGTTGTGCCAGAGAACATTGATGCCGTGCGTGAACTGATAATGCAAGATCGTCATGTGACATACCGTGAGATAGATACATCCTTGGGCATTTCTTCCACCAGCATACATTCGATATTGCATGAACACCTGGCCGTAAAAAAGGTTTGTTCTCGTTGGATCCCGCACAATTTGACAATCGCTCAAAAAAAGGCTCGTGTCGATTGAAACAAAACAGCAATCGACCGTGGGGCCTTCGAAGACGAGCTAAATCCAACGAAAGTTGTTCGTGGACGAAGCACTTCGAAGCAAATGGTCGCCTGTTTCTTGACAAAACTGGTCATGTGGCTACTTTTCCGCTTGAGTAACGTAGGACGGTCAATTCTGAGTGGTACACCACAATTTGTTGGCCTGAAGTCTTCGGAAAAATTCGAAAAGCGAGAATTTGGGTTATATGTGCGGGACTGCTACCAGATATATCTACACAAAATTACAGCTCTCTCGCTAATAAATTGTGCAAGATATCTCAATTTCAAAATTTGGCTTATATGGGTGGGTTCACGCCCATTGGTCCGATCCAGCCCATTTTTTGACCAATTACGCAGACTGCCCTGATACATATACACAAAATTACAGAACTCTCGCTAATAAATTTCGGAAAATATTTCAATTTCAAAATTTCGCTTATATGGGCGGGGCCACGCCCATAGGTCCGATTCCACCAATTTTTGGAAAATTCACATGATCTGCCACTAAATGTATACACCAAAAATTTCAGCACCCTAGCTAAATTTTTTCTCAATATCTAAATTTGACCCATGCGGGCGGGTACACGCCCACTTCATATATCGAAAATTCTAGTACCATATTTTCACCACCCCCACTCATGTACATACTGTGAAAATTTCAAGAAGATCCGTCCAGCCATTTAGGCGTCTATACGGAACAAACAAACAAACCCACAAACAGACACTCTCTTTTATATATATAGATAGATCGTGTCCAAACCTATTTTCTTTCAATTCAAACGTATACAAATGAAGATTTTCCCATATATATATATATATCATATATAATTATATATTACGAGATATTTAATTTTTTAGTCGAAATGTTTCTAAGGCTCTAAATCAAATCAACGTTTCTTGAATAAAAATAGGTATTTTCGTATATTTTAGAATACTTGACTCAATATGAGTAAGTCATTATTTGTTTATTGCATGTAATGCAGAGGGTAATGATATGACATTACCTGATATTGCATGTGGTAATGATATATTCTTACCAAGTTTTTGCTGGGTATATGTATTGTTCCAATGAAGGACTCGAGAAGAGAAAATGTATGATTAGACAAATGTGTGTTGGACCGCCCACACAATTTGGAGGTTAAAAATTCAATGTTTCGAATACTATTGCAGTAACAGCCTCGAATTTCGGTATATGTGAACTTGGTTATAGTGTTTAATCTAGTGCGAAAATAAATGTAAAATTGAAACACTTCGAATATAATTGCAGGGCCAGATTGAAAATGTGCAAATGTTCTTGGTAATGCTATGAGGCGTCAAGGAAATAGTACCCGGGATCAGGCCACTAAACGTGACATTATAACCTCATTTTGATAACCTGATACCAATAGTTCCGATGAGTCTTCAAATTTTATGTGGATGTATTTGACAGCAATGTGAGTGACGTTGCAGGCGTCCATCGATAAGACTCGAATACATACTGAGAACCTAATATAGAGAACTTTGGTTCCACGCTAAAGCAGCCTCAGCGGCTCTATTGATGCGCCTGTCCACAGGTGCAGTAGACATCGTCCTGATACAGGAGCCCTACGCAGTGGGAGGAAGGGTGTGCGGTATCAGGACATCCAACTTTAAACTGCTTGTGGCCAACTGTGAAGGCACATCCAAGAACCTGCATTTTGGCCAGGAAAGATCTAAGTATCTTTCTCCTGGCAAATTTAAGTGGTAAAGACCAAACATCTGCTAGTCTGGAGATCGGTAATCGCATATATTGGGTGGTCTCCAGTTACTTGCCTTATGAAGCTGTAGTACCGACTGCTCTATTCAGGGAAGTAGTAGAAGAAGCAACATCTGACGAGGTCGAGCTGATTGTTGGCGCAGACACGAACGCTCATCATACTATCTGGGGTAGTAACGATATAAACAATAGGGGTGATTCGCTTCTTGACTTTATTCTAACTACCAACCTAAGTATTTGTAACATAGGTAATAAACCGACCTTTACAATTAAAGACAGACAAGAAGTACTCGACGTAACGTTTGCTACTGACCGGCTGTCAGACAAAATTATTGGGTGGAATGTACTGGACGACCACTCATTCTCAGATCACCATTGAGTTCAAACTCGCTGAAAAAGCACCTGAACCTGCCGTCCACAGAAATGTGAGAAAGACAAAGTGGCACCTGTACGAAAAGAATTTCAAGAAAGTCCTCAACTCCAAACTTCTGTACGAACCGAATGACAAAGCCGGTCTTGATCATCTGGTCGAGCATATCACCACATCATTCAATAGTTCCCTTGAAGAAGCCTGTCCAAAAACAAGGTACAAGGGTAAAACTAAACCCCAATGGTGGACTTCTGAGCTAACGGCTATGAAAAAGACCTGCAACAAGCTATTCAACAAGGCTAAATCTACAGGGGTCGCTAATGTTTGGGATGCCTATAAAGAGCAACTCAAGATCTATAAGAAGGAGCTTAGAAAGGCGTAAAGACGCTCTTGGTATACCTTCTGTGGCGAAGTGGAAAAGGTCTCCGACGTCGCAAGGCTGAGGAAAATATTATCAGCTTCAACCTGTACAGTGGGTTACTTGCAGGATGAGGCAAATACTTGGACCAAAAACAGCGAGCAGTCGCTCAATGTACTGCTCGACACACATTTCCCGGGGAACTCTCTAACAGAACCAGAGGATCAGCAGGACCAACAAGAGTGCGAGTGGACTGCGAGCGTCGCTAGCTTGTTGACTGAGAGATCCAGAATAAGCTGGGCTATTAATAGCTTTGAGCCCTTCAAGTCACCTGGACCAGACGGCATCACTCCAGCAGAAATGCAGAAAATGTTGAAATACATTATCCCCTGGCTGGAGAAAATTTATGTAGGCTGTATCAGGCTTTCATACATCCCGAATCGATGGAGGGATACCAAAGTGGCATTCATACCAAAAGCGGGGAAGATATCACACACTAGGCCAAAAGACTTCGGACCAATTAGCCTATCCTCCTTCCTATTGAAAGGTCTGGAAAGACTTTTAGATTATTTCATTAGGGAAAACCTGGATACAAAACTCCTGTCAGTGAACCAACATGCTTACAATAAGGGGAAGTCTACAGAATCAGCCCTGCACGAACTTGTGAGCACTATCGAATCGTCCCTGCATTTCAAGGAATTCACCATGGTGGCATTTCTTGACATAGAAGGGGCTTTTAACAACATTCACTCAGATGCAGTAATTGCGGCACTGTCACATCTTAATGTTAACTCTAGTTTGATTAGACTAATTCAAAGTCTGCTCAACAGAAGACGCATAACAGCATGTCTTGGGTCCACAACTCTAACAAGGTTTGTAAACAGAGGGACCCCACAAGGAGGAGTACTGTCTCCACTAATTTGGAACCTAGCGGTGAATGAAATCCTGCTAGATCTAGAACATTGTGGCTGCAAGGTCGTGGCATATGCGGACGACGTTGCAATCGCAGTGAGTGGCAAATTCGAAAACGTCCTCCGAGACATTCTACAGGTGGCTCTGAACAAATTGGCTAGATGGGCCAGAAGCAGCGGTTTGGGCATAAACCCAAACAAGACAGAATTGGTTCTCTTTACTAGGATGAATAAAGTCCCACATGTGCACCCTCCACCTCGGATAAATGGAACAGATCTAGTCTTTTCTGAAAGTGCAAAATTTTTAGGAATAATTCTAGATAGAAAACTGTTATTTAGACTTAATGTATTGGAACGTGTAAGGAAGGCTAACGTCGCATTATATTCCTCCAAAAAGGCTGTAGGGTCGCGGTGGGGCTTCTCTCCTAAAATCGTCCACTGGATATATATAGCAGTAGTTCGTCCTATACTGCTATACGGCATTGTGATATGGTGTACGGCAACTGACAAACTAACCATCACCAACCTACTAACAAAGGTTCAGAGAACTGCCTGCCTGAGCATAAGCGGAGCCTTAAGGACTACAGCGACCGAGTCTCTACAAGCCCTACTCCATATACTGCCGATTAATATTGTGGCGAGAGAAGTTGCAACCAAAGCGGCAATAAGATTAACCTGCCTATCAATGTGGAGGTACAAAAACTACGGTCACATGAGAATATCAAAGTGTAGTGCTATGGTAACCGACCGAGTGGACTATATACCAACGGTGTACACCTTCGAGAGAAATTACATCACTATGATTCCCGCGAGAGATGAATGGGTTGGAAGAAAACCAGGTAATAGAAACCATCTCCACTTTTACACGGATGGTTCGAAGCTTGATGAAAAGGTTAGCTTCGGAGTACACTGTGCAGAGCTTAGATTGGATATAGCTCACAGACTACCAGATACCTGCAGTGTCTATCAAGCCGAAATAATGGCAATATGGGAAGTAGCGAAGTGGCTGAGTCGCAACATAGTAACCAACACTGGCGTTGTCATTTACTCGGACAGCCAGGCTGCCATCAATTCTCTGGAGGCAACATCCCTAAATTCACAAACAGCCCTCGACTGCCGCAGATTTCTTAACGAGATGGCTGAGCAGTTTAACATACACCTCATATGGGTGCCTGGGCATAGGGATATCCCGGGGAACTGCAAAGCCGATGAACTTGCTAGGAAAGGGACGACATTACAAATTCTCGAAGAATTTGCATATATTGGTGCGCCACTATCCACGTGCAAGCTTTGGCTTAGGCAAGAGGCAATCAGGCAGTCCAACGAAAGATGGACAGAAATCGGCACCTGCAGAGTAGCTAGACAAATCTGGCCAAGGTATGACCTGAGAAGGTCAAAATATCTCCTCGCACTAGAGAGGAAACGATTGTCTACGTTAGTATCAGTTCTGACGGGACACTGCTTGATCGGCGAACACGCCAAAAGATTGGGTATTGACTCTAATGACTTCTGCAGAAGCTGTGGAGATGAGGAAGAAGTGGAGAGCATTGAGCACTTGCTATGCGACTGTCCCGCTCTGAGTAAACGACGACTGGACATACTGGGGTCGGCTTTTCTAGGCAGCCTAACAGATCTTTCCAGTACCGATATTCGTAATATCGACAAATTTGTATATCAAACAGGTTGGTTTCGATGAGGGGCATTTCAGCCCGTGGTAACACTAGGGACCTAAACTGGTCTATGTGAGCTTGTATAAAAAAGTACGGCTGCCACCCTAACCTAACCTTGGTTCCAATCATCTTGAAGTTTGAGGTGGGTGCTTTTGATAGAACACTACATTATCTAATAACCAGTAAGGAAAGGCAGAATGTAGGGCGGGGCCGACTATATAATACCCTACACCTCCCTAACAATGCGATAAGAGTCATTGCGATAATAATTTGGAATAATTGGTAATTGAGTAAGAACATATATATGTAGATATATATTTAATTCTGAACCGATAATCGCTAAATTAAGCAATGTTCGTTCCTAAATTGAGAAACATCTTTCTGGAGAATTTTGTAATGATCGGAAGTAAAGTACAACTTCTATAGAGCTTTGTAACCAAATCAGGAGGAACATATATATTAATTTGAATCGATTTTCCCTGAATACTCATTCATGTAAAATAGAAACCTCTTTCTGTCGAATTTCGTACTGATCGAATATAAAATACAGTCTCTACAGCGCTTAGATGTCAAATCGGGGGTAACATATATATGGGGACTATATCTAAATCTGAACCGATTTTCTCCGAATTGGCAGTATTCCTTCATGTAATAATAAACCTCTTTCTGCCGAATTTCGCTGTGATCGGATATAAAATACAGTTTCTACAGCGCTTGAATTTCAAATCGGGGGTAACATACATATGGGGGCTATATCTAAATCTGAACCGATTTTCTCCGAATTGGCAGTATTCCTTCATGTAATAATAAATCTCTTTCTGCCGAATTTCGCTCTGATCGGATATAAAATACAGTTTCTACAGTATGTTTTCATAAACATATTGAGACAACCCGCGAAAAAGCCATTAAGTCATTGCGTGCGCTGTGGCCTTTTTTGAATAGACGATCATTATATAAATTTTAAAAATAAAAATTTGATCTACTAATGTGTCATAAGACCTATTCTGACAAATGCATCAAATGGTATAAAGCAGCCAAATCTCACATTAAAAAGATGCAAATCATCCAGAACAAATGCTTAAAGATGATTACTAATAAGCATTGGAGATTTCCTACAAGCTTATTACACGTGGAAACTGGGTATGAGATGCTGCTAAATTCCATTCATAGACTAAATATTTTTTACAAAGATTGAGAATTCTTCTTATTCTATGATAAGAGAACCACAGTAGATTGTAAGAGAATATCATCAAATTGAAAACTATTTGTATTATAAGGGATTATTTTACTAATAAACTAATTATATGCAAAACTATTTTCTCCTAATATTTGACTAAATATATTGTAATTAAATAAAGGTTTTTACTCTTTTTTCCTTTAAATTCGTCATTCGTAAACAAAGTAGATCATATTATTAAAATAGCCTTACATGTTGAAATATCGTAAGATAATATCTCATAAATGCAATTGTACACATTTAAACCCATATTGTTGTCTGGATGAATAAAGAAAAATTAAAAAAAAAAATATGAAATAAACAAATAATTTTGAAGGGAAGTCATCTACAAATCTCAGAATATACATATTTTGAGCCTCCAATCGAACAAGATTCCATTGGACCGCACAGAGTTCATTCATCATCGAGTTTCAAACCAGCACCTCTTAGTTTATGCGCGTTCGTTAATATGTCGTTCAAATATTCATCGACTGACGCAAAATCGTTGAGTGTAGCCGAACAGAACCTCTGTATTATGCCGACACGTCTTACCAAACCAAAATCTGCGAAAATATCATCCAAAGTATCCCATATTTCTTTGGGAATATGCGGATATATGTATGTATACATTTGCTCATTAGCAGAATGAGCTCCGCACGGGCCTGGATTTTCTTCTCTTCCTTTGATTAGGTTCCTTCCACGGATGTCCATTATTACTCATTGCCATTACGAATGTTTTATAATTACGGTCACACAAGCACACGCTCAGGCCCCTAATCTGTTAAAAGGCGTGTTTTGTATTTGAAAACAAGCAAAAGAAGTGAAAAATTTATTTTTCAATACACAAATGATAAGTATAATATAAAATGTTTTTCAATGACTATGTGATACAAAATTAATGTACACAAACAACGTATATTTCTTTTGCAGAAGCTGTGGAGACGAAGAGTATGAGGAATCAATAGAACACCTTATGTGTCTGTGCCCAGCTCTCCCCTGCAGCCAAAATAATTTTTAGTTGCGTATTGAACCAGTCATAAACTAGTTGCGATGTGACCTATGCAAACCCATTCGCATCTCTGCCTGCAAAAACGGTTATCTGAGCTGTTTTATAGTACTTGCTTGGTACCTACATGGTGGTTGCAGACAGTGTTGCCACTACAATAATTTTTTTTCTACCAAAATTGTCTAAAATTTCTACCAAAATCGTTTGAAATATTCCATTTTTTAATCTACGAAAAACATATGCATAAATTGTTATTGTAAGGTATTATTAATATTTAAATAAAACTTTGAATTAAATTTTTTTTATTTGGTTTCCTATTCTAATAATCACTTGAAGAAGGTTTTTTATTTTCCGATTCTGATTGCTCTTTCAATTAAGTTATTATAATTTTTTTTGGTCCAGATGTTTGTAACGCATTAAAATACTAGACCCAGAGCTAGAACCACCTTACAGTATATAGACTCAAAATCACCGGCTGATTCGATCTAGCGATGTAAACTTTTTAATCAAAGTACTGGTCGCAATTCTGGACAAAATCCTGATGAGTTATGGCACGGACAATATTTTTGCAACGAGGACGAACGGTATAGAATTTCAGACTTAGATATAGCTCCCATATATTTGACATCATAGCGCGATAGAACTAGTATTTTACATCGTACACTACTAGATTTGGCACAAATGAACATTGTAAATTTTGAACGAAATTGGTTCTGAATTAGATATAGCCCCCATATATACGTTCCTTTCGATTTGGTATCGATGTGCTATATATAGAATATAGAGAAGAGATTCTTTCGGTTGAGATTTAAATATAGCCCTACATATATATTCCTTCCGATTTTTTATCAACGTGCTATAGAAACTTTATTTAACATCCGATAGTTATGGATTTTGACAGAGAAGTTTATTGCTACAGAAACTAACTTTGACAAGTGTGAAAAAAATCGGTTCAGATTTATATATAGCCCCCATAAACCCGTATATGTTCCTTCCAATTCGGGATTAATGAGTTTAGATGCTTTCTTTAACATCCGATCGTTATGAAATTAAGTACACTCAAAGAATTTTGTGAGTATCATTAGCAAAAATGTTTGTTGTTTCAACAGTCTGTGTCTGCTGAAAAAGGGAAAGCAGACTTCGTCTGTTATTTTAGCAACCCTATGGTTGTTATTTTAGCACATAAATTTGCCTGCTACTGCAGCAAACTAGAACAGTCATTTTAGCAAACAATTTTGCTATTATTTAACAGAAAAAAGCGGCTGGGAGAACAAACTATTTTTGTTATTCTAGCATACGTTTCTTTCTTTTTTATTTTAATAAAAGAAATACAAATTTTATAATTTCCTGATATTTGAGAAGAGTATATCAACCAGGACTCCAACCTGAAGTTATTCAGCCCATGTATTGATAAGGGTTTCGAACTGTGAAATCTGTATGTATGCTTGATCTAAAAATATAAATGAAAAATAAATCATTTAATAAAATTGAATAGCAATAGGAGCATCTACAAACAATACTTACCGGTCACTGGCATTAACAATTATCTTTTTTTTTGTCCGAAGGATAAATATAAAGAACATAAATCGTACGACATCGACGCGAACTCAGTCAACATTGGTCAATGTGTTGGGTTTACCCTATAGACACGGTATCTAATTGTACATGTCCAGAGCCATATCCTTGGGCAAAATGATCTTATCCATGGATTACATCCAAATTAGACTAACTTATCCTGAGTGTTTTGGAGCCAAAAGGTTGCTTCGTGATTCGGATATTAGCGACCATCGTTGGAACATATATAGTAAATAATCAATGTTGCCATTTCGGTAAACAAATCACAAAATGGGAAAAAATACGAGTTGTTGCAGGTATTATCATTAGGGTCACACTTCCAAGAGTTGTATGCGATTTGGAAAAGTAGACAAGGAAATAAATGGTTAGTCCATCCATGACACAAGTTATCTGAATTTATACATTGTAGTTGCTACGAAATTTCAGATCATCTTTTATACCCGTATTTTAATAGGACACTGCTTGGTGAGAATCTTGAAAACAAACAGAAATAAGTCTTATAATCATAGTACATTTAATTTTCAATTTGTGTACGCTTACCTGTTGCGTCTTGATTAATTGATAACATGGTCCTTTATGTGCATTTGTGTACGCTTGATCAAAAAATATAAATCATTTAGAAAATTAAATAGGAGCATCTACACACAATACTTACCGGTCACTGGCATTAAACTATCTTCTTATTGTCCGAATGATAACAATAAAGAACATACATCGTACGACCTTTGGTTATATTTGATGTTCTCCAAGACCGTATGATGATCAGTGACTCCTACGCGTTAGCCAATTGGGTTCACCCTATATACACGGTAATTGTACATGTCCAGAGCCATAGAGCTTGCTGAGAATCATGAAACCAACCAGAAATAAGACTTACACAATCATAGAGAAATTTGCAATTTGTGTACGCTTACCTGTTGCAACTTGATTAATTGATCCTCCAAGGCATGCACAATTTCGCCTTTTTTTCTTTAGCCATTTGTAAGTGTTGTCGAAGCTGTCCCGGAACCGTTTTACTTATTAAAATCATTTGCATTATCTTCGCGGAATGCTTTTTTAATGCGAATTAACAAACAGAACGAAAATTTCAATCCAATTCAATTTGTTCGGCGTAAAATATTTTATTCTTCAAAGGGTGTTACTAAATAGCCGGCGTCGGCGCACGATGTCTGTCAAAGAGGCAATCTTGAATGCTAGTGAAAGCGTATTACGTCTGTCAATATTTTTTGATAAGCGAAATAAACATTTTATATGAGATTTTGTTATCTGCACAAATATGAATATATGTGTAACTTATCGCAAGCACATTTTAATGGAAAAAATTGGTTTCAGTGGTAAGGAATATAAATTAAACGCCGCTTTTTTAATGGGACGAACATAGACACCTCAACACACCCGGTAATTCTGCGTCTCTCTCTGTCAAACTTTGACACTTGCTTGGAAAAAGTTGCCGGGTGTGAATCTGGACATAGAGGCATACGGAAGATAATGTTCAGATTCACACTCGGCAACTTTTCCAAGCAAGTGTCAAAGTTTGTAGGAGAGAGCTCTTTCCGCCCGCCTCTCTCTCCATCAAACTTTGACACTTGCTTGGAAAAAGTTGCCGAGTGTGAATCTGAACATTATCTTCCGTATGCTTCTATATCGAGATTCACACCCGGCAACTTTTTCCAAGCAAGTGTCAAAGTTTGACAGAGAGAGACGCAGAATTACCGGGTGTGTTGAGGTGTCTATGTTCGTCCTAATTTACACGAGGCAATTTTATCAGCGGTTTAATGGTGTTTGTAGGGGAGGCAGTTGGTTCAATCTCGTACTCGATTGAACGTTTTGTTTTTTATTCGAACTTTGAAACAACAACAATACACACAGGAATAGCCGTGGAAACCGTATAAAAATCGTCTTTGCACAGAATGATAAAATCTTGCGAAATTTTCTCTTAATACTCACCCTAAGTCTTTAGGAATTCTCTCGTTTTTTAACTTTTTTTGCATACACAATACTTAGTCCTAGATCACACGAGGCAATTTCTTCCAAGCGGAAAGTGCTCTGTATCTTTCCTACAAACTTTGACACTTGCTTGAAATAAAATTGCCTTGTGTGAATCAGACTTTATAAACATTTTTACAAATCGCACATAAAATATTAATGTTTAGCTTTGGTTTCATTAAAATATACAAATTAGAAACTAAAATCTAAACACAAGAGATTAATTTTAATTGTATGTCCGGAACTAAGATTTTGAAATCGTCAAATCATATTCGTTATCGATTTGTGTTTTACTTTTTGCATTTTTAATCGACTCCTATTTCCAATATTTTTAAAATCCAATGAAAAAATAAAAATATTGAGAACCGTAACTCGAAAACAGATATCGCCGAATAATTATTTATTTTTTTTTTAAATATACTTTTCTTATCTCACGAATGACCTTAACCTTTTTGATTTTCAGTGGTAGTTGAACTTTATGTAAATTATTGCAACTTTTGTCTTATTTTCACATATTTTGATTAACAGCAAAAATTTTCAGCAAACTGCAAATTTTTCAGCAGTGCGTTTGCTAATGCAAAACTGCAAACTTTTTGCTATTACAGCAGAAAATGTGCTGTGTTAGCAGAAAAAATGGTTGCTAAAAATTAGCAGACGTTGTTTGTTATTAACAGCAAACAAATTTTTTTGGGTGTAGATAACGTTAGGTAGAACGTTGGAGTTCAAATTCAATATTCAGAATCACAATATGTTTGCTTATTCTGCTCGAACAAAAGTGGTCATATAGTTGAGATTTAAATATAGCCCTACATATATATTCCTTCCGATTTTTTATCAACGTGCTATAGAAACTTTATTTAACATCCGATAGTTATGAATTTTGACAGAGAAGTTTATTGCTACAGAAACTAACTTTGACAAGGTTGAAGAAAATCGGTTCAGATTTATATATAGCCCCCATATACCCGTATATGTTCCTTCCAATTCGGGATTAATGAGTTTAGATGCTTTCTTTAACATCCGATCGTTATGAAATTAAGTAGATAACGTTAGGTAGAACGTTGGAGTTCAAATTTAATATTCAGAATCGCAATATGTTTGCTTATTCTGCTCGAACAAAAGTGGTCATATAGTCGGCTCAACCCGACTTTAGCCTTTATATAGTTGTTCACCTTTGTTTTATAATCTTACTTCTCCATTCTGTTCAATTCACATTTTTTCAAGTTTTTATATTAAACTTGTTTGACAAAAGAATTTGGATAATTAGGTCGTCAACAGTCAGCGATATTACTTATTATTTGTATCGGGCAATTGCTGCAAAACCATAGAAATTTAATACACGAATTTAGCCAAAACTTCTATAAAAAATATTTTGAGGAGCGTTAAATCTACCAAATTTACATCGATCCTTCCATTCTACCAGACTAAAAAAATTCTACCAATTTTGGTAGAAAAACCCAAAAACGGCAACACTGGTTGCAGATGGACACGTTCGCTTTACAAGCAAATACTTGCTTGGTGGTGGGAGAGTGACATGTGTCTCTCTCTACTGTACAGGCGAGAAAAAAGGATTTGGTGCAGTGAGCCAGAAATAGATAAATTTGGTACATTGGGGCAAAAATTGTTAAATATGGCACAGTGGGGAACACAAGTGTTAAATGTGGTCCCAGGGCGCGAAGAAATATCTTGCAGCATAAATTAAATATAAGATTGTTGTGCGAAAATTGAAATTTAGAGGCACAGTGGAGCAAAACGGTTTAATAACGGTGTGAGACATAAAGAATGAAATGGGTAATCGGAATGCGAGGCCAACTATCACAACATAAACCGGACATTCCGTGGAGCAAGAAGGTAAATATTAAATGGGGTATGGAAGGGGATCGAAAAGAGTTAAATATGACACAAGCGCGCGAAGGAAGCTCTTGGAATATTTTAATGAATACTTTAGTGACACAGTCCCAAGGTGCGATTGTAGTCTTACAACATAAAGAAAGGATAGGTAGCAAACATGGTTTTAAATTTTCCCAGAATGTGAAGGTAGCTATTGTAACAAAAATAAAACGGTTCAAAGAGCCATTATCTCCAAACTCCACTTCTGCTTGCGAGGAACATCCCTTCCTGAATTTGTTCAAATAATAACATTAATTTTGTTTAAGAAAATTGAGAAAGATAACTTTATGTGCACAATAAGAAAAAGAAACTGGAAGTTGTATAATAAATATTACGCCATGGTGAAGAAGCAACATCGTCAAAAAACAAATTTGTGGATCATATAACCCCTTTTTACCCACTGTACTATATTTAACAAAATTTCCCCCCCACTCCAGCATATTTAACTCGTTTGGCCCACTGTACCACATTTAAAACTTGTTTGCACCACAGTGCTTCTAAAAGCAAAACAAAAATTCAAATCTCCTCTTATCTCATATTTATGTACCAAAATTACTCTCGCTACCTGGAATCATATTTTTTCCTACGGTACCATATTAATTCCTTTTTGTTCCAATGTATCATATATAACAGCTCTTTGCCTCACTTTACCATTCTTAACAGTTTTTGCCCCACTGTACCATATATAACCCATTTTGCTCCAATGTACCATAGTTAACCTTTTTTGCCCCACTGTAACATATGTATTTAGAAAACCGTTTACACCCACTGTACCATATTTAACACCTTTTTGAGCTGTACAATATTTAACACTTTGTCGCACTGTACCGTAAGCAAAATATTTTTACCCCCTGTATCATATTATTTATTATCTCTCTTTCTATTTCAAGAGCGACTCTCGCATCATATTTTCCACTGTGCCCTTAAAATACATATTTCAATCCTAAGTCCTACGGACAGCTCTCGCATTAAATGTCACGATTCTAACTAGCCGTTTGAATTTTTCAAGGACACCACTTTCAAATCTTTTCGTCACACTGTGCCAAGGCCCCATACACCAACTTTCAAGATTCTAGCTCATGCAAATTGAATTTGGCCACGTAACCATATTTATCTATGTTCGAACTTCGAAAAATGTCTCATTCTTTCGAGTCTACGTCGAAGAGACACCCTAACATACAATTTCACAATTCTAGTTCTTGCCGAATAGATTTATTGGTGGCACCACATTTTTCCCTTTTTGTCCCACTGTGCGTTCAAAATTCCGGTCTATGTCCCAAGTACTACCATCCCACCAAATATCATGAATGTAAATACAGCCGTTTGGGCTGGGTCAATAAGTCAGCCACGCAATAATTTTATATATGAACGTATGTATATAGAAGTACTACTAGTGAATAAGTATTTTGGCTACCCTTATTTCCCAACCATTCCTTATTATATTTCTCTAAAAGTGAGGATATACTCCAGTCGCTTTATTCGACTGATACTCGTATATTTAATTTTCTCAATATAAGATTTTAAAAATATAGGTATAATAATTTGTTTTACTTGCGTTTTCAGAATCCATTTTGACAAAAGTCTAATTAAAATGTTTTTTATATTAATTTGTCCGTTGTCTGAATTACACTTGAAGTAGTACTGAAATAATGAGGAAACTCACATGTAGGCATATGTAAAACAGCAGAAGCAAACGAAAATTTACGGTTATTCGCATTAGTTACTATTCAATTGTTTCGAGTACATTCATCACAGTTCGAATATTTCAAATGTTCTCGACAACTTTTCAACTACTTACTGAAATGAGTGAAGTTCAGCTTAGTATTTGTTGTAACCAAACAGTTCAGTACAGTGTAGTTGTGTGATGTCATGACACTGCAGTGACCGGACCGATAAAGTTGGCTTCACTTCAGCATTCGTTTTGGTTGCGGTTCATACAGGTATGTACAGTATTCGTTTCTCATACTCTCTATGGTACGCGGTGAAACGAATATATTCATGCAGGGCTTTATTAGATATTAACTAGTACAGAATTGTAAACAAATGAACTAGCCTATGACAAGCCAATGTTAAAATCGATAGTTCGTTATATGAAAAAAGGACATGTACATATGATACTAGTGTGAAGTAAAAAGCAACTAGTATATTTCTATATCCAAACTAGTAATTTTGGCTGCAGGAATACAACCTTAGGTCTTATTTCTTGATCGGCCAACTTTTGAGCTTTTCAAACTGGTTCAACGGGACGAGAGATAACTTTAGTTTTCCCTTACGTCCCTGTGGTAACACAATGGTCTGTATAGTCAAAGAGAGTCTGCTTTAGCGGTTGTCATTCTTAATCTAACGAGACAAACGATAGCGACAAAAACTTACCATGCTTGTAGAAGAAGTACTAGAGAATTTACGTTTTAAGTTTGGTAACCCTATGGTATACAGGGGTGGAGTTTTTCGAACAATATTTTTTGTGTGGATTCTACAAACCGAGTCTACAAAAGGCTTTTACAGCTAAGAGTTATCTCGGATAGTTCCTGAGATATCTGCAACTGAATATTTTTGTTAATAAACAAATTCTTTAGCATAAACTTTTCTGCGTAAGCAACAAAAATGGATATATGAAACTTCAATACGATACCTACATCCTAAACTATGCTTAGTGCAAAAAGTTAGTTTTTCAGGACAGGCGGTGAAAGTTTGATGATTTTTATCCCCTCACCCAAAAGTGTAACACATCGAAGGAGTGACCTAAGACCCCAAGTATGTTCTGTGGATATCCGTTTCGGGTAATTTTAAGTCATTTGAGCAATGTCCGTCCGTACGTTCGTCTGTCTGTCTGTCTGCTGGCTGGTGCGCACGATAACTCTCGAAAGGATTACCCGATTGACTTCATATTTGGTATGCGGTAATATTTTACTCTATCTCCGGCTAAGTTCGAAGATGGGTCATATTGGTCCACTCCTTCTAGTACCTCCCCCACAAAGGGTTAACATTTAGTGAAATATTGATTCCTTAATAACTTCTATACTACTTACTCGAATCTTCTGAAATTCCACACATAGTAATAGTTTATTAGTCGCTTACACCTCAAGAAAAATGGGCGAAGTTGTCACGCCCCTTTTGGTGCCTCCCAAACAAATAGACCATTTTGCACCAAAAGTAAACAGCTTATAACTTTAATACCTGTACATAAAAATACTTGATATTTTGTACGGTGTAATGTTTTTACAGTATCTACACTCCGGTAAAAAATTGGCATTATTGTACGGCCCCTTTTGGTAGCTCCCACACAAATGGATAATTTTTCACCAACAGTTAACAGCTTATAACTTTAATACCAGTACATTAAAGTTATTAAATGCAATTTAACTTGATAATAATTTAATTATAACAAAAAATAAATATATTTACGGAAATTTTTTTGGGACTCAAGGTGAGGGGATTCATAAGTCGGTTTACCCGACTGAACTTTCTTACTTGTTTTAAATTTGTGTAGAATGTCTTTGTATTGGAAATCGAATGACCGATACTGTTTTATGAATAACTTTTGATTGGGTTGACGGATAAATACCAAACTTTGACTGAATATAATTTGGAATAGTAAGAACATAAAAAGGAATCTCCCTAAAACATGCTAAGTCGACTTTTTATTGTATGGCGTTATTACATTTCTGTCTGCATTTGATAATTGATTTTTTCATTCTTTTCTGGCCCTGTATTACCATTTTGTAATATCAGTGCAGGATGTACACCAACTTTTCGGAATTGATAACAAAATTTGTTATATGAGGTAAACAATTTCGGGCAGATGTACTCACAGAGACAAAAGTTAGGACCATATTAATTTATATTTTCAAAAAATAGGTATTTTTTGTGAACTATAGTATTTTAGAGATATAGAAAATTACTTATATTCCATGCCACGCTGCTCCAAATTACACATTTTTTTACGAAAAATTCAAAACATGGCCACATTTTCGACAATCGCAATGCTAGAATTTGAAAACCTATACCATTTTTTATGTGGACAAGCGTTTTGTAGCAATCTGTTGTCTGGCTAAGAAACGGCGGAATGATTTCCCTTTTTTATTTCCTCCCACTGTGCGTTTTTTGCCGTTAATCGATTGAAATGGGAAATCTAAATAAGCACAAAGTTATTAGCTTTGTCAACTCTGTCAAATGTGTGCCCGATTAACCATTATCGGAAAAAGGAACCCCTCTCTCCAAAAAAACACCCGAGGAAAACTGTCTCATTTTGGCTTAAAAGGCATGTTTTGCTCGGAACACTTCCGTGATCACAGTTGGCTAATGGTGCTGTACAAAATGAATTTGTATTGGTTTCAACTAGACTTTATTATCCGCTACATTCGGTAATAGTACATCTACAGTTAGTATTTAATTGAAATTAACAAGATATTTTTTATTCAGTTTAATTTTTTTTTTTGGTTTCGGTTTGCAAATTACATATTTACAGTTTCAAAGGGAGTTGGAAAAGGATATTTGTTATCGGAATAAAAGTAAAATTGCAATTGGGGTATTAAAATTTATTACTACTTATGTAGATACAAAACTACTTAAAATTAAATCTGTTAAATTGTTTAAACCACTTCACTTTACTTTATTTATCATAAAATGCTCTCTTATTTCTTTTTAGTTTTTTTGTTTGTTTTCATTTAATTATTTGTATTCGTGTGTATGTATAAAGAATATACTACGTACATAGATTAATATGTACGTATATGCTTCTATACATATGTAGGTATTTATGTATGTCTGCATGTATAGGAATATGTACATACATATCTAAATAGTAGGTTTTTTTATATATATAAATCTAGTGTTCTGTACATTTCTAGTCTTAGGAGTATTTTGTAAAAATTTATTGAAAATTGAAAACGGCCTCGATCAGGATAATCGACATTCGTTATCATCAAATTTCGGCTATCAACATCCTATCCATTCTCGTCATCGACTTCGTCCTTGTTTCGCATCGTTATAATGAAATTAATAATAAATTGTTATACTTATAGTTTGGCAACAGGTTAAATTCGTTGCATTTCCGAGTGCTTTTGGGTGCTTTCATTTGAAGTTCCATTTGTTCCAAAGAAAATGTTCTCATATTGGGACTGCAACCTGCAGTTAGGTGTCTGTATGTATTATTTATGAATGTAGTACTCTAAAGGAAGCATTGAGACTACGACATTGTTTTTGTTTTACTCTTAAAAATAAACTTAAAAAGCATTCCAGAACTCCTTGAAGGTTTCCAGAATGCGTACATAATAAATTTCACTATACACATCAATGTCGAAGTTCTCGGTTTTAAATATGTATCTGGAAGTAGAAAAGAATAAAAATTCGATGAATTAACGTTGACAAGGATTATGGGATGTATTACATAATTTTTAGGTGCAAATTTAATATATTCGAAACGAATAAACAGGCTACATATAACCATCTAATTTTCTAATTTCTTTATTGTTGCCATTGAAATTGGAACTGATAATAAGCATACGCACCAAACGCTTTAACTATACTTATACATAAAAACATTATAACATGATTCTTAAGAACAGTGTTTCTCACCAAGTTTTGGGTCACGGCCCAGCATACTCAGTTTTTTCGTAAATTGTTCGACCCTTTGTCATCTGTCATCTGTCAAAGTTTAATTTTATTATTGGTATTACAAATTACTGTACCCTTTCCGATTTGAAGTACTTTTTAAATGGTGAATTAAAAAAGAACCAATTAAGCGGAAAAAATATAAAAAATGGAACATCCAATAATTGTTGTGAAATAAATGCTATAAGAAATATAGTATTTTTTGTTTGATCTAAACTTTTTTGAGCCAACCAAAGGGATGTCACCTGCCATGCCATGCATTTCACTATTTTTATTAATTACAACATTAAGATTAAAGAATCCTCCAAAAAGATAGGGGTGCAGAATTATGCTGTTTTTAAATAAATATTTATTTGCTTATGTAATTATGGCATCCAATTTATTAATTTGTTTAATATTTGGAAAAAGAATATATATGTACATTTAATAAGAAATTATATTGAATATAAGAGCTATTGACGATCCTTATAACGCATGTTTGAAAAATAAATGTCGTGGAAACGGCGATAAATTAATATGTGTTTAAAAAAAGTTTGGTCGTTTTATGGCTTTTTTTTTTACAAAAAATACAATGAGAAGTGGATTCGAACTGAAGTTGCAGAATTAAATATACAAAATTGTTCCGCTAGCAATCAGGTCATCCAAAAAGTCAATTTCCGAAATGTCAGATATACTCGTGGCTCAGAGAACAGGTGCCGAAGAATTTTAAAAATCAGGAGGTAATAATGTTGCATGTATGATTTCAGTACAACCAACTCAAGTATAAATTAACGATGGTATAATTAATTGCATCTTGGAACTGCATTCTTTTTCACAAATGTTTTCCTTTATGTTTACGTTAGGGTGGCAGTCGTATTTTTTACCATCTCACATAGACCAGTTTAGGTCCCGAGTTTTAACACGGTCTGAAAAGCCCCTTATCCAAACCAATCTTTGTGAATTTAGGGATGTGGCCTCCAGAGAATTGATGAGAAGTGTTGGCTACTATGTTGCGACTCAGCCACTTCCCATATTGCCATTATTTCGGCTTGATAGACACTGCAGGTATCTGGTAGTCTGTGAGCTATATCCAGACTAAGTACTTCACAGTGTACTCCGAAGTCAATCTTTTCATCAAGCTTCGAACCATCCGTGTAAAAGTGGAGATGGTTTCTATTACCTGGTATTCTTCCAACCCATTCATCTCTGGCGGGAATCATAGTGATGTAATTTCTCTCGAAGTTGTACACAGTTGGTATATAGTCCACTCGGTCGGTTACCATAGCACTACACTTTGATATCCTCATGTGACCGTAGTTCTTGTACCTCCACATTGATAGCCAGTCTAATCTTATTGCCGCTCTGGTTGCAACTTCTCTCGCCACAATATTAATCGGCAGTATATGGAGTAGGACTTGTAGAGACTCAGACGCTGTAGTCCTTAAGGCTTCGCTTATGCTCAGGCAGGCAGTTCTCTGGACCTTTGATAGTAGGTTGGTGATGGTTAGTTTGGGTTAACGCCCAAACCGCTGCTTCTGGCCCATGTAGCCAACTTGTTCAAAGCATTCGTGCGAACGCGAATTATTAGCATCATTTTAACATTCGCTTTCGCATTCGCAAAAACCATCTTTGGATTTTTCGCTTTCGCAAAAATATATTTCAGTATTCGCTTCCATTTGTTAAAAGTGTTGAATCTCTTTATCCCCTTCACACAATTTGAAGATATTAATACCAATGAAAACCTCTACCACTTCTCTTTAAAACAGTTGAGGAAATATGTTTGTCCTTGTGGTAACAGGAGGTAAAACTATGGAAAACATTCTTAATACTTGAATATCCTGGGCAAGTATCAATTCAGTTCCTTAAATTTGTTGGTACTAAAGGATCAAACTATTATTCGCATTCGCTTTCGCAAAAATGCATATTTCACTATTCGCTTTCGCATTCGCAAGAAATACATTTCAATATTCGTTTTGGCATTCGCTTTCGCTAAAGTCACTTTCGTTACATCCCTAGTTCAGAGCCACCTGTAGGATGTCTCTGAGGATGTTTGCGATTGCAACGTCGTCCGCATATGTCACGACCTTGCAGCCCAACTTTCTAGATCTAGCTGGATTTCATTCACCGCTACGTTCCAAATTAGTGGAGACAGTAGTCCTCCTTGTTGGTCCCACTGTATATAAACCTTGTTAGAGTTGTGGACCCAAGACATGCTGTTATGCGTCTTCTGTTGAGCAGGCATTGAATTAGTCTAATTAAACTAGAGTTAACTTTTAGATGTGACACTGCTGCAATTACCGCATCTGAGTGAATGTTGTTAAAAACCTCTTCTATGTCGAGAAATGCCACCATGGTGAATTCCTTGAAATGCAGGGATGATTCGATAGTGCTCACAAGTTCGTGCAGGGCTGATTCTGTAGATATCCCCTTATTGTAAGCATGTTGGTTCCCCGACAGGAGTTTTGTATCAAGGTTTTTCCTAATGAAATAATCTAATGGCGAATTCTTTTCTGCAAAAAGTGCAACACTTGCATTGCCCTTTTTCCGAAAACTGCACTATTATATCGCTTTTTTGAAATTTTAGTTGTGCTAAATTCGAGTAACTTAAATTTCAAAAAAGTATCACAAAAGTGCCGTTTTCGGAAAAAGGGCAATGAAAATGTTCCACTTTTTTGCAGAAAAGAATTCGCCATAATAGTCTTTCCAGCCCTTTCAATAGGAAGGAGGATAGGCTAATTGTTCTGAAGTCTTTTGGCCTAGTGTGCGATATCTTTCCCGCTTTGGGTATGAATACCACTTTGGTATCCCTCCATCGAATCGGGATGTATGAAAGCCTGATACAGCCTACATACATTTTATCCAGCCAGGGGATAATGTACTCTAACATTTTCTGCATTTCTACTGGGGTGATGCCGTCTGGTCCAGGTGACATGAAGGGCTCAAAGCTGTTAATAGCCCAGATTAATCTGGAACTCTCAGTCAACAAGCTAGCGACGCTCGCACTCTTGTTGGTCCTGCTGATCCTCGAGTTCTGTTAGGGAGTTCCCCGGGAAATGTGTGTCGATCAGTACATTGAGCGACTGCTCGCTATTTCCCTCATCCTGTAAATAACCCACTGTACAGGGCAGGGACGTATCCAGGATTTTGGTTCGGGGGGGCCCAACCTTTTTTTCCATAACAAAGATAAACAATTAAAAAATTGCGTTTATTGTGTAGGTAATGGAATTTAAGTCCCTTAATTTTTTATTCGAATTTTATTCCTAAATATAAATGTGTACTTTAGTACGAGATCAGTAAAACTTTGTATAATAAAATACGTAAGAGTTAAAAATGTAATCTTCGATTTTTTGAAAGAAATATATCAATTATTTCATCGATTTTGACTTCATCTTTGTATATAGACATCAAAGCGTCGAGAAACTTCGCTCAGCAGATGCCGTTGTCCCAGGTATTGTGGCCAGTATCTGCAAAAGGGTAAAAACGCTTGGGAACATGTCCTCACCACAAACTGAAATAGCATCTAATGCATTTGATGGCTTATCATTCTTCTGCTTCCTATAATCAATCCATATACTTATTTCAGCTAAAACAGATTTTGCTAAATTTTTTAAATCGTTTTTGTAAAAAAAGTGACTTTTTCAAAATCTTCCTTTATTGGATTTACAACTCGTATCGGAACGATATTAAACAGACTTGTAAT
This sequence comes from Eudasyphora cyanicolor, assembly GCA_963930755.1. NCBI lineage: Eukaryota > Metazoa > Arthropoda > Insecta > Diptera > Muscidae > Eudasyphora > Eudasyphora cyanicolor. The sequence goes on along the minus strand of OZ005736.1, from coordinate 250,638,943 downwards.
TATAGCTTCATGTTCGGAAAATCTATTATTTAAATGTGATATTACTTCGCCCAGATATGGTATGAACAATGTTGTCCTAAAATACGCCTTGGCATCTGAACCAGGAATATTAGCCCTATACTTTTGAGTGCCTACTCTTCTAGGTAGTGCAGCTTCTATTCCAAAACTTCTTGCAAGTTGTGTGGATTCTTCAAACAGTTTATCAAACTCCGCATCTGAATTTCTACGCATGTCACTTAATTTAGTCGTTGCCAATTTTGTGATTTCGTAAGCCTTTATTATATCTAGGTTAATCGTTTGCATATACCGTGATAATTTCTGTATAATGGCCAATATAAATATTACCACACCCAATATAAAGTAAAATTTACATACATGGTTGTGCAAACTCATTCCATCACTGCAACATACATGTTAAAAATGTAGATAGATAAGAAATCATAAATGTAATTATACCCTCACTTTAGTGTGACGAGGGTATATATCATTTGCTACGGAAAAAAGTGTAACACATCGAAGGATGTGAGACGGAAATCCGTTTTGTGTCATTTTAAGTCGAATGAGCAATGTCCGTCCGCGTGTCTGCTGGCTGGTGCGCACGATAACTCTCGAAAGGAGTAACCGATAGACTTCAAATTTCGTATGTGGTAATATTTTTTTCTATCTTCGGCTAAGTTCGAAGATGGGACATATTGTTCCACTCCTTCTGGTACCTCCCCCACAAAGGGTTAAAATGTACGTATTCGAATCTTCTGAAACTCCACACATAGTATTAGTTTGTTAGTCGATATCAACTCGAGGAAAATGGGCGAAATTGCCGCGCCCCTTTTGGTACCTCCCACACAAATGCACCATTTTGCACCAAAAGTTAACAGCTTATAACATTAATACCAGTGTATAAAAATACTTGAAATTTTGTACAGCGTAATGTTTTTATAGTACCTACAGTCCATTGAAAAATTTAATATCTCAACGTTTATATACCAGTCCATATAAACGGTTACAATTCGGCACAGTGCAATATATTTAAAGTATCTACTGTTTAGCGAAATATAGGTGTATTTCTTAAACCCCTTCTGGTACCTCCCACAAAAATTGACAGAATAATTTGTGTAATATTCAATATTACATTACTCACAAAGTGAGGGTATACCTTAGTCGGTTTACCCGACTGAAACTTTCTTACTTGTTTTAACTTAATTTTCGCCATAAATTTAAAGCCAACCGATAATTACACCGGTCGACAAAAACAACATTTTTTCTTGGGTTTCTGTTTTAATGCATAGATTCTGATTCTAGACGTCAAAAAAACGTCAAATTCTCCAATCTTAGCTTTTAAAGTTTGTTTTTGTAAATTTTACATCGATAAGAAAGTTTTAAAGTTAAAACCTTACTAAATTAGCTATAACTTTTTAAATAACGCATCGATTTTCTTCGGAATGGGCTCGTTTAATTCATGACCGAACAGACTTTACGATAAAATCATAAAAATATCACATTTGTTCATTTTTGATTGTTTTATGGGAGTTTTATTTTAAAAATATTATAATTTTATCAAAAAATCACATTTTTTGCAATATTTTGTAATACTCGTATATCGTCGAAACCGCTGAACGGATGGAAAATGGTATTATAAGAAGTTGAAGGCTACTTAATATTTAATTCTTTAGAACTTTCCTCAACCAAATCGGATAAATGGTTCTCGAGTTATGCCACTATATGTGGTTCAACTTTTTCTAATGTTCTTACGTTGAACTTCCTTGATACACACTCTTGTATATGCAGTGTGTCATACTTGCGCTTAGTCCGCATTTTGAACCCAGAGGTCCAACATCTGTGAGCCTTGGTGGCTCGGTATTCTATGTGATCCTTCCATCTCAGTTTTCGATCTGGGACACGAAAAAAGCCACGAAAAAGTCTTGAAAAGACTATCCTTGGAGTCCGGGTCTACGATATGTCCATGTATCATTATCGTTTCATGATTCAGAGTCCGAGTCCCCGCTTGTCTCTAAACTGGTTGCTATATATACATACATATATTTCGTGACCAGAAACATATCGTCATCAGAAACGAAAAAGGCCACTAAAATAAAAATCCTAAATTGAATTATTGATAATACAATTTTAGATTGAATTATGGGGCGGTCCAAAAATAAGCCAAGCTGAAATACAGATGACGGTAGTAGTTTGTAAAACAATTACTTTTGTGAAAAGTGGCAACCTTCTTAAACATGTGATTTAAGTTTCAAGGCGCCACATTGTTTAGTTTTTTTGAGCACTCAAAAGTAATACAATACTTCAATCTGAAAAGTCTCAGTCCCACCAATAATAAAACCTGCTCCTTCTTTAACAACTATAAAATATTGTGTGGCAGAGATTAAACGGAGCCGTATGAGCTGCCAAGTTAAGCACCAAAAAATGGTATTTGATGACTTTCGCTCTAAGGTTTGTGAGATAGCTGATGTCATAGACATTTCAAAAAGTGATGTACATCGGATTTTGACGGAAAATTTGACGATGAGAATGCACCAGTTCACTTATCCACTATTGCGATGGCCAAAATCAATTGAATTGATCAGATTTAGCTCCCTCGAATTATTTTTTGTTTCTAAACTTGAAAAAATGTTTCGGCGGTAAAAGATTTGGAGCAATGAAGCGGTGGCGGTTGCGGTTAATGACAATTTTCAGGATCTAGAAAGTTCTTACTATAAACAGGGTATTGAAGCTATTGGAAATGGTGAGGAGATTATGTTGAGAAATAAAGAAAAAAAGTTTCCCTTATTTGTTGTGTTTTCTTTGTTGGGTCGGCTAATTTTGGGACCGCCCTCGTAGCTTCAAAATACACATCCTAACAACATGTAAGCGCCCTACTATCAAAAAATGGGGAATTTATTAACGAAATTCAGATGGCCGAACGATCTTGAAATTTTTTTGATGATGTACTCAAAGGATACCGAAAAGTACGACGCCCAAGACAAAATATAGAACTGGTTGGCGACATATGTTATTTTCGTTATGTAAGGTCCCTAACCCCCTGGGTTTTTCGTGACCATATGAGTAAGTAAGTATGTAAAAGGGCCTAACAACAAATTATTTATTTTTTCATAGATTTCACACAATTTGTAAAACCAAGCTATAAATGTTTGTGTAAATTAATATATACTCGCACATCTTTATGTTTGGTTATTATACTGAAAACCCCGTTTTTCTAACGACAAAATTTTTCATTTTAATTACTTTTTTGCTTTTCCTGTAAAATTTTCAAAAATGATGATTGGCCTTTTTTCATTTCTGATGACGATATAATACATACATCAAATTTAATTTTCGCTTTAAAAACACAACCTATGAAGGTTAATACCGAATTGGAATGAAATCTGTTGGATATAGTCCCCATGTATACCTATACATGTAACTGGTTTTCCAATAGGGATGATATGATTTTGAAGTGACGTTTCGGCTATTTGTAATATGTCATGATTTTTCATTGTCATTTGTTTTTCATTGTATTCAGTAGTGAAAGAACAAAGTTTACAAATTATTCTGGTTTTTTTATCAAAATCGTTTTCCAATTGCAACTTTTCGTGCGCTAAGTCAATTTTTTTAAAACCCAAAAAACACTCCAGTCGTCCTACGACCTTGACACCCATGAGAAATATTTTAGCTCTCATTAAGAGCTATCTTTTTGCCATTGACCGATTGTGGCTAGGGGCCTCACAGCAGCAAATGAAACAATTGAATTGTTGCGAGAAAAGTTTCGAGATTATTTCAAGAAATTGTGATATTGAATGGCCTCCAAGAAGTTGTGATTTAACACCATTAGACTATTTCTTGTTGAGTTATTTGAAGTCATTGGTCTTTCGAAATAAACCAGACTCTCTTCAAGCGTTACAAGTCAATATTGAACTTGCCATTCATGACATACGACTTGATTTTGTGGGAAAAGTGCTCGAAAGTTGGTTTCATCGAATTCGTTCCTGCAGAAGAAGTCGTGGAGGCCATTTGAATGACGTTTTATTTAGAACTTAATTGTATCGATTGTACTTCACATTAAATAAAGAACTTTTAAATTTCCTTAATAATAAGTGTGTTTTTTTTTCAAAGAAATCATATCACTCTTATTGGAAAATCCTTTGTATATATATCCAGAAAGTGCACAACAATTGTCAACAGATTCTTCTGAAATGTCGCAGATAATCGTTTTTGATCAGGAACGAACGAAATCTGCTCAGAATTAGTTATTGCGCTCATATTTAACTATGTCCCAAATTTATATCATAGTGTTATAGCGCTGAACTTTTTAACTGAATTTGATAAATATGAGTTTTCTGAGTCATAGACTATCACTTTAAAGTTTGTTTCGAATTCTAATTCTATCTAATCAAATTTTTTATAAAGTTAAGTAAGAAAACCAACATTAACAAAATTACATATAGGACGATATAGGAAATATGAAATATGTATGTCATCCACGGTTTGCAAATATTTTTCAAATAAAATATAATTGGAGAAATTCCTAGACAATAATTTTGTTTTTGTATAAAAAATTTGTTTACAAATATATTTTGTTGTAAAGGATTAACATATCGAACTTGTTCAACAAAAGGGTAATAACTCAAAATTAAAATATTTGATTAGAGGCCAAAAACTGTTTCGTTAATATTAATGATGTATTACAACAAAATATGTCATTGTAAGGAATCTCCATTAAAAACATTATTTCTTAGGTTTATGTGTAGGTTAGGGTGGCAGCCAGCTCACATAGACCAATGTAGGTAGGTCCCTAGTTCGTCCCAACATGTTTGATAAACAAAGTTATCAATAGTACGAATATAGGTACCAAAAAGATCTGTCAGAATTCTTAGAAAGGCCGATCCCTATTTATTCAGAGTTTACACAGGTAAGTAAGCAGTTGCTCAATGCTCTCCACTTCGGGCGCGTTCGCCGATCTGGTAGTGTGCCGTCGGAAACCAGATTTGTCTATCTACCCTGCAGTGGCCGATTTCTGACCATCTTTCATTGGACTGCGTGATTGCTTACCTAAGCCAAAGCTTGAATGTGGACAGTGGCGCACCAGTATTTGGAAAGTCTTCGGGAATTTGTAATGCAGCTTTGCAGTTCCCCGGGATATCCCTATGTCCAGATTTATGAGTTATAAGTTAAACTGCTCAGTCATCTCGTTAAGAGATCTGTGGCAGTCGAGGGATATTTGTGACTTTAGGGATGTGGCCTCTAGAGAATTGATGGCAACCTGACTGTCCGAGTAAATGACAACACCAGTGTTGGTCACTACGTTGCGACTCAGCTACTTGGCGGCTTCCCTTATTGCCATTATTTCGACTTGATAGACACTAGAGGTATTTGGTAGTATGTGAGCTATATCAAGACTCCGTTATTTTCAGTGCAACCTTGTCATCAAGCTTTGAACAATTTTTGTAGAAGTGGAGATGTTTTCTATTTACTGGTGTTCTGCCAACCCATTCCTCTCTGGCAGATGTCTTAGTGGTGAAGTTCCTCCCGAAGTTGTAGACCGTTGGTATATAGTCCACTTGGTCGGTTACCATATACCTGCATTATGATAGCCTCATGTGGCCGTGGTTTTTATACCTCCACCTTTATAGACAGTTCACTCACCACAATATCAATGGGTAGTAGATGGAGCAGGGCTTCTTGTAGAGACTCAGTCGCTGTAGTCCTCAACACTCCGCTTATGCATTGGTAGGCGGATCTCTAAACCTTCGATAATTGGTTTGTAGCGAATAGTTTATTAGTTGATATTCTGTTGAAATAACATATTTTTGAATTTGTTATATTAGTTATTTAAAGGTAATAGCTAATGGCCTCTACTGAAATGTTTTGGTTAAACCCCCATATATGTAAAGTTCCCCTCTGATGTCACTTCTTGGCGCTCTAGATAACATATTTTTCAATTGATCTGGCTGAAATGTAAGAATGTATACTTTATATTGCTTTTAAGCGTCTCTAGTGAAAATGGGGAACATCGGTCCATGTTTTGATATAGGCCCCCTACTTCATCTTGACGTTCTAGGGAGCGAAATTTTTAATCCGCCATGCTAAAATTTTAGCATTTGTACTTTATATTGCATTAAGTCGTCTGCATTACTTAATAATGACATTTTATTAACCTCTGTGTTATATTCAGTCAACAAATAATGACTTACTTGATTGAATAACGAGATAGGCCAGTGTTTATGATGCTAAACTAAGAAACCACGAGATCGCGTGTTCAAGACCACCTCCCGGCAAACGACATTTTGACAACAACAATCGCTAAGTAATTTAAAAACAAGTAAGAAAGTTTTAGTCGGGTAAACCGACTAAGGTATACCCTCACTTTGTGAGTAATGTAATATTGAATATTACATGAATTATTCTTTAAATTTGTATCCCTTCTGGTACGGGTTTAGGAAATACACACCCGCGTTTATGTGGACTGGTATATTAACGTTATGAGATATTAAATTGTGGTATTACTGACCATTTTGTGTGGGAGGTACAAAAAGGGGAGTGGTGATAACGCCCATTTTTCACTGGGCTATAGGCATTATAAAAGCATTACACTGTACAAAATTTCAAGTATTTTTATACACTGGTATTAATGTTATAAGCTGTTAGCTTTTGGTACAAAATGGTGCATTTGTGTGGGAGGCACCAAAAGGGGGGTGGCAATAACGCCCATTTTTTACTGGACTGTACGCACTACAAAAGCATTACCATGTACAAAATTTCAAGTATTTTTATGCACTGCTATTAATGTTATAAGCTGCTAACTTTTGGTGCAAAATAGTGCATTTGTGTGGGAGGTACCAAAACGGGTGTGGCAATAACGCCTATTTTTCACTGGACTGTAGGCACTACAAAAGCATTACACTGTACAAAATTTCAAGTATTTTTAAATACTGGTATTCATGTTATAAGCTGTAAACTTTTAGTAAAAAATGATGCATTTGTGTGGGAGGTATCAAAAGGGGCGTGGCAACTTCACCCATTTTTCTCGAGTTGATAGCGACTAATAAACTAATACTATGTGTGGAATTTCAGAAGCTTCGAATAAGTATAATAGCAGTTATTAAAGAATCAATATTTCACAACATTTTAACCCTTTGTGGGGGAGGTACCAGAAGGAGTGGACCAATATGGCCCATCTTCGAACTTAGCCGGAGATAGAAAAAAATATTACCACATACCAAATTTGAAGTCAATCAGTTACTCCTTTCGAGAGTTATCGTGCGCACCAGCCAGCAGACAGACAGACAGACAGACAGACAGACAGACGGACGGACATTGCTCATTTGACTTAAAATGACCCATACCGACGGATATCCGCCCAACATACTTAGGGTCTTAGGTCACTCCTTCGATGTGTTACACTTTTTTCCGTAGCAAATGATATATACCCTCGTCACACTAAAGTGAGGGTATAAAAAAACGATTTTCTACTTTCTCAGCATATTCCACCACTTATGGTAAGTGGTTCTTTTTCAGCTTCTCGTATGCTTGAGTGGAAGCACTTTCCTTCAATGACATGTGTGTAAAAAAATAATTCGAATGGTGGCCAAATTATAAGCAGTTACTGCTTTTTAATGCAGCTTACACATCAGGCTTTTTTTTGGGAAATTTTGCTGGATAATGGTGGTTTATCCGTACATTTGTTGGCTAACAATGGCGGAGAGTATTATACGATCGGCCCCTTACTGGTTTAAATATTGAGTTGTTACTCTTTTGTTGAACAGGTGCGTTATCCGTTCCAAATAAATTTTCTTAATGTTCCAATAAAATGTATTTGTTCAAAAATATTATATAACATTTATAAATATTGGTTCCAAATATATTTTCCTTCAATGCAAACATTATGCGATTTCCCCTTTTTGTATATCAATGTTGATGTTTAGTACTTACCATTAGTTGTAATGTTATTGCATTTGATATGTTGGTCCATTGTTTGCATTGATCGTTCCATAAATAATCGCATTTGATTGTTGGCATATGGAGTGTGAATCCATAATTGGGCTCGATGTGGGTTATAAGTGCACGCTCGCTGGTGTTCGTCTTCATGGTCATCGTGGGATTGGGGGTGCTCACGTCCTCGTCTTCTGGGGGCTGCTCTGGTGGTCGCGCAGATCGTTGTGGTTGGAAATCTACATATAGTGGTCTCCAGGAAACATCGGCTATCAGTAACCAAACCCCGCGGATCCGTGTCCAGTCATCGAGGGTGTAACGCTGCTAACTATACCTAATTGTGTTGTTGTATTAGTTGATTGTCATTGTTGTTGTGCAGCAAATTTCATACGTTTTTGTTTTTGTCTCTGATTGCAGAACCAGACCCGCACCACGTTCTTCTTCAGGTCCAGCTTCTCGGCAATGGCAGCTATCTTCTCACCAGACGGTCTCGGTTGAACGGCAAAGTACGCTTCCAAAGATCGCTTTTCAGGTGCCGCAATGGAAGTCCTTTTTCTTGAAAAAAGACTCGATATAGATTACTTTAGAAAAACACACATTCCAATGTCTAGTATGTATGAGGAATTCATGTGGCATATCTGTTCTGGATTGGGGATGCGAATGTCATATATGTCTGTTATGGACTTGTGTTTAATCTCAATTACTGCTTTAATTTGTAAGAATTTAACGAAAAATTTGAAAAAGCTTAATTTTTTATACACATGAAACAAAATTTGCAAGTGAAACTGAGTGTACGTGTTTTGTGACTATATCGCAACTCCTTAAAAAATTCCAATTCCAAAAAAAAATTTCAATCGCACAACACAGATGACAGCTTTGTTCCTTTTACTCCAAAATTCGTTCACCTTCTCAAACTACTAATAAATATAGTCGAAAGGTTTAAGAGAAAAACCAAAAAGTAGTTTACTAAGCTGCTTCCTAGTTGTCACTCGACAAAATGTTTTCGAGTAAAAGTAGTAGCTTCCAATGTACACTGGACGGCATATGTGCCAAATTTCAAATAGTCGAAATTTTACTACTTTTACTAGAACAATTACTAGTAAAAAAGTAAAGGAACAATGCTGCTGATATTCCCAATACTTAGTAGACACAATTTAGAACATATTGCGGAAAATATTTTTCAGAACAACTCCAAAAAACTTCGCGCACTGGAGTCGCGTTCTTGCCTTCGGACTGTAGATGGAAATCGTTTTGAAGGGCTTTAACTAGAACGCTGTCTACCTTTTCTTTTCGCCGGCAGGAAGTACACTTGGGGCATCAGGATCTCGCCGTTTGTTTTTCGCCTGAGCCTCGGCTTCCTCAAGCCATGCTTGCAATATGGGCTTTAGGGCTATCATGTTATTGTGCGACAGCGTGAGACTCTCGAAACGGCATATTGTACTTTGTGAGAGGGCCCCTACTCCAGGTAACTTTAAATTCGCTAGTGCCTTACCGACATCGGCTTGTGTGACTCCTAAATTTGAGGGATAACGTTATTCGAAAATCCTAAATTTTCGGGCAATCGTCAGGCAAGTTGCAAAAAGTAATATTACCTAATTTTATTCGGCGCTGTTTAAATCTTTCCGCAAACGCCTCAAGTTCTCTAGGATCTGTATCGGTGTCGGGATGTAGACCCGCCGCAGCAACTGCTGCCGTTATCACAGGATGGTGTACCGCAGAATGGCCATGGTGTCCTATTAGAAGTGATTGAAAATATCACATAAAATATTATCATGAAGAACTTCTGCAAATTTGTGGATGCTTACCCGTTGTGTGTCCACTTAAACCGCTCGGATGATGATGACTCATCATATGGTTCATACTGTGGTAGGATCCATGTAAATGCTGGTGCGTGGGTGTTAAAGGCGTTTCTGAAATGGGGGCGAGCGTCGTCATAGAACCCGTTGGATCCAACATATCCAACTGGTCCATTGAGTGATGCATCTGAAAAGATAACATAGAACAATAAATGTTTGGTAAATGGTACTGTACACTGTTGTAAATCTTCGCACGCACAAATTATTTTGTATTATATATGAAATAATTTGTGCGTTTATTTTTAACTCATTGTCTCTGATACCCTAAAAGCAAAAAAGTTAAAACGTCCTCGATATGTTTGTTTCGAGCACATCTGTGTTTTCGATTTATTTTAAAAGTGATAGATGTTCGAGAGGAAATTGTTCAAAAATTTATTATATTCAGTGCGATTTGAATAAAATTTGCTGGGAAATCATTCTAATTTATATATATGTATGTACTCTAATCGATCGATGAGGGTTGGAAAATATTAAAATTGTTTATTGGGTCTTTTCAACGAAATATGCACGGAGGAAAATCGCCATTTTTGATATGCTTGAATTCAAAGAAAATATACTTTTAACCAAATTGTTTAAATATTATATATTTTTGAACAAATATATTTTATTTGAAAATCAAAAAATTTTGTTTCGAACGCATATATTAATATATTACAACAAAATATAGTTGCGAACTGACTGTAACAAATAAAATATGTGTTTAGACGCAAACAAAGATATTGTTTAAGAATTCATCCAAAATTTAAAAAAATATTTTAACTTTGCTGACTTTGCCAATTTTTAATTTTATTTTTTACTTTATAGTTAAAAATGTCGTAAGCAGCATTTTCTTTTGTTTTACAGTACTAATTTCTAATTTATAAATAGTCCAATTGTCAATCCCTCAATGCTATTTTTCGCTACCAAAGATTATACGATTTAAATTTTAATAGAATTTTACAAACATAAAATTTAAAAAAAAATTTAACCTTTAATTTCTAAAAAACTAAATTAAGGCATACATTGCCAAAATATTTAAATACAAATTAATCATTGTTTCGGAATTATGATTTCCATATAAAAAATATAAGGATGAAAACATAATTTTGTTTAGAACAACATCCTCCCAAACTTATAATATTTGTGGGTGTCAAATATTATATATTTGGACTGTACCCTAAACATATGTATGTTTCCAGCAGAATATGTTTGGAACAATATACTACAGAAGCGATTTTTTTTCAGCGTGTGGTTTTATAAAATTGTATCATAGTAATATATATATGTATATAAAGGTATATATATTCCCTCTCATGAGTAATTGATCAAATTCACAGCTGGTAAGTAATATATAAGTACATTGAATTATTTTGATAAATTGATTAAAAAGGAACTATTCTAAATTCGATATTCTTTTGTATCGAATTTATTATATCTCTCAATAACATATTTTGTAAGAATGTGTAAGGCAGTTGACCAACGTCATTTATAACCAGTAAGGAAAGGCAGAAAGTCGGGCGGGGCCGACTATATAATACCCTACACCTACCTACCAATGCGAAAATGGGCATTGCGATAAGAATTTGACAGTGTTCATACATGTAATAAGCAAACTCTCTCTGCCGATTTTCGTACTGATCGGATATAAAACAAGGTTTCTACAGCGCTTACATGTCAAATCGGGTGTAACATATATATTGGGACTATGTTAAAATCTGAACCGATTTTTCCCGAATTTGTCAGTGTTCATACATGTAATAAGAAAACTCTCTCTGTTAAATTTCGTACTGATCGGATATAAAACATGATTTCTACAGCGCTTAAATGTTAAATCGGGTGAAACATATATATGGGGGCTATATCTAAATCTGAACCGATTTTCCCCGAATTTGGCAGTGTTCATACATGTAATAAGAAAACTCTCTCTGTTAAATTTCCTACGGATCGGATATAAAACACGATTTCTACAGCGCTTAAATGTTAAATCGGGTGAAACATATATATGGTGGGTATATCTAAATCTGAACCGATTTTCCCCGAATTTGGCAGTGTTTATTCATGTAATAAGAGAACTCTCTCTGTTAAATTTCGTACTGATCGGATATAAAACACGATTTCTACAGCTCTTAAATGTTAAATCGGGTGAAACATATATATGGTGGCTATATCTAAATCTTAACCGATTTGCCCCGAATTTGGCAGTGTTTATTCATGTAATAAGAGAACACTCTCTGTTAAATTTCGTACGGATCTGATTTAAAATACAGTTCCTACAGCGCTTACATGCCAAATCGGGTGAAACATATATACGGGGGCTATATCTAAATCTGATCGGATTTTCTCCGAATTTGGTAGTATTCATTCACGTAATAATAAAACTCTCTCTGCCGAATTTCATAAAGATCGGATGTAAAATGTGGTTTCTACGGCGCTTGCATGTCAAATCGGGTGAAACATATATATGGGGACTATATCCAAATCTGAACCGATTTTAACCAATTTCAATAGGGATCGTCCTTGGGCTAAAAAAGAGCACTATGCTAAATTTCATCACAATCGGCCCATAAATACGACCTGCAGTTTGATTACAAGAATACATGGACACACGGACAGACAGACGGACAGACAGACGGACATGGCTAAATCGACTCAGAAAGTGATTCTGAGTCGATCGGTATAATAAACAATGGGTCTATCTCTTCTCCTTTTAGGTGTTACAAACAAATGCACAAAGTCATAATACCCTGTACCACAGTGTGGTGTAGGGTATAAAAATGTATAATTTTATTTGCAGGTTTAAAAACAAATTAATTAATTGAAGATATTTCTGAGCAATTTTTTTTGTTTTTTCCTATGTAGTCTTTATTAAAACCTCAGTAAAGCATAAATCCCCTGATGTCAAATGAATGCAGGAAATATTAATAAACTTGAAATTTTTATAGAAAAGAAAATCTTCTCAAGATATGGATCAAACCCAATATTCATAGTTGTGATTGCAATAGTTGAAAGCATATTCATATACTTGAAAGCATAGAATGTGATAGCATCCTGTAAATATTTAATGGGTGGGTCATTTTAAATTTGAAACGGCTATAAAAAGTGTTGAAAATTTTTTCAAATTTCTGGTTTTATTGGAGAGGTTGAACTTTGTCATTTAATAATGGAATGGGGTCGAATCACTTCAATGGCAACTTCGATTTCATGTTTCAACGCTTCAATTGTCTCTGGATACCTTGCGTAACATTTATTCTTAATGGCTCCCCAGAGAAAATAATCCATAGGGCTCAAATCACAAGTCAAAGTAATCGGTAGTTCAAATTTAAAATTTTAAATGACCCACGCATTACTTCATGGATATACTTTTTGCAACATTTGTTCTTCTATTTTTTATATATCTTTGAATTATTTACAGGATTTTGGCTATTAACGAAAATGTTTAGCATCATTGGAATCAAACTCAAAGGAATATAACGAATTTTTGTTATACCTTTCACGATAGGATGGGGGGTATATTCATTTTGTCACTCCCTTTGTAACATCTCTAAATATTGATCTGAGACTCCATAAAGTATATATATTCTTAATCGTCGTAAAATTCTAAGACGTAATCGTCTGTCCGTCCGTCTGTTATAATCACGCTACACTCTACAATAATTGAGCTAGACGACTAACATTTGGTATAGATACTTTTTATAGCTGCAGGAAACTTGGGATTGAAAATGGAAAATATAGGTAAATTTTTTGATATAATCTCTATACGAGTATATTACATCTCCCCGATTTGACTTCTTAACGTCATAGAGACCACAAATGTCAACTAATAAGGCTGAAAATTGAAAACTGGGGTTTATTTATACACGGAATCCTTCACACGAACAACGATAGTCATAGGACCATGTTTTGATATAGCCCCCATACAAAGGTCTCTCTAGATTTGAGTTCGTAACGCCATAAAAACATAAAATTTTAACGACATGTGGTATAATGAGTTTATTTGTACCCGAAACCATTCACATGTGATCCATGGTGAAGGGTATATAAGATTCGGCATGGCCGAACTTAATCAGTCTTTACTTGTTAATGTTACAAAATCCGTGAAATTTATTAGAAATATGAAAACATTCATAGAAATTTGTGTTAAACTTGGCAAAGATTCCCATAAAAATAACTGAGTTATGGGGACTCTTCAACTTCTTGAGAAAAAAAATAAATGAGGAAATTCGAATTTTTCGATTTATGTATGTATTTTTTTTATTGTCTAAAATTGTTTACGGAATTAATAATTTTTTATAAGACGATAAAAAATATTCTATATTTATAGAAACAAGGTAAGATTAAATTCAATTTATTTATAAATGGAAGATTAAAAACATATTGTAAAAATGAAAATTTCATAATTTTAAATGGTTTTGTGTTGTCGGTACCATTGGGAAAAAATTTTGGAATAATTTCAGTTTTTGAGAATGGTATAAAAGCGTGGTATTTTTGGGTCGCAAGAAGTGTACTTGACTTTTCAAATCGTTGCTTTAAAAGTATAGTCTGCTTTAAAATAAGAACAAATCTTCAGCATTCAGAACTTGATTATCGAAAGGACTTTGTAGACTTGCCAGTGCGGCTGCTCTTTTTAGGACACCTCCTACTCCATCGCAAGGTCCATTACCGCGAGAAGTAGAAAAAAGTGCCACTCTGCAGCAAACTCAAAATCAAGATTGTGATGTGTTAAATTTATAATTTTTTTCTATTTTTATACTGTGCTGCCGACCCGTCAGAATAAATAAAAAAATATAAAAACAATAAATTTTGTTTAATATTTCTGTAACATTTTCCCTCAAGAAATTTATTAATTTCATTTGATATATATGTACAGATACTGTATTATGTTCTAGCATTTCAGTTATAATGAAGAAACTGATGTGATTGGTCTCATTTTTCGAATTTTTATAATAAGCTACAAATGGGTGAATAGTAGCTTGATTGTTTGTCCAGTGATAACTTTGCAAAATAAAAGATCCATTTTCAGCGATATCACAAATAAGTAAAAAAAACTCCCCTTCATTTACTATTTTTCACATGGTCAAGAAACTTATCTTGATCTCTTGCAATGAAGCTGTGTAAGTTCAGTTTTCTCAGATTTTGTGCAAGCGAATCAGTAAACTTTTCTACGGATTGCTGATCAGTGAGTAAATTTGAACGATCAGTTTGAAGGTGATATTTCCAAAACCATTTTCCAAGAAAGCTTTGTGCAAGCTTAGTTACAATTTGGGATCTCCAGGGCAGAATGTGCAAGTCCCAAGAGAACAGTCTACATTTGCAGGATTACATTTGGACTGCGCAATCCAGTGAAGATATGTGGAAATTCTAACCATTCCTTTTCCGCCAAATCTTTTATTATGTAAACATTAAGACGTTAACAAAATCTTTTTTCCTGGCATAACACGTGTTTGTAAAAATCCACGACCAAATCTATTGTTTCTTTAGGAAGAAGATTGGCTGGTTTTTGTTGAAAAGTGGTCAAAAAATAATCTGAAGAAATCAGTTTTTTTGCATGGCGGGCCATACGGTTTGACGATTAAAATGTGTTTTCAATTTTTTTATAGACCATGTTTTAGGTATGGTTGTTAACATTTTAACCTGCAAATTTTTGTCAGATGTTGATGATTTAAATTTTTCTTGCAAATTAATCAAAACGTCCTGTCCGTCATCGTTTGAATCATCCTATTCGAAAAGCTTTCCTTTTAATATAGAACATATTTTTTAAATGCATCTCTTTTCATATTTCCATTTATTTTACAAGGGTTTTCAAATCAACTGAAGGTTCATCCAAAGCACTTAAACATTTATTTAAATACGAAAATACAATTTCTTTTGCTCCAGGAATATTCCGGTATATTCTTCATTTTGATGTTTTCATCTTCAATATTTTGCGCCTCTGCATATTCGAGGTCCACTTTTTTTAAAAAAGGTTTTTTTTTTAAATTTAGTTTTCATTTTTATTTAAATTTTTTTCTATTATTTTTTTTTTTTTGTAAAGCGCTATGTGTTAGTTAGCAACTAAGAAAATAAAATGAACAAATTTTCAACCCAACCAAAGCTACTGGATTTGAAAAAAAAAAATTACCAACATTTTCATACGGCCATAACTCAGTAATTTTTTAAAAAAACGTCTGATTCCTGTTCTGCACGCCTCAAAGTACATATCTGGAAAATTTCATCAAAATCGGAGAGAAGAGTCAAAATTTCTGCGATCTGTGATCTTACATGGAATTACTCAAATGACATAAGCTTTCGTTTGAGCAAAAAAAATTAAAAATTACAATACATTTTTTGCCAAAAAAATTTGTAATTTCGCCAAAAAAAAATTCACAAAAAATAGTTTTGCAATTTTTTTACTTTCTTCAAAAAAAAATACATATAGGTTTTGCATGTACCATTTTTATACTCTACATTATAGGACGCGGGAATATTAATTTTGTCACCCCGTTTGTAACACCTCGAAACATTGATATGGGCCCCATAACGTACATATACATATATATTCTTAATCGTCGTAGAATTCTAAAACGATTTAATTCATATCCGTTCGCCCGTCTATTGCAATCACGCTACAATCTACAATAATTGAGCTAGATGACTGAAAATGGAAAATTGTCAGCAAAATGTGAAAAAATTCAACAGTGTGAAATTACAATTTTTGTCTTGTAACGTTGGCAGAAAAGTCTTCGCCAGTAAATTATAAGACATTGTAAGCTGTGCGAAGTTTATGCATCTGACAATGGCGACATTGTCTGAGAAACATTTTATTGGCATCACTGTCTATAAAATATTTTTATTGGCAACCCTGCCTACAAAGTATATTGTAAATATGTGAAATTGTTAGGTTTTCTTGCAATCGTCTGAACTGACAATTCACTTTTTGCTAACAATCTGTCATTGTCAGTACGTTGGCAGCACATTGACAGAGTTGATATCTTTAGAATTTTACGACGATTAAGAATATATATATATACAGTGGCGTGCACAAATGAGTACATGTTTGCGTCTCGTGCACTTCTAAGCTTATAAGAAGAGCAATAATAAAGCAAAAGTTGAATTTATTTTTCTAGTTTATTCTTCGTTTAATGCGTATCATAACTGTATTCAATTCAAAAGAAAAATCAACAAATCCAATGAGTGGGAACAGCAACAAAATATGAAGTCGCATGTACTCAATTTTGCACTCTTTACATTATCCGTTATTCCATCTTCAAAACACCAAAATTTACTCTTTGAGAGTGATGTTTTAGTTTCAAATCGTGTTCTTTAAAACTCGGATGCTGGAAAAAGAGTGTGTCGATTTATTAAAGTTACAAATATCCATAAAAATAATAAAAAATAGCAAGCGTAATTCCGATCAAGTAATAACGCACAATTATGAGAAAACTACCCCGAGATATCGAAAATAAAATTATTTCCATGACTGAAAATGGAAATTCATCACGTGCGATAGCTAAGCAGCTGAATATTAGTCAGTCAGTTGTCATAAGAGTCCAAAAAAGGCGTAATATCACTCCCAAACCCCAGGTTCGAGGTCGCCGAAGACTTCTTACAGATGCGGATGCACGTCTCATGATGACTGAGATGAGAAAAAATAAACGTTTAACACCAAAGGAAGCTTATATTGCAATCAATAAGCCTGTTACGCAATGGACAGCAAGAAGAGCGCTTCATAACATTGGCTACATCTCTGCCGTAAAAAAATGCAAACCAGCATTGTCCGAAAAAAATATTAAGGCAAGGCTAAATTTCGCCAGGGAACACGAAAACTGGACAGTGGATGACTGGAAACGCGTTATTTGGTCGGATGAATCCAAATTTAATCGTTTCCAGTCCGATGGTAAGCAGTATTGCTGGCGCCGGCCTGGAGATTCTATTCAAAAACACCATGTTAAACAAACAGTTAAACATGGTGGAGGTAATGTCATGGTATGGGGTTACTTCACATGGTGGAACATTGGACCTTTGCACAAAATTGATGGAATAATGCGAAAAGAACATTATTTGAGTATATTGCAGACCCATGTCCCCGAGTTTGTGGACAGGAGCTCATATCCTGAAGAAGAAATTATATTTCAACAGGATGGCGACCCAAAACACACATCCAAAATCGTTAAAGAATGGCTGAGTAATCAAAAATTTCAATTAATGCGGTGGCCAGCACAAAGCCCAGACCTAAACCCCATTGAGAATTTGTGGTCGATCGTGAAAAGACGCTTAGGACAATATCAAACATCCCCTGCAAACATGGATGAGCTATGGCGACGGGTACACCTTGAGTGGCAAAGTATTCCAAACGCAATTATCCAAAAATTGGTTGAAAGCATGCCGAAACGTACACTGAAAAAAAAATAGTAATAAAACTAATGATGACACATTCTTATATTAAGAATGCTATCTCGGCATCAATTCAATGACAATTTTCATTAAAATAATGAAAATTTACACGTTTTTTACGAAATTTTCCTTAATATAAAGTTTTTTGAATTTGAATTAATGTCTATCTAATCATTAGTTTTGTGTACGCGCTTCTTTAAATGTACGCATTTAAATTAAAGAAAAAAATCATTATTTTTGTGACAATCCGCATTATTTTAAGTAATATTTCAATACTTTTAAGGATTTTCTACATTAACACTACGACGTAGACATGTCATAGTTTTAATGCCGAATCGGACTTAATTAACAGTATGAGATATTTGAGTAATAAATTTAAGGCTATGTTCCCCTTAAAGGAAAGGCTGTCTTGGTAATAAATTTTATGACTATTTTCATTATTTTTAAGAATACATACGAGAGAATTATACAATCTCTCCCTCCCTCTCTCGCTCGGAGAATCAGATTTGTTTGGTAATGTGTGAATCAATAATTGTTATGGAATGCTAGAAGAGAAAATAGAAAACAGTTCTGTTGTTCGTTTTCTTTTAAATCGTCAGTTATTTACAAGCGATGGAAGGAAACGGTTGTCTGTTTTCGGGACGCGGGTTGTGAAAAATTTGATTGCTGTGAATATGTAAGTATACATGCATATTGCACCGAAAATAATTTTAATATGGGCTGTTAACAGTTATTTTTGCTAAAGCATAGCAACAACAACAAATGAAACCGTCGTGTACATGTGTGTATGCATGTGGATATGCCGTCGGCGTCACCATCGATCTCTGTGATAAGGGAGTGCGTGTGTCATAGTTATTTTTCCTGTCTGTTATTTATGGAGATGTACATGCGTTTTTGAAGGAGATCTTGTTTTTAAGTCCTGTGAAGAGATTTGTGCCAAATGGATGACAAAAATGTGAGTAATAGATTTTGTAATACTGAAAGAGACAATGGGAAACTGTTTAGGTACGTGAAAAATAATATTATTATCCTGAAATAAACATCTTATTGGCAATTACAAAATTAACAAAACACATTTTAATTGAAAGTATTTATTTATTAAAAATACCAGCGCATAATGCAGAAATGTAAAATTATTTGTGGCAATATAGAAATTTATTATTAATAATATGTTATACATATAACTATCTTTTTTAATTTTTTTTAGTAAAACAATTTTAGAATGAGTCTTTTGTGAGAAGAGTGGCAAATTTTACAAAATATTTCAACGTAAGTATTATATATGAACGGTTGAAATATTTCTCTTAGTTTTCAGCGTTTTCCAATTGTGACATGATAAAATTTATTTGCATTTTTTTTGTTTATAGATAATTTTATTTGATTTATTTTCAGAAAAAATTTAATTATTTTAATTTTAGATCACGCAATATTTGAAGATAAATGTGATGGATATATGAAAATGCAGTGCTGAATGCCATTTATAACTTGCATACACCTACATGGGAATGTTTGAATTGAAAGGAAATTGATTTGGAAACAATATTTGTAAGTATTATGTATTTCTGAAAAAATATATTTTATTTGAAAATCAAGAAATTTAATTTGGAACGCATATATTAATGTATTAGAACAAAATATATTTCCGAACTGACGTTCACATATAAAATACGTGTTTTCACACAAACAAAGTTATTGTTAAAAAGTTTTCCAAATATAATTTATTTAAAAAGATTTTTTCCTTTTTTAATTTTAGTTTAAATTTTTCCCTGATTTCGTGTTCATAATTGCTTCATAAGTACTTCATAATTAAACCTGCTGTTAGATTAGGCCCATTTGGTCCAATTTTTGTATATATATTATATGTATGTATATATATTGCCTTATAATTTTGCCCAAGGGATATTTTAGTTTTACTAAAATCAAAATAATAAGCGTTTTTGCTCAAAAATAATTGTAAATAAGCTGCTTTCTTTTCACGAAGTATTGAATAAAAATAAATATAAAATATTGTCTTCCACATTCATTTTATATGAAAAATGTAATGTTGACCAAATGGACTCTTAATCTAGGATTCGTACAGATTTGTTAATCTAACACCAGGGTTAAGAATGTCATAAGCAGCATTAGCATTAGTTTTACAGAAGTAATTTTTAAAAAGTTTTTGTAGTTTTGTTTGCTAACAAAACTTAAGATTTTAAAATCTAAGTCACGATTAATTTTTTTGAGAAAATTATTTTTGATAACTCAGTTTATATGAAAAATTTCACTTTCGCCACTTTCAAAACAATCAGTTTCTATTATTAATAATATCTTACATAAATATTTTTTTTAACTTTTAGTACAGCAAATTTTGTATGGATCTATTATGACAATTTGTGTCGTAGAAGAGTGACTAAATATTTCAGTGTAAGTAAGTATATTCCAAAGATTTTAATATATCTCTTATCTTTCAACATTTTGTGACAGTTATATGATAAAATTTATTTTAATACTTTATCGTATATAAATCATCCTGTTTGATTTCTATTCAAATTATTTTTATTTTAGTTCGCGCAATTGAACTTTATTTGGATATATGAAAAATGCAGTGGGGAATTAAAAATTTACAAATTGCAGGAAATGAGTGAGCATCCAAACTATATGATAAATAATATAATATTTGTTTTATATAATTTCTATTTAAATTCCAGCCAAATTCTAGGTTAAAAATCATTAAGGTCGGTTCCGATAAAAATTGTTCATGGACAACAAATAGAGAAACGAATCCCGCTATAGAATCGATACATAACAATACAATATTCGAATAAAAGTCAAACTTCATGGTGTGTTGGCCGATTTGTCTTTATACAATTACATACTGTTTTAAATTATAAAATGTTCAAGGTTATCCGTAATATGTATTATATTTTTTTTGTATTTTCCAATATAAAATATAGCAAATAAAATATTTATTTAGAAAGATAAAGTGTTGTGTTATTGAATTTTCTATGAATAGTAAATGATTTCAAAGAAAATGATTCATTTAAAAGAGTAACATTATAATCAATATAATGTGACGAATTTTCCATACATATTTAAAAAAACTGTATTTAAATTCATGTATGCCTTAAATTAATTACCGGTATATTCTTATATCAAGGACAAACATTTTAAATTTTATTACGATAATGTTTTAAATTATATGACATTTTACTAAAAATAAGCACGCGCCATACTTAAATTTACGCAAAAATGTGCTTATTTTAAGACCAAACTTAATTAGTTTTATTACCCAAAATTCTTAATTCTATAAAATGCATCCCCAAAACAAATACTATTCACGTCCTTAAATTAACTATGAAACCTTCTTATTTTTATAGCGATTGTCTTTGGCTCGAAATCATTGCCGAAATCTTAAACTTTACGAAAAATTCATAGATTTTCAGTACGCTTTTTTTTTAGTGTATAAATCATGTTTTAAAAAATAAAGGTTTATGGACTAAGTATTAAAAATAAGACATTCGGTAAAAATTTTGTAAAGTGCAAAATTGAGTACATTCGACTTATTTTAGTTTTAATTTTTTTTCTAACTGAATTTGTTACTTTTTGATTTCTATAATATACTTTTTTGATACGTTTATAATACGAGGTCGGTTCGGAAACTTCTTAGCCTATCAATGAAAGAGAATAGTTAGTTTTTCAGAAATATTTTTATTTTTCAATATAATCTCCTGAAACTTCAATACACTTAGTCCAACGCTTATCTAGCAATTCTATCCCTTGATTAAAATAGTTTTCCTCAAGGCCTTCAAAATAGTAAATTACAACTGTAATTGCATCTTCATTTGAGGTAAAACGCTTGCCAGCAAGGATTTTTTTAGATTTGGGAACAGGTAAAAGTCGCTGGGAGCTAAATCAGGAGAATAAGGTGGGTGGTCAAGCAACTCGTACTTTAATTCGTTGATTTTAGCCATTGTCAAACACTCTTGTGCGCTGGTGCGTTGTCTTGATGAACAATTATTTTTTTGTGTTGTAAGCCAGGACGTTTTTCTCGAATTTGTACATTTAATTGATCCAAAAGGATGCAATAGTACTCTGAATTTATTGTTTTACCCCTTTGCAGACAGTCAATCAATAAAATACATTTGAAGTCCCAAAAAACCGTTGCCATAACCTTACCAGCAGATTGAATTGTTTTTGCCTTCTTTGAGGCACTTCCTCCAGCTTCAGTCCATTGTTTGGATTGTTCTTTTGTCTCTGGAGTATAGTGGTGGATCCATGTCTCATCAACAGTTATGAAACGACGCTTAAAATCCATTTTATTTCGCTTAAAACGATCCAAACAAGCTTGAGAAATGTTCATTCTTATGCGTTTTTGGTCGACTGTTAACAAGTGCGGCACCCATCTTGCAGAAAGCTTTTTCATCTGTAGTTCTTCATGCAAAATTAAATGGACTCGATCATTTGAGATGCCCATGATATTAGCTATTTCACGCACTTTTATTCGTCGATCATTTAATACCATATCATGCACTTTGGCTACAATTTCTGTTGTTGTTGCTGTTTTGGACGTCCACTACGTGGTTCATCTTCAATGCTTTTACGACCACGTTTAAATTCAGCAACCCAATTTTTTACTGTTGCATATGAAGGAGCACTTTCACCTAACACATTCACCATATCATTATGAATTTCTTGTCCCGATAAACCTTTTTTATGTAAATATTTAATGACACCACGCATTTCTAATTTTTCCATTGTAAAACCAGTAAGGAAAGACAGAAAGTCGGGCGGGGCCGACTATATAATACCCTACACCTACCTACCAATGCGAAAATGGGCATTGCGATAAGAATTTGACAGTGTTCATACATGTAATAAGCAAACTCTCTCTGCCGATTTTCGTACTGATCGGATATAAAACAAGGTTTCTACAGCGCTTACATGTCAAATCGGGTGTAACATATATATTGGGACTATGTTAAAATCTGAACCGATTTTTCCCGAATTTGTCAGTGTTCATACATGTAATAAGAAAACTCTCTCTGTTAAATTTCGTACTGATCGGATATAAAACATGATTTCTACAGCGCTTAAATGTTAAATCGGGTGAAACATATATATGGGGGCTATATCTAAATCTGAACTGATTTTCCCCGAATTTGGCAGTGTTCATACATGTAATAAGAAAACTCTCTCTGTTAAATTTCCTACGGATCGGATATAAAACACGATTTCTACAGCGCTTAAATGTTAAATCGGGTGAAACATATATATGTTGGGTATATCTAAATCTGATCGGATTTTCTCCGAATTTGGTAGTATTCATTCACGTAATAATAAAACTCTCTCTGCCGAATTTCATAAAGATCGGATGTAAAATGTGGTTTCTACGGCGCTTGCATGTCAAATCGGGTGAAACATATATATGGGGACTATATCCAAATCTGAACCGATTTTAACCAATTTCAATAGGGATCGTCCTTGGGCTAAAAAAGAGCACTATGCTAAATTTCATCACAATCGGCCCATAAATACGACCTGCAGTTTGATTACAAGAATACATGGACACACGGACAGACAGACGGACATGGCTAAATCGACTCAGAAAGTGATTCTGAGTCGATCGGTATAATAAACAATGGGTCTATCTCTTCTCCTTTTAGGTGTTACAAACAAATGCACAAAGTCATAATACCCTGTACCACAGTGTGGTGTAGGGTATAAAAATTGCGGATGCGTCTTTTGTGAACACCTGTTTCCATATGAAGGAGTTGCCAGAAAATTTAACATGTGTTCATAGCAGAGATGGAAGTTTCCAAAACACTTAACTTTTTTCTGTTTATACCGCGCTTTTTGTGCTAGGCTAAGAAGTTTCCCAACCGCCCTCGTAAAAGAAAAAAACTGGAAAAACATTTTTCATTTTGCTTTACTATTGGAATTCTTATAAGCTTAGAAGCGAAAGATGTACCAACATGTACTCATTTGTGCTCGCCACTGTATATTATGTAGTCTCAGATCAATATTTAAAGGTGTTGCAAACGGAGTGACAAAATTAATATACCCCATCCTATGGAAGGTGTAAACAAATATTTGCAATCTTTGGATCCAACTGAGAGAACAGATTACAGTCTATTGGCGGTTACGAACAATATGCCAAAACCTATCGCACACGACTTGCCAAACCGCCTTGAAACTGGGAATTGGCGAAAAGCTCTTTGCAAAATACATTGAATCCATTTTAACTCCAAATAATAGTGGCACGTCCACCGTCTATCCGCCCGAGATTGATTAAACCATTACTCGTCGAATTAAATTTAGGCTAAAATATATCGAGAATTCAGTCAAAAATCTTAAAATTAAGAAATCTTCTGGCAAAAAATGGTATAAATGATAGAACAATAAAAGAACTATCGTTCTCTGCCCTGATAATGGGTTTGTTTATTTTTAATAGCATTTTACGAGTGGGTTACCTGCCTTTTTCCTGGAAGATATGGGAAATTGTGATGATTCCAAAACTTGGCAAAAATCCGACCAAAGTAATTTCATATCGCCCGATAGGACGCTATCTATACTCTCAAAAATATTTTAATCAATTTTTATAAAGAAAATTACCCCGCATATAATTTCAAATAACATCAATTTGTTTTTAGAAAGAGTCATACTTAAGAAAATAACTGCAGGCGTTTCTTAGGACAGCATACTGGGACCCATTCTATACATAACACAGTACAACATTTTTCAGCTCATTGATTTGGGACTCATTTCTGAGAATTGGACGTGTAAGTAGCCCCAAAAATAAGAACTTCTGCATCATTCGTTTGGACAAGTTGGACCAACTAATAATTTAATGGCTAAACTATTTTTTTTTGCTAAATACATCCAGTGCCCTAAAAATCTCAACAATTTTCTGTTCTGTTTTATAATGTTCTGCTTTAATGTGTTGTTTTATACGTATACGTATTATTCAATATTTTACTGACAGATATTTTATGACTTTGTGGGAATTTTTGCTATTTTTAAGGCTAGGTTTGTTCCGCATTTTTTTTTATTATTCAATATCTACAACTTTGCTTCAGACACAAATGAGATATTCCGTACGGAATACCGAGAAAAAAATGTAGAAAAAGTGCAAAAATTACACCTTGAGCAAACAAATTCGTATGGTCATTAAATTATTAATTGAACCGATTTGTCTTAACGAATGATCCAAAAATACATTTACACATTAGTACACTTTTGCCGATGATACTGCTTTGGCCAGTATTCAAAAAAACCCTTCAGTTGCGTCAGAGTAACTTAAGTCGCATGTACGAGTTTTAGAAATATGGATAATAGTGGTAAATTCTACAAAATGCACAAATGTTACCCTAAGAAGAGATACTAGTCCTTCTTCAATTCGTTGATTCCACAAAAAGATCACGTGAAATATCTTAGAATTCACTTAGATCGTTATTTAACATGTTCTCAACACATATCGCTCACTCACATCAAAAGATACATAATATAAAATTTAAGATGTAGCCTTATAGAAATGCGAATTTTGGAAATATCCATAAATTAAACTCAGCTAAATTTAGTTTATAAGTAATCGCATTTCTGATTATTACAGCGGTTTTAAACATCTTATTTCATGTTACTTATCTTTTTATAATGCCAATTTGGATATATAGTATCCAGCTCTGGGGTACAGAGTGCGCTTCTAAAATATGCAAATTACAAAGAAGACAGTCAAATAGTCTTCGTTTTATTACAGGTGTACCTTGGTATATAAGAAACGCAAATATCTATAAGGATCTCAACATTTCAACCGTTATAGCTGCCGAAGCTATTTGGACAAACTCTCCAATCACCCAAATGTCCTGCCCCGACAACTACTAAATAATGAAAGATATACAATCCTTAGAAGAAAATACGTTGAACCTAATATAACAAATGTCGAAGTCGGAGGGGCAATGTTAAAAAATGGGTCGACTGGCTTTTTTTTTTGCATCGAATTTTAACCGAATATAATTTGGAATATTTAAAATTTAAATATGCAAACTAGGTTGACTTAGCATACTATGGTATGAAATTACCGATACAGTGGATATTCCATTTTTGCCGTCCTGAATAACTCGATGGAGTCATTCCAAAGTATGTATGTTAAGCTAGCTTAGCATGTTTTAAAGGTCATTGTATTTTTAAATTCTAAATGCATATTCCAAATGATATTTACTCAAAATTTTGTGATTAATCGTCAACCCAATCAAACAGAGAGGAAGAAATGTAAGGAGCACGCCATTTATAAAAGAAAAGTATGGAGTTGATTTGTTCTCTTCAAAATATCAACTCTCCAGATGGAAAGAATTTTTCTCGGAATGTTCCACAATACAACACGACAGCTATCCTTTCACCAGAAATATTCGTCGAAACCCTCGTAGAGACATATCAACATCTGAACCGAAATATGAAGAAGTTTATAGCGTAGTCAGCAAGCTCAAAAACAACACGCTGAAAAAAAATTGCCTCTGTAGTATATTGTCCCAAACATATTCTGCTTGAAACATATATATGTTTAGGGTGCACTCCAAATATATAATATTTGCCACATACAAATATTATATGTTTGGGAGGATGTTGTTCTAAACAAAACTATGTTTACATCCCAATATTTTTTATATGGATATGTTATTTCCCAAACAAAGATCTATTGGCGTGAATATATATTTATTCTTAAATGTTTTAAGTTTTCAGCAATTGAAAGGTAAATTTTAGAAATTTTTAATGTTATTAAAATTTCTTTATAATTAAAAATAATGACTTGGAATAGTTAGAAAATAAAAACCAGTAAGGAAAGGCTAAAGTCGGGCTGTGCCGACTATATAATACCCTACACCACTCTCGTAATATTGAATAACTCTGATATATAAATTTTGTAATTCATGTATAAACTGTTTACATAAATTTACTTTTGGGACATTTTATACTTAAATAATACCCTGTACCACAGTGTGGTGTAGGGTATAAAAACGATTGGATCTAAAGAGCCAAATCGGATGAAACATATATATGGGAGCTATAGCTAAATCTTAACCGATTTTCTTCAAATTCGGCAATGTTGGTTCATGGATCAAGAAACTCTACCATTCTAAATTTCATCACGATTGGATGTAAAATACAGCTTTTATAGGACTAAAGGGCCAAATCGGACGAAACATATATATGGGAGCTATAGCTAAATCTTAACCGATTTTCTTCAAATTCGGCAATGTTGGTTCATGGATCAAGAAACTCTACCATTCTAAATTTCAAAACGATCGGATGTAAAATACAGCTTCTGTAGGACTAAAGGGCCAAATCGGACGAAACATATATATGGGAGCTATAGCTAAATCTTAACCGATTTTCTTCAAATTTGGCAATGTTGGTTCATGGGTCAAGAAACTCTACCATTCTAAATTTCAAAACGATCGGATGTAAAATACAGCTTCTATAGGACTAAAGGACCAAATCGGACGAAAGATATATATGGGAGCTATATCTAAATCTGCACCGATTTTCTTCAAATTCGGCAATGTTGGTTCATGGATCAAGAAACTCTACCATTCTAAATTTCAAAACGATCGGATGTAAAATACAGCTTCTATAGGACTAAAGGGCCAAATCGAACGAAACATATATATGGGAGCTATATCTAAATCTTAACCGATTTTCTTCAAATTCGGCAATGTTGGTTCATGGATCAAGAAACTCTACCATTCTAAATTTCAAAACGATCGGATGTAAAATACAGCTTCTATAGGACTAAAGGACCAAATCGGACGAAAGATATATATGGGAGCTATATCTAAATCTGAACCGATTTTCTTCAAATTCGGCAATGTTGGTTCATGGATCAAGAAACTCTACCATTCTAAATTTCAAAACGATCGGATGTAAAATACAGCTTCTATAGGACTAAAGGGCCAAATCGGACGAAACATATATATGGGAGCTATAGCTAAATCTTAACCGATTTTCTTCAAATTCAGCAATGTTGGTTCATGGATCAAGAAACTCTACCATTCTAAATTTCAAAACGATCGGATGTAAAATACAGCTTCTATAGGACTAAAGGGCCAAATCGGACGAAAGATATATATGGGAGCTATATCTAAATCTGAACCGATTTCAACCAAATTCAATAGCGATCTTAACAGCCGCGAAATACTCTAAACTGCAAAATTTCAGAACGATCGCAGTGAAATTGCGACCTGTAGTCGACGAACAACTTTACATGGACAGACGGACGGACGGACGGACAGACATCGTTAAATCGACTCAGCTAGTGATTCTGAGTCGATCGGTATACTTTAAGGTGGGTCTAGCTGTGTTATTTTAAGATGTTACAAACATCTGCCGTGAAAGAAACTTATAATACCCTGTATCACAGTGTGGTGTAGGGTATAATAAGTGGTTTAAAATAGAAGTTAAGCTAAGAATGTAATTTTTAATAGGAACGCATAATTCGAAAACAAGGAAAAAAAGTAAAACTAAAATTCGAAAAATTCAGCAAAGTTTTGAAAACCTTTTTTTTGAGTAAAATGTATTTGGAAATATTCATAAACAATAATTTTATTTGTATTTAAACACATATTTTATTTGAGAAAATTAGCTCGCAAATATATTTTATTCTAATATATTAACATATGGGTTCTAAATACATTTTATTGATTTTCAAATAAAATTTATTTGCTCGAAAATATATAATATTTGAAAATTTGTGAAATCCAAGTATAATTTCTTTCGATTCAAACAAATCCAAAATGGCGATTTTGCCACGTGAACAAATCGGCGGATCCCGACTAAAGTATGGTGCAAATGAACACTTTGCGCATAATTATTGAACAAGCGATGGAACACAACTGTCAACTATAT
Source organism: Eudasyphora cyanicolor (assembly GCA_963930755.1). NCBI lineage: Eukaryota > Metazoa > Arthropoda > Insecta > Diptera > Muscidae > Eudasyphora > Eudasyphora cyanicolor. The sequence continues at coordinate 250,609,940 of OZ005736.1, read as the reverse complement.
CTCCTGTTCTTAGACTTCAGCGTGCTTTCGACACTATGTCAAGACCAGCCCTATGGGACACCCTAAAATCAAAATAAAATAATAAGCATAATTAAAGAGCTTTACCGTGATGCAGAAAGCAGGGTCAACTTCAACGGCTCATTGGGATCAAACTTTTCTATATATACTTGGAGTCAAACAAGGTTGTGTCCTTTCTCCTACACTTTTTCTAATACTGCTCAACACAAATTCCCCCCATATAAAGCTAAATATGGAGCAACTCGCTATAAATGCTGAGGCATTGAGGCTTAAAATAAACATTAAGAAAACTAAGTTGCTGCATACCCTCAGAAAGCAACAAGACGACATTGCACGCACAGCCCCCGATTGGAACCCACAGTGAAGCCGCAAAAGAGGATGACCTGCAGATACGTTGAGACGCCTGGTAGACGCAGAAGGCACAGAGAAAAGATACACGTGAAGTGAAACAAAAAACCTGTTACGGCCCTATGCTCCTCCTAAGAACTATGGGAAAATATATATATACTCGTATATAAGTCGTTGCGTGTGAACTCATCAATCTCTGCACCTGTATTGCTGGAAGGCGAACATATAGAGGATGTCGATAAATTCTGCTGCATTGGTAGTACAGTGCAGAAAATGGTGGCACAGAGGTCATCAATATACCGATCAACAAGCACGATCAGTCTTCCAAGCTCTACATAAAGTGTGGCGTTCCAGCAACATATCGAGCCATAACCGCCAAAAAGACGTAAGCGCCACTCACAAAAATTTAGAGGAGAACGTTTCTTTTGCGATTACATATTTTTAATTTATATAATAAAAATATGTAATACATACATCTATTTATATAACTGTGAAATTTAGTATAACGGTACATTTTACAGCTATAAATTGCGGAAACATGATGCCATTTGTCATAAGTAACCGATTTCCCTCAAAAAATTAAAAGTAAATCATGGTGGCGCTTACGTCTTTTTGGCGGTTAGGGCTCGATATCTCGCACAAAAAAATTGAGAATATTTAATATCAGTGTCATGTAGGTCTTACTATACAGTTGCAGCACTTGGGGCACTGCAACAAAAACGTAAATTACAAATGTTTGTTAACCGGTGCTTAAGACAAGTCCTACACATTTTCTGGCCAAACTGGTTAACAAACGAGCAACTACTCACGCTGGCGAATTTTGTTCCTGTCGACAAGCAAATAATGTATGTACAGAAAATGGTCATGGATTGGACACGTTTTGTAAGGACCTCAAGGAGACATATCTAAAGCAGCTCTGGAATGGAATCCGCGAAAGTGTAAAGGCAAATCTTTCCTGGACTAAAATAAAATCACTCGCTTATAGTCGAGACTCATGGAGAGTACAAGTCGACGCCCTATGTTTCTAAAGTGACGTTTTTATTTTTTTCAAATTGTAATTGGAATATACCTGTTTATTATATTATTGAAATAATAAATAAACGACATTCATATATATATATATATATATATATATATATAACAGGTGGCGCAAAAGTAACCTTTCGATGTTATGTTAGACGCGATTGGCGGTCAGCAGCTAACAGCTGATGCACCGTCTGGACTTTGTACGGAAACATCTTCAAATCTTGCACCAAAATTCGCTGTAGAGACCGTCGACTGATACCCATTTGCGTGGCACGTCGTCTGGTCGATGTCGACAGCGCTTCCATGACATCCTCGGCTACAGCAGCAATATTCTCTGCAGAACGGCTACTCCGGGGTCTGCCACGCCTGGCAGCATCTCGTGTTGTGCCAGTCTCTTCGAGGCGAGCGGCTAAACGTCGCAGTGTTTCACCAGTAGGCGTTGGACGGCCAGGAAATCTGTGCCAAAGTCACCGACCGATTATTGGTCAAATAAATAGTCAGCAATATTCCGCGTTCTGGAGCAGTGTAGCGTAACATTAGGCGTGTTTTCGTTACACCATAAGTGCTTAATTTGTATGGGGAGCTAAGCACTTTTAAGCACTATTAGTTCCCGATGAAGTTTGGTGCTTGTGTTCATGTCTTAATCGAGTATGATGTTGCCAGATTGGGCACCCTATATTTAGCAATATAGCATCCCATTTTTGGAGAGATTTTATCAATTATTGTGAATTAACGGGAAGAAGAACAAAAATGGGAAATTATTTTAATATTTGCAAAAGAGTGTAAACAATTGAACATAGAATAGTAAATATATGTTTTATAAATACTTTTCACGAATTTTTTGTCTGTTTCGCACTGTTCTTTCTTCTCAATTCATGACACCATTGCTACCAGATAGTGAAAATCCGCCACTTATTGCTTATGTGCCAGTTAGTGGAAGTCAGTTGTTTTCGTTGCAAAGTGCTAAACTAAAAGTGCTAGCTTGTAACGAAAACAGGCCTTTTGTTTATTAACGTATATTTCGCATGTGTTTACTACACAAATGTCAAAACAGAACTGACATTAGGGGCCAATCGCAAAATTTATAGCATTTTCTGATAGGAGGATTACTTTTGCGCCACCTTGTATATATATATAGGGTGGCTGATATGTATTGCAACCAACTTCAGGTTGCTATCATTTCTAAACCGCTAGTCTGATAGCTGACAGATTTATTTCAGGGACAGTTCATTTTATTGTTTACAAGCTTACAAAAGCATTTTGATCTATTGCATTCAGAAAAAAGTTATTCGTGATGGAATTCAAGCGTGATTGCTTTATATTTGGGTGGAAAAACACAAGTGGTTATCGTTAGAGCTCTCCAGCATTTAAATAAATCTTTTGTTTCTCGTACCATTGCTCGTTACCGTGATACTGGCAAGTGGACGAAAAAAAACGGTAGGCCATAATTCGTGCCAAAGGTGGCCAATTCGAACAAATCTAAACTGTTTCTAAAATTTTATGTTATTTCCGACATTTTTTGCTTTTGAACAATAAAAAAAAAAACAACAAAAAAATTAAAAAAATATTGCGCTTTACTTTGTCGCATTACCTTTGGCACGAATTATGGCCTTCAAACGGCCGACAAAGCCATCACACGCTGCACGAAAGTGGCTCTGCGGTATTTTGGCCCATTCCCGGCGAAGCGCCGTCTTGAGATGATCGATACTTTGGTATTTTTTAGTGCGAACCTTACTCTCTAAAATGCCCCAGGCGCAAAAGTCCAACAGATTGAGATCCGGAGATCTTGGTGGCCATTGTGCGGTAGAAATGAAGCGAGGAACCTCCTTTTTAAGCCATTCTTGGTTGACGCGTGCTGAGTGCGATGGTGCTGAGTCCTGTTGGAATGTCCATGGTCTGCGGCCGAAATGTTTGTATGCCCAGGGCTTCAATACTGTCTTTAGGACATTTTCCCGATAATATTCGGCATTTATTTTGACCCCATGGTCGAAAAATACGAGCGGGGAGCGACCATCGGCCGTTACGGCGGCCCACACCATTACCATCGGCGGCGCTTGAGTTCTGGTGGCCAATAGAAGGTGTAAATTTTCAGCTGACCTCTTTGGCAAGTAAACCCGATCATTTTGTTTGTTCACAAACTGCTCAATTTGGAATGGCTTCTCATCGGAGAAAACCAAATTCGGTAACTGGACACTTTCGTGCAAGCGAAGCAACTCCTTGGCTCTTTTCAGTCTAACTTTTTTTGTGCATCGGTGAGCTCTTGCACTTTTTGGAACTTCAATGGCTTTAGTCCAAGCTCATTTTTTAATATGTGTTGTATCCGTTCTCGCGATATGTTCAGCTCACGAGCAATTTTTCTACCACTGCGGCGTGGATTTCGATCAAATCTGGCCTTCGCTTTTCGGATCATTTCTGGCGTTGTTACCGTTTTTTTCGTCCACTTTTTGGACGCGATGCAACACTGCCAGTATCACGGTAACGAGCAATGGTACGAGAAACAAAAGATTTATTCACATTTAAATGCTGGAGGGCTCTAACGATAGCCACTTGTGTTTTTCCACCCAAATATAAAGCAATCACACTATCACGCTTGAATTCCATCACGAATAACTTTTTTTCTGAATGCAATAGATCAAAATGCTTTTGTAAGCTTGTAAACAATAAAATGAACTGTCACTGAAATAAATCTGTCAGTTGTCAGACTAGCGGTTTAGAAATGATAGCAACCTGAAGTTGGTTGCAATACACATCAGCCACCCTGTATATACAAAACAGTGGAGGTCATTCGATGCGCATTACAAAGGAATTACATACAATTTTAAAAATGTCATAAAACTTTGATTGCCCCTTTCTGAAAAACGACCTGTTTTGACTTTGCGTACTTTGGAATGGAGTTATGGATATGTGTGTAAGATTTTTTTAACTACCACAGAAAAATTGTTTGGTTTTACAAAGTTTAACCAATACTATTATGCATAGGACTCTTAGATATTATTGCGCTCAATTTTTCCATAATTTGCTTTCAATTACAATTACTATCGATAATAATTTGTAACAGCTTTTTTTATTTGAAACGCTTTATTTACGCACTTATGTTCGCTCATAAATGCTAACTACTTGGCTGTGTGTATATGTATGTATGTGTTATGTGTATACATACTTAAATTAATTAGTAATTTTACTTTAAAATCCTATTTACATAGTTAAATATATTACAGACAGACAAACCGATTGACAGACACATTCGTACATAAGTACACCATACAACAATACAATTCCGAATATTCGAGAGGATATAAATTGACACATAGAATGGGACAGGAAGATACAGCGAACGCTAAAGAGAGGGAGAAGCAGGATCAAATATGCGGGACGTAAGAGTGCGAGCGAGAGAGTGAGAGGGATATAGAGATGGTGAGGAACGTACAATAACAATAAGACAATAATACATAATGTCGTTAAAGTGGAGCTCCTCAATTATAAACCAATCCCAAAATTAGAAAGGCTTTTATTGGTTTCACCCTTGGCTCTATCTATTCGAAATGAGCCTTTATTTATGCACGAGACACGAGTGTGTATCTGATGCCTGATGGGAGCCAGTACGCCGTCGCAAAATTTGCAACCCCTTGTGTTGGCATATTTCACCAAAACATAACCCGAACTACTACATACACACAGACTCGGGCACACAAACACGCACACTGAGACAAACAGAGAGAAATCATTTGAATCTGGTCTGTGGTTGGCTGGAGTGGCTGCACAATGTCAGTTGATGGGTATGTGTTCGCTTAGAATTGAATCAAATCTTTGTGATGTGTTTTGTTTTTCGTTCTTCTTTTGCCAACAACACTACAACAATGGCAACAACAACAACAACAACAACAACGGCATTGTCGGCCAACAATGAATGCATTTTCATTGGGAGGTCTATTAAGAATTCCATGTTCCACAGTGTACAACAATATTGATAAGAAAAGCACACACACACACCCACACTCAAATGCAGAGAGGCTCTCACACACAAACACACAAGCATGGTTACGAACGGTTCTGTGGTGCGTATACACCCAGCGGCGGAATGCATGAGCTATAAGGCCTTATATCAGGCCTTCTTAGTCATGACGGAGGCCTTCCCTACACATTACCTGTTCCTTTCCATTTAACATTGCGTGAGATTGGGAGGCAAGGCCTTCCTTTCCATTTCCCTACAAGAATGCCTCCAGAAGGCCTTCATAGATAAGGGATAACGCATGTCAGAAAAAATCAGGCCTTCCGGAAGGACTATAAAAGAAGGTCTGCTGAAGGCTAATTTAAATAATACATACATCATGTCTGAAAAAATCAGGCCTCGAAAGTCTTGGAAGTTTTGATAGACGCCCATCTTGTTCTTCCGCTGCATAATTGAAAAAATGATACTAATATTAATTTTTTTAGTAACTATTATTTTTTATTTTGATGTTTCTTTTATTTGCATAACACACAAAAAAATAATTTAATTCAACTTAAAAATTATAAACCAAAAAAAAAAACAACAAAATAATTCAATTCAATAAATAACCTAAAATCTTTTATTATTTAAAACACCCGAACCGATGAATGCAAGATCAGAAACTGATAACAACTGATAGCGTTTTATGAAAACTGTTTTTGGTTTTGTTTTTTCTTGCTTTTTTCATCCCCCTCTCTAAGCACAAGTTCTTGTTGTTGTGTGTACGAAACTAAAGTGATAGAATTTAACAAGATGATTCGTCCCGCGGCGATTGTTTTTATGCTTGTTTTAAGACAAATTTGTATGTAATTATGTATCACAATTAAAAAATTAATATTGATTGATAAGTGCAAAAAAGTAAAAAAACTATTTCCGCGTTTGCAAAATCATTTCTCCTCGTTCGTAACTCAAGAAAATTTAAACAAGCGCGACGAACCGTCTTGTTAATTTGCATTCCCTTCACATTACGTTGGAATTTGTATAACGGCGTACTTCGTTTTGTTTTTGCTGCTCTTTCATTTGTGGTATTTAAGCACGATAGACTACGAACAACTCGCTTTTGCATTCCCTCTGCCTTCGTTTTAGAAGGCCTTCTTCAGGCTATCAAAAAGGAAGATTATAGGTATGTTGAGATTTACATAGCGTTTATTGTTTTTGCTCTTTCATTTGATAATAACGATCGACGATAAACCACTCTCTCTTACATTCCCTCTGTCTTCGCTTTAGAAGGCATTCTTCAGGCTATCAAAAAGGAAGATTCTTTGTTGGGATATGGATAACGTTTTTTTTTCATTTGTTGTATTTGTTATGAACGCTGGACTACGAACCACACGCTCTCACATTCCCTCTCCATTCTTTTAGAAGTCCTGTATCAAGCCTGATATTGGCATGCCTTCAACTGATCAATAATCATGCATTTGGCAGGCCTTACATAGGGAAGTCCTTGCCGAATAAGGCCTTCCGCATGTCTTATATATGGAAGGCCTCGCAATTTCCGCCGCTGGGCATGTATTCACACTTGGATGGAGGGATACAAACAAACAGTACACGACACGTTGAGTTTTGAAGAGATGTGTTTTGCATGAAACATGGACCACACACACACACACTCCATTCAAGGGTGCATGGGTGTGAGTTTCCGCTACAGATAGGCGCATATTGTATGTACATATATGTATGTGTATATTTACTACAAATTAAAATACATTCTGTGTATACAAATGTTCAGGATATACCCAATAAATGTGTGTGTGTGTGCGATTGTGCCCCAATATAACAATACATTCGTATTTGTTAGGGAAATACAGTTTTATTGGAATGTCAGTGTAGGTTTACACAACCAACGCTAGGGAGACAACAAACCGACCACACACACATACACCCTCACATCCACTCAGAGAGCTTAGAATATTTAGAAAATCCTTGTTAGTGCCGGTGGGAGGGAAATCGCTAAATTGTTAAAACACTGGCGACGGACAATGGGCGTATTTCAATAACAATAAAATGCAGTTTCTACGGCCCGTTCTCGTTTAATATCCGTACATAGTTAATTTCTGCTCGTTTAAAGTATTATTAAGTGTTTCCTTAGTTTCAGGAGGACGAGTGTTCGCTTTTTCCCTTAAAGTGTCGATTTTTTCTTCTCATGATTATACGTACACTGCGAGAATTGCATTAAAATGTTGATTATAAATGGATATTTTCATGAAAAATTAAAAATAACAACAAATAAATGAAAAGTATAACTAATTTATGAACAATCGTCATACAAAGAAAATAATTGTTCATAAATTTGCGAAATTAACTAACATAAATATGTTTGTCATACAATTTATTACTACAGACGGGTATTTTATTTACGGAGCGGATTCGGATTTACAGAGGACAAAAGGCTTTGCCAAATTGGTTATTTGATATAACACTTGTTCACTCGATTATCTTATGCAATATTCTTTTCATATCGAAGTAACATTTTAGATTCATATTTCTCGAAATATATGGCCAAGTTTTGGTGGCCAAAAAACAATTTTTCAACAATTACTGTAGAAAAGTGTTTCACTAAGAAATATCCGGAATTTGTCTTCACGAACGGTACCACTACGATAACGTACCGTTCTTAGAACACGGCGAAGGGTACATTACGATAACGTACGGTTCATAGAACAGTATCACTACGTCGTAGTGATACTGTTCTTTTGAACAGAACACTAACAGTATCACTACGTTTAGCGTTCCGTTCTTTTTAATATTCGACTCCACAGGTCGCAAATATGAAGCAATCTTAATGCAAATTGGTACAGAGGCATTTCTTAACCCAGGGACGATCCCTATATAAAATGGGGCATATCGGTCCATCATTTGATATAGCCCCCATACGATGGTCCCTTTCGATAAGACATATTTACGCACTAGAGAGCGCATTTTTTAACCGACCATGCTGAAATTTAAATATTTGTACTGTGTATTACATTCAATCGTTCCTAGTGAAAATTAGGCATATCGGTCCGTAATTTAATATAACCCCCATACGAAGTCCCTTTCGATAAGACATATTCACGCTCTAGAGAGCGCATTTTTTAACCGATCATGCCGAAATTTGAATATATGTTCATTCTATTGCATTCAATCATGCCTAGTGAAAATGATACATATCGGCCTATTTTTCGATACAGCCCCAATACAAAGCTCCCTTTCGACAAGACATATTTATGGGGGCTATATTAAACGTTATCGTAGTGGTACCGTTCGTGAACAGTAACACTAACAAATGTTTAGTGTATTATGTTCCCTTGTAAGGGTTGCGATACTGTTCCGTTCGCGACGAAGGAACGGTACAAAACGCTAAGGAACCGTTCTTTAGTGTTTTTTTCCGAACTCTGCATTAAACTCGTAAGTTTGTGAATGTAAAATATTTTCGCTACTAAAATTTTAACGCCATCTTTATTGAAATATAGCACCTTACGTTTAATTAAACCAGTATGGAAAGGCAGAAAGTCGGGCGGGGCCGACTACATGATACCCTACACCTCCCTACACGCTGAAAAAAAATCGCTTCTGTAGTATATTGTCCCAAACATATTCGGCTTGAAACATATATATGTATGGGGTAGACTCTAAGCATGTAATATTTGGTACACACAAAAATTGTGTATTTGGGAAGATGTTGTTCTAAACAAATATTTGTTTACATTCCAATATGTTTTTATTTGGGACCATTATTTCCGAAACAAATATTTATTTGCATTTCAGTATTCATAAAATACATAAATTGTCTCAAATTTTTCAGTAATTAAAAGTTAAATTTTTAGAAATTTTTAATGTTCGTAAAAAATAATAATAGAAATCATATAATCTTGGATCAATATAAAGTACTTAGAGGATTGACGACTAATGATGGCTTGGAATACTCAGAAATTTGAAATGATTGATTTAAAACAGAAGGTAATGCTGCATATGGTATCATAACTGGGAGGTACAATTCGAAACCCAAGAAATATTGAAATATGAAAAGCTCAGCAAAAGTTTTGGAAATATTTTTTAAATAAAATATATTTGGAAAAATTCCTAAATAATAATTTTATTTGTGTTTAAACACATATTTTATTTGAGATATTTAGTTTGCAAATATAATTTGTTGTAATATATTAATATATGCGTTTCAAATATATTTTATTGATTTTCAAATAAAATTTATTTGCTAAGAAATATATAATATTTAAAAATTTGTGTTCCAAATATATTTTATTTCGATTCAAACATATCAAAAAAGGCGATTTTGCCCCGTGTAACAATGCGATAATAATTTGGAATAATTGGTAAATGGGTAGGAACGTATTATGTAATTCTGAACCTACGCGCTGAAAAAATAGCTTCTGTAGTATATTGTCCCAAACATATTCGGCTTGAAACATATATATGATTCGGGTACACTCTAAACATATAATACTTGGTACACATAAAAATTGTGTATTTGGGAAGATGTTGTTCTAAAAAATATTTGTTAACATCCCAATGTGACTTTTTATTTCCGATGGTGCGTATAAAAACAAACAGTTGTCCATTTAGTCGAAGAGAGCGAAGCCAATATCGTCATCGGATTCCTCAGGTTCGGATTCCTTCTTCTTTTCTTCCTTCTTGGCCTCAGCGGCGGGAGCATTTAAGTACTCATAAAATACATAAATTGTGTTAAATTTTTCAGTAATTCAAAGTTAAATTTTTAGAAATTTTTAATGTTCATAAAAATAATAATAATTGAAATCGTATAATATTGGATCATATATATATCCAATATATATAAAAATATTGGATAGTACTTAGAGGAGTGACAACTCATGATAGCTTGGAATACTCCGAAATTTTAAATGATTGATTTAAAATAGAAGTTAATGCTGCATATGGTATCATAACAGGGAGATGCACTTCGAAACCAAGGAAAAATTAAAACTAAAATTCGAAAAAGTAAGCAACAGTTTTGGAAATATTATTTAAATAAAATAAATAAATTATATAATAATTTAATAATAATTTTATTTGTGTTTAAACACATATTTTATTTGAGAAATTTAGTTTGCAAATATAATTTGTTGTAATATATTAATATATGCGTTCCAAATACATTTTATTGATTATCAAATAAAATTTATTTGCTAAGAAATATATAATATTTAAAAATTTGTGTTCCAAATATATATTCTTTCGATTCAAACATATCAAAAAAAGCGATTTTGACCAGTGTATAATCGCTAAATTAAGCAATATTCGTTCCTAAATTGAGAATCATTTTTCTGGGAAATTTTCTATAGCGCTTTGATACCAAATCAGGAGGAACATATATATGGAGGTTTTATATAAATCTGAACCGATTTTCTCCGTATTTGGCAGTTTTCCTTCATGTAATAAGAAACCTCTTTTTGCCGAATTTAGCACTGATCGGATATAAAATAACATTTTTACAGCGCCTCCATGTGAAATCGGTGGTATAGTATATACGGCGGCTATATGTAAATCTGAACCGATTTCCTCCAAATTTAACAGTGTTTATTCATATAATAAGAAACCTCTTTCTGCCGAATTTCATACTGATCAGATATAAAATAAAGTTTTTACACCGCTTACATGTCAAATCGGGGTAACATATATATGGGCCCTATATCTAAATCTGAACCGATTTTACCCAAATTCAATAGGTATCGTCCTTGGGCCAAAAAAAAGATATGCGTAAAGTTTCGTCGAGATCGGACCATAATTGCGACCAGTACTTTGATTACAAGAATGTATGCACAGACAGACAGACGGACATAGCTAAACAACTCAGAAAGTGATTCTAAGTCGATCGGTATAATAAACGATGGGTCTATTTCTTCTCCTTTTGTGTGTTACAAACAAATGCACAAAGTTATAATACCCTGTACCACAGTGTGGTGTAGGGTAAAAAAAAGCAATTAATTGGAATGCATATACTCGTATGCATTTTCAAAGAGATGTCAACCGCAGCCAAAAATTAAAAGTCTATAAAAGTATTGTGGCACTTTTTTTTTGGGGAATCTATCAAAAAATTTTTTTGTTTCCCAGACCTAAAATATATTTTTTTGTGTAGATTGTGGCATACTATTATATAAAATCAAAACCAAAAATTTTTTTATGGATACATTTTTTTTAGTATTTGGAGTATATCTTTTGGAGTATATGCCCTATAAGGTCGACTTTTACGTTAAATTGAAGCTATTAATGTGGGCTACCAATGTTGGAAATATCTCTTTCACTTAGAAACAGCGGTTTAGTAACAGTCATGAAACAAATTGGAAAAAGTAGATTTTTTTCAAAAAAAAAAAAATTCTGGGACGAAAAAAAACATAAAAAAATCTTCGCATCCTAGCGAAGAAAATAATGCCTATTTGAAAAAAAAAAAAAACAATGGATAAATGTAGAAATTATAGCCCTTTTGGTAGAGCTAAGAGAATTCCAAAAAATATTTTTTTTTAATTTCTGTTTAAAAAGCGATGTTATTTGTTACTTTTATTTATATTATGTACATTTGAGTTTATTTACATGTACAAGTTTCATAAGAAGTAATTGTGAGTTCTTTGTTGATGTTTGTAGATTTCGGAATCGATTTCTCCTATGAGGAATAAAATATAATCTCCCATCATTCTTTCATCCCAGTGCCCTTGGTAATTCACGTGAAACCTTTCGCCATGTTCGTCGCTTACGTGGCCAAGATTCTCGGGGAAAAAGTTTAAATGAGAATGCAAGAAATGAATTTTTAGGGACATATTTACACCTGTTGGAATACATAAAGCGAAAATAAGTCAGAAGAACGCATACATATGTGTTATATACATAAATATAGGAAAAATATATATTTCTTACCAATTTTTTCATAATTTTTTAACAAATCATTAATCATTGTTTCATATTGCGGGTATTTATTGGATCCAAGAAAATTTGAAACTACACGCTTAAACGACCTCCACCCTGCAATTTCATCCCACGTCAAATATGATTCGAAATTTGCATCTTTCATCAGTTTCCTTATTATAGGCCCATCAAAAACGCCTTCTTCGATTTTTTGAAAAGAAAAGACTTTTAAATAAACTTTTTAAATATGAGAGTGAATTGCCATTTTACCTTAAGGCTTTTACAAAATTTGTAAAGAGCCCCAGCATTATATGCAGTGGTGGCAAAATAGTATTTTCTTTTTGGTCGTGAGGTGTGTATTTTATGTTGTTTTCACCCAATGTAATGTGTTTTCTTGTTGGCCATTTCTTTCTTCTGTAATGATCTTCGCGAGCACGGCTATCCCAGAGGCATAAAACACAGCAATATTTTGTATATCCGCCAAGCATTCCACATAACATACCAACTACTTTTAAATCGCAACAAATTTTCCAGTCATGTTGTTCATATTTTATGTTTTTTGTCAATTTAGCCATTGTTTCGTATGATTCCTTAGTGTTGACAGCATGAGCAGTGGGAATCGACGGTTTCTGATTTCTGTTGTGCAAAAGTACTGCTTTCAAAATTTCTTTACTGCTGTCAACAAATAACCGTCATTCCTTTGAATTATATGTTTGATTAAGTTCCTCGAACAATCCGGGAATGTCCTTGCAAAAGCATATGTTATCCACAGTTGTATAAAATTGTTTGTAAGGTATATCACGGACTCTATAATATGATATGTTAACATCTGGGGCCAAAATATTGTACTGTTTCGTCCAAGATGCAAGTAGTCCTGCCTTATATTTGGTCAGTTCTCAATATATAATATACAAGCTGGACCCGGTCCACTTCGTTGCCCCAGATATCGGATTTTCGATCCCGTCCATTTTTATTGAAGTTTTAGAAAATAACTCCACTAACGTGTATTCCAAATTTCGTTCTTCTAGGGTCAACACTTTTTGAGAAATTCGGATTTTAAGTAATGCCACGGCCACCCTTGCCCCGCCCACTTTTTTGAAAAAAATTTTTTCCCTAAACCATCTCTGACAAAGAACCTTTCAAATAAAAGAAAAACAAATAAAATCGGTCCAGTGGTTTCAGAGTCTATAGCATACATACATACATACATACATACATACATACATACAAACATACAAACATTTTAGATATATACATATATCTCAATAATAGATCAATGAGTTGAAACTGAGTTAAAAGGGATGACTTCTGACTCAAACTTGAATCGCTCAGAGTTGAGTACTCAGTTGAACTTGATGATGGGCTGTTTGCTATACTTGGACACTTGGGAATTGGTATTGTTTCCGAATGTGCAACTGGCAAAGTGACAGATTTTACTTCAGCGTAATTCCAGCGAATGCTCCTTCCTACTCCAATCTGTTTACTTAGACAAAAATAGCAGTCCGTATCGTGAATGAATCACCAAATCATTCGCATTCCAAATTGCACATGTTGTCCAAAATTAAAACGCAAAGTACTTACCGCATGCTTCCACTACTCCATCGAGTAAGATTTACATGGCACGAATTACACAACCACGGTTCGTTCGTATTTTTAACTCGTATACCAAAATATGGCACATATATTTCTTCTATTAGTTTTCTAAACGCACGTCGATTTTTTTAATTACATACAGGGTGGCTGATGAAAGCTGCTACCAAAAAAAATTAATAATTTTTTTTCTATTTAATGAATCTGGTTAATTTTTTTTATTTTGCAGATTGATTTTTAGATTTAACAAAAATGGGTAACTGGGACACTGAAACAAGAATTTGGATTGTCCGCCGCTATTACGCACTGAAGTCCGTAGTTTCGGTTCAAAGAGAGTATAGGGACACGTTTGGCGGCAATCCTCCGAGCAGATGGACCATAAAGAGACTTTAGCATGGGACAGTCAACAGAAGACCTTACCATCGAAACCCTTCAGTTCGGACGGAGGAAACAATCGCTGCTGTAGCTGATGCCATACAAAACAATCCAAGAGTTTCGACAAGAACCTTATCTGCTCAAATGGGTATAAGCAGACAGTCATTGCAGTCAATTATGCACAAAGATTTGAAGTTATTCCCATATAAAATTCAAATGGCCAACAAAGTGAACTCAGCAGACTTCCCGGTTCGCTTAGAATTTTGCCAGAAGATGCTTCAAATGGTGGAAGAGGACGGAAACATGTTGAACTGCCTTTTCATGTCTGACGAGGCCCATTTCGATTTCAACGGCAACATAAACAAACAAAATTGTCGAATATGGAGTGCTTCCAACCCACAGATACTCCATGAGACGGAATTGCATCCAGTTCGTGTCACAGTGTGGTGTGCAGATTCATCACGCTGCATTGTCGGATCCTACTTCTTCGAAGAAAACGGCCACACCGTTACAGTTACTGGAGGTCGTTACTTGAGCATGTTGAGAGAGTTTTTCTATCCAGAATTACGCCGAATGAGAATTTCTTTCAATTCTGTGTGGTTTCAGCAAGATGGTGCAACTCCTCACATAGCCCGGCCTGTTATGACATAACTGCGACGAAAATTTCCCAATAAGATGATATCCAGAAACTCCACATTCCGTTGGCCCCCAGGTCGCCTGACCTTACTGCACCTGACTTTTCCTTGTGGGGTTATTGCAAACAGGAAGTCTACAAAGCAAAACCAACAAATTTGAATGAAGTAAAGCAATCCATTCGAGAAACAATTGCGGCTATTCCCGTCTCAGCTCTCCAAGCAGTAATGAACAACTTTTTGGTAAGATACCGCACATGCATCAAAGAGCAGGGGGCATTTAAATTCCGTTATTTGTAAAACTAATTAAGCTATATTTAATTAAATTTAATGAGCTTTAACATGAATAAAAGAAACCCGAATTCCATACACTCAATTGAGTTTATTTGAGTTTCTTAATGTAGCAATATTCACCAGCCACCCTGTATTTTTCGCAGATGTAGCATAATTTGTCGGGATCATTTACACATTGAAAGATCTTTGCCTTTTACTCATACTTCGAAATATAACTTTGTAATATTTTTCAGAAAATCGACTTATCTCTTTAAGGCGCTGAATTACACTAATTTACTAATAAGAAATTTTATTCATAAATTCCGGGTTTAAGGTTCATAAGTTGCAGTACCTGTAGCTGACATATAGTTTGCTTCGAACGTAGAAACCCAATATTATATACTTTGTATTGCGTACATATAATTTTACTATACCAGTATATACGACTGGGATGTCCATGCCCCTAAAAGGCGTAACTGTATGGAAACCTAATAAAAAAACCACAAATATTGTTGAATGACCCTCTACCTGAGCGGATCTCATCCAATATAGCACTCACATTGCATATAATGTTTTTATCATAAAATAAAATGCAAGTGCAATGTCTCTTGTATGTCTCTCTCACATATGGCGAATTCAATATAAGCAAAAACATCATTTAAAAACGAAATTATATGAAACAAGATTTTTTTGAATTTCCTTAACATTTACAAAATGGCTCATAACTTTTACATCTATCCATAGATTTTTTTCAAATAGACAGTGTTTTCTTCGTTAGTATGCTGGCTTTTTAAAAATGTTATAAAATTGTATTTGGTGTAATTGTATTTTTTATGTTTTTTTTGTATTTTTTTTTTAAATAATTTTTTTCTCTCATATTTTGTTACTAAACCAAAGATTTTACGTGATAGCGATATTTGCAATATATATAGCCTTCATAATTCCCTTTAATTTAACGCATAACGCGTCTCATTCAGGCTTATACTTGGTCCAAATACTAAATCTACTTTCCATGAAAGCTAGAATTTAAAAAAAATAATAAAAAACAGCATGATTATATGTAATATTGATTTTTTATTTTATCGTACTACCCCTACTTTAGAATTACAACTAATATTTTTTCAAATATTTCTTGTTATTATAATTTTTGTGGCACCTTGAAAATATACGGAAATTCATTACATGCTATTTATGAAAAATTAATAAAGCATAAACAAGTTTTCCTCGTCTATGCTTTCGTTACAATTATTGCAAATTTATAAACTTTATTATTGGTCAAACGTTTTTGGTGCATTTTATAAAAATCTTAAAAATGCATTTATTTATTCAAGGGTGGCAAATGAACGAGCACAAACAATTTCGTAAACTAGGACAAGTGTACATATTTAAATACTTACATACGTATTAAGCTGTATGTATGCATTATTGAAGAGTCCCAAAAAGTTGCATATTCTAGTAAGGTTAGAAAAAGTCATATTCCCGCCATTCAAAGAACATGAGGAAATTGAAATTAAAAATGTGAATAAATGTTACTTTCCACACTACTTTTTCAGCTGATAAACATTATGTTTCTGTTTAAAGATTTTTTCATTGTGCATTGAGTTTTTTAATGAAACAACCTTTATACATTTTTAGCAGATGTAGGTTTAGGTTTAGGCAGATGACATTTATCATTGAAATGATTATTTTTTTCAGAACGAGTTAATTCACTCTTCCTCAAAAGACATTGATTTCTTCGAAGTTCAATAGGATGCAAAAAATGAATTAAATAATCTTTTATTTACATTAAAACTCAGACCTTAAAAGCCCGTTTGGAAAAAAATTATATAAATATTGTTAAATTTATATTAAGATTCTATAGACTACCAGCTATTTTATATTCGTGAACATTTTTTGTTAAGTTTAAGAAAATCGCCTTTTTTGATATGTTTGAATTGAAAGAAAATATATTTGGAAACAAATTTTTTAAATTTTATATATTTGTTGACAAATACATTTTATTTGAAAATCACGAAATTTAGTTTGGAACTCATATATAAATATATTAATATATATATATTTTGGATCACAAAGATTTCTCATTCGCTTGCGTGTTGAAGTCAACCATATAGAGCTCCGTATCTCCCATACAATTGCAGCAGAACTGTTGATAACGAGTGTCACGGCTCAGAAATCATGATCCAGTATGTGTGCTGCCAATTTTTAATACATATTTATACACCGCCATGTATAAAATATTTGTTTCTATAATAATATAGAAACAAAATGGTCTTGAAGCCGGGAGAGTATCCTAGTTAGAATTACAACATAATATATTTACAAACTGACATTCACAAATAAAATATGTGTTTACACACAAACACAGATATTGTTTAAGAAGTTTTCCAAATATATTTGTTTTAAAAAAGATTTTTAAAACTTTGCGGACTTTTTCGAATTTGTATTAGTTCTTCCTAGATTTCGCGTTAAGCTTTATGGTTAAAAATGTCTTTAGCGGCATCAGCTTTTGTTTACCTCATTTTAATTTATAAATATTGCAATTCATTACTTTTTGTCAATCCATCAATGCAATTTATAGTTACGAAAGATTATACTATTTTTGTTTTTATTTTAGAAACATATAAATTTAATAAAAAAAATGCACTTCGAACTTCTGAAAAATATAAAACTTTTCTTTAAACTAAGGCATTGATATATTTACAAAATACTTAAATTAATCTTATTTAGAATTTTCTCACTATGGAGTTGAGCTGAAGATCAAAGAGTTTCCTTCTAAGTGAAGGAAGGTATTTGAATAGTTAAGTGAAAACAGAAAACGACTTGAAAACCAACACCAACACTGAGGGAAAAAAGACGTTGCAAAATAAACACCGTTTGGTACAAATTTATAAACGTAACGTGCATAAAAAATCGCCTCCGATTCGTTCATTAATTGTCAACGAAACAGGGGTGATTTTTTGACCGGTGTTGCGTTATGTATTGTCGCCGTAAAGTTGAATTTCTTTAGGATATGTTTTTTAAGGTGTGGCTTGGAGTCAGGAAAAGAGTTTTGTTATTTTCGCAAATTCTACAGACTTCATCGTAACTCTTTTTTTACATCCAAAATTAGTTTTCTCCATATTATGCAAAATTTTAGTTTCAGACTTTAAAAAAGTCGACTGAGGTAAATCATATTTCAACCGTAAGGCACTCACAGATTCACCTTTTCGATGATCGTTAATGATTTTAATTTTTTCGCTTAAAAACAATCTCTTTCTGATGGAAATTTTTGCTAACACTACAACGATTTGATGAAGAATGTTAAACAATGTGAGTAAGATGTATGCATCGGCTTAAAAATTATGATAGGTAAAGTAATTTTGTACTTGTTTGTTATATTTTCTTTTTTTGTCTGTTATTCTGTACTGAGTACAACATTTTAATCATACGAGGGTTGCTATTTATATTTCGGTCCTGGCAATGCTGGTGTTGCCAGATGAAAACTGGAACTTCCATTGGAAAGTATGACATTTTTTAGCATAACTTCACTCAGACCGTTTTGTCATTTGAGCGCGAATTGTTTTGGTTACAGTGTGTTGAAAATGGTTTGAACGCTTCAACAGCTGCTTCAGGCGTCGGAAAACGTTGACCAAGTAGTTTTTTCTTGATGTGAGTGAATAAGAAGAAGTCATTGGGTGTCAAATCAGGGCTGTATGCGTACGTTTTGGCCGGTCAAAAAGGCGCTGGTTTGAACCGATGTGTGAGAGCTCGCATTATCATAGTGCACAATGATTCGCCTTCTCTTGTTCGTTTTTCGAATTTCTCCGAAGACTTCAGGCAAACAAATTGTGGTGTACCACTCAGAATTGACCGTCCTACGTTGCTCAAGCGGTACAGTCGCCGCATGACCAGTTTTGCTGAAGAAACAGACGACAATTTGCTTCGAAGTGCTTCTTCAACGAACAACTTTCGTTGGATTTGGCACGGTCGATTGCTGTTTTGTTTCGGGCTCATACGCATAGATCCAAGATTTTGAAGCACCGCGATCGAATTTTTTCAATATTTCTTTGCACTAATCGACACGAGCCTTTTTTTTTAGCGATTGTCAAATTGTGCAGTATCCAACGAGAACAAACCTTTTTAACGGCCAGGTGTTCATGCAATATGGCATGTATGCTGGTGGAAGAAATGCCCAAGGATGCCTCTATCTCACGGTATGTCACATGACGATCTTGCATTATCAGTTCATGCACGGCATCAATGTTCTCTGGCACAACGGGCGTTTTTGGACGACCTTCACAACCTTCTTCATTGAGCGAGCGTCGGCCACGATTGAATTCATTAAACCAGTTTTTCACTGTACTATAGGATGGTGCTTCATCGCCATACAAAGATTTAAGTTCATCGATGCACTCTTGTGGTGATAATCGACGTCGAAATTTGGGAAAAATGATCGCACGAAAATGATCACGAATTAATTCAATTTTTTTGCCAAATTGATTTTATGCTAAAAAATGTCAAACTTTCCAATGGAAATGTCAGATGGCGCCAGGCAACACTTAGTGTTGCCTAGGCCAGATATATATAGCAACCCTCGTATATCGTTATATAAGGTACAAAATGTAAACTATGTAATTCTCCATCGATAAATCTTTCTGATGGGCATTTTTGCTTAAGCTACACCGATTTGATGAAGAATGTGGAAGAATCCGAGCAAGATGTATGTACCGACTTAAAAATTATGATATGCTAACGGTATTTTGTGTTTTTGTTCTTTGTATTTTTTCCATCAATTAATTTTCTAAGAATGAACAGAAAAAAATGTTTTTTTTTGTGCAATCGTACAAGATTTTAGTACAACATTTTAGAAAACAAACTGCATAATAGAATATAAACTGCAAAGTTTCAGCTAAATTTCTTTAAAAATGCGGTGTCTATGGCCTTTTTGGGAACGACATCTACATATAGGTGGACTATAACAAAATATGAACTGGTTTCAAAAATTTTTACTGCGATGAATTTTTGTCTTAATTAAATACAAACTGCAAATTTTCAGTTAAAATGCTTAGAAAATGTGGTATTTATGGCTTAAATGCGTACATTTTGGAGCGACCTCTATAAGGTGACATAATAAAATATGAACCGATTTTGAAATTTTTGCTGTGATTAATTCTTGTCAAAATAGAATACAAAATGCACGGGGCAAAATCGCAATTTTTGATATGTTTGAATCGAAATAAAATATATTTGGAATACACATTTTTAAATCTATATCAAGAATGTGTGTTTGTTGGTTTGTTTGTTTGTACCGTATAGGCGTGTAAACGGCTGGACCGATCTTCTTGAAATGTTCACAGAATGTACATGTGTGGGGGGTGGTGAAAATAGGGTACTTGAATTTTCGATGTACCAAGTGGGCGTGGCCCATATAAGCCAAATTTTGAAATTGAGATATCTTACACAATATGTTAGAGAGAGTGCTTTAATTTTGTACATATGTATCTGGTGGTAGTCTACGTGATTGGTCCAAAAATGGGCGGGATCGGACAATAGGCGTGGCCCCGCACATATAAGTCAAATTTGAAATTAAGATATCTTGCAAATATATCAAAAATGGGAGGAATCGGATCAATTGGCGTGGCTTCGCCCATATAAGCAACCTTTTGAAATTGAGGTACCTTGCACAATCTGTTTGCGAGAGTGCTGTAATTTTGAGTATATGTTTCTGGTGGAAGCCTACGTGATTGGTCTAAAAATGAGCGGGATCAGACCAAAGGGCGTGGCCCCGCCCATATAACTCAAATTTGAGCTATCTTGCGCAATTAAGTAGATTTAGTACTGCAATTCTGTTTATATGTCTCTGGTGGCAGTCTACGTCATTAGTTCAACGTCATTAGTTTCATGTTTTTCATTGAATTACTGAAAAACATGAAACTTGTCTTAAAATGAATGGCCATTTCGATTCTAAAAAAATATAGCATTTTCTTTGCCCTTTTCCCGAAAACTGCACTTTTCTAACACATTTTGGAAATATGAAAATTCGAGTCAAGTTAAATTCGAGGGACTACATCGGTTCCACTTAAAAGGCGTAACCATTTTCTAGTATTTCAAGTCGACGCGGTAACATTTTTTACAGAAACGAAATTGGCATAAGTTATTGATATATTTTCTGAATACTTAAATGCAAATAAATATTTGTTTCGTAATTAATAGTCCCAAATAAAAAATATTGGGACAGAAACAAAGATTTGTTTAGAACCACATATTCCCAAATATATAATATTTATGTGTGCCAAATATAATATATTTCGAGTGTACCCTAAATAACATTTATATATTTCAAGCAGAATATGTTTGGGACAATATACTACAAAAGCGATTTTTTCAGCGAGTGCAATGTTTCTGCTAAATTGCTTTAAAATGTGGTTTCTATGGCTCAAAAAATAGATTTTGGAGCGACCTCTATAGGAGAGCTATATCAAAACATTGACCGATATGGCCTATTTGAGGGAATAAAAATAGCCTTTAATATTGTCTTTAAAATTTAGTTACCTGTTCAATAACATCGAATATTTTCGTAATATCACAAAATACATCAAATTAGGTTGATTTAAAAATGTTTATTTCAGTCAATTAATGTTTAATATAATTTAAACATCAATGCATCTTTTTACTCATACAATAAATTATGTAATTGGATGAATAAGACAGTCGAACAAATTAATAAAACATTTTGTTAAAAGTACAGACATTTGATTTTTTTTGTTTTTGAATAACTTATTAACAGAAAATATTTACATTTTTTACAAATATCGAAAGAAAATATTTTTGCAAATAATACAAAATTTTGTTTTTCCAAAAAAGTGCATCAAAAGGTAAATTGTTTGCGATGTAAAACACTTTCTTGACATATTGTATATCTGTTTCGATAGTTGAGAACTTTTCGTAAATTTTTACACTTTGTGGGAGTTTGAGGAGGAAAATAGAAACATTTTTGTGGGTAAGATTTCCCACTGTCGCGGTGGAGGATGCTTTCCGAGAACGACATTCACCAGGTAATTGTATGTCATATTTTGTATGCCCCCGACCTACACTATTTTAAAATTGTCTATAAATATTCGGTTCGAAACGCAGTTCTTTCTTATCAGGAAAGGATTAAAGCAAACGATCAAGAATTATTTCTTACTTCTGCTATTTTAAATCAAAAATAATCACATCAAGTAATGTATTGCCACATTTGTATGAAATTATTTCATATTTTGTATGAAATTATTTCTTATTTTGTATGAAATGATTTCGCATCATAATAAATTTATTACGATTCTTTAAAATTTTGTAGTTGTAATCAAAGCAAACTTGTCAGCATCTGAAATGTATAACGTATCGCACCTGTTCCACAAAAGGGTAACAACTCAAAATTTAAAAAATTTCAGTAGAGGCCAAAAACTGTTTCCGTTAATATTAATGGTATATTACAAAAAAAAAGAATATGTCGTTGCAATAAAATATCATAGAAAAAAATTAAACCCTATTTTCCTTTTTGTTTTTTATTGATTTTAGAAAAATAACTACTTTTTGAGTTGTTACTCTCTTCATGAAAAAAGTTTGTATATAAATAGTGATATTATTTTGAGTTGTACCTTTTTAACTGAAAAAAATCTTACTCGGATTATAAGTTGAAAAGGACACAATTCAAAATATTACTCTTTAGATGATAAATCAACGGTTCAATTTGCTTAAACACTTGTAGACAATTCAAAATGTAACTCTTTAGTTGAATCTAAAGACGTTATTCTGTAAACACAGAGAGTCATAACGGTGTTTTATTATGAAAAAGAAGAAAAATCATCGAACATTTTTTGCAGTGGGTAGAAATTGCCATTGTACGTTGTTTTCTTTCAAAAAAGCAAAAAATAATAGCACATAAACAGTTGTTGAATAATTTTCAGGTTTTTCTCCGAACGCTGTAAGTGGGTGATAAATTTGGCATATATCTTTTTTGTCGAACGCTTTTGAAATTATTGGAAATTGATACGGATATAAGAACAAAATAAAGTATACCCCTAAAACTTAAAAACTATGTTACTCTCACAAAAATTACTAAATTCTTAAGACGTCATTTCATACAAAATAAGAATCTTTTCATAAAATTTATGAACATAATTTTAAGAAGCTTTTATGACGATTTCTTAAGAGACACCTTCGTATATTCGTAAAATATTCTTCATAATATGAATGACATTTACGAAAATCTTCGTAAATGATATGAAGAATATATGAAGAATATAGTATGAAGAATGTTTCGTAAATAGTACGAAAAAAATATTTTCAGTGTATGGGCGGAAATGGGAAACTATGGCCAAAATGCTTTAAAAACTACAAGAATGCTTGGATTTTGATGCAATTTGATATGAAGGCAAATAAAGTGCCTTTTTTAAATTTTCATAATTTTTTAATAAAATCGGCGTAAAAAAAACGTAATCGTAAAGTCTGGTCGGTCATGAATAAAATAAGACCATTCCAAAGAAAATCGATGCATAATTTGAAAAGTTCTAGCTAATTTAGCAACTCAACCCACTTAAATTTGGAAATACGATATAGCGCTCAAAGTGCACCGAAGGCGCAGGTGAAATCTTTACAGAATATTACAGAACCTCAACGAAGACTCTAAAAAAAATTTGTTGTGACGCTTTCTGGTTATAAGAAACGTAATGTAAAAAAAATCTGTCAACAAAAGAACTTTATTTCCATGTAAATTTTTACAACGAAAACAAATAAATATTTCAAGCTTCTATATCTGATTTCATACCTCATAAATCATGGCTTAAGTTGATATGTTTTTTGATCCAATTTGTTTTTCATTTCTATCTTCTCAACAGTTCGAATTTCAGCAAACTGTACTATAAATGCAGATACAAATATGTGTCTAACTTTGGACAGTCATTAGATCATCTAAATATTTATTAAGATATGTATTTTGTTTATATCATGGATACAATAAAAGGAATATGTGCAAAACAAATTGGCATAATCATTTTTTCAATATTACATCTGCCATAAAAATTTCGGCTCGAATAGCATGAATACGACGCATGACTTTCCTTTTCGCCTTATCATTCTAACCCCCATTAACACAAAATAAATTAACCGAGCGTTAGAGCTAGCGAACGTTAAATTGTATGGAATTTGACAGCTATAACCGGCAGTTAGCTCTTAAACCTAGTTTATTTATTTATTGTTAACGGCCCTTAGGGTGCTTTATAAACTGCCGGTTAAAATAACTGGCGCTCCTCTTCGGGTCACTCACTGACTTAAGTTGCATTGCTTCAAATGATCCATTTAAAATTAGTGAACTGGTTGTATTGGCAAGCGAAATTTGGCTTGGACATAAATATAGAAAAGACTCAAACGATGCGCATAAATAAATCAACAGACAATCATATAATGATCCAAAATTAACGTATACAGATATAGTCAATCATAACGTCATTAAAAAAACCGCGCTCATTAAATTCGTGTGTGAAGTCCATCCTATTATATGACAGCGAAACGTGGGAAATGACGACAGCAATAGCACAAAATCTATAATCTGGCTAAATAATATCACAAACGAAGATCTCTGGATGTCAACAAACGAGAAGCCCATAATTTGCTAAATAACAAGAAGGAAGTGGAAATGTATGGGACATACTTTGCGGAAGCCCCATGATAGCATCACAAGAGCCCCAGTAGAGTGGAATCCCCAATCTATGAGGGTCTGCTTCTTCTGGGAAATTTTAGCGGCTGCTCAGAATTTCTTAACAGCTACCACCACATTTGAGGGTAACGTTAGTTCATTGAAGTGGTGATTGGTAAAATCACTAAAGCTGTTGCAGTGTGACAAAAAATGAAGTCGGATGGTCTGCCTATGAGGTGGATTATGTGGCAATCACCAGCAATCCTCATTCGCTGTGCAGAATGTAGAGCTATGTATTTACTTAGCCAATGTTATGCCCCTCTAATCATTAGCTGTAAGAGAACGCCATAGTTCGTGGTGTGCATTGAAGTCCCTATCACAACTGTGCAGGGTTCAGGTGTCAGTCAGCTATGTTTCTTGGGCCGCAATAACCATACCCAGCAAAATTTCTCATTACCAAATAATCCGACGAGTAACCAAAGTTCGATAATGGTAAGTACTTATTATTTAGCCACTTTTGTCATTATTTTAACATGGGGATGTCATTGGAGGAAAGTACTTCCCAAAAGCATACAATAAAGTAGCATAATAAGTAGCATAATAAGTACTTATTTGTAGCATAGGCATGCCACTTAAATATGCGCTTATATTTTCACGATTTTAAGTACTTGAATAATGCATTACCAATATGTTCAAAATAAGTAGTAGATATGTAGAAATGGTCTTTGAAAGTGATTTTTTGCATATTGTCGCGCATATTTCTCGAAACAAACAATTCCCTCATGCCAGATTCGAATTTCTGAACTCAAACCTCCAGTTGAAAAATTCTTCAATGATTTAACATCTTAAGACATACAGAAATATTTATGGTATTTTTGATTAAAATCTACACGTACTATTTGAAAACATTCCATTTATATTAAAATTTGGCAAAACGATTTAGATAACAAAAAATCACTTATTTCTGTTATTATTGGTTAGTCATTATTACTTAGCCGAAAGTAATGCAGTGAATAATGAGATGTCATTATTTGGTAATGCAGGGAATAATGACAGGTACTTACCAAGATTTTGCTGGGTAATGTTATTCCGAGGAATAAAAATTTCAGTTTCACTGATTTTGGCCCGAGGACCATTGCAAATAAATCGAATGAAATATGCATTTTTCAGGTGTGTACAAAACGATTATTTTGAAAACACGGAATTAGGCATTTCGTTTAGCGCAACTACTTTGTATAGTTGTCTAAAAATTCGGTCCGTGGAAAATATTTTTGTCTTTTGGTGTATGTCTGATCATATTTTCAACATCGGAATTTTAAGATGGGTTTAGTGGTCATGAGATACAATTTTTCACGTCGTTCTGATCATATCCCAAAAAATAAAATCAATATTTAGGGGTATGTATTTAAAGATATTTTAAATTTTTGGTTCTGGAATGGTTTTGGTGAAAAGAACGTGTCCTCAGTCTATCTGTATGTCTATCAGACTTCAGTCTTCCTTGAAAACACAATTTATTGCGACTGCACTAACCAAAATTTGGAAGCAAAATTGTGTGAAAGTGCCGTGAATGTATTTTATTGGCCTATAAAATAGGGTGATCCAAGTAGAGATAATTTTTTCAATAGCTTTTTTTGACAGATCACGTGTGAGTCGTGTCATGTTATTTTTGTTAAGTATTGTTTGGCAATTCATCATGGAAAGACTTACGCCCGAATAACGTTTACAACGTTTTGACAAGAAATTGGCAGATTGATTAGTGTAATGTTATAACGGGTGATCCAAGTAGAGATACTTTTTTCAATAGCCTTTTTTTGGCAGATCACGTGTGAGTCGTGTCATGCTGTCATGTTATTTTTGTTAAGTGTTGTTTGGCATTTCATCATGGAAAGACTTACGCCTGAACAAAGTTTACGCGTGTCATTCGCCAGTTAGGGCCTGTTTACATCATGAGATTTCGTCGCGCGATCTGTCAAAAATACATCCCTGGGCGACTAGTCTTTTTGGTGTAAACGAGGATCGCGCGATTTTGAGAGAGGATTGCACGACCTCGAGAGAGGATCGCACGACAAAATTGACATCCAATTACAAGCGGGGATTGAAAATTATTTTTTTGAAAAGTACTAAACTAATACATTGTAAGCTCAAGTGGTACTAATTGAATTAATTTAAGGAACATAATTTTCAAAGTATGAAATAGCTTATTTTTTTCGTGAACATTGTTATGATTTGTTAGACGATTTTGCGTTTTTATACTATTACAACAATTATTATTAGACATTGCGCTTATAGAATTTTTAAATATAATTTTAGATAATTTTGATCGCTATTCCAAAAGAATACTTCAAGTTAGTGATTGTGTTCCGCAAAATATTAATAAAAATCTTACAGTTCATATTCTCTTCATATAAATAAAAATTTAAAAATAAATTTTTTGCCGTACCTGGTTACCATCGACATAAATTGTATTCAAAATAATTAAATTAATTGTGATAGAAAACGTACGCAGAGTGTGTAAATTAGGAAAACAAAATGTCATTTGATTTTTGTCTATATAAATAACTTTTAAACAGTAGATAGGTCAAAAAATAGTACTGAAACGGTTGTGAGGATACGTCGGTACTTTTGAACGTGAAAATGTACTGAAAAAAGTAATAAAGTACTAACTTTTTCCATCCCTGCTTGTTGTACGACTTTGACTGTTGCGAAACCAATTTTACGTGCGATTTTGGATCAAATGCAAATTTCCACTTGAAAGTCACGTGACAGATCGCTTAGATGTAAACGGTTGTGAGGATACGTCGGTACTTTTGAACGTGAAAATGTACTGAAAAAAGTAATAAAGTACTAACTTTTTCCATCCCTGCTTGTTGTACGACTTTGACTGTTGCGAAACCAATTTTACGTGCGATTTTGGATCAAATGCAAATTCCCACTTGAAAGTCACGTGACAGATCGCTTAGATGTAAACTGGCCCTTACCAGTCGAAATGCTCGAACGAGTAATCAAAAATTGGACTGAACGAATGGACCATCTGAGACGTAGCCGCGGCCAACATTTAATAGACATAATCCTCAAAAAATAAATGCCAAAAAATGTTCTTTCAAATGATAATAAACATTCCCCATTCAATTTGAATTTTCTGTGTTTGTTTCTTTAAAAAAGTAGGGAACCACGAAATGGATCACGCTATAGAACGTTAAAATATCAGAAATATTGGAAACATCTTTAAAACAACTGTTCGGAACACTCGTCAAATCCTGTGAACCTGAGTATTGTATTATTCCTACATATGATCTTAGCTATACGTGTGCAAACTTTCAGCGAAATAGCTCTCAGAGTGGGTCTCAGTGATCAAGAAGTCGCAAATGGCGTGACGGAAAATCAAATGTTGGGATATACGATTGAACACTTCACATAATATTCGACATGTGGTCTAAGATGCAGTGTAATCCGATTAGCCGAGTCTACCTTTTGATAGCGCTTGACCACAACATAAAATTAGCTACATTGTAGTTCGATATGTCACCACACTAATTGGAGAGCAAAATATTTTGATAAATTTGTAGGC
Source organism: Eudasyphora cyanicolor (assembly GCA_963930755.1). Lineage (NCBI taxonomy): Eukaryota > Metazoa > Arthropoda > Insecta > Diptera > Muscidae > Eudasyphora > Eudasyphora cyanicolor. The sequence goes on along the minus strand of OZ005736.1, from coordinate 250,581,612 downwards.
TCATAGCTCTTTTTAAGTACAGAAAGAGTGAAAATGGCCTTGTCACTGCTACACTGACTACAGTCTGACAATTCAAATTGACCAAGACAGATATGTTAGTACAGTAAGAGTGAGGGATATGTTTTGAGAAAGGTTTAGAAAATTTTAAACGAGGTTTTATGTATCTGTTGACCCCACGCTGTAGTCGTAGACACCGAGTAATTGTTTTCGCTTCTCCTAATGTACATATCAATTTTTACGTTCTTATCTCTTAAGGAACTATTAAAATCGGTGAAATAATGAAAATAGTTTTGGTCACTGCTACAATGACCACAGTCAGAGAATTCAAAATTATTTTTCGCGCTTATATTTGCCGATTTGCAAAGTTTTATCTTTGCATCTTATAAGAGGCTTCTAAAGCGGCAAAAACAATAATCAAGTTTTTGATAGCGCTAGAACTCACAACAGGCCGAAAAATGACTACGTTAGTAGTCCTTGGTTTATATAACTTTATATTTATGCTTATGCAAAATGTCAGCATTCTAGCTCTAACAGGAGCCTCAGCGGTCAAGTGTCCTATGACACTTCCCAGGCATTGGTCTATCCGTCCACCAAGTTTCAAGAAAATTGGTTGAGCCGTTTTGGCGTGATGATGGAACAAACAAAAACCGATTTTATAATATTAACGTGTAATAGGATTAATATGATAGTATCTGGAAAATATCAAATTGATAGATGTGAAAATAATAAAAGATTCTGTAGTAGAAATATACTAAGGATTTTCACCTCAGAATCGTCAGGTTGTTTGTGAGAATAGTTTATATGTTCATCTACTAAGACTAAGGATTTTCACCTCAGAATCGTCAGGTTGTTTGTGAGAATAGTTTATATGTTCATCTAAAGAAACAATGGAACTTGCTGCGAACAGTCCCAATTCACCCAAGGATTGGATGGTTTTTCAAAATCCCTTTATTTTTTTGCATAAATCTCTACTTAACGATTAGCTTGTCATTGAGTTTAGGCAAATAAATTTGTACGTTCTCGTATGTATGTAAAGAGGTCCTTTGCCGATTCCATTAAAATAAAATACATAAACACGAGCGATAATTGTTAAATGGTTACGCGCATGATGGCCAAAGTAAACATCAAAAATCGTCCAATCGTCCATGCCGCCGTTGGACTCGCCAAGGAACCAACATTAATTGCAACAAACACTAATGAGTAATTTTCAAGTAGTTTAAATATTTACACAATTGTAATTTGCCCAAACAAAGAGTGCGGATGGGCTTTGTTTGCTCTCTTGCTCTTGTATGGCCCGGCAGCGGCCGCTTGGGAGTGCAGTATAGTTGGAATGTCTGATGGGAGGGGTGTGATGTGATGCGATGCGATGTTCGGCGAAGGGGTCGGGGTGAAAGTGGTGTGCAAACATCCGAAGAGAATCTATTGTCAACCATTAATAATTTTCGACAATGAATAATAATACACGAGTGAGAATGTACCACGTTCGGCAAGCATCTGTTATTATTCCAAACAAATCAAAACAAGTGCAGTGGGGCAACAATTGTACAGGATATACTATGCTCGTATATGTCCGTATACTACCACCCACCACCATTGTCGCCCTGGGCCAACAACTCCTTGTTCTCGACGTACCTCAACGCTCGCTCACCGCACCGCAAAACCCATCGAAGAAAAAGGTACAAATGAGCACACAAATCTTCATAAATTGAAACTGCGGCCGAGTATCAAATTGAAAACACGGGAGGGGTTCGGTGCCATATGATGCGTTGCACTGTGGTGGGGTGCGGGGTGCGGTAAATGGGAAAATGATACACTTTATTTTTACGCGTTGTACTCAATCGTAAAACAACAAATTGCCACATAAAAATGGGGTGGTTTGCCACGTAATAGATTTTATTTTCATTCTTTGTTTTGGTTCTTCGCCCGTTAGACGGTTCGTTCGTTCGTTCGAAGGCAACTTTTGGCAGTAGCATTGGAAAGGGGTTTGTTTATCGCATTGTCTATAGTCTGTCGTACTTGGAAGAAGCAACAGTAGTAGATAGTACCGAGGCGCACCACAACGGGCACTTATGCGTTGTCGTTTGTTCCTTCGATGTGCAACAGCTTTTTTTGTTCCTTTTCTACTTACACTTACCTCTGGCGATGACAATGCACCAAAATGTAAAGATTCTGGCAATCCAAGTGGTAAACTAGCCTGTGCTACAACTGGGATTATACGATAAGAATGCGCGTAGACGAATCGATTGCATGCTACAATCGTACATAAATGGATTTGAAATGGTTTGGATGGATGCGTTGTCATGCATAATTTTGGTAGTCATTAATAATACGCCTTTAGTTGAAATATGTAAAAAAAAGGATACTTGATGTTAAAACGTTATTAATTATTTAAATACTATTAAATTACTATGGAGTGTTGACATTTTAGTATTGGTTGTAAAATGATAACGAAATTTTGTTCACATTTAGGTTAGGTTAGGTTAAAAGAAGGAGTCTCTTTAAGGTCTCATGTCCATGAACATAGATTTAAGAGTCTGAGTCGCCCTGTTGTGCGACACGAGTTTCCTCTGTATCTTCTAGTCATATCCTCTGACTCTGTGATGAGTCAGATCTTGTAATGTGTCGGACCCGAAGTATCGCGATCTACATGTTGGCTTCTCATTTGGGTCACCCCATATCTTTGCTGTTACATACCAACTGTTACAGTCCCACACAGTTCTGGATTTGACCATTTCGGACGTTATTGATTTGATCGTCATTTGGTTTCCTGTGAAGATGTTAGCATCTTTAGGCTTCGTTATGTTACTGAGTTCACACAGTGAATGATTGAATTTCTGGCTGAACTACCTTATTATGGTCTGGGAGGCGGAAGTAAAGTCCGACCTATGGTTCCTCAATAAGGCTTTGAGGGCTGCCTTTCTACTTTGTACGGATTTCTATTGGTTGAATGTGCAGTATAAGTAGTCTCCAACCTTCTAGTTGGTGCAGTGTTGAATACGTTGAACTTTTGAATACATTGAACTTTTTGGAATTATTTTACGTTGCATTATTTTGTAAATGATATCCACCACACTACTGAGGTGTAGGTTATTATTGTGTCGAAAATATACATATTTCAGTTTTGTATGGTTTTGCATTTAATGCCATTGGTTGTGCCAAGTTATATGCTATCTTACGTGCCTCCTCCGCTCTTCTACATAAATGGTATCGACTTTGGTTCAAGTCCTTCATTGTGAGGGTTCTAAGGAGACTGCGTCTTAACTCATACAAGAATATATAAAATGCCCCCTGTGGTGTACCACGTTCACCATGTCTCTAATTGTGCCGCCGCAAATAATCCACATATTCCTGAGCATATGGTTGATCTAGTTTTTCAGCGGTCTGTCAAACTGAAACTCGGCTAAGGATTGGATAATTGAATCGGTGTTGTTTAAAGCACTTTCAATGTCTATGAGTATACATTATTCCACTGCAGGACTTATATATATATATAGCAAATCAAGTGTAAATAGAAATAATCCCCAAAAGTCCGGCTTGTGCTTAGTATAAACCAAGTCGGAAAAAATAACATGATGATTCATCATTTGAAATTTAAACAAAAAATAACTAAAATGTTTTTGTGCTCCTTTGTTTTAATTGATAGGAGGTGATACATATTTTTTCATAGTTTTCCTGTATGGCCTGGATCGTCCTGAATTCGTGCTGGGAAGCTCGACGCTCTTCATCCACATATTTTAAATGCTATCATTTCAATTTGGATTTATAATTTTTTTTAAATTTATATACAAATTATACAACTTTATAATATTTTACCTTATACATATTTGCTCTTCCTGACTTGCCTCAATATTTTTTATTCCGGTAGAGTAATTACTATAATTCACAAGCATTTTTAGTGTCAGCATACTGACACACAAGAGAAAGGATCCTCAGTTGCCGCCTCTTTTAAAATGCTAAACGAAATTAATAATATAATTCGGATATTTCAAAAATATTTTACGATAGACCCGTCGACCAATATATTAATGACGTACATTAGCGCCACAGCATCCTCAAAATATTGAATTAATGTGAAGAGGAAAGGAAATACGCGAATTCTCCCCAAATAAAATGCATTTTTCACAATTTCACTCTATACTTCCTTCAACAGAAAACTCATTCGTGCTGAAGACAAGGATTTTAATTAGGAGAATTGGAAAACTTGCAACTTTGGGTATACACAGTAAGTAGTTACTGGGTATGTTTCACTGTAAAAATGTTTCCTATTTATTGAGAAAATAAATTTAATTTGTTTAGTTCAACAAAGGAAATTTCGCTTATCAAAAACAGAGTGAGTTTTTATTAAATTGTTTTCCTATGGAAAGAACTTTTTGGCGTTTGCCTAAGATTTACTTATTATTTACTTATATGAATTACTATACAAATAAATTACATATAAATTTATATTATAATTTTATGGTCCATTGAAATGCCGATTACAAAGACTATGTGCCTAGATTTCAACTAAGCCACAAATGTGTAACTCGTTTTTTCTCTAAAAACGCTTTGGAGTTTCCTTTAAGATAAATATAAGTTTGCTATGTTATTATGGTTTTTTGGAATATCTTTTCTTACAATTCGAAAATAAGACATACGCGTTACAAGGGAAAATTAAATAAAGTCTATATTTTTAAAATTGAAAATTAAAGGCCTAGCTTTTGACTGAGTATATCTCGTCATCAGATATACAAAAGGGTCAATAAACACATCAATTAAAAACAAAGTATTGCTTCAAAATACATATCCCACAAAATTTTATCGCTCCACTTTCCGACGATTGGCTCATTTGTATTTGTGATGACGACTTTAAATATTTCCCATCATATAGCAGATATTATTGTACTAGAAAGGAAAAGATTATTTATTTATTTCAAATGCATATATCTGCATCGGAAAATATAAACCCTGATTGATATTAGTAGAATATTTTCTTCTTTCAACTGAGTTCAGAAACCCGTCTGGGATGGCCCACTGTGGGCCTAGTAGCACCGTACATGTATTGTTTGGAAGATCAACAATACCTATTTTCCAAGTTTTCGTATTAGTCAACTGCAGACTTTTGTCTTTCAATACCGAAAGGAGCTTATGCTGTGCGTCTTTTGAAGTATTAAAATACATATAATTAACAATCTGGCTTCTTAAAATGTATGCTGAAATATAATTTAAGTAGCTGAAAGTCAGTCGGTGTATGCTGACTCTGAACACTTTCACTTGTTCTGTTCGCGTACCTTTTAATCAATTTCACACAAATGGAAACCCAAAATCAAGACTTCAACCATCCTACAATCTGGTGTACTTTTCACTTTTCAGTTAAATTGCAGTCAGTCACCCGTAGACGGACGGACGGACGGACAGGTAGGCGAGCAAGCCAGACAAACTGGTAACTGGTAGTGCTATAATAAGTTTCTGGGTTAACATATTGTCAGGGTAGTTATCGCACGCCAGGACAACAAAAAATCACCCTCTTGAATTTAACGCCATAATTTTATTCACATATTGCGGTCCCCTTGCAGTTCATTTAAACTTATTTCGTTCCAAATGCCGAAAACAGAACTTAGGTACACTTTTGGGAAACAAACGAGTCCACACCAACCCACCTAACTCTGTAGGTAGAATGGTTAATGCTGGTAACATCATCCGGCAACAACCTGCCGCAGACGAATGCAGGAAGCGAACATCGACACTACTTTGGCAGCATCTCACGTCGCAGGGCAATAAAAGAACAGTATGTTTGACCGACAACTTGGCGGCAGGAGGGCCGGAGGAAGGCAAAAGCATCATGGGACAACAAGTGTAATGGAAGAAAAATGAGCTGGGATGGGGTTTGGATGGCAAACATGCGTTACAAACAAGCATGGAACAGGTTACACACAACGAGGAAATCACCCATAGACAACAGATACGGTGAGGCAAAAGATATTACGGGGAGATGCATTAAACACATTAGCCGGGGTTGTAACCTTGCTCCTTGCTGTGGCGCAGCGATGATGGTGGTAGTGACAACCTCACATTAAGCCAAGGCAAGGTGGGTTAAAGGGGGCGCAAAATATTATGATTTATTTTTATTACAGCGGGTAAAGTGGTGTTTTATGAGCACAAAACAACAAGCCCAGCGGCAGGAGCAGTGGCAGTAGCATAACAAAAAGCGGCAGACAAGCACTTGCTACTCCCGTGTAGTCGTTGTTAATTCGACGGGTGGATTTGCACTTGCTACCGAAGCGGATGTAGCCGCCGCTATCATCCTTTTTTCCTTTTTGCTTTCATTTATTGGTATTGCCTGGGAATTCCTCTGGGATTGTCTAACAAATTGTACACATTCATTGCCATAAAAAACGACTTTAGCTCTACAAGTTCACTTTCGAATGCCGCTCGCTTACTTTACCTCTACCAAAACAGAGAGAGAACGAAAGATACAGCAACTGTCAACGTGCTCATGTACAGTGGTATTTTGGGAAAGTATTTGCAACGCAATCAAAAGTAATGGCAAAGCGTCATCAGGAATTTCACAACAAATTTAGAAATTAAAAAAACTTTGAAAGCCTCTGCGGAAAATCCAAGTTTATCAGACAAATTAACAATACCAACAAATAAGGTGATTTAGTGTGTTTTTCTGTTATTCGCCCACAAATATATCACAAAACCATGATGTATATTGATGCCTTCATTCCAACGTATACTAAGTCAACTTAGCATGTTTTTTTGAGACATGTAATTTTTTAATTAAAAATTGGACTTTATCCGACAACCCAACCAACACATAACATTAGATCATTCGATTTACATTAATTATAAATGAATTCCATAAAAATGAAAAAAATTGATCGTCGAAAAAAATGAAATAAATGTGTTTGCTGGACAAATACACACATATGTATGTATATTCCTAAAACTTAAAATAAACGTATACATATATCGTTCGAAAGATCTATGTTTTTCTCTTCAAATCTTTTGACAAATTAAAATCTCTTTATAATAAACTAAGTTACAGACGTAAAAATGCGCAGTCACGAAACCCGGTTCCTTACCCGTAAGTCACAAAACAAATGTTGTTTTACTCCGCATTACCTACAAGAAAAATAATATCGCGTCCCACAGTTTTTGGACGTATGGGAGCTACGTCTACTAAGCACATCCCCCACTTCAGGTGAAGTTATTTCTGTAGAATCTGCCAACTACTGACTAAATTTCATTCTTCTACGATTTCTAAGATATTCCCTTCAGAAAGAATGCCACACCCACTTATTTGTTCCCGCCCACTTTTGGAAAAATTGCTGATATGAACTCAGGTAACATTCACACCAAATGTCGTTCCTCTTTGTGATATTTCTTTAAAAGATATTATTCCTTTAAAAATTGCCACGCCCACTAATAGCCAACACGCCTACTTTTGAAAAAACTCCTAATATTGATTGTAATAACTACTTTTGAAATTTCAAGGATAATACGAGTATTTTTATTTGCATTTATTACAATGTGAATTGACAAATGAAAGGGGAGAATTCCGGATATTTAATAAAAATTTAAAAAAAATCCAAGGGCGAATGCCCTGTACTTGAATGTAAACATCTGCAAAAATACATGTTACATAACTCTAACTGACATAACACATATTAAAATTTGGGGCCTCTATCTTTAAGCCTATATAATATATTGGGGAAACTGAGACAAAAAAACATTTTATTCCCTCCCACGAAAGGGACTATATACAACTGAAAATATAGGGCGCTAGTAGGACAATAATGTGCCAACTTCCTTATATCGTGATCGTTTGTCCTTTTCACAGGACTTTTAAAATTACAAGGGTAATTTTTTTACACCAATTAAAATGTGATTAACACACGCTGAAAAAAATCGCTCCTGTAGTATATTGTCCCAAAAATATTCGGCTTGAAACATATATATGTTTGGGGTAGACTCTAAGCATGTAATATTTGGTACACACAAAAATTGTGTATTTGGGAAGATGTTGTTCTAAACAAATATTTGTTTACATTCCAATATGTTTTTATTTGGGACCAATATTTCCGAAACAAATATTTATTTGCATTTAAGTATTCATAAAATACATAAATTGTGTAAAATTTTTCAGTAATTCAAAGTTAAATTTTTAGAAATTTTTAATGTTCGTAAAAAATAATAATTGAAATCATATAATCTTGGACCAATATAAAGTACTTAGAGGATTGACAACTATTGATGGCTTGGAATACTCAGAAATTTGAAATGATTGATTTAAAACAGAAGGTAATGCTGCATATGGTATCATAACTGGAAGATACAATTCGAAACCCAAGAAAAATTGAAACTGAAATATGAAAAACTCAGCAAAAGTTTTGGAAATATTTTTTAAATAAAATATATTTGGAAAAATTCCTACATAATAATTTTATTTGTATTTAAACACATATTTTATTTGAGAAATTTAGTTTGCAAATATAATTTGTTGTAATATATTAATATATGCGTTCCAAATATATTTTATTGATTTTCAAATAAAATTTATTTGCTAAGAAATATATAATATTTAAAAATTTGTGTTCCAAATATATTTTCTTTCGATTCAAACATATCAAAAAAGGCGATTTTGTCCCGTGCAGTAATATACATATTAGACCGGGTCACAAAAAAAGTTATCAAATGCGAGGCGGAATATTAAAGCCTACCTCAAGACATTTGCAAAAAAAAAAATTTAAACTTTTTTAGAGCCCGCTGCATTAGCCCAAAATCGGGTTTTTATTGTACCTTTTTTGTTTGTAGCTCGATTATAACTTGCGATACATTAATTCGTTGGTTACGATGAAAAAAACGATTTTGGGCCAATTCCGCGGGATCTCGAGGTAAGCTTTCATATACCGCCTTGCATCCGGGAACTTTGTTTTACATGCACGCTGAAAAAAAATCTCTTCTGTAGTATATTGTCCCAAACATATTCGGCTTGAAACATATATATGTTAAAGGTACACTCTAAACATATAATATTTCGTACACACAAAAATTTATATATTTGGGAAGATGTTGTTCTAAACAAATCTTTGTTTACATCCCAATATGTTTTTTTGGAACTATTATTTCCGAAAAAAAATTTGTTAGCAATTAAGTATTCAGAAAAACCTAAATTGTGTTAAATTTTCAGTAATTCAAAGTTAATTTTTTATATAGATTTCATGTTCCTAAAAATAATAATTAATAATAATTCTTGGATCGAAATAAATTACTTTGAGGATTGACTAATTAACTAATGATGGCTTGGAATACTCAGAAATTTTAAATGATTGATTTAAAACAGATGTTAATGCTGCATTTGGTATCATAACTGGGAGGTTCAATTCGAAACCAAGGAAAAATTAAAACTGAAATTCGAAAAATGCAACAAAAGTTTTGAAAACCTTTTTTAAATAAAGTATATTTGGAGAAATTCTAAAAACTTATTTAATTTGTATTCAAACACATATTTTATTTGAGAAATTTAGTTTGCAAATACTATATGTTGTAACATATTAATATACCAGTTCCAAATGTATTTTATTGATTTTCAAATAAAATTTATTTGCTCAGAAATATATAATATTTAAAAATTTGTGTTCCAAATATATTTTCTTTCGATTCAAACATATCAAAAAAGGCGATTTTGCCCCGTGTGGAGACCAACCCGGTTTAATGCTTATCAAATGAAGGGGGAGTGTATTCTCTATACATTTACGAGTATATGTTTTTGTTGATGCAATTGTTCTACCCAAAACCTTTAAGGATATTCAAGTATAAAAGTTTTGAGGGACATTTTTAATATCCTTCGTCCTTGGAAAATGTTTCCAAAAACTAAATACTTGGGTATACAGTTTACCTTCCTTTGGCCTATATTTATACTAGTATATATAATTTCTTGGTAGGGAGAAAAAGTTTGCATTTGTCGCACGGTGTAATAACTCCACTTACGTACGTACCAAATTTTAAATGGTCTAGCAGTTTTTGCGTTATGTTCTTAATTTTAGCTAAAAAAATTTAAATAATGCATCGTTTTTCTTATATATAAATTCCTGTTTTTCCTATGAGCAGCATAGGACCTTAACGATTGTATTTCATTCTCGTTTATCTGCTGCTATGTTCTTTAGCTCATTCCACCGATTTTGAATGTCCAGTTGTCGACGCCAGGTATGACTTAGGCAGCCTTTCCTCCAGCTGCCCTGTGGGTTCTAGTCGATTGCATTTGTGGTAATGTCGGGTGGGGGCTATTTTCTTATGATCTCATTTATTCATAACCGATCATACTTTTTGATAAAATAATAAAAATATTATAATTGTGAATTTTTCGATGTGTAACACATCGAAGGAGTGACTTAAGACCCCAAGTATGTTTAGTGAAAATTCGATTTGAGTCGTTTTAAGTCATTTGAGCAAAGTCCGCCTGCCGGTCTGTCTCGGTGGAGCTCACGATAACTCTCGAAACGAGAAACTGATTGACTTCAATTTTGGTACCTGGTAATATTTTCTTACCATCTCAGGCTATGTTCGAAGATAGTCCATATTGGTCTACTCCTTCTTGTACCTCCCTCACAAAGGGTTCAAATTCACATAGTATTAGTTTGTTAATCGCTATCACCTTGAGCAAAATGGGCGAAGTGGCATTTTGCAACAAAAGCTAACAGCTAGAAAATAAATACCAGAGTATAAAATTAATTGACATTTTGTACAGTGTAATGTTCTGATAGTGCCTAGATTCCAGTAAAAATTGGGAGTTATTTCACGCCCCTTTTGGTAACTCCCACACAACGTACCATTTTGTACGAAAATTGTATAGTGTGATGTTTTTATAGTACCTACAGTAAATTGACTTTATTATTGATAAATTGACTTTATTTTGTACAAAAAGTTAATAGCTTATATCGTGAATATCAATGTACTTATATATAAATAATCAAAAATTTTGTACAGTATAAAGTTTTTAAAATACCACAGTCTCGTTAAATTTGGGAGTTATTACCACACCCGTTTTAGTACCTCCCATAGAAATATAGCCATGACATACCAAAATTAAATAGCTCATAATATTAGTACATATACCTGTGCATATTTCCATTGCTCACAATTTGAGGGTATACCTTAGTCGGTTACCCGACGGAAATTTTTCACTGTTTTACTGAATACAGTGCACTCTTCAATGTAATCTCGTATTTATAGATATTTGTGTTAAGAATAGTGGAAAAAATTGAAAACATATTATCATAAAAATACCAAAAATCTAAAGAAAATTAAATACAAATTTAAATTGTATAAATATAATAATTTTGTACTAATTTTGTTTGAAAAATCGGATCCAAGTACATATCAAAAACACAGAGTTTGTGTGCTGAAAATGTGCATTTCCAAAGAAAACCGCAGCCAAAAATTTGAAGTCTATCGCCCTTATTCCAGTTGGCGTCGTCACATCTTTTTCGTCATATCTATGAAGTTCTAGCTTTGTCATCTTTACGCCAAAACGAATGTTTTTGGTATCCATGAACTAACAAAAACCCTTTTTATAACTTAAAAATATTTAAAAAAATTTCAAAATTTATGAAGTTGTCAATCTAAACAGTGTCGACTAAGAATCGACGACGCCAACTGGAATAAGGGCGTATAAAAGCACGTTGTTTTACCATTTTTTATAGGGAATCTATCAACATTTACTAATTAAAACAAAATTTACATTTATTTATTTATAACACATTTTGAAATATTCGAGTGCAAAGTCGAACAATTGCAAAATGTATGTTTTATGCTCTTGATCTCTCTTTTACATTTACATTATTCAAAGAATGTATTTAAAGAATATAATATTTATATTTAAAGTGTATAAGAATTTGTTTTGTTGTGAAAATTAATATATTGAATATATTAAAAATCATTTCTTTGGATGTCTAATTACATAAAATGTAAACAAATAAACATAAAAAGAATGAAGAAAAAAAATGTCCCATGCGAGATGTCGCGTACGAAGGTAAAAATTAAATAAAAAATAAACTACTTAATAATTTTGAATAAAATAAAAAACATTATTAAGATATATCAATGCATAGCATTTTAAAATTAGTCCCATTAAAATATTCCTTCAGTTTTCGCTGAAATCAGCGTTTGAGTTGTTTGCTTTGAAAGCGACTTCTTTTTTGTCGCATGCGAATGTCTTGGAAAACAAACAATTGACCAAAATCAAGTATAGCACCAAATATACTGCCAATTAAGCTATGAGTTTCGTCTTTTGTCTAAGTTAAATAAAGTTTTGCCATATGTTTTTTTTCATTTTGTATGCGTACTCGTACGAATGTCGCATTCGACATTGGAGAAATGTCCATATGTTGAATGGTATACCGAAATGCTTATAGACGTTTTTACCTAATGATAAAAGTATATTAAACCACTGTGCATCATGTGTATAAATGGATATCTATCTATCTATGCACGTTTTATATTTGGTACTGAATTTTATTGTGGGATTTGTTTCTTGTTGTTGTTGTTGGTTTTTGTTTTAAAGTAGCAGACAATCGAAACAACTCTGAGACTTGTAGTTGCTAAATCGAAAAAGAATGTATCTACGACTGGCGTTATTGGAATTGCATTAATGTCCTTGTACAACAACAGCAGCAGGAACAACAGCAGCACTTTATCCATTCTACCCCCCTGTTTGCCCATCCATCCATCCATCTATCTATCTGTCTGTCTGTCCGTCCGTCCGTCTTTCTGTTCGCCCTTTCGTATATCCTTCCCTTGCGTTGATGCGATTGTTGGATGTGTGAGAAGACCCATATCAATTCCTCATTTGTCGTTTATTGTTGTTGCTGCTCATGTGCCCTTTTTAGTCTCTAATTCTATTTTATTCAGTTGTTGTTGGCTGTGTGTTTTTTGTTGTCTCTTTGATTCATGCTTTTTGCTTTTTGCTGTTTTTTCTCGGTTAATGGAAATCTGCGTATAATCCTCCCCGAGTTGATAAGATGGGCGGGATAAACTAGTTATTGCCATTAATACGATCAATTTGATGTGCATTTCGGTGTAAGCAAATACTCAAATACTCGTAACAACCTTATTGAAAACATTAAAGCTTACGTACCACTCAGTGAGTGCGCGACAGGGAGGAGATGGACCGGCAACCGGGTACTTAAGAAGATGTACTCACCCGCCGTAATGGACGGGGGACACCGGGCGAAGACAACACAACAAGTACTTAATGTTTGTTTCCGTTTTTTCCATTTACATTTCCTCTCCTCCCCCACGACCACCGGAAGGAACAGCTTGTCAGGGTAGCAGGTTGTTGCTGCTGCTGTCCTTCCTACCTTTGACGGATTCGTCTGTCTGTTGGTCTGTTGGACATTAAGATGTTCTTAAAAAGGTTTAAATACTTTTGAGATGTCAAAGTTTCGTTTGTGCGTTTATGCTTAATGGAAAGTGACTGTGGGGTCGTCATCAGATTTATCAATAAATGTAAGCAGATTGTATAACTTTAATTCATTTTGGAGTATCCCTTGAAAGTGAGAGGTACACCGGCATTGACAAAGTTTGTATTTTTGTATTTTTTTAATCCCTTCTCTGGACAGGGCGATTAAGTGTTTAGTCCGGGTGTTCTGATAGATGCATCTCTCCGCCTATCGTTGTAGCACTCAATCCCAATGTGGTGTCAAGCATGTATGTATGTGAGTTATACTCAAGCCAATATAGATAATATACTCGTACTCATATCCATGGATAAATTTATAGTTTTATTTAATGGAACAGATCATCTGGCTCCAATATTCGATTGTTGTTATTGAAAGGTATTTTGATTTTATTCTCAGAGAAAAAAGTCTATAAAGCTATGGTTAGCAACTTCTTTTGTATTTTGAAAGAATAAACACGTTATGAAAATGATAACATCTTACAGTGACCAGATATCTCAAAATTTTAGCCCACAACTAGAGAATGAAGACTTACCTAAAATTATTACTAGGCGGCCCCGTGATGGCTAGGTTAGGTCGAAAAAGGGGAGACTTGGAAGCAGGGTTACCATAAGTCCTCCTTTCGGAGGACATGTCCTCCTTTTTAACCAGTGTCCTCCCTCCTTTTTCAAAAATCTTGGATTTGTCCTCCTTTTGCTAAAAATTCAACTTAAATCCTCCACATATATTATATTCGCAACTAGTTTTAGTACAAAGTAAGTGAATTTGTCCATTTGTATACCCGCCAAAATAGGATGGAGGGTATATAAATTTGGTACAGATACAGTCAATTTTTGATATAGCCCCAATATGTAGAATCTCCCTGATTTGACTTCATAACACAAATTTCTAGTGATCGTATGAAAATTGCACCCAAAACAATTGACATGCGATCCATGGTGGAGGGTATATAAGATTAGACAGGTAGATTCGGGGGGGTATATAAGTTTGTTTCGAGACAGATGTTTGTAACACCTAAATATACTGGAGCTAGACCCACTTTAAAGTATACTCGTACCGATCGACTCAGTATCGCATTCGAATTAACCATGTTTGTCCGCCTGTCTGTCCATTCAAACTCCTTCACACATGGAATAAATTGTTCAATATCTGTTCAGATATATATATAGACCCCATATATATTTTCTTTCCGAATTGGCATTTTAGCACTACAGAAGTGCTAAATCACTTTGAAATTAAGCAGAACCTCATATATATGTAAATCCGATTAGCGCTTTAAAATACAAATTGTTGGACAAATCAATATTTCTTCTTATTCTGCTCACATAGGGTCGCGTACGGCTCTGCCGGACTTTAGACCTTCCTTACGGTATAAAGTTTAATTTTGTATCTTAGTAAAATGCCCATCCTTTCCAATTACTTCATTTTTAAATGTCCTCCGAAAGTCCAAAACTCTCTTTGTAAATGACACAAATGTACTCCTTTTCTGGCACAAAAGTCCTCCTTTCCGAAAAATGTTTATGGTAACCCTGCTTGAAAGAGTATCTACCTGTGGGCATATGCTTATATTATGTTAATAAGGAGGGACCTTCTTGGCGCTTCTTTTATATTTAGGATCATTAACATCTCAAGATATTTCCCTCGTATAATTTCAACCGTCTACAGGTGCAGTAGACATCGTCCGGATACGGGAACCCGACGTAGTAGGAGGAAAGGTGTGTGATATCAGGAACCCAACCATAAGTTGCTTGTGGTATAATGTGAGGTGATATAATGCGAACATGCGTTTTGGCCAGGAAAGATCTAAGCATTTTGCTCCTAACTAATTTCAGTGGAAAAGACCAAATAGCTGCTAGTCTAGAGCAGGAATGTAACGAAAATGCTTTAGCGAAAGCGAATTCTATAGCGAATATCAACAAGTAAAAGCGTTAAGTTCGGCCGTGCCAAATCTTATATTTGTATACCCTCCACCATGGATTGCTTTCAATTTTATTACTGGAAAAACCTTTGGATATGGAGAAAATCATGGAACGATACTTTTTGTTAAATCAATTAAAAAAAAAACGATCGCTGCAATTTTTAGCCAATTTTCGGGCTTCAAATTCTTTATCCAAACTTTTCACCTTAAATAAGCCTTTTTGGGAGCGACATCTATAGGTGGACTATTAAAAATATATGACCCGATTAAAAAAATTTTTACTGAAATGATTTCTTGGCTTAATAAAATACGAACTGCAAAGAGTCAGTTAAAATGCTTAGAAAATATGGTATTTATGGCTTAAATATGTATATTTTGGAGCGACCTATATAGGGTGACTAAAACAAAATATGAACCGATTTGTAAAATTTTTGCTGTTATGAATTCCTGTCAAAATTGAGTACAAACTGCAAAATTCGAAAATGCTCTCAAAAAAGTTATTTTAAGCCATAATAGCATAGTAATAGGGTCAGGTGAAGATATTGTCTAAAGAATTCGCGGCATAAAATTTGGCTAAAAATTGCAGCGTTCCTTTTTTAATAATATACTTAAACAAAAACATGATTTGCTCCATATCCAAAGATTTTTCCAGTAAAAAAATTGAATGGGTGATCCAAGTAGAGATATTTTTTTCAATAGCCTTTTTTTGACAGATCACGTGTGAGTCGTGTCATGCTCTCATGTTATTTTTGTTAAGTATTGTTTGGCATTTCATTATGGAAAGATTTACGCCTGAACAACGTTTTGACAACAAATTGACAGATTAATTAGTGTAATGTTATAACGGGTGATCCAAGTAGAGATACTTTTTCAATAGCCTTTTTTGACAGATCACGTGTGACTCGTGTCATGCTGCCATGTTATTTTTGTTTGGCATTTCATCATGGAAAGACTTACGCCTTAACAACGTTTACGCGTGTCATTCGCCAGTTACCAGTCGAAATGCTCGAACGAGTCATCGAAAATTTGACTCAACGGATGGACCATCTAAAACGTAGCCGCGGCCAACATTTGATAGACATAATCTTCAAAAAAATAAATGCCAAAGAATGTTCTTTCAAATTATAATAAACATTCCCCATTCAATTTGAATTTTCTGTGTTTTTTTCTTTAAAAAAGTAGGGAACCTCGAAAAGGATCACGCCATACTTTAGCTAGGTGCCTGAAATTTGGTATACTTCTTATAGCTGCAGGTAACTTGGGATTGAAAATGGGCAATATCGGTCCATATTTTGATATAGCCATATAGACCACAAATGTCAACTGATCGGGCTGAAAATTGGTAAGTGGGGTTTATTTATACCCGGAACATTTCACACGAACAACGGTAGTCATAGGTCCAACTTTTGATATAGCCCCTTTACAATGGTCCTTCTAGATTTGATTTCTTAACGCAAGACCAACCACAAATTTCAATGAATTGAGATGAAATATGTTATAATGAGTTTATTTGTACCCGAAGCCATTCACATGCGATCCATGGTGGAGGGTATATAAGATTCGGCATGGCCGAACTTAATCCGTCTTCACATGTTGTTTGTAATATTGTTAACGGCTAATGCTGACATCATCGTGCCTTATGTGTTTGTATTTGTTGTTGTTGTTTATTGTTTGTACCACCTAATTTACTACTTAAATCAGCTTAAAATACTTATTAAGCTGATTTAAGTTAAAGACATAAATTACTGCTATTGAACTCTGAATATGATACAGTGGTGTCTATCGAATCTGTAGTCAGTTCTACCAAGCAATTGAAACTCGCTACCATTTTTTGCATTTGTTTCTATCTAACTGAAAAATATGGTCTAAAACCAAAACAAATTCTTTAATGTTTACATGTTCATACATACAAATGACTAATTAGTGACATCATTACTTTTGATGAAACATTTCTTGATTTGCATGGATAAATTTTTCATCATAAACTGCTATTTTTGAAGCAATACTTTTCGAGCGTATGTATATGTATATACATCCACATTCAGTTATATGTATGTATATGGGCAGGACACTTGCTTCATGCCCAGTTTGTTTTGATACGAGTCTCGTTCATTGCTGTCCTTTTCCCGTCGCCCGTTGATAGCATAAGTGACAAGTGTATCCGCATTATTTGTTCAATATGGTCCATTGCTGTAATGTGACATCTGAGAACTATCATAACATATTCTGACAACTGTAATTAAATTAATTTGTTCTCCAGTTGTCATGCAATGATCATAAATCAGTATTTGATTGGTGGAAGATAGGACGCACATCAAAATATTATACTCATGTTATTGCCAAGAAAAGAAAAACAATGAAGTGTATAATAATGTTTTCTGCCTAAAGTTGGGTACTATGTATGCTCCACTTCACCACGAAAATTTCGCAAGATTTTGTCATTCTGTGGAAACGACAAAATATATTCATCTCTAATTTTAATGTAGAATAAAATCGTCCTGCCACAGGATGACAAATTCTTACCAACTTCAGTTTAAATACAGTTTATACCATTGCTTAAAATGTTTAAGTTGTAAATTTCTATACATTACTAAAAGACTTTTAATATAACAATTTAATATAATTTATACATTATAAAAGGAAAATACTGAATTCGGTAAGGAAATTTTGAAATTTAACCATTACACAGTACAACACATGATTTTGGGACTCAATTCTAAGGATTGGACGTGAAAGCAGCCCCAAAAATAAGAACTTCATTCGTTTAGTCATGTTGTGTTAATTAATAATTTAATGACCATACAATTTTTTTGCTGATGGAGGATTTTTTGCACTTTTTCTATATTTTGTTCTCCGTATACCGTACGGAATATCTCTTTTGTGTTTAAAGCAAAGTTGTAGATCTTGAATAGGAGAAACAAATGCATCCAGTGCCTTGAAAATCGCAAAAATTCCCACAGTCATAAAATATCTGTCAGTAAAACGTTAAAAAATATATATGACGTATACGTCATACGCAATACGTATACGTCATACGTAATACATACAAAACAGAAAAATTTTGCGATTTCTAACGCACTGGATGCACTTTTTTCGGTTAGGTTTGTTTCGCATTTTTTTCTCCTGTTCAATATCTACAACTTTGCTACTGACACAAAAGTGATATTCCGTACGGTATACCGAGAAAAAAAACAAGTAAAAAAGTTCAGTCGGGTAAACCGACTTATGAATCCCCTCACCTTGAGTGCCAAAAAATATTCGTAATTTATTTTTGGTTTAATTAAATTATTATCAATTTAAATTGCATTTAATAACTTTAAATTATTTACTGGAATTAAAGTTTAAAGCTGTTTACATTTGGTACAAAATGGTCCATTTGTGTGGGAGGTACCAAAAGGGGCGTGGCAAAAACTGTCACTTTTCTCTGGACTACTATAAAAGCATTACACCGTACAAAATTTCAAGAATTTATATTCACTGGTGTTAAAGTTAAAATCTCTTAACTTTTGGTACAAAATGGTCCATTTTTGTGGGATGTACCAAGGGGGGCTTGCAATAACGCCCCCTTTTTGTAGACTCTCGGTACTATAAAAGCATTACACTGCACGAAATTTCAAGTATATGTAAGCACTGGTATTAAAGTTAAAAGCTGTTAACTTTTGGCACAAAATGGTCCATTTGTGTGGGAGGTACCAAAAGGTGCGAGCCAATAACGCCCACTTTTCTCTGGACTTTAGGTACTAGAAAAGCATTGCACTGTACAAAATTTTAAGCTTTTGTATGTACTGGCATTTAAGTTATATGCTAACTTTTGGTGCAAAATTGTTCATTTGTGTGGGAGGTACTAAAAGGGCCGTGGCAACATCGCCCATTTTTCTTCAGGTGCTAGCGACTAATAACGTAATACCATGTGTGGAATTTCAGAAGATTCGAGTAGTTATTATAAAAGTTATTAAAGAACCAATATTTCACTAAATGTTAACACTTTGCGGGGGATAGAAGTAGTGGACCAATATAGCCCATCTCCGAACTTAGCCGGAGATAGAGAAAAATATTACCGCAGACCAAATTTCGATTTGTCAATCGGTTAAGCCTTTCGAGAGTTATCGTGCGCACCAGCCACCAGACAGACACACGGACGGACGGACATTGCTCAAAAGACTTAAAATGACACAAAACGGATTTCCGCTAAACATACTTAGGGTTACACCTTTGGCTCGTAGCAAATGATACGATTATATACCATCCTTTCTAAGGTGAGGGGATAAATATAGAAAAAGTGCTAAAATTCCACCCTGAGCAAAAAAATGGTCATTAAATTATTAATTGACACAACTTCACTAACCGAATGATGTAGAAGTTGTTATTTTTGGGGCCATTTTCACGTCCAATTCTCAGAATTGAGTCCCAAATCTATGAGCTGGAAAATGCTGCACTGTGTTGAAGAATGACTAATCATTTATTTTCGAATGTACTTACGAGTAACCACAAAAACTAGGGCGACCGGTTACAGTGTGGGAACTCAAACCATATGTGAACATATTGCATAATACATACATACACACAATGTATTTTGGAGAAATGTCTTCTCATCGTATAATCTGTTTTTGAAATGAGCCACACACGATTTCTTCATTTCATAATAATCTAATCAAAATTTGGTATATAAGGGTTTTCTAATAGGGACATAAAAATTTCGTATTTATGTCAACGCACCCTCAAACAATTTGAATCCAAATTTTCACTTTTGTTCCGGCGCCAAAGGGAAGTGTATCCGTTCAAAATGAGCCAAATCAGTCGATTCCACGTCGTTCTCAGGAATTGAGCATATCCCCAACCACACTGTGGCGTATTTTGCGAAAGGAAATTGGCCTTCGTCCTTATAAGATCAAACTGACTCAAGAACTAAAGCCACTTGCTCATTTGAAACGCCGAAACGTTTCCGATTGGGCTCTGGAAAAGTTAATATTATGTCCTTAAAGTTACTTCGGCTCGATAAACACTGAAAGTATCTGGTAGTCCATGAGCTATATCAAGACTTACTATAATCCGAAGCCAACCTTCTCATAAAGATTCATACCATCTGTATATAAGTGGTATTCTGCTAAACCATTCCTCTCTGGCAGAATTTTAATGGTAAAGTTTCTCTCGAAGTTGTACACCGATGGTAATCTTGATGCCGCTCTGAATCAGCAGTTGATGGAGTAGGACCTTTGGAAAATCTGTCGCTGTAGTCCTCCGCTTATGCTTAGGCAGGCTGTTCTGTGAACCTTCATTAATTGTTTAGTGATGGATCGCTTATCATTTTCTGACCACCACGCCACAATGCCCTAAAATAGTATTGGACGAACTACTGCTGTATATATCCAATGGACGATTTTAGAAGAGGGGCCCCTACAGCTTGTATGGGTGTTGTGGAAAGCATCTTTCTTGCGGCGTCTGAGACCTTTCGCGCTTTTTTGCAGAAGGTATACCAAGAGCGTCTTTGTGCCATTCTAAGCTCCTTCTTTTAGATTTTGAGATGCTCTTTATGGGCTTCCTAGTCATTAGTGACCTCAGTTGATTTGACCTTGTTGAATAGCTTGTTCCAGGTTTTTTCCTAGCCTTTAGCTCAGAAGACCGCAATTGTGGTTTAGTATCATCTTTGTACCTTAATTTTGGACATGCTTGCTCAAGGGAACTATTGCAAGATGTAGTGATGTGGTCGACCAGATTATCCAGATCGACTCTGTCATTCGGTTCGTAAAAAAGTTTTTAATGGAGGACTTTTTTAAAATTTCTCTCAATCTTGTGTCATTTTGACTTCTTCATTTCTGTGGATGGCAGGTTTAGGTACTTTTTCAGCGAGTTTATAATCTTAATAATGGTGATCTGAGAGCGAGTGGTCCTCCAGTACATTTTTGTGTTTAAATCTTAAACATTTAAGAATTTTTTGTTTGACAATCAATTTTGAATATGTTAAAGGAGAGACAAATCACCTAAAACAAGGTGTTGTTTTACATGTTCACAACTTTAAGTTGGTTACACTGTTTTATTTGACAACCTATTTAACAGCTGATAGTTGCTTTTTGTTCAGTTTGGTTTGCCATTTCACCATGGATATACGAGTGTATACGTATGTATATGCTTACACGAGAGCAACCCTAGCAAAGTGTCGAAATTTTCTATAAAAAAAGTGGCTCTATTCGAAATTATAAACATTTTGTTCAGCTATTAAGCTCATTTTTGTTTGAATGGAAATATGCAAAATTGTTGCATAACACACAAACTTTTGCCCAAACACCACAACATCCACAGAAAATAACTGTTTGTGAGCTTTATGTGTCGGTGGTGTCATTGGTCCATATATCTTCAAAAACTATGATGGGCAGAATGTTACGGTCAACAGGGAACCGTATAGACAAAGTATTACACGTTGTTTGTACCTCAACTTGCTAGCATTAATCTTCCAACAGGGCGGAACCACATGCCATACAGCACACGCTACAATTAATTTAGTCAAAGAATCTTTTAATGAACGAATCATTTTACGCAAAGGTCCTGTTAATTGGCCAACAAGATAGTGTGATTTAACCCCTTCGGATTTTTTCTTTGGGCCGCAAATGCTGCTCACATATTCCTTTAATTCACGTGTATAATTTTTTTAAATATTTTTTCGTGTTTAGGACTCCATATTACACCAGAAAATGTTATGCACAGCCCTTCGATAAAAATTTATTGTATAGTGTATTCAAAATATTTTTCTTTGATTTATTTTAAATAAAACTTCTGTAACTCTAAAAAACCCGTTATCAAAATGTACCTTATCGTACACGCTGAAAAAAATCGCTTCTGTAGTATATTGTCCCAAACATATTCGGCTTGAAACATATATATGTTTATGGTACACTCTAAATATATAATATTGGATACACACCAAAATTATATATTTGGGAAGATCTTGTTCTAAACAAATCTTTGTTTATATCCCAATATATTTTTATTTGGGAGCATTATTTCCGAAATAAATATGTATTTGCATTTAAGTATTCAGAAAATAAGTTATGTTAAATTTTTCAGTAATTTAATGTTAGTTTTTTATAAATTGTTAAATAAATTCTATTAACATTATTGATTAAGAACAGAAGCTAATGCTGGGAGGTTAAACTCGGAACCAAGGAAAAATTTAATGTGGAATTCGAAAAAGTCAACAAAAGTTTTGAAATTTTTTTTAAATAAAATATATTTCCAGAAATTCCTAAACAATAATTATATTTGTATTTAAACACATATTTTATTTGAGAATTTTTGTTTGCAAATATATTTTGTTGTAATATATTAATATATGCGTTTCAAATATATTTTGTTGATTTTCAAATAAAATTTATTTGCTAGGAAATATATAATATTTAAAAATTTGTGTTCCAAATATATTTTCTTTCGATTCAAACATATCAAAAAAGGCTATTTTGCCCCGTGTATATCTGGAAAGCTTGCAACAAATGTACTCGCTTTTGAGAATTATATACATGAATTGTTCGCATTGAATAAGTAAATAAGAATTGGGCGACATTCAGTATGTATTTTAATTAAAATCGGAGGTAAAAAGTTCGTTGGCGCGTCTTATCCTCTGATCAGTTTCTTTTTGTTAGTCAATCTTGTTACAACAGAAAATAAAAAAAAAGGAAACATTATTCAAAACGTTTTTCAGCACACACTATTAAACTATTTTTATTAAAATTTTTGTAATATTATTTTCTATTTTTATTATAATTTTACTTTCCGATGCTGCGACTTGTGTAACTTAAATCTGTGGTTACAAGGCATAACAGCATACATATGTCTGTTTTTAAAACTTTTCAGGAAAGAACTTTAAAGGTTTGTATCGATATAATAATCAATTTGTAATGTAGTGAGATTGCTGCCTTATATAGATAACTGAACGAGGGATCATCACCAAAATGTGTCACAATATGTAATGGGGAAGATGGGGAACATTATGGCATTAATAACTCAGTTTGAGCATAACTCGAGTTATGTTGTTATGCCTTGTGACCACAGAAATGCCCAGAAGCATTAAGCACGTGGAGCGTTCAATGCGATCTCTATACTTCCGCATTTAGATCTAATGTGAAAACTTTGTTATAATACAGTCAGCCAATATATACTGACGATCCTATATCCGCGACATATTTTCCTCTATTTTTGGGGATAGTGATCCATGTGAAATTAATGAAACACAATTGACAATTAAATTCCATTAAAATAATGTGAAAGTAAATTATATATTCTTCTTTTCATATAATCGTAGAGTTGACTTGAATAGAAAATATTCTTGATTTTCAAAATCATGCAACTATTGTGAAACGCCATCAGCGAAATAGTAATAAACATCACGCAGTATCGCTGCCAGGATATGTACGAGTATAACTACATACTCCTATGCAATGGTCAATGGAAAAAACAAACAGGTGTACAAAATGAATTTCCGTTTGATAAAAAAACACTTGTGGTTTACACGACAATACTCGTACCACAAAAAAATATATATGCCCATGGCCATAGGAAAATAGTTTAAGGGAAATTAAACCATATGTTGAAAATATCCGTATCTAATTCAGCGACGGCGATGACGAGGACAACGTTAACTCTTCTAACCGGAAGCATACAAGTGTAATTTAAATTGAATTAGACTTCTTCCACCCCTAAGGACGGACAGACGAGCGGATGGATGGACGGAGAACACTTTCATCGAACCAGGGCTGGAGGGCTTGTTCGGCGAGCGGTTACCAGGAGGAACCAGTTGTCTCGTCATGTCAGGCAAACGACAGACAAACGAACAAAATGTAACATATTTTTACGTTTTTACGACTGCGAATCATAATTTCTATAATCACGGTTAATGACATTTATGGCAGGAGATGGATACGGATACACGCTTGCCGAGAGAAAGTGCTAGAGAGTCCGCCAAAGTTCCCATCTCATTCCTGTGGCTCATCGTTTTCGTCTTAACTCCTTCATTACAGTAATTATAATTTGAATTGCTTTTTGTTATGTGTGGTTGTATGCTGTTTGTCTAATTATTGTTGTTGTTTTCGTTTTTGGTAATTGTAGCATAATGCCACCCAACCCATTCTCTACATCCACCATTCTCGAGACAACAAACAACCACCGCTCCAACTTGCTTGTTTCGTCCTTTGGAAGTTTTTCCATCCACTTCTAGTTGATTTTATTATTATTTTAATTGAATTTTTGACAGTTTGGCTAATAACGAGAATGAATTTCGTTTTGGCTTTCGATTTTTTTAATACAATTAAAGTAATAAACATACACAGCGGTCACACACACACCCGCTCACAGAAATATAAACTCATACCGAGATGAAAGCCTTGCTGAACATGGTGGCTTTTCTCCTGGGAAATGTACACGTGACGGTCGCCCGTCAGGTAACTACATCAGGAATCGTGTCGTTAATTGTATTGTCGTTACACGAGTTCGAGTACTTGTACTTTTCTACCTATACTCGAAACACATAGAAACACATAGTGTTCTCGTAGTATATATATTTTATATGGATACAAGTGGGAAGAAACTATGTAGCCTCCCCGTACAATTGGAAGTTTAACGAATCAAGGGGTTCATACTTCGCTCGGCCCTTAAGTTATTGGTTTGGAACTTGATTGTAATCAAATTTCAAATTGCACAACCTGTTTTCCGGAGACAATGAACGGAGGATAACCATCACCGACATGGAGTGTGCAAGTGTTTACACGCACGCACACTCCACAGAAGTGACATTGTGCAAGGTGTCGTCTCGAAATTATGTCGGGTGGCCCGACACACTACACACTGCCGAAGATGATGCTCAACAATGTACTTACTGTCCCAATGGTATGATTAAAATGTTATATAGATGCAATATTGCGTATACAACACCGATCAATGTGACAATTCGTCCAATTTACTTACAGTCATGAGAGCTTCTACTAGTAAGGGTGATTCATGTGAAAGTACCTGTTCTATATTATAATTCTTCCTTCAAACAAAGGGCGATTTTTCAAGAGCTTTCGGATTTGATTTGAGAAAAACACATACAATTTAGAGAAAAGTATGAAATTTTTTTTTGAGTAATTAAATATTTAAAGATGATTTCATGTATATGTTGACCGATGGTTCCAAAAATGGACCCAGCGTATGAATATATCTCCAATATATCCGCCGGCATTTCACGAATAAATTCTTCAATAATGGCTTTCAGTGCGTCAACCGTTGCTGGCTTGTCCCTATAGACATGAGCCTTAACATAGCCCAAAAAATCGAAAGGCGTTAAATCGCACTAGGCAATCGATCTAGGAGGCCAATTGACCGGCGCCAAACGTGAAATAAACTGTTCACCGAACTCACTTCTCAAATGGGCCATTGTTTCGCTTGCTGTGTGGCACGGTAGCACGCTCGCCATTCACAGTAACGTTCCTTCCTTCGTTGGCTTTGAAAAAGTATGGTCCAATAATGCCACCGGAGATTTTCCTCTGTCCGCACTCTACGTATGCGTGTTGTTGGTTTAATGTCCAATAATGTAAATTTGGTGTGAAATTTAGTCACAAGATTCCGAATAGCCGCCTCAGAAGGTCGCCCAAACTGACCATGAAATGGAAAAACTAAACCGGGCATGAATTTTCACAATAAAATTCAATAATATGCAAGCGTTGTTCGTTTGTAATTCGGTTCATGGTTAAATTATAGACCAAACTGAAGATGTTTGACAGTAATATATTACACGAAAACAGCTGAGCTGCTAAAAACAGTGCTGTCAAAAAGAAAGTTTCAGAAAAATCACACTTTATTAGCCTATGTGAAGTTCCAGTTTTCGACGAGTCGTTGGTTTAAACGCACTAGCCACAGTTCTCGTGGAACGATATTTTTTGTAACATGTCATTGAAAAAATTGTAAAAAAAACTGTATTCATAATAAAACTAGCTGTACCCGTACAGTGCAATATAACCTATGATATATCGTATAGGAATATCGCTACCCCTAAAGAACACAGGTTATCGCTTTAACAAAACTCTGGCGAACAGAGCGCCAAACTTAATAAACCTGTGATTTGGCTACCTCGTTTGTGTGATTTTACACCTTTGGACTACTTTTTGTGGGGGTACGTAAAATCTCTGGTCTATGCAACGATTGATAATTTAGATTTGTGAGCTAATAAATCCAAAATGTTGGTCACCCGTTGAATTTGTGTTATTTTACTTTAAAAAAAAGTTCTATACGTCTAAAGAAACATCCAGCATTTCCTTGGTATTGACAAGTGCGTACATAAAAAATTTCAAGAATCAAACTTTTTCTCTGCTATTTTAGCAAACAAAAACTGTTGTTTCAGCAGATATGTTATCTATTATTTAATGACGTTTTTTTTTGGATAATGCTTAGATTTGGTTACAAACCAAAATTGGTGTAGAGTTAAAAATACTCCGACTTAATCCATGAAAATGGTGAATTTAAGTCTCGCTTAAAGCTTTGGCTGTGTGACTTGTACGCTTTCTTCGTAGGTATATAATTCCCATATGCAAATTTCTTTGTAGATTGGTATATATACAAGTGATGATCGCCACAACTACAAGCTCACACTGTGTGTCATGTATAAGACCCTCTGATGATATCCCCGCACAGGATTGAAATACGTATAAGGGTATGTGTTTACATGGCTTTCAAAGCGCAGTGTCTTATCTTTTCCAATACACCACAAAAAACCTCTCTTTCGAAAGGAAGAGTTGATCGAAAAAGCTGAACAATTCGAATGTGAAAACATTCAATAAATAAATCTAATTAATCCATTTAAAATTTTAACAATTCTTTAAACAATTTTAGTAAATTTTGCGAATTAACACTAAGATTCCACTAGAGATAATCTACTTGGAAATTGAAAACACTTCTAAAGAGGATTTTGAAACTGTAAAAGATGGAAGAAATTTGCCTGAAGAAGGTTTGCTAAAATGGCATTAACTTATTAATTTCGTGGACGACTGTTTTAAGAGAAATAATTCTCCAAAGGTTCCCTTTTTTTGTTCTTTGGACTGAAGCATGTATTTCGAAGCAATACATTTCAAAATCACCAATGAAGCAACTAAGCTCTCTGATTTCTCAGTAAACGTTGTGGTCGAATATCGTAAAAATAAGAGCTAACGTAGAAAAACGACTAATACCACTGGATTCAGCATGGTAAAATCCATATGGCCTACTCCCCATTTTCCGGTCCAAATTTCTAAACTGTTCTGGCATTGATATTCGAAATGTTTACATTTTTAAATTTTGGGTTATAAGGGCGGTGCCACGTACGCTTTCCTTATCCCGCCTATTTGTTTTCGATTCTAATAAGATTATCAGGAACGTATGTAGTATGTGCAAAATTACAAAGCTCTCTCCGCAATATTACCTGTATTGGGAATTAACTATAGGATGGAGATTTGTAATTTGAATGGATTTTAACTGTTTTTTTGTGTTGTGTTAAGTTTTGGCTTTGGTGTGCTCTGGCCGGGAGCTAGATGCTTCCACAAAAATGTTGTCCATAATATTTGCTACAAAGTTGCTAAACATACCCTACACATCATGTTAAGAACACATGGTTTCATATACTTCACCCTCCACAATGTGATATTTCAAAACGACGATACTCGTACACGTATATTTATTTGGTCTCCTCCATGATATTCCATTGTTGAAATCCCGTTATTTAAGAAAAAGTACGAAATTTTGGTACGCATCGCACGAAGTCCAACTTAGTACCAAATGAAATTTAATCATTTTGCATATTTTTCTTTTAATATTTCAGGATTAAACGACATCAAAAACGTCCTTTCAAAAGTGTATCCTTTGAATCTAGCCACATGGTGTGCTTCGAAAAAATATATCTAAAGGGTCTACGTAAGGACTAACACATTCCAAAATTTCGCGCTCCTATCCCTTTCAGTTAAGCGACAAAAAGTTATTAAACTTTTCGCCTCACTAATGTACCTATAGTTTCAAATTGATGACATCTCAGATATGTAATTTTTGTGACGGCAAACATATAATCATTTTTCTCGCTAGGAATTTTGGTATACCTATGTTGTCCCTTATTCAGGCCCTTAACATGCATATATTTTTCGAGGGATTTGGCATCCTTGCGTTTATATCCCTCAGATGTTACATGGAATCATCAAAACACTTGTTACGGTATGCAATAAATATAATGTTTCTTAGAGTATACAAAAACTTCACTTTCAACCCACAAACCCCTTTAATAGACATATGTCTACATTCGACACTTTTAAAAGTGTTTATTTAAATATTCGTACATGAGTACTTCTTGTACGTACACATTTCACTTATTACCATATGATAAGAAATAAACTGGCAATGGCTTCCTTATACTCCCCTGAATTAATTGTGGGAGATATCCTTCTATTTGGTGAGTGTGAGTGTTATATGCATATGTATTGTATTGCGTTAAAAATACCCACACAGACGGACAGAGACACACACATACGCATATTCTTATATACTCGTACATACTTAAGTTATATCCCACATTGCAGACAGAGGAGTAATAAATAAAAAATGAGTTCTGTGAATGGCAGACAGACATATTGCCCCACTTGGATTGTTGACTAGCTGAAATTGGTACAGGTTTTGGGAATCCAGGAACCCACAAACATCCACGAGCCACGAACAATTCGCATTAAACTTTGGAGTGTAAACAGGTACGAGGACATGGCTAAATTTAATTGATTTTTCTCGATGTGTGACGCTATCTGCTATCTTACCTGCAATGGCCTTTGCGGAGGCCCTCCCATACTGTGATGATGGTACATGACATCGTGTTTCATTTGGGAGGTCATTTGCGAGGGATGTACATGCGATGCTTGGTGTTTTCCTATATCTATCGCGGATAGCGCTTCCGCTCTGCTCAGTATACCATCATTGATTCCAGCGAATATATCACCCTAGAAAGAAAAAGTTGACATATGATAATAAAGCGAATGTTTTATTGTTGAAATATAGTATTCGTATCATTGAATAATATTTAGAACTGAGAATTTAAAATTTGATAATCAGGAATTAAAAAACTATAAGCTGTAATACTACATCAAATTCGATGTCATTCAATTTCATTGTGGTCTCTGCTCGGTTTTAATTCTGATGTTATATCTAATCATAAAAATCTATGAGGCAGGTAATTCGGTACCACAAGAACTGCAACAAATTTTGAGACTCCAAACAATTCTCATACACTTGGATAAAAATAATGTGTCAAAAGGTATTACCAATACATGGAGCAATTTTAAGGCTGATCGAGTCGCTTTAGAAGCTTTTACTATTCTAATCAAGTACCATATTTCATTTGACGTAGCCAAAGAAAACCCGAGCTCGCAGAAAATAATAGCAAAGATATCTGGATATCTAAGAGGTGTTATTTTGGTATTCAAAGAAAAATTCAATTTTTTGAGATAAATGGTCGGATGTTTATTTCATAATAAAGAGGAAGGTATGCCGTTAATAATGAAAAACAACATCAGCCAAATGGCCACCACGACCACGCTTACAGGACCATATACTTTTCATGAAATTTTCCATAACCAAATCGCAAAGTGGCTGCCCTATGTCCTCGATAGCCTCACGAATACTATCTTTGAGGTATTGAATCGACGCTGGGCTGTTGGCGTAGACAATATTTTTCACGTGGCCCCAAAGGAAGAAGTCGCAAGGTGTTAAATCACAAGATCTCGGTGGACAATTGTGATCACCTCTTCGAGAGATAACACGGTCAGGAAACTTTTCTCGTAACAGAGCAATGGTTAGTTGTGTGGCACGTAGCGCCGTCTGGTTGAAAGTAAACGTTGTCCAGATCAATACCATCCAACTCTGGTATGTTGATCCAACCTCATTTTCGAAAAAGTAAAGTCCATTGACCCCACCGCACCAAACAGTCACACGTTGAGGATGGAGAGGCTTCTCAACAATAACTCTTGGGTTTTCCGAGCCCCAGATGCGACTATTTTGCTAGTTGACGTAGCCACCGAGATGGAAATGGGCCTCATCAGTCAAGATGATTTTCGATTTTTTGAATTTTAATCATTTCAATGCGTTGTGGAATCGTGTATCGTTCCATTTTTAGTAATGGCGTAGTTTCTACTCGTCAAATGTCAAAGAATAAAAGCTTCAAAAGTGACAGCTACCGAAATACCGGTGATTCAAAATAACACCTCTTGTAGCGTTGCAACAGTCAGTATTGAAATTTAATTCTTTGAAAGCGCAAAATACTTACATAGGTATTTTACTAGACAGGAAGATGAACCTCAAAGCCAAAATTCCGGAAATAGAAAATATGGAATTTTGGCTTTGTGGTTCATCTTCCTGTCTAGTAAAATACCTATGTAAGTATTTTGCGCTTTCAAAGAATGAAATTTCAATACCCCTATGTAGTACAACAGTTGGTACATTATATCTCCTGCTGAAAAGAACTGATTCTGTCTTGGCCGTGTTCACACCAAGACCATTATTGAAAGCCCATTTTGCGGTTCTGTGAAGAGCCTCCGGTCTGTATCTTCAACAAAATATATACTTATCTTTTATTGTTATACTAGCTGAACCGGCGAACTTCGTTTTGCCTAAATTCGGTAATATAATGAAAACATTAATTCAAGCCTGTATATATACGTTGCTTCGTGTAATTCACACACAGTAATGCAAAAGCCGATGTGCAGCGACATCTCTCAAATCACTCTAAATATTACGCTCCCATTCTGTTTAGTTTGCAATATCGCGTTGTACACGCGTAGTCGCTTTCACTAAATATTTTCGGATGGACGCCTACAACGTCACTCATATTGCTGTCAAATGCATCCACACCAAATTTGAAGACTCATCGGAACTATTGGTATCAGGTTTCCAAAATGAGGTTTTAATATCAAGGCCACGTTTACTGGCATCATCCCGCGTTTTATTTCCCTGACGCCGTATTATTTCCTGTCCCTGTAATTATATTCGAAATGTTTCAATTTTACATAAGGGTGTCACACATTTTTCTAGATTCAGCACTATAACCAAGTTCACATATGCCGAATTTCAAGCCTATTACTGTCATAATATTAATTTTCCTCCATAAATTGTGAAAACTGAATGATTCGTTTTCGATTTATGAGTTTTTATAGGCGGTATCTCGGCCCTTTTTGCAAATCATATGAAAATCGAATGATATGTTTTCGAGTTATAAGGTTGTATGTACGAACCGCGCTCCTTTGACCATTATCATCCATAGCGTTCTTAACCAATCATTAATTTTCCCGATAGTGTCCTGCATTGGGCCAAAAAGGAATTCATCAAGCCCAAAATTATGAACATCAAATGATTGAGTCTAATGTTCTTGAGATATGAGATTGTATGGGTGATGCGCGCTCCTTTGACCATTCATAAATTGTCCTCCGCTATGTCCTTTCTTGGGCCGATATACGAATACACCAATCAAAACAATCGTGAAAATCCGTTCTCTTGTTATGAGGTTATGTGTACGGTGATATGCCTCCTAGACCATGTCATGCCACCGTGACCTGTCATAAATCTCCCTTGATCAAGCCAAAATTAATGAAAATCGAATGATCTGCTCTTTTGACCAATCCTAAATTCTCTTCCATAGTGTCCTACCTGTGCCAATACGAATCCACTAACAAAAAAAATTTAAAAATCACACGATCCCTTCTAGATCTATAAGGCGGTTTTACGCCCCTTTGACCAATGCTAAATTTCCCTCTATAGTGCTCTTCCTTAGGTCAATGCGAGTACATTAAGATGAAAGTACTGAAAATCTAACGATTCGTTCTCGTTCTCATAAATTTCCCCCCAATGTGTCACTTCTGGAGCCACATTGGGGGGAACCCCAAGCCCAAAATCTTCAAAATCGAACGATGCATTTTCGAGCTATGAAATTTTAACGCTCCCTTCTCAGGCTATAAGTTTGTGTTGGTCGTTTCGCGCCTCCTTGACAAATCCTAAATGTTTATCCACAGCGTCTTTTCTGGAGCCAGTACGAACTCATCAAGACCAAAATCTAACTATCCGTTCTCGAGTGATGTGTGTTCAAAAGTACGTTTATTTATATTTGTTATATTTTATATATAAAGGGTCCGCCAAATAACTTTTTTTTTGAAAATGCTATAAAAAAAACTACTGAAAACGCAATGGATAGTCAGTTGGCTTCAACTCCTGAACCAATTGGACTTTGTATGGCGTCATACCAAGGTCTTTATGCAAAATTCGTCTTAATGATGTCTCCGAAATGTTCAATTATTGAGAACGACGGTGAATTGATGTTGATGGCGCTTCACGCACACTTTCTGCCACAGCAGCAATATTCTCGGATGTACGCACTGTTTTTGGCTTTTCACGCTTTGGTTTATCGATGAGGATGCCAGTTTCTTTCACCTTTTTCACAAGATAACGAACATACGGAGATCACGGTGCTTCTCTTCTTCCAAAATCCGTACGCAATTCTCGCACACATTCTGCAACATTACCATGATTTTCAAAGTAATGTCGCAATATTCGCAATATACACATATTCGTTCAGCGGAAGGATAAAACTAATTATCTGTCAAATCAGACATGAGCTAAGTGTTTCACGAAATAAGCACTAGTTGAAAAAAAACGTTAGATGGCGGACCCTTTGCATACTATATAACTTTACCTAGAAACATTCAAAATATAAGTCCAATAGAAATGTCTCCGGCAGGAATTCCTAAAGCCTTAATATCAAACGAGTGAACTGAAATTTAATTATTTGCGTTTTACCCAGAACCAGTTTGGTAATTTAATTATAGTTCAACCGGAATCATTTCAAAAAACAGTGGACAGCATTCGCCCACATTTTGATCCACTCCTATATGTGTACTATTAGCTTCATGTCGACAAAGAAACCACAAATTCCCACTAATAGGGCTGTAAAACAGATCATTCGCGATTTATTCATACGAAATGAAATGCCCCTCATTGCAAACAAACTGTTTGATATACAAAATTATCGATAATACGAATATCCGTACTGGATAGATCTGTTAAACTACTTAGAAAGGCCGACCCCAGTATGTCCTGACGCCGTTTACTCAAAGCGGGACAGTGGCATATCAAGTGCTCAAAGTTGTCCACAACTTCTGCAAAAGTCATTGGAGTCAATGTCCAACCTTCTGGCATGTTCGCCGCAGATCAGGCGGTGTCCCGTCAGAACTGATACTAACGTAGACACTCTTTTCCTCTCTAGTGCGAGAAGATATTTTGACCTTCTCAGTTCATATCTTGGCCAGATTTGTCTAGCTACCTTACAGATTTCTGTCCATATTTCGTTGGACTGCCTGATTACATCTTGTCTAAGCAAAAGCTTGGATATGGACAGTGGCGCACCAATATATGCAAATTCTTCGAGAATTTGTAATGTCGTCCCTTTCCTAACAAGATCATCGGCTTTGCAGTTCCCAGGGATATACCTATGCCCAGGCACCCATACAATGTGTATATTGATCTGTGGTAGTCGAGCGCTGTTGCTGAATTTAGGGATGTGACCTCCAGAGAATTGATGACAGCCTGGCTGTCCGAGCCAGTGTTGGTTACTATGTTGCGACTCAGCCACTTGGCGGCTGCCCATATTACCATTATTTCTCCGAAGCCAACCTTTTCATCAAGATTCGAACCATCCATATAGAAGTGCGACGCAATTTTTCAACCATGAACGAAACTATATACAAGTGCAACTAGTTTTTTATTTCGTGATCGGTTGTTCCTTTTACATGACTTTTAAAATTTTAAGGATAACATTTTTGAAATATTTTTCTTTGCAGTTATTGCAATGTAAATTGGTAAATATGCACATTAAATGAACGGGGAGAATCCTTCATATCCTTCAAAGTTATGAGTTTAAAATCTGAAAAAATACATGTAACAGAACTGTAATATTTCACACAATTGTTACCATTTGTGCGAGAGGTACTAGAAGGGGAGTGGCAATAACGCCCACTTTGTACTATAGGTGCTATAAAAATATTACACTGCACAAAATTTCAAGTGTTTGTATGCGCTAGTACTAATGTTATAAGCTGTGAATATTTTGTACAAATTGGTCCCTTTGTGTGGGAGGTACCAAAAGGGGCTTGGCATTTTGGCCCATTTTTGTTCAGCTTTAGAGGCTTTAAAATGTATGCAATTTTACGGGATACCCGTCAGCAGTATAGATGTTATAAGAGCTTTAACACGTCACAAAATTTTAACCATTTGTGGGGGAGGTACCACAAGGAGTAGGCCTATATGGTTGTCCATCAAACATAAACTGGGTTTGAATAACATATTATAACGTACGAAATTTTAGGTCATTCGGTCAGACCTTTTCAGTCACACACCTTGACACACGGACGGACACTTATTAATTCATAATTTTTTAACCCATGGAGGACCCACGCTAATAATTTTACATTTTGTGTTAAAATATGTGTGCTTTTCATGGTAATCAAGGATTAAGGTCATTTAAGTCCGTTTGATGTCCTTAATAGACAAAAATTGATTAATTCATTTACAATTCTTAGAGAGGATGTTAAATTGTTTCAAATGGTATTTATATCATTCAAATCTGATATTCCGTTCAAAAGTTACATATGTGTACTTCAAAAAGACTAAATTTGTAATAAAATAAAATTGTAAAATTTCATTGAAATCGAAAGTGTCAAATATTAAAATGTAATTTTTGGGGTTACCCTATGGGCGTGGGCGGGAAAATGAGATATCTTGCACAATTTGTTAGCGAGAGTGCTGCAATTAAGTGTATATACTATATCTGGTGGCAGTCTACGTGATTGGTAAAAATATGCGTGGTCGGACCAATGGGTGTGGCCCCGCCCATGTAAGCCAAATTTTGAATTTGAGATATATTGCACAATTTGTTAGAGAGAATGCTGTAATTTTTTCTATATGTATCCAGTCTACGTGATTGGTCCAAAAATGGGCGAGATGGAACCAATGAGAGTGACCCCGCCGATGTGAGCCAAGGTTTAAAGATGGCAGTCTGCGTAGTTGGTCCTTAAATGGGCGGGATCGTACCAATGGACGTGACCCCGCGCATATGAGCCATGTTTTGAAATTAATATATCTTGGAAAAATTTTTAGCGAGAGTACTGTAATTTTATGTAAATCGTCATCAGTAGGGTGATCAAAAAACCGGTTATTTTGAAAATACGGTTTTCGGTTTCTTCGAAAATTAAGTTAACTCTAAAACCGGTTTTCGGTTTAACCGAAAATAAAAAACCGGTGAACCGGTTGTTTTCGGTTTTTTCTTTTTTAATAAAAAATGCATAAATAATGCTCAAAATTTTGTTAGATGACGTAAAATAAGCGTAGTGCAAATTCAATACGCAACCATATTTCAATTAAATTAAGATTTATTTGAAAATTGTATTTTAAACACTTCATATTTTTACGAGTATTTATAATAGGAAATTGTTTCGATTTCATTTATGATATAATATTATAATATCTGCGATATTTATAATATTTATGTTAAATTTTTAAAAGATTTCTTTACAAAAAAATTGATTATGATTTTTATAAAACTTGACTAATAGTGAAGATCGGCAAAATCTTAGGTTTTAGCATCATATGAATGGCTCAAATGGCAAACCGATTATATACATATATTATCAGTAGTAGCGGATTCTGACTTGAACATACTATAGAGATGAAAACTTGTCGAAATGTGAAACTGGACAAATGTATTTTTATTTATACCTACATTTCAATAAGAAAGGATTGTTAATTAATTTCTATACCGCAATAATCACCTAGACCCTCGATAAAATATGCAGTATAAATACATATAAAACTGCATTTTGAAATCGATGGATATGCACAAATGAAGTCAACGGTTTTTATACTGCTGTTTTCAAAATTTTAGGTAGGTTCCTATTTCAAAAATAATATTTTCTTTATCATTTTATAATGGTTTAAAAAAACCGAAAAGTCGAATAAACCGAGTTGAAAAAACCGACGGTTCGAGTTATTCGAAAATGCAGAAAAACCGAAAACCGATAGGCGGTTTTTAAAGAGAAACCGATTAACCGGTTAACCTGTGCGGTTTTTGATTACCCTAGTCATCAGAAACGAGAAAGAGTGTACTATCAAGGGCGTAGCCAGGATCTAAATTAGGGGGGCAGAAGTTCTTGTTTTTTCTTAATATTATTTTTAAACACAAAATAATTTAAAACTTAAAGTACCTAATGAAAAAAATGAATGCTCATTGTTTTGAAAATATATTAAATAAAGATAAACCAAAAAAGTAAATTTTATTGGTAAAATTGTATGATTTTAAATTAAGAATTCATGTAATTAGTAGCAAAAGTATTAATTTTTAAATGTTTTGTTTTCATGTGTATTTAAATTAGCAAGATGTCATTTAATTTTTTTTAAGATTGGTATATAACTTGTAAACAGTGCTTTTGTCATAATGTAGGAATATATGTATATGAAGCTATATTGGAAGAACTCACTTTTTTCAGTCGTTTTCTTCCTACCAAATACTTTCTTCAGACGAACTTTGTTGATGGTATTCTATGTATGTAAGTAATGAGTCTTTATAAAAAACGTTCGGAGAACGTTGATAACTCTTGCTTCGAATTATAAGCTCAAGTACATTGTAGGTTTATTGTAGGATTAGCTTTAAAAAGCCGCATAGCCAACATAAACACAACGTCACACAACTCCAAAACGGGTTTTGCTAGTTCAAAATTCTATATAATATTCACTAAACATAATGTCATGTTGGTTATCTAGATTAGAGTCAGTGAAAAAAGTTATATCCGTTTAAAGTAAAAACTAAAGTAAAAACACCTTGCTTATTTATTTATTATGTTTTATTTATTAAGGGTGTGAAGATAAATTCGTGAGTTAAATTCGTCCCACATCCAAGAGATGTAAATGTAGAGATGTAACGAATATTAATTTAAACTTCAAGTCAACGGCATGTCCAAAACTGTTGAATGGGTCTGAAGAGCATGGAGTACCGTCCAGCGAAATTGCGCAGTCTTTGAACGCCAACAGTAAAGAATTATTTGCAAAAATTTTTGTTTCTACTTTTGTTATGAGTAGAAACACGGTGTCTCAAACCGAAATAAACTGAACTAAAAACAACCAACAAACATACAGACAATACATAACAAGAACAATTTTCCAGAATTTTGACTTCATTTTGTAAGCTGAATCATCATATGCAGCTTCCCCCCCTGCCCCTATCTGGCTACGCCCTTGTGTAATCATCATATTTGAAAATTGTTGTTGTTAAAAAACGGGGTTTTCGGGATAATACCTAAACATAAACGTAAAAAAAATTTCACAAATATGATTTATAACATCCCAGCTAACAAAATTATCCGACTTTGTCTGACATCCGACATGTCTGCACATAATCGGATCGCTTACGACGATTCTTACCGACTTCGGACCGAATTCTGTCCGACAAGTCTGAGGGAATTTGGTGTTTTTTGTTCCGACTGTTTTCAGCAATATCGTAACGTTTTCTGAACGGTATGTCTGAATGATATCGGAACTCAGTGTGTGTTGTACTTTTTGTTACAGCGTATGTGTGCCTGTGTGTTTTCTGCTCATAAAATTTTTTTGAGGAATTTTGTGTGGCACCGTTAGATAAGCAACCACCAATTGTATGCTGCTTTGTTCTTTGGAATTTTTGTAAGTTGTAAGCATTGAATTATTCTTGTTTTCTGAAAAGTACAACTTTTTTATGTTTTTACCACTAAGCATTGAATTAGTTTTTTTCTGAAAAGTAAAACTATTAATAAAACTAGTAAAAAATACTCAAAACTGTAAAATTTATTAAGACATCACAGGGAAAGTAGTATTGACTTGGTAAGAATTCGATCCAAAATCGGACCGCATTATCGGCAAAAGGATCCGAATTTTGCGTGACATTGGTTAAGAATTCGGTCCGACTCACTGGGGAAAAATATTCTAATTTTATATGTAATTCGGCAAGAATTCGATCCGAATTGTGTACGTTATTCGGTAAGAGTTCGGTACGGCTTTTCTAATTTCCCTTCCGAATTTCCCAAGAATTTAGTTCCGAAGTCGGTACGACACGTCTGCACAAGCATCAGATTTCCCTCCGACGTGTCGTTCCGACAACATGACAACCACTTCATGTTTTTTTGGTACCGATTTCGGTCCGACAACGGATACGATATCGGATGATTTATCCGATTGTCGAACAGATTTCGGACCGAAATCTGAATATTTTGTTAGCTGGGATGTTTGTGAAAACTGCGTTGAATAGGAATTTTGACTATGGAAAAGAAATAATTTGTTGCTAGGCCCTTTTGAATTTCGTTAATAAAAGCAGGAATTCCTTTCATTTGATATGCATATTTATGTTATTCTCTTTTTAAAAATTAAATCAAAATTGTTGCCCTTGCAATTATAAAAGTCCTGTGAAAAGGACAAACGATAATGAAATAAGGAAGAGAGTACATTATTTTCCTACTAATGCCCTATATTTTCAATTGTATATTGTTCCTTTGCGTGGGAATAAAATGTTGTTTTGTCTCAGCGTCCCTAATATATTATATAGGCTATGGAATGCAACTAACTTTTTCCTTAACCGTTAAATATAGAAGGCTCAAATATTAATATGTCAGATGGAGTTCTGTAATATATATATTTTTTCGGATTTTTAAACCCATAACTTTGAAAGAAAAAAGTTTTAAAGGATATTTTTCTACAGCATTCGTCCTTTGATTTTTTTTTCCAAAAATTTTATTACATGGCGGGAATCTCCCCTTTCATTTGATGTGCATATTTATCAATGTGCATATTTATCAATTCGCATTGCAATAACTGCAAAGAAAAATATTTCAAAAATTTTATTCTTGAAATTTTAAAAGTCCTGTAAAAAGGACAAACGATCACGAAATAAAAAAACTGAGTATGCAGTTTTTCTACCCATGGCCTCTAGTTTCACGAGTTATTAGTTTCGTTTATGGGTGACAAAAAAAGTTAACATTTGTCGCACGGTGTAATATCTAGATACTCGTATCGACCAGACATGTATGTAATATAAACGAGTATCTCTCAATGCGGTGGATTTGAGTCGTAGTCCCCATAAGATTTTCAAGCATCTTGCTAAAAGAAAAATTAAAAAGTTATAGCATGAAAAAAAATTTTAAGTTTTTTTCCGTATCATTAAAAATTTTAATTTCAGAGCTAACATCGTCAAATCGTCGTCATTTTTTATTATTTTACACTGAGGCCCATTTTCAGTCCTAAACAAACATTAGTCTAATGATGATATCGTAATGTGTAATTATTAATACATATGTACATCTCTAAAATATTTTCTTCACCTAAAAATTTCAATATTGAGTAGTAATTTTTGTGTTGACGATCGAAAATTGATTTTGACGATTTCACGATTTTTATACCCTCATCGTAATGTGTAATTATTAATACATATGTACATCTCTAAAATATTTTCTTCACCTAAAAATTTCAATATTGAGTAGTAATTTTTGTGTTGACGATCGAAAATTGATTTTGACGATTTCACGATTTTTATACCCTCACATTAGTGTGTCGAGGGTATATATCATTTGCTACGGAAAAAAG
This sequence comes from Eudasyphora cyanicolor, assembly GCA_963930755.1. Lineage (NCBI taxonomy): Eukaryota > Metazoa > Arthropoda > Insecta > Diptera > Muscidae > Eudasyphora > Eudasyphora cyanicolor. The sequence goes on along the minus strand of OZ005736.1, from coordinate 250,541,595 downwards.
TGTAACACATCGAAGGAGTGACCTAAGACCCTAAGTATGTTCGGCGGAAATCCGTTATGGGTCCTTTTGAGTTGAATGAGCAATGTCCGTCAGTCTGGCTGCTGGCTGGTGCGCACGATAACTCTCGAACGGAGTAACCGATTGACTTCAAATTTAGTACGTGGTAATATTTTTTTCAATCTCCGGCTAAGTTCGCAGATGGGCCATATTGGTCTACTCCTTCTAGTGTAGCCCACAATGGGCTACAATTTTGTGAAATATTGTTTCTTTAATAACTGCTATACTACTTATTCGAATCTTCGCAAATTCCACACATAGTATTAGTTTATTAGTCGCTATCAACTGGAGAAAAATGGGTGAAGTTGCCACGCCCCTTTTGGTACCTCCCACACAAATGCACCATTTTGCACCAAAAGTTAAAAGCGTATAACATTAATACCAGTGTTTAAAAATACTTGAAATTTTATGTACAGTGTAATGCTTTTATAGTGCCTGCAGTCCAATGAAAGATGGGCGTTATTGGCACATCCCTTTTGGTACCTCCCACACAAACGTACCATTTTGCACCAAAATTTAACGGCTCATAACATTAATACCAGTGTATAAAAATACTTGAAATTGCGTACAGTGTAATTCTTTTATAGTGTCTATGGCCCTGTGAAAAATTTACGTTTCTGCCACGCCCCTTTTTGTACCTCCCACACAAAGGTACCATTTTGCACAAAAAGATAAGAGCTTACAGCATGAGAACCAATGCTCGGAAATACAATAACATTTTGCACATTGCAACGCTTTTGAAGTACCTATAGCCCTGTGCAAAATGGGCGTTCCCACCACGCCCCTTTTTGTACCTCCCACACAAAATGGGAGGTACAAAATGTAATAGCTCATAGCGTCAATATGCTAGTGCACATAAACGCTTATAATTCGGCACAGTGCAATGTATAAGTATTCAAAGTATCTACTATTCAGCGAAATATAAGTGTATTTGATAAACCCCTTCTGGTACCTCCCACACAAATTAACAGAATAATTCCCGTAATATTCCATATTACATTACTCACAAAGTGAGGGTATACCTTAGTCTTTTTACCCGACTGAAACTTTCTTACTTGTTGTGTCCTTACTTTGACCATTTTGGGCCAAATTCGTCTGGCAACGATGTTTATGGCACAATGAGTAGTGTACAAAATTTCATCGTTTTAGCTTATTTGATTCGCAAATATAAGATTTGGCTTTCTAGAGGAGTCATTCGTAAAACTGTGCGTTAGCAAAATGAACACGTGGTGGTCGATTTGTGCACAATCGTGTATACCCGTATGTGCTCAGTTCGATTACACTCGGTAAATTTTTTGCAAGAGAGGACTATGTATGTATGAACATTTGGTGCTATACTTCGGCAGATCATCCATGTATCTGAGGCATTGTGATAGATACATACTTACATACATACATACATATCTATTAGAAATGAATGTTGATGTTGATTGCGCCTCCTCCGTCCTCCTTCTGATGGTTTAGAATGTGTCTCATTTTAAGAACATTCGCACTTTCACTTTCAATAGACTTTTTAAGCATCGTCGTTGTCATCATAAACAAACCAAATAATATTCTCGTATTACGAATGTAAACAATAAAAAATTTGTACAACAAACAGCAAATGCCGCAAAAATACACTGAACAAAATACTAGTATTTTTATCAAACATTTGCATATTTTATCCACATAGATACATATGGAATAGAGAAAACACATAAAGAAATAGATGTATGTATTTGTAAGCACTAATTTAATGTACGTAGGTATGTATGTATTTACTCGTATATTTGCTGGTATAGATACATATATGTATGTACATAACCTATGTAGAAACTGCTGTATATGTTTGTGTGATTGAGAGTGTGGATTTTCATATGTACGAGTATAGGTATAGATTACTTACGCACATGCACACTCGAATTCACAAACATAGATACTTCTTCTGCACGCATACATTCTCGTATATGCATATGTATGTAAATATACATATCTGTGTAAATGTACTTATGTACATATATTAATAAATCATAAATGTTTTATATAGTTTTTTTCACCGAAACAACAAACAATAACAAAAAAGGAGAAGAATAATCTCTGCAATTTAGTGTAACAACATACATACATACACACACATGTATGCATGCACACTTCTTTTTCCGTGTATTTGTGTGTGCTTATATGCCGCTGCAAAGGGGAGCAATGGAAGAAAGAAAGAAAGAAGAGTTTTGTCTGTCGACTTCACTTACATTTTGGCGTGCTGACCATGAATTGCATAGAAGGGATGCATCTTCTAACAAGCGGCTCTGAAAAGATGGAGAAGGAACAATACACAGAGAGTTGTAAACATTTTTCAATAAGTTTTCATTTTCTTTTAGCAAAGCGTAGAACAAGGCAATGCTTACTAAATAGATACGAGTAGATACCTAGATATGTATGTATGTGTGTTCTCAAAAGGAACGTCTTCATAACCGAAATGGAGTAGGAAGTTTTCATTAAATGTCAAGTAACTTTTCGTTTTGGTTCCCACAACGAATGTTTGATTAAAGAACTAATTTAAGAAATCTGTAACTGAAACTAATACATATATGCAAGCACTTCTTACATCAAATAAAATCCTGTTTATAGCCATTTTAGCCAGAACATTTTCGTTCACCATGATTTCTGAACGTTGTCAGACTTTCAATGAGAACATCATATCCGGTTACGTAGTCCTTCCTTGAAGGAATAAGTAAGAATTCATAGAATTACATTTTTCACACGCTGAAAAAAATCGCTTCTGTAGTATATTGTCTCAAACATATTCGGATTGAAACATATATATGTTTAGGGTACTCTCTAAAGATATAATATTTTGTAAACCTACCCAGGAAAATAATTGTTTGGAATTCGGTTGTAACAATAAAAAATTAGTACTAGCAACAAAAAATATATTGCCAACACCGTGTGTCAGTTGTGTTTATATATAAATAGTTGAAACAACAGTAATAACATGGATACGATGCTTGCAACTAAATCGATGGTTGTATCAATCAATTTAAGATTGTTTTTTTCATTGACACTCGGTTAGTTGTGATAACTAATTTTAAATTTGCATTATAGTACCATATGATCGATTTTTGGTTGTGGCAACCAATGTTTTATTCTTGACAACAGAAATTGTATCAATAGACCAAAGATTATTATTGCAACGAATAGATGGTTTTTTGGTTATCCCAATAATTTCCCAAATTTAGAATAATTAAATGTATTTTGGGAAATACAACCGAAAGTTTGGTTGCTGTTCTTTTGCTGATATATGACAAACAATAAAATAAAACAAGTAAGAAAGTTTCAGTCGGGTTAGGTTTTAGGTTTTAGTCGGGTAAACCGACTAAGGTATACCCTCACTTTGTGAGTAATGTAATATTGAATATTACTCGAATTATTCTGTCAATTTGTGTGGGAGGTACCAGAAGGGGTTTATCAAATACACCTATTTTTCGCTGAACATTAGATACTTTAAATTCATTGCACTGTGCCGAATTATAAGCATTTGTGCCCTCGTAAAACCGTTATGAGATATTAAATTGTGGTATTATTTGGGCATTTTGTGTGGGAGGTACAAAAAGGGGCGTGGCGATAACGCCCATTTTTCACAGGGCTATAGACACTATAAAAACATTACACTGTACAAAATTTCACGTATTTTTATACACTGGTTTTAATGTTATAAGCTGTTAACTTTTGGTGCAAAAAGGTACCTTTGTGTGGGAGGTACCAAAAAGGGCGTGGCAACAACGCCAATTTTTCCCTCGACTGTAGGCAATATAAAAGCATAATACTGTACAAAATTTCAAGTTTTTTTATACACTGTTATTAACGTTATAAGCTGTTAACTTTCGGTGCAAAACGGTGCATTTGTGTGGGAGGCACCAAAAGGGACGTGGCAACTTCGCCCAATTTTCTCGAGTTGATAGCGACTAATAAGCTAATACTATGTTTTGGGTCATTTTAAGTCGAATGAGCAATGTCCGTCCGTCCGTCTGTCTGTCTGTCTGTCTGTCTGTCTGTGTGTCTGCTGGCTGGTGCGCACGATAACTCTCGAAAGGAGTAACCGATTGACTTCAAATTTGGTATGTGGTAATATTTTTTCTATCTCCGGCTAAGTTCGAAGATGGGCCATATTGGTCCACTCCTTCTAGTACCTCCCCCACAAAGGGTTAAAATGTTGTGAAAAATTGATTCTTTAATAACTGCTATACTGCTTATTCGAATCTTCTGAAATTCCACACATAGTATTAGCTTATCAACTCGAGAAAAATGGGCGAAGTTGCCACGTCCCTTTTGGTACCTCCCACACAAATGCACCGTTTTGCACCAAAAGTGAACAGCTTATAACATTAATAACAGTGTATAAAAAAACTTGAAATTTTGTACAGTATTATGCTTTTATATTGCCTACAGTCAAGGGAAAAAGTGGCGTTGTTGCCAAGCCCTTTTTGCTACCTCCTACACAAAGGTACCTTTTTGCACCAAAAGTTAACAGCTTATAACATTAAAACCAGTGTATAAAAATACTTGAAATTTTGTACAGTGTAATGTTTTTATAGTGTCTATAGCCCTGTGAAAAATGGACGCTATCGCCACGCCCCTTTTTGTACCTCCCACCTCCCACACAAAAATCATATCACAATTTAATATCTCATAACGTTTTTACCAGTGCACATAAATACTTATAATTCGGCACAGTGCAATGAATTTAAAGTATCTAATGTTCAGCGAAAAATAGGTGTATTTGATAAACCCCTTCTCCCTCCCACACAAATTGACAGAATAATTCGAGTAATATTCAATATTACATTACTCACAAAGTGAGGGTATACCTTAGTCGGTTTACCCGACTGAAACTTTCTTACTTGTTTTATTTATATTTAAACAAATATTTTATTTGAGAAATTTAGTTTGCAAATATTATATGTTGTATCACATTAATATACGAGTTCCAAATATATTTTATTGATTTTCAAATAAAATGTATTTGCTCAGATATATATAACTATTAAAAAATTGTGTTGTAAATATATGTTCTTTTGATTCCCCGTGTAATTACGAAAAAGGGAGCTCTACATTTTATTTTTTAAATTGTGATTTAAAAAAAATTAATGAGATGAATTGCATATAGTCATCAGAAACGAAAAAGTGCATAACAGCAAGAAAAATGGAAATTCATTTTTTTGGCGGATTTCGGTTTACTGCATGAAAATACACATCCTGACAAATTTTTAGCGACATACTATCAAAAATGCCGAATTTATTAATGAAATTCAAAAGGGCCTCACAACAAATTATTTCTTTTTTCTAGTTAAAAATTCCTATTGCACGCGAATTTATATATGCATCATTATGTTTAGAAGTTATCCTGAAACCCCCGTTTTTCTCACGACAACATTTTTCATTTTATTTAAGTTTTTGCTTCTCCTATAAAATTTTCAAATATGATGATATGCCCTTTCTCGTTTCTGAATACGATATATTGAATAATAATTGTTTACGCACTTCTCTGTAAACTTCTCTGTTTTAAAAAATTAAAACATGTGAAAATAAATGTATCACAATTACTTTTAAATGAAGTACACTCATTGTCCTACACAGAAAGAAAAACATGAGTAATCCGTACTTGATTCAAGCCGTAGCGGTGTCAAAAGCACGATAAGTACGGGTTTTCTTAAACCAAGTACAAAATACTTGAATCAAGTACGGATTTTTAAGCCCTGAATTCGTAATCTTAGCGCTCATTAAGCCTGATAAGGCTTGTTTTTAAGTGGAAATATTCTTATTTCAAGCATAAAGCGATTGATTTAATAATTTTATGGGATTGATTTGAGGGCGAAACGGGCTTCGGTGAAGAACATTTTGATTGAATTAAGCTTGCCCAATACTTGATTTAAGCCTGATCAGTTCTTTATTTAAACCTAACCAAAACTTGATGTAAGCCTGATCATACTAGATTGATTGTGCTTTCGTTCGTTTTATACCTACACGGGCCAAAATCGCCATTTTTGATATGTTTGAATCGAAAGAAAATATATTTGGAACACACATTTTTAAATGTTTTATATTTCTGAGTAAATAAATTTTAGTTGAAAATCAATAAAATTTACTTAGAACGCATATATTAATATATTACAACAAAATATATTTGCAAACTAATTTTCTCAAATAAAATATGTATTTATATACAAATAAAATTATTGGTTAGGAATATCTTCAAATATATATAATTTAAAAAAAGATTTTCAAAACTTTGTTGAATTTTTATAATTTAATTTTTAATGTTTCCTTCGTATCGAACTATTTCTCCCAATCAAAACTACCATTAACAGCATTACATTCTGTTTTAAGGGACTGATTTTAAATTTCTGAGATTTCATGTCAGCATTTTTTCAATCCTTCCAGTAAATTAATGTTATCAAAAATTATACGATTTCAATTTCAATTAAAAATTTCTAAAAAATTATCATTAAATTACTGAAAAACTTAACACAATAAAGGTTCGAAATTTTCGGAATACTCAAATAAAAGGTATTAGGGTGGAACCAAGGATTTGTTTAGAACAACATCTTTCCAAATATATAATTTTTGTGTGTACAAAATATTATATATTTAGAGTGTACCATAAACGAACGTACTTAAATTTTTAAGTACGATTTCGGCTTAAATTAAGAATTTTTACTTGAATTTAGTACGGCATTTTTATTTCTGTGTAGGCAAGGAAATATCATCTTTTATTTATAAATCGTTATCATCATTTCTCTAAGTTATCTTTATTCTGAAGATGAACCATAATGTTATCATTTAATAATATGCACGGGGCAAAATCGCCTTGTTTGATATGTTTGAATCGAAAGAAAATTTATAAATACTATATATTTCTGAGCAAATAAATTTTATTTGAAAATCAATAAAATATATTTGAAATACATACTCGTATATAAATATATTACAACAAAATATATTTGTAAACTAAATTTCTAAAATAATATATTGTTGAAATTCAAATAAAATTATTGTTTAGGAATTTCTTTAAATATATTTTTATATTTAAAAAAGATTTTCAAAACTTTTGGCGACTTTTTCGAATTTCAGTTTTATTTTTTCCCTGATTTCGAATTGTACCTACCAGTTGCGATACCATATGCAGCATTAACTTCTGTTTTAAATGAATCATTTTAAATTTCTGAGTATTCCAAGCCATCATTATTTGTAAATCCTCCAAGTAATTTATTTTGATCCAATATTATACGATTTAATTATTATTATTTTACGAACAATAAAAATTTCTAAAAAATTGTCTTTGAATTACTAAAATATTTAACACAATTTAGCTATTTTCTGAATACTTAAATGCAAATAAATATTTGTTTCGGAAATAATAGTGCCAAATAAAAAACATATTGGGATGTAAACAAAGATTTGTTTAGAACAACATCTTCCTAAATATATTATGTTTGTATGTACCAAATATTGAATGTTTAGAGTGTACCCTAAACATATATAAGTTTCAAGCCGATTATGTTTGGGACAATATACTACAGAAGCGATTTTTTTTTCAGCGTGTGTCAATCAAAACAAAATATGTTTACAAAATATCAATGTAAATATAAGTGCAAATTTTTTATATTTACGTCCTGAAAAAGATTTGCAATATCTCTTTCATCAATATTTTTTTTTTCAAAGTCTATGTGCATTTTATCTTAAAAATTTTGAAAATATTTAAATAAGTTACTGGATTTTTTTCCAAAGTATAGAAAAAAGTTATTTTCTGGAGAAATAATATATTTTCAGAAAATATTCTACAGAAGCAAATTTCTTCTTAGCGCACATGAAATAAACTCTATCCGATATGTTGTCGAAAAACAATTTTAACCTCTAAACAGATTTATAATATAACAATTGAGATTTAAGTTTTAATTTATTACAAATAACTCGGTCAGGAAATTGTTTATGCAAATTTTCAAAGTGATGTATTTTTATGCACTGGTATTAATGTTATAAGCTGTTAACTTTTGGTACAAAATGACCCATTTGTGTGGGTGGTACCAAAAGGGGCGCGGAAACTTCGCCCATTTTTCTCGAGGACATAGCGACTAGTAAACTAATAAACATAACATTAACTTTGCCTGAGCCCAATCGGAGAAGTTTTGGTGTTTCAAATGATCAAGTGACTTTAGTTCTTGAGTCAGTTTCATCTTATAAGGATGAAGGCCAAATTCTTTTCGCAAAATACGCCACAGTGTGGTTTGAGAGATGCCCAATTCCTTTGAACAACGTGGAATCGACTGATTTGCCTCATTTTGAACGGATACACTTACGGCTGCGATATTTTCGTCGCTTCAAGCGGTACGGCGTCTCGTTGGCGCCGGAACATCCAGTGAAAGTGAAAATTTGGATTCAAATTTATCCACAATAGCACGCACAACCTGTCGGGTGGGCCGAAAATTGGCGTGTAGGCTCATAGTTCTTAAAAGACTTTTTAAGTTCTGAAAGAGTGACAATAGCTTTGGTCATTGCAGTTTTACCTCTGGCTGGACATTGAATAGTAGTTATCGAATCCCCTTTGAGATATGTATATCAAAAATTTATAGCAGTAGATTTGAAACAAAAAGCGTCATATTTGTATACCCTCACTTTAGTGATACGAGGGTATATATTATTTGCTACGGACCAAAAGTGTAACACATCGAAGGAGTGCCCTAAGACCCTAAGTATGTTCTCCGGATATTCGTTTTGGGTCATTGTAAGTCGAATGAGCAATGTCCGTCCGTCTGTCTGTCTGCTAACAGGTGCTCACGATAACTCTCGAAAGGAGTAACCGATTGACTTCAAATTTGGTATGTGGTAATATTTTTTTCTATCTCCGGCTAAGTTCGAAGATGGGCCATATTGGTCCACTCCTTCTCCTTCCACTCCTTCTAGATGGGCCATATTGGTCCTTTGGACCACTATTGGTCCAAAATGTTGTGAAAAATTGATTCTTTAATAACTGCTATACTGCTTATTCGAATCTGTGAAATTCCACACATAGTATTAGCTTATTAGTCGCTATCAACTCGAGAAAAATGGGCAAAGTTGCCACGTCCCTTTTGGTACCTCCCACACAAATGCACCGTTTTGCACCAAAAGTTAACAGCTTATAACATTAATAACAGTGTATAAAAAAACTTGAAATTTTGTACAGTATTATGCTTTTATATTGCCTACAGTCAAGGGAAAAATTGGCGTTGTTGCCACGCACTTTTTGGTACCTCCCACACAAAGGTACCTTTTTGCACCAAAAGTTAACAGCTTATAACATTAAAACCAGTGTATAAAAATATTTGAAATTTTGTACAGTGTAATGTTTTATAGTGTCTATAGCCCTGTGAAAAATGGGCGTTATCGCCACGCCCCTTTTTGTACCTCCCACACAAAATGCCCAAATCATACCACAATTTAATATCTCATAACGTTTTTACCAGTACACATAAATGCTTATCATTCGGCACAGTGCAATGAATTCAAAGTATCTAATGTTCAGCGAAAAATAGGTGTGTTTGATAAACCCCTTCTGGTACCTCGCACACAAATTGACTGAATAATTCGAGTAATATTCAATATAACATTATTCACAAAGTAATGTAATATGGAATACCCGACTGAAACTTTCTTACTTGTTTTATTTGTTTTTAAACATATATTTTATTTGAGAAATTTAGTTTGCAAATATATTTTATTGTAATATATTTATATATGCGTTCCAAATATGTTTTATTGATTTTCAAATAAAATTTATTTGCTTAGAAATATATAACATTTAAAAATTTGCGTTCCAAATATATTTTCTTTTGTTTCAAACATATCAAAAAAAGGCCATTTTGCCCCGTGTACTGTAAGAGCTACAAAGCGGACACCATGGAAGAAAATTTAGGATTGTTCAAAGCGACGCGACAGGACCATTACAACCTCATAAATCGAGAACGAATCTTTCGATCTTATAATTTTGGTCTTGGTGGTTCGTGTTGTTCCAAGGAAGAAAACTTTAGGATTGGTCAAATGGAACGAACATAATCTCATAACTGGAGAACTGATCTTTCACTTTTCAAGGAAGGACATTATTTAGGACAATTTAGGATTGGACAAAGGTGCGTGGTATGACCAACACCGCTTCATAACTCAAGAATTGATTAGACTTGGGTCACACTCGTTCACTTGATCTCGAACTCGTTCCTTTAGAGTGACCAGACAAAGTGTTACAAGCATAATCATCATATTGCAAATGTCGCATAGATTGAGAAGGTAATGTTTGGTCATCCTAAAGTTCGAGTTAGAGAACGAGTTCGAGACCAAGTGAATGAGTTCGACCCAAGTCTATCGAATTAGCAAACCGTTACCACATATGAATGCAATACTGAAAACGAAATCTAGATAACCATTGCACCAATCTTCTTGAAATTTTTAGTTTATGTTTTTGATAGGATTGTTCAAGTAAATAACTGATCAGTATGACGCGAGAGTGCCGGGCCGGGCCAGCTAGTTGTGGTATAGAAATTTAGAATTTTGTTAAATACAATCATTTCTAATGGAAATGGGATTCCATATAGTTCAAGCCAGAATCCGCTATACGGATACACGCTGAAAAAAATTGATTCTGTAGTATATTCTTCCAAACATATTCTGCTTGAAATATACAAATGTTTTGGCTACACTCTATATATATTATATTGGCACACGCATAATGATAAAATATGACTTGGAATAAATAGAAATTAAAAATAAGTGATTTTAAAGCAAATATTACTGATTCTTGAGTCATTTTAAATTGTAAAGTTTAATTCGAAATCAATGAAAAATTAAAAATGAAATTCGATTTTATTTGATATTTTAAGCTTCGATTTGAATTTACGCGATTTATTTCAATTCAGGAACGAATCAGAAGTTTTTATATGGAGCTAGTTAATTTTAATATGCCTGTGTATTAAAATTGCACCAAGCTTATTTTATGTCAAGAAAAAACCGAAAACAAACGGTTAACAGGTTTTTTATTTTACAGTTAAACCAAAAACCGGTTTTTAAAAAACTAAATTTTCAAAGAAACCGAAAACCGCCTTTTCAAACGTAACCGGTTTGTTGATTATCCTAACCATGCAACAAAAAAATGTTGTTGTGTCCGAAACCTAAAAACTTTTTTTGTGTATATTGAGGCATACTATTTTTGAAACCAAAACAAACAAATGAAGTTCTTTTTATACCCTCACTTAAGTGATACGAGGGTATATATCATTTGCTACGGGCCAAAAGAGTAACACATCGAAGGAGTGACCTAAGACCCCACCAAGTATGTTCAGCGGATATTCGTTTTGGGTCATTTTAAGTCGAATGAGCAATGTCCGTCCGCCTGTCTGTCTGTCTGCTGGCTGGAGCGCACGGTAACTCTCGAAAGGAGTAACGGATTGACTCCAAATTTGGTATGGGATAATATTTTTTTCTATATCAGGCTAAGTTCGAAGATGGACCATATAGATCCGCTCCTTCTAGTACCTCCCTCACAAAGGGTTAACTTTTAGTGAAATATTGATTCTCTAATAACTTCTATACTACTTATTCGAATCTTCTCAATTCTACACATAATATTAGTTTATTAATCACTGTCACCTCGAGAAAAATGGCCGAAGTTGCCGCGCCCCTTTTTGTACCTCCCACACAAATGGACCATTTTGCATCAAAAGTTAACTGCTTATAACTATAATATCACATCATGCAAAAACTTGAAATTGTGTACGTGTAACACTTTTATAGTACCTATAGTCCAGTGAAAAGTGGGCAATTACGCACGCCCCTTTTGGTACCTCCCACACAAATGTACCATTTTACACCAAAAGTAAACAACTTATAAATTTATTTATTTATTTATGACATCCTAACACAAAAAGAACTGCATCTTATATAATAGTGTTAGGTATTTAAATCGATTCATAAATTACAATCATTAAAATCAAGATTTTAAAAATTAGGATTAAGATTTAATATTTAACATTTAACAAAAAATTAAGGTTATATTATTTATTTATACATAGTTTATATTATTTATATGGACATAATTTTTACATTTATTTTTACATATAGTGCATACAAAGACTTGAGATTTTGTACAGTGTAATGGTTTGATAGTACTTACAGTCTAGAGAAAAGTGTGCGTTATTGGCAAGTCCCTTTTGGTACTTCCCACACAAATGTACCAAAAGTTTGTACTAAAAGCTTTTATATTACCTAGCGTCCTGAGATAAATGTATGTTATTGGTACGCCCCTTTTGTTACCTCCCACACAAATGGATCATTTTGTACCAAATGTAAACTACTGTTAACTTTAATACCTGTACATACTTTAAAGTTATTTAATGTAATTTAAATTGACAATAATTTAATAAAAAGAACAAAATAAATAAATTTACGAATATTTTTTGGGACTCAAGGTGAGGGGATTCATAAGTCGGTTTACCCAACTGAACTTTCTTACTTGTTAAAAATATCTATATATATTTTAAATATATTTTTAAAACTAAGGGAAATTCAGAAAAATCATTATTCATAATTTTTATTTTGGTTATCTTGTTAGGCAGGTACCAAAAGTGACTTGGCAATAACGCCAATTTACAAGATTGCAAGTGTTTGTATGTAATTACTATAAAGCATTACATTGCATAAAATTTCAAAAATTTTTATGGATTGGAATCAATGTCATAATCCGTTATCTTTTTGTTCAAAACGGTCCATTTGTAGGGGAGGTACGAAAAGGGGAGTGGCAACTTAGCTAATTTTTCTCAAAGTGATAGCGACCAAGAAACTAATACTATGTGTGGAATTGTATAAAGATTCTAATTATTGGTATATAATTTATGGGGTAGGTGCTCGAAGGAGTGGACCAGCAATGTCCAACATTGCTCTTAGCCCGAGATAGAAAAAACATATTAAAACATTCCAAATTTGAAGTCCATCGGTTTTTTTTTAAATTTGTTTTAACGATGGTTGCTAAACGTCTGTTTCTATGTTAAAGTAATATTTTCAACACTTGTAATTCAAATAACTTCCCGGTTTAATCGAGCTTATACTTTAAAAAATATGGTCCAACAAATACTGAAGGAAACTTCCAAGAAAATCGGAATTAAAAAATAAATTACCATAAACCATATTACACAAGAAATCTTATTACACCAGTATTATTGGAAATAATAATATGTTTCATAATATTTTTTAAAAGGCAGAAATTTGAAGTTTTCAGTACTCGGAGCCTAGAATAGAGCAAATCTTTCTGCATCTGGCACATTGTGAGAGTATTAGCAAATGGCTTAGCACTAAGAATGTCAGCTTTGGCAAATGCAAAAAGTCAGTACACCCGGTGTCAGAACTTGTTATAGGATTGTTAACTTTATTTTGTACATTTGTGCGTATTTTTCATGTAAAATAAAATGTACCAGATCCGTCTATTGTGAAGTACTCATCGGCAAGTGCAGTTTTCATTGTACGAGTATATATGTGTGTGTTTTTTTGCTTGGTTGCTCGTTTGGAAACTACCACAAAATTTATTGCTTAATTAATTGTTTTGTCCGTTGCGTTTGTTTCTTGTGCGGCAAATTAAGATAAATGAGAATTGAGTCCTGACATTGAAACCAAGAGCCACTGTAAGTAGATAATACTTACAATAATATCATAGTAGCAGGAGGATGAAGCGGTGGAGACGATTGTACACACAAAAGGCAAATGTTCATCATAAATTTTCAGTCACCGCTTCAGACACAGAAAAATTACCTGCAACCTACTGTTGCACGGAAGGCAATGTTCTATCATTTCTGTTACTCAAAAGGAAACTTTTAATGGCGTAATTTGTTTCTTCGACAAGTTCGTTCAAATAAAGCTGTAATTATTATAATCACCCTCACTTACTTCAATGTTGCGATTAATAAATGCTCACATTAATTTTGCTGTCATTACATGAACGTGCTAGCGGTTTCATTGTAGACTGACTGACTTTGATTAAATTATGGCGAATATACTGAAACTTTTGCAAAATGTAATGTATAATTCTGAAAAATAAAAGACATTGCTGGGGTAACCTTCGTTTTCGTTATCCTAGGTCCTAGGATAAAAGCAGTTTAATTTAGACTGAATAACTCCCGTTATAGGGAAGCTCCATTCACGCTAACGAATTATATCACTTTGCAGCAATTGAAGTATCATTTGAAGCATGAGTAAGGATACACAAATTTGAATTGGAGTTTCTCCCATAAATAATGGGCGGGACAAGATTAGTGGGCGTGACTATAATTAAAAGATGCATTTCTCAGAAAATTTCACCATAGAAGATTGAAATTTGAATTCTTAATTTGAGAGACAATAACAATTTTACTTAAAGTGGGCGCGATCGGTCTAGAGGTGTGGCATTGTATAAAAATGGAAATATCTCCGAAACTGTGAAATATAGATTTATGTAGATAATGTATAGAAATTTATTCCGTAAGTTAGTATTGTCAATATCAATGAAATTAAGTTTTTAAGATACGAGTCTATCAATATAAAAAACATTGCTTAAAATAAACTATTGGACTATAATGAACGAACCGAACGAAAATATGTGGTATTATTAAAATATTAAATACCTGGGAAACTAATAGCAGGAGAATGAAATATGGTTTGTAAATTAGCGAAGTCTATGTTAAACATTTATATGTACACGCTGAAAAAAAATAGCTTCTGTAGTATATTGTCCCAAACATATTCGGCTTGAAACATATATATGTTTAGGGTACACTCTAAACATATAATATTTTGTACTCACAACAATTTTATATTTGGGAAGATGTTGTTCTAAACAAATCTCTGTTTACATCCTAGTATATTTTTATTTGGCATTATTATTTCCGAAACAAATATTTATTTGCATTTAAGTATTCAGAAAATACCTAAATTGTGTTCAATTTCTCAGTAATTCAAAGTTAATTTTTTAGACATTTTTAATGATCCTAAACATAATAAATAATAATAATTACTTGGAGGATTGGCAACTAATGATGGCTTGGAATACTCAGAAATTTAAATGGTTGATTTTAAACAGAAGTTAGTGCTGCATATGGTATCATAACTGGAAGGTAAAACAATTCGAAACCAAGGAAAAATTAAAACTGAAATTGGAAAAAGTCAGCAAAAGTTTTAAAATCTTTTTAAATAAAATATATTTGGAGAAATTTCTAAACAATAATTTTATTTGTATTTAAACACATATTTTATTTGAGAAATTTAGATTGCAAACATATTTTGTTGTAATATTTTAATACATGCATTCCAAATATGTTTTATTGATTTTCAAATATATTTTATTTGCTCACAAATATATAATATTTAAAAATTTGTGTTCGTTTTTCAAAATTGTATCGTTTTACTTTTTGCTTCTACTGCTCTTGTACGTTTTCATGAAACCGAAAAACACTATCAAAAATATGGCAGCATAGAAATCAGAAACAGCTGTTCCAGCCTGCGTCCAATATCTTGGCTTGATTAATGTTTCTGTGTTTGCCCCTTTAAAAATATAACAATAAATATTTTTAAATTTAACATTTAACGAATAACGAATATTTTTTGCTGCTATTTTTTTTAGTTACAGTGTTGCATTTTCTCTTTTTTTTATTTTTTTTTTTTTTGCTTTATGGTTACTTAAGTGGATATAGCACTTCGAAGACCAAAAGTATTAAAATTTTCGTTCAAAAAATATTTTAAATAGTTTTTTTTGCTTGATTAATTCAGATATTTTTCATACTTAATCTTTAGTAGATTTTTTTACTCTTCTGGAGTTTAAATTACTAAAAACACATATTTCACTTCAGATTTTGTGACGTTTAAACCGAAATTTATTTTTCGGTTTACGTTTTCTGTAGAAACTAAAAACGTTTTCGATTTCAAAAACGTAAATTCTTGTACGTTTTTTCACTCTGTGACATGCATGATAGACATAGTTTAATTTTATAGATATCTTTTCGCTATTGATATAATTTCGCCAGAGATCTAATTTCTCGGTACACGCTGAAAAAAAATTAAATTACTAAAAACACATATTTCACTTCAGATTTTGTGAACGTTTTAAACCGAAATTTATTTTTCGGTTTACGTTTTCTGTAGAAACTAAAAACGTTTTCGATTTCAAAAACGTAAATTCTTGTACGTTTTTTCACTCTGTGACATGCATGATAGACATAGTTTAATTTTATAGATATCTTTTCGCTATTGATATAATTTCGCCAGAGATCTAATTTCTCGGTACACGCTGAAAAAAAATCGCTTCTGTAGTATATTGTCGCCTTGAAGCATATATATGTTTATGGTACACTCTAAATATATAATATTTGGTACACACAAAAATTATATATTTGGGAAGATGTTGTTCTAAACAAATCCTTGTTTTCACCCTAATACCTTTTATTTGGGATTTTAATTCCGAAACAAAAATGTATTTAAATTTAAGTATTCTGAAAATATCGAACCTTAATTGCGTTAAGTTTTTCAGTAATTTAATGATAATTTTTAACAAATTTTTCAAATTTTTAATTGAAATCGTATAATTTTTGATAACATTAATTTACTCGAAGGATTGAAAAAAAAGGCTGACATGAAGTACCCAGAAGTTTAAAATGAGCCCCTTAAAACAGAATGCAATGCTGCTAATGTTATTTTTGACAGGGAGAAATAATTCGAAGCGAAGGAAAAATTAAAAATGAAATTAGAAAAATTCACCAAAGTTTTGAAAATCTTTCTTAAATTATATATATTTGAAGATATTCCTAAACAATAATTTTATTAGTATATAAATACATATTTTATTTGAGAAAATTAGTTTGCAAATATATTTTGTTGTAATATATTAATATATGCGTTCCAAGTAAATTTTATTGATTTTCAAATAAAATTTATTTACTCAGAAATATAAAACATTTAAAAATTTGTTTTACAAATATATTTTCTTTCAATTCAAACATATCAAAAAAGGCGATTTTGCCCCGTGTATAGAACGACAGGACCACATTTAATGTGGATTGTTCAGGTACAATAATAATAATAATAATAATCAAATTGCCAAATTATCAGCCAAACCCAATATATGAACAAGTAAGAACGGTAGTTTATCCGACCACCACACGGGGAAAAATCTTCAGTTTTCGTATGTTTAAATTGAAGTAAAATATATTTGAAACAACATCATTTATACATTTTTGAACAAATATAAAATCAACAAAATTTATTTGTAGAACAAATTTTCTCTAATAAAACATGTGTTTAAATCCAAATAAAAAATTGTTTAGGAATTTCTCCACATATATTTATACCATCACATTAGTGTGACGAGGATATATATCATTTGCTACGGACAAAAAGTGTAACACATCGAAGGAGTGACCTAAGACCTTTTAAATTATTTGAGCAATGTCCGTCCGTCTGTCTGTCCGTCTATATGTCTGGCTGGAGCGCACGATAACTCTCGAAAGGATTGACTCCAAATTTGGTATGGGATAATATTTTTTTCTATATAAGGCTAAGTTCGAAGATGGACCATATAGATCCGCTCCTTCTAGTACCTCCCTCACAAAGGGTTAAAATTTAGTGAAATATTGATTCTCTAATAACTTCTGTACTACTTATCCGAATCCTCAGTAATTCCACACATATTAATAGTTTTATATCACTAATATACAAAAAATGTGCACAAGGGGTGTTTATTTAGATTTACATACAATTTTTTGGTATATTTTGGCATCCTAAAAACGAAAAATATATTTAAAAAATTTGTTAAGGTAAAGTTTTTTTTTTAAATTCCAATTTTTATGAAAGGTACCTTTAAGGAAATTATTAGGGCTACAAACCTTATCCCTTTCACCAGCTTGAAAAAATCAATGGATAAATGTATAAGATATGACCCATTGTATACAAGGGAATTGCAAAAAACCATGTTCCATATTTTTTATTTTGGACATTTTGTAGGGGAGGTACCTAAAGGTGCGCGGCAATAACGCCCTTTTTTCTCAAGGTTGAGGAATTGTGGAAGATTCTGATAAGTAGTTTATCCAAATGTGGTTGTGTTAAGAACCCCAATTTGTCAGGATAGCAAAAAAAGTGTTTTATTGTCACATTATTTGAGCTTCAGCAAATTTTTGTTCTACATACGAGTATTGCTACTATGTTCTACAAACAAAAAAATTTAGTATAATCCATTATACGCGAAGTTCTTAAATATAGCATTTTTGTCCTTTGTAATTTTGAATTTGTAAGTATAGCAGCTTTTATCCGAATTTAAATTTATATTGAAAATAAAAAATGTTAAACACAATTCAAATTGAAAGAAATTTATGAAACTAAACGCCAGATTGTCTACGGTTAAATAGTAAATAAATGACTATAGGTGTTCGCAGAAATTTTGCAATACTAAGTGTGGGTAGCCAAATGAAAGAAGATTTTGTAGCGATTCTGTGCGTTGAAAAGAACGCGAGTGTTCCTAGATAATACAAAGAACATACCTAAACATTTGTATATTTCAAGCAGAATGTAATTGGGAAACAACTTTTCATGGCGGTATCAACGATTTTTGTAAATTTACAAATAGTACACGTAATTCAATTGATAATATAGTTTATTTCAGGATAAAAGTAATGATAACACTATGCAACAACATTTTTTTTTTTGTGTCCGAGACCTAAATTTTTCTTCAGTAGATTGGGGCTACTATTTTATGAAACCAAAAAACCAAATTGTTTTGCAAAAATTACTTTCACGTAAATACTGAAGTTTAGTAACTGTCGTTAAAACAATTAGAAAAAATCGATTTTTTCAAAAACATCGTTTTTTGTTGATATATAACAAATAACAGCGAAAAGCAAAGCCAGCACTTCAAGGTGCCAAAAATGAAAAAAAAATATGCTGTAAACTCATTATATTCTTTAAATTCATATATTTCTTTAACAATATAAAAGAAAAAAACATTAGTTTATTAACTTTTAATTTTTTCGTCATGGTGGACCTTTCTCTGGAAATGCCCATACACATATGAACACTGCCAAATTCGGGGAAAATTGCTTCAGATTTAAACATAGTCCCAATATATATATTACACCCGATTTGACACGTACGCGTTGTTGAAACCGTATGTTTTATCCGATAAGTGCTAAATTCGGAAGAGAGTTTTCTTATTGCATGAATGAAAACTACCAAATTCGGGGAAATTCAGTTCAGATATAGATAAAGCCCCCATCATCCGATTTGACATGTAAGCGCTTTAGAAACCGTGTTTTATATCCGATCAGTACAAAATTCGGCAGAGAGAGAGTTTTCTTATTACATGTATGGACACTACCAAATTCTTATTGCAATGCCAATTTTCTCATTGTAAGGGAGGTGAAGGTTATTATATAGTCGACGCCGCCCGACTTTCTGTTTTCCCTTACTGGTTTTTTATATTTTAAAGTTATTTAGACATATAGTTTTCTACATTTTCTGCGTTGGCCACATCATATGCTTTTAAATAAATTGCATTTCGGGATTTTTGCAATGATTTAGCAAATATTTTAAAGTTAGTTGAACATAGTTATCTGCGTTACCCACATCATCTCCTTTTAAGAAATTGCATTTCGCGAATTTTTGCAAATTTTTTAATGTAATTTGAACATAGTGCTTTCTTTTCTGCGATACCCATATCAAGATACATAAATAGTTTAAACGTTTTGTAGATATCACACATATGTGTCATATACATATTTCTCATATGTGAATTGAAAATGCATTAAACGTTATAACGTTTTGAATAAAATTTGCAATTCTTAATAAAACTTTTACGCTAAGTATTTTTCGATTTAAATATTTTAAAAATTAATTCATATTTTTGTCTTGTGGCGCATTTTAGGTAATATTAGACATTTAGGATTCTGCAGTCAAAAGCATCAAATTTTTGCTATAAAGACGTCATTGCTTTCAACTATTTTACAAAATACTTTATGAAGTAAAGTCCACTCTTCACAGTAGCCATCTTAAACTTCGCACGGACATCAAATTTAAAATTTTCTTTTGTGGGTTTCTCTAAATGTGTGTATTTTGCACAAAAAAATGGAATACAGAATTGTAATCAGCGGGTCTAAATCTGCAGGAATAGAACATAGCATACATTCGATATTGCATGAACACCTGGCCGTAAAAAGGTTTGTTCCCGTTGGATCCCGCACAATTTTACAATCTCTCAAAAAAAGGCTCGTGTCGATTGGTGCAAAGAAATTTTGAAAAAATACGGTCGCGGTGCATCAAAAGACGTTTATAAGATCGTCACAGGTGACGAATCTTGGATCTATGCGTATGAGCCCGAAACAAAACAGCAATCGACCGTGTGGGTCTTCGAAGACGAGCCAAATCCAACGAAAGTTATTCGTGGAAGAAGCACTTCGAAGCAAATGGTCGCCTGTTTCTTCGGCAAAACTGGTCATGTGGCGACTATTCCGCTTGATCAACGTAGGAGGTCAATTCTGAGTGGTACACCACAATTTGTTTGCCTGAAGTCTTCGGAGAAATTCGAAAAACGAACAAGAGAAGACGAATCATTGTGCACCATAACAATGCGAGCTCTCTCACATCGGCTCAAACCAGCGCCTTTTTGACCGGCCAAAACGTCGAATTGTTGGGTCGTCCGCCGTACAGCCCTGACTTGGCACCCAATACTTCTTTTTATTCCCGCACATCAAGAAAAAAATACGTGGTCAACGATTTTCGTCGACAAAATATGCTGTTGAAGCGTTCAAAAACCATGTTTTGTAGGTGTTTCAATCGGAGTGGAAAAAGTGCTTCGACAATTGGTTTGAGCGCATGCAAAAGTGTATAAATCATGCTGGAGAATATTTTGAAAAACAATAAAACCATTTTTGATGATAAATATTCGCATTTTCATTATTAGGCCACAAATATGTATATATAGCAACCCTCGTACTACATCGAAAAATTCTTGAGTTTGGAGGTCATACATTTGGACTCGATTGGAGCACTCTAAATGGGTCAAAGTGGGATTTTTTTCGGGACATCAGAATTCATTTTAGAGGTATGGTTCCTTCGGCAAAGTTTCTTATTTTGATCCCTAGAATACGATTTTCACTGAGCAATGGGCGATTTTTAAATCGACACGCCCTAATTAATATATTGGAACAAAATATATTTGCGAACTGACTTTCTCAAATAAAATATGTGTTTACACACAAACAAAGTTATTGTTTTAAAAGTTTTCCAAATATATTTGATTTCACAAAAAAATTAAAACGTTGCTGATTTTTTCGAATTTTAGTTAGAATTTCCTAGATTTTTAGTTAAAAATGTCATAAGTAGCATTAGATTTTGTTTAAAAGCACTAATTTTTAATTTATAAAAATTCCAATTAATATTTTTTTGTTAATCCATCAATGCAATTTATAGTTACAAAAGATTATACGATTTCAATTTTTTTTTTAATTTTTACAAACATATACAATTTCTAAAAAAGTGCACTTTGATCTTCTGAAAAACAGAAGGCTCGCCTTTAAAAGGGCATTGATTGATACACAGCCAAATAAATTAATCTTTGTTTTGGAAATATTTGTTCTAAATATTTGTTCTAACATAGTTTTGTTTAGTACAATATCCTGTCAATTACACTGTGCTTGAAATTGACACTTCAAAAATGTAACAGAAATGAGAACCTATGGATATACCAATTTCGACATTGCTGAATCTAGTAGTGCTAGCCGTTTTTCTAAGTTAGCTTTTGTTTTCGCGATATTGGACCCAAAAGTTTGCAAGAAAATCGTAGGTAAGTTATCTTGAAGGTGATTTTGAAGTGTAAGGCTTCGGAAAACACGCTTCATTACAAAGAACGAAATAAAGGGAACCCTTCGAGAATTATTTCTCTAAAAATAGTCAATCACGCTTCTCACCCCTATAGCTCTGAAAAAGTGCAATCAAATCTTACCATATGTCAAGCGTCATACAAATCGTCGACATTTTTAGTTTGCGTCTTTGAGAAAAATATTCCTCGCGAAAAATTACTATGAGTCTCCTTTCAACATATTTATGAAAAATGAACAGGTTGTATAATTTAGCAGGCTTTGTTACTTACCTTTGAAATTTCCATTGACACTAACCAAAAAATAATTTACAAAATTTTAAGTAAAAAAAAAATGTATTACAAATATTTTCTGCTATGAGCAGAAAAATACAGAAATTATGTAATAACTCGAAATCTGCTTAATTCTCGTAAAAAAGTTGAGAAAGGACTTATAGTATTTTTTCGCGAGGAATATTTTTCTCAACGATGCCTACTAAAAATGTCGACGATATACATATATGATTTTTAACATATGATAAGATTTTATTGCGCTTTTTCGGGGGTAAGGGTGTGAGAAGCGTGGACGACTGTTTTGAGAGAAATAATTCTCCAAATGTTCCATTTCTTTTGTTCTTTGGACTGAAGGGTATATTCCGAAGTCGTCTACTTCAAAATCACCAAAGAGATATGTACACACTGAAAAAAAATCGCTTCTGTAGTATATTGTTCCAAACATATTCTGCTGGAAACATACATATGTTTAGGGTACAGTCCAAATATATAATATTTGACACTCACAAATATTATATGTTTGGGAGGATGTTGGTCTAAACAAAATTATGTTTTCATCCTTATATTTTTTTATATGGAAATAATATTTCCGAAACAATGATTAATTTGTATTTAAATATTTTGGCAATGAATAGATGTCTTAATTTAGTTTTTTTAGAAATTAAAGGTTAAATTTTTTAGAAATTTTATATGTTTGTAAAATTCTATTAAAATTTAAATCGTATAATCTTTGGTAACGAAAAATAGCATTGATGGATTGACAATTGGACTATTTATATATTCAAAAAAAGTAAGAAAGTTTCAGTCGGGTAAACCGACTAAGGTATACCCTCACTTTGTGAGTAATGTAATATAGAATATTACTCGAATTATTCTGTCAATTTGTGTGGGAGGTACCAGAAGGGGTTTATCAAATACACCTTTTTTTGCTGAACATTAGATACTTTAAATTCATTGCACTGTGCCGACTTATAAGCATTTATGTGCACTGGTATAAACGTTATGAGACATTAAATTGTGGTATGATTTGGGCATTTTGTGTGGGAGGTACAAAGAGGGGCGTGGCAATAACGCCCATTTTTCACAGGGCTATAGACACTATAAAAACATTACACTGTACAAAATTTCAAGTATTTTTATACACTGGTTTTAATGTTATAAGCTGTTAACTTTTGGTGCAAAAAGGTACCTTTGTGTGGGAGGTACCAAAAGGGGCGTGACAACAACACCCATTTTTCCCTAGACTGTAGGCAATATAAAAGCATAATACTGTACAAAATTTCAAGTATTTTTATACACTGTTATTAATGTTATAAGCTGTTAACTTTTGGTGCATTTGTGTGGGAGGTACCAAAAGAGACGTGGCGACTTCGCCCATTTTTCTCGAGTTGATAACGACTAATAAGCTAATACTATGTGTGGAATTTCAAAAGATTAGAATAAGTAGTATAGCAGTTATTAAAGAATCAATATTTCACAACATTTTAACCCTTTGTGGGGGAGGTACTAGAAGGAGTGGACCAATATGGCCCATCTTCGAACTTAGCCGGAGATAGAAAAAAATATTACCTCATACCAAATTTGAGGTCAATCGGTTACTCCTTTCGAGAGTTATCGTGCGCACCAGCCAGCAGACAGACAGACACACAGACAGACAGACAGACGGACGGACATTGCTCATTCGACTTAAAATGACCCAAAACGGATTTCCTCCGAACATACATGGGGTCTTAGGTCACTCCTTCGACGTGTTACACTTTTTTCCGTAGCAAATGATATATACCCTCGTCACACTAAAGTGAGGGTATAATTAGTGCTGTAAAACAAAAGAAAATGCTGCTTACGACATTTTTAACTATAAAGTACGAGTATAACACGAAATTTGGGAAAAAATAAAATTAAAAATTTACAAAGTAAGTAAAGTTAAAATATTTTTTTAAATGTAATGTATTTGGATGAATTCTTAAACAATATCTTTGTTTGTGTCAAAACACATATTTTATTTGTTACAGTCAGTTCGCAAATATATTTTGTTGTAATATATTAATATATGCGTTCGAAACAAATTTTTTTGATTTTCAAATAAAATATATTTGTTCAAAAATATATAATATTTAAAAAATTTGGTTACAAGTATATTTTCTTTGAATTCAAACATATCAAAAATGGCGATTTTCCTCCGTGTAACCTCTCTGATTTCCCAACAAACTTTGTGGTAGAATATCTCGAAAACAAGAGCTAACATAGAAAAACGGCTAATGCCACTGTATTCAGCATGGCCGAAATAGGTCTATCCATAGGGTCTCATTTCTGTTACGTTTTTGGACTAGCACAGTGTTATTATATATTCGTAGTGTACCCTAAACATTTGTATATTTCAAGCAGAATATATTTGGGACAATATACTATAGAAGAGATTTTTTCAGCATGAATGAAATCTTTATTTGAGTCGATAGAACAATGTTTAAAGATGAAAAAACTATGTTTAAAGATGAAAACACGAAAAGGGTAACAACTCAAGATTTATAAATTTAGCTTTTTTGTAAGAAAACAACGTACAATGGCAAATTCTACCCACAGCAAAAAATGTCCATTGATTTTTCTCGTTCTTCATAATAAAAACCCGTTTTGACTCTCTCTGTGTTTTCAGAATAACGTCTTTAGATTCAACTAAAGTGTTACATTTTGAATTGTCTCCAAGCAAGCAAATGGGTTTAAGCAAATGGGACTGTTGATTTATCACCTAAAGAGTAATATTTTTAGTTGTCCCCTTTTTCAACCTATAATCCGAGTAAGATTTTTCGGTTAAAAAGGTACAACTCTAATATATCATTAATATTAACGGAAAGAGTTTTTGGCGTCTAATGACATTTTTAAATTTTCTGTTGTTACCCTCTTGTGGAACAGGTGCGATATGTTTAATACAGACTTTCGACTTAAATTCTATTAAAAAATTAAAATTAAAAATTATTAAAGAATTAAGTAAATTAATATGCATTCTAAGTTCTAGCATTCACCTTTCTAAACTCTTAAATATAACAGATAATGTTCAGTGCTAACTAAAAAAACATGTTTCCACGCAATAGTCATATATTTGCAAGTTAGGAAGAATCTTGTCTACGCAAATAAAATAAGGGAGTCCCGTAGTTGTGTTGGTAGCGAGCTCATCTACGTGCGTGATTTGTGGTCTTTTAATTCCAATTTTTCCCTGGATTTTTTTAATTAGAACGTAAGTTCGCAACTAAGCAAGGGAACCGAACCAGTTGCGTTCTGTTCCTGATGCTCTTCCTCTTGGCATTATGGCAAAAACTAATGTCGATCCAAGATATTGAAATCAATGGCATATTAACAGTCAACTTCATGCCTATGTTTGATGTCAATCCAAAATCTGCAAACTGGAAACAAACGCACTTGCAGTGGGCTTGAAAATCATAAGTAAAGCTAATTACACACGATTGTCAGATCGGACAATATTGTGAGAAAAATGGTGGAAAAATGCAACCCTGTGAACGTACAGCCCTGGGAACATAAAATTTTTGCCTTGCAACGTTGGCAGAAAAGTCATTGTGATATAATTTGCAGATTGTTAGATGTGCGAAGTTTATGCATGTGACAACGGCGCCATTGTTAGAAAAACATATAATTGGCAACACTATCTATAAAATATTTTTATTGGCAATCCTGCATATAAATATTTACAAAATATATTGTAAATAAATTAAATTGTAAGGTTTTCTTGCAATCGTCTGAACTGTCAATTCACCTTTGCCTAACAATCTGTCATTGTCCGTACATTTGCAGCACTTTAACAGGGTTTATAACGTTGTCCGATCTGTCAATCGTGTGTACTTAGCTTAAGAAAACGAAGACCAAGCTGATATCAACTAATATCACAGTACTAGTAAAGCTATATAATAATTCCATAGAAGACGTCGATGAGTTTTGCTATCTAGATAGCATTATTAGCAAAGATGGAGGAGCCGACTCTGAAGCCGGGTATGTCAAGAGTCACAAATCCCGTACGGATGCAAGACATGGGAAGAAAGCAGTTCCAGTTCCGAAACCAGTAAGGAAAGGCCGAAGTCGGGCGGAGCCGACTATAGTGCAGAACCACCTTGTTAGTGCAGAATAAACACACAGATTGTTGTTCAATATCTAAAATGATTACATTTAAAACAGACTACTACTTTTCATTTCAATTCGGTGTATAGGAGTACATAAGGTATATGTATATATAAGGTATAAGGTGTATATAATACTTATATATGGGGAAATATATTAATCTGAATGCCGCTTATATGTCAAATCGGAATGAACTTAGATATGGGGGCTACATCTAAATCTGAACAGATTTTTTTTAAACTTGGTAGTATTGATGCTTAGTTCAAGAAACTTCTTTGTTTCCAATTTCATATAGGTGGGACGGCAATTGCCGATCGGTATACGAGGGCGGTCCAAAAATTAACCGACCTAACAAAGAAAACACAACAAATTTAAGTAAACTTTTCATTATATTTGAACATAATCTCCTTATAGCTTGACACATTTTCAATAGCTTCGATACCCTGTTTTTAGTAATAACTGTCTAAGCTCCGATAATAGTCATCTTCATAGCTGGCAAATCTCTTTCCGGCGAGCCATTTTTCAAGTTTGGAATGCGATTCGAACTTGAATTTATTGATTGTGGCGTGGCCATTGCAATAGTGGATGTGTGAACTGGTATATTGTCTGTATTGTGAGCAAACGCGGTACCCATCTTTCGCATAGCTTTCTCATAATCAAATTTTCATTTATATGTGATGTATAGCACTTCAGCTATCTCGCTAACTTTCAACCGACGTTCATACAACACCATTTTGTGAATTTTTTAACCATTTCTGGCGTGGACACGTCAATTGGTCGACCTCTACGGTGTTCGTCTTGGCAGCTCGTAGTTGTAAACGAAGGGGCAGACTCCCCCCTAAATAGAATCCATCTAGGTTTTAATATTGGGTGGACTGAGACATTTCAAATGAATGTATTGTATTACATATCGGTGACCGGTGAGATCGTTTACTTTTGAGTGCTCCGTGGCGCCTTGAAATTTAAACATATGTTTTAGAAGGTTGCCGGATTTTCACGAAAGTAATTTTTTTCAAACTACTACAGCCATTTATGTCATGGCGGCTAATTTTGGGACCGACCATAAGTAAACCATGATAAGTATGTATATTAGAGAGTGCGACAGTCCAAAAACCAAAAACCGCTATACTATTTTCCTTGTAGGCCTTGGCGAGTAGAACATCGTTTGTTCTACGAATTTGCCGGACACCCCCAAAATCCGGATTTACGGGTCAAAAATTGATTTTCTTGCCTTGTTTTACTTGAACGCCTATAACTTTGTTAATTATTAACCGATTTTCAATCTCTAAAATAATTGGTAAAGAAACTTTAATAACTCCGTCAATTGCAAACGGATTTTTAAGAGACTGGTTGCATTTTTTCTTTATAAAATATACTATATACCTAAATTAATTAATCGTACGTTTATCTCACAATATAATTGGTAAAGACAATGCCTAAACTAGAAAACGACTGACAAAAATGAAAAAAATGTGTTTATAGGACATATAAACCTATATTCCTACAGCTTCAAATAAACCAAATATACATCTTTCGAAAGATCTAATTCTATTCTTTTAAAATTCTTTTAGAGATTGAAAATGGGCTAATAATTAATAGGCGATCAAATGAAAATAGGCAAGAAAATCGGTTTTTATCCAGATTTTGGGGGTGTCCGGGGAATTCCGAAAAAAGATTCGTGTTTTACTCCACAAGACCTACAGGAAAAATAGTATCGCGTCATTTGCTTCTCAACTTGAGTTTATTTGTCGCACTGTGTTATTAATTTACATTCTAAGTGCTAGCATTAAGCTATCTAAACCCCATAAATATAACAGATTACGTTCAGTGCTACTTAAAATAAAACGTCTTTCCACCCAATCGTCCTATAATTGCAAGTTAAGAAGAATCTAGTCTACAAAAATAAAAATAAGGGATTCCCCGTAGGTGAGTTGGTAGCGAGCACGCCTACGAGCATGGGCGTCATAAGTCTTTTAATTCCAACTTTTCCCTGCATTTCCCTTAGCATTTCCTTTGTATTTTAATTCATGTAAATAAAAGAAATGAAATAAAAAGTAATTTTTATTTAACACTCGTATAAACTATATAGGCCTGTATAGCTTAAATTCGTTAAATATATAAAAACACTGAATTACCCATATAATATTTTTTGGCTTTACATATTTACATACATATTTCTAACTCTGTCTATCATATTCACTTGTCTGCTGTCTTTCATGTTATATTAGGATCGTAAATCTACGGCTTTGAATTCAAAATTACTATCGCTTTGATTTCATTCGAAATTCCCATATACGAATATCATTCGCTCACAAAAAGTAGCAACATAGAACTTGCCGTGTTCAAATTCATTGTGTATTTATTATTTGTTGTCCCTCATGTTAAAGCGCGTCGATTTTAATAATTAACATTATGTGTGTTAGTTGTATGAATGAGCAACTCTTTTTGTATTAATTTTTAATTATTTTCTAAATGCTTACCGAAGGATTTGGCATACAGCGCCTCATTTGTTCGGAACTTCGATAGGAAGGACTGTAGCGACCGGGAAAACAACTGGGCGCAGACATTTTCATTTTATCCGTCGATGAGTACATCGACATGGTCATGCAGCCGCCCACGAAATCTTCCTCTAATTTGAACGCCCTGGAGGCGTCAAAAGTCGTTGGAGAGTAAATTTTGAAGCACTTTTAGACAATTTGTAACACGAAACCTGCCTTCAAAGCAGGACAACACAATTTCCGGTTTTAATCGGTTTTAATTTTTGCCGATTTTGTTTGCAAATAAATCGAATAATTTGTATTTTAATGGTTTTTACAACTTTTTGTATATTGGATTGCACTCGCGTAATTTCTCTTAAATTTATTAATGCACAATTATCGGACGAAACACTTCTTCTTATTTTCTTGCCGAATCAAAACGGCATATATCCTTATGGAATCGGGATATACTTATTTGTGTACGTGTGTGTCGGAATGCCGGCGTATAGGTAAGAATTATTCATTCATTCGTCGACACCGCCACCGCCGCCAGATATGAAACTTTAATTATAAAATTGATCACAATTGATAATGAAATAACGAATACTAACTATGAATCACAAATAAGCTTGATAAATTATAAAGTAGGTTGTTTTGGTTGGATGTTTGGTTTCTTGGTTGTTTGGCAGACTAACTGACTGCCTGTTCGGTCGGTCGCCTGGTCTGGTGGTCGGTCGTCGGTAGCTTGGATAACAAACACGCACTGTTATGGGTATAATTATTTTATCTCAAGTAGTATTTGGCCCACGACGAGTGAGTTGCAGCAGAAGAAGAAGTAAGTAAGTAAGTGTAAGTATCTGCTATTGTTTAAACTAAACGGACCCGAACAGATTTCACAACTAGACAACGGCCGTGTGATAAAGAATTCTATGATGAGTTTTACTAACTCCAGTTTATTTTGGGGAGGACATGTTTCCATAATTTATAAGAGGCGTGTCCGGGCGCACGTTCCACCCCCTTTCAAAAGGACAAGGAGCACACCAAGTGCGTCTGCCGCACAAAGGTCTCAATCCTCATTGGCTCATCATGCATTTTGTATGACAAACGGAAGTTCCTCGTTAGCTTTTCATCTGTACACTTTGTGAGTATGTGTGGGTGTGTGTGTGTATGTGAGTGAGTCAGTGTTTATATTTACATATGTATGTATGTATGTACACTGTATATGCAGCAGGTCCAATACATCAACACCGACATCAGTGGCAGAGGGAAAAAAGCTTTTTTCTCCACTTTCACTAGAACACACAAACTCACACAGAAACAGATAGAAAGAGAGAACACAACAAATACGCGCACACACACACACACATAGCTGATGAAGGACCTGCTGAAAGTCATGCGCACATTCTATCCTTTACCACGGAATTCAAACGACAAACGTTTCAACTTCAGCCGTATACTCGGATACTACACAACGAAGCAGACACGGCCTCCAATTCGAATAAACATTTTCCACAGTGACGACGACGACCGTAATCCAGCTCTATCACCACCAGAGGCTGCAGCACTGAGCCATAACATATTCCTCACATGGCAAACATTGGGCCAAAGCCCATCGCAATAGTTGTGTGTTGGAGATTAGGAAACGTTTCCAGTTTAATTTTTTTCGGTTCTCTTCAAAAGTCTCAAATGTAGTGCCAATGATTTCTAACAATGCACAAATGTTGCCTTCTATAGATTTCGCCTACATTTTTTCATTACATACATAAGTGCACTTGACAAGAAATTCACATCCGTTTCCTCTTAACACGACTGTGTTAAATTCACCTCTGTGTTTCGTCGATACACATCAATCTCTCAAATACAGTGTTCCGTGTACGATTATATTAGGCCGAATCAATTACAGACTCAAACATACAGAGAATATATTCGAATATCAAAGTGGACGGAATCAGAGAGCAGAAAACTTAAAAACTTAAATCACACACCGTCGGCAAAGACCATAAAGCATAGAGAAATAATCAATATGGAGATTTCTTAAGCAAACCCTATGTACATATATCCTACGGAATACCCGGGAACATTTAACTACAGGTGCCAGAAAAAAGCTGTAAAAATAATACGTTTCTGTCTAGATTCTAAGCTGACCTATGGGCATAGAACAATGGAAGCAGTTTTATTCATATGGAGGGAAATTAGTACCTAATGTCGAGTAATGTTGACAACGTTTAGAGATAGAATAAAAATGGTCTATGCTAATATCAGTGTATACGCCCATCTCTCACATAATTCCAAGGACTTAAACGGAATAAATTCTAAAAGTGCACAAAACTGAAACATACGATTATATTTGTTTTTGTGAGAAAATGAAGTTAAAAATATGAATATCCTTTTTATATCCGAAAATTAATAATTATGTTTAAGTATGCATATGTAAATCAGCGGTCCATACAATAAAAATAAATAAAAAATAGACACTTGTGTGAAAAATAGAGATAGATCGTATCCTATAGATCGTAACAAATGAATTCCTGTTATGGACCCTATATATTTTCGCAGAATCGCACTTTAACACACATATTTTATTCTCATCTCAAATGAAATTACAAACAAATTAGAACATAACAAAAAATGGTCATTACTTTTACTTCTATGGATACGATCAAAAAAATTATAAAAATGAGCTCTTAAAATATCGGATGTTTCAAATCAGTGCAATAAGATTAGAGATACCAATTTAGTTATGACACAAAAGGGAAAACAGCAAAGAATATTCAGTCTCAATCCTATCTATCTGAGTACTATAGTAATCATATCGATATTTCCATATGTAACGGGTTTTCCAATAAGAGTGATATGATTTCTTTGGAAAAAAACACACTTTTTGTTAAGGAAATTCAAAAGTTTTTTATTTAATTTGTGGTACAATCGATACAATTAAGTTCTAAATAAATCGTCATTCAAGTGGCCTCCACGACTTCTTCTGCAGGAACGAATTCGATGAACCTAATTTTCGAGCACTTTTTCCACTAAGTCCACAAGTCGTATGTCTGAATAGCACGTTCAATATTGACTTGTAAAGCTTGAAGAGAGTCTGGTTTATTTCCAAAGACCAATGACTTCAAATAACCCCACAAGAAATAGTCTAATGGTGTTAAATCACAACTTCTTGGAGGCCATTCAATATCACAATTTCTTGAAATAATCGAATCTCCAAACATTTCTCGACACAATTCAATTGTTTCATTTGCTGTATGGCACGTTACCACAATCGGTCAGTGGCAAAAAGATAGCTCTTAACGAGAGCTAAAATATTGCTCATGGGTGTCAAGGTCGTAGGTCGACTGGAAAGCGTTTTTTGGATTTAGAAAAAAATGGACTTAGCATCATTTTCAAATGTGAACGGATTTTGTTTATTTTTGCTCTAGCTACTTAACGGTACGTCGGATCGGGAATCTGTCAATGGCAAAAAGATATATCTTAACGAGAGCTAAAATATTAAGGCCGTAGTTCGACTTTTTTGGATTTTAACAAAACTGACTTAGCGCACGAAAAGTTGCAATTGGATAACGATTATTTTGATAATAAAACTGAATAATTTGTAAACGTTGTTCTTGCGTATATCTATCCATGATAAAATTGTAAACACTACTGAATACAATGAAAAAGAAATGACAGATCATGACATATTACAAATGGCCGAAACGTCACTTCAAAATCATATCATCCCTATTGGAAAACCCGCTATATGGGCAAATCCTGCGCGACGAACGCTACATTCGTGCGAGTTTTGGGATAAAAATGTAAACATTTTTGTACCCTACACCACACAGTGGTCCAGGGATAGACCTATCGTTTATTTTGCCGATTTAACCATGTCTGTCCATCTGCATATCACTTACTTACTTCAAGACTGTCCTAACTCAAAATTGAAAATTGTCGAGATGTGTAACTTTAAGTCTGTATAAAAAGATGAAATACCCGTAGGATGTTTAACAAGTAAAAGCGTTAAGTTCGGCCATGCCGAATCTTATATACCCTTCACCATCGATAGCATGTGACCACACAAAATAACTCAAACCTAAAGAAAATAACACCGAAAAACACAAAAAAAATTGAAGAAGAACAGTAGGAATCACAAGAAGTTAGATGCTTTATATGGGAGCTATATCTAAATACGGATCGATATCGCTCATTTTCAATCCCAAATAGTATCTATACCAAATTTCAGCCACCTAGCTCTATTATTACGGATTACAAGCGTACGGACAGACGGACATGGCTAAATCGTCTTAGAATTTTACGACTATTAAGAATATATATACTTTATGGGGTCTCAGATCAATATTTAGAGGTGTTACAAACGGAGTGACAAAATGAATATACCTATGGTGAAGGGTATAAAAAGGGTGGTGTAATCCGAAATACGATTGTTTACTTATAAACTAAATTTCGTTGAGACTAATTTATGTATATTTACAAAATTCGCATTTCAGTAAGACAACCAAAAAATTAAAATTTTGATTTAGGACACTCTTGAAGTGAGAGAGCGATATGTATCGTTGTAATCAATGTGCAGTTCGTATTTGTGTTTCGATCGTGATGAAATTTTGCATTGCGCTCTTTCTTGGCCCAAGGATGATCCCTATTGAAACTGGTGAAAATCAATTCAGATGTTTGTATGGGCCGTCCGATTTATATTTACCTCCGAAATCGTATTTTACATCTGATCATTACCAAATTTGGCATATAAAAGTACATTGGTTCTCAAATGGCGAACATTGATATATATTTCTTGCAAATGCGAATAGTGAAATATGCATTTTTGCGAAAGCGAATAGTGAAATATGTGTTTTTACGAAAGCGAAAACGAATAATAGTTTGACCCTTTAGTACCAACAAAATTAAGGATGAGAATTAATACTTTTCCAGGATACTCAAGTATTAAGGATGTTTTCTACACGGACCAAAATCGCCTTTTTTGATATGTTTGAATCGAAAGAAAATATATTTAGAACACAAATTTTTAAATATTATATATTTCCTAGCAAATAAATTTTATTTGAAAATCAACAAAATATATTTGTAACGCACTTATAAATATATTACAACAAAAGATCATTGCAAACTAACTTTCTCAAATAAAATATGCGTTTAAATACAAATAAAATTATTGTTTAGGAATTTCTTCAAATATATTTTATTTAAAAAAGATTTTCAAAACTTTTGATGACTTTTTCGAATTTCAGTTTTAACTTTTATTATATTACAAACATTAACAATTTCTAAAAATTAACTTTGAATTACTGAAAAATTTAACACAATTTAGGTATTTTCTGAATACTTAAATGCAAATAAATATTTGTTTCGGAAATAATGGTCCCAAATAAAAATGTATTGGGATGTAAACAAAGATTGGTTAGAACAACATCTTCCCAAATATATAATTTTGGTGTGTACCAAATATTATATATTTAGAGTGTACCTTAAACATATATGTGTTTCAAGCCGAATATGCTTGGGACAATATACTACAGGAGCGATTTTTTTTCAGCGTGTATATTTTGTCCTCTTGTTATCACAAGGTCAGACATATTTTTTTCAACTTTTTTTTAAAAGAAGTAAAGGATGATTTGATTTGTATTAATATGTATCAAAATGTGTGAACCTGTTAAGATGATATGACAATTTTTACGAATGAAAGCGAATACTAAAATATATTTTTGGGAAGGCGAAAGCGAATATTCCAAAGATGGTTTTTGCGAATGCGAAAGCGAATGTTAAAAATTATGCGAAAAATTCTGTTTCGCGTATGCGAATCCCTGGTATGTTCCTTCCGATTTGGTATCAACGTGTTGGAGAAGCTTTATTTTACATCCGATCATTATAAAATTAGGCAGAGAGGAATTTTTTGATACAGACACGAAGATTCCCTGCTTTGAAGAAAATCTGTTCATATTTAGATATAGTCCCTAAATACTCGTATATTAAGCTCAAGTTTGGTATCTAACCGCTACATAAATCGTATCTGAGCATTACAAAATCACACGGGGCAAAATCGCCTTTTTTGATATGTTTGAATAGAAGGAAAATATATTTCAGAGCAAATTAATTTTGTTTGAAAATCAATAAAATTTATTTGGAACGCATATATTAATGTATTACAACAAAATACATTTGCAAACTAATTTTTTCAAATAAGATATGTGTTTATATACAAATAAAATTATTGTTCAACAATTTCCCTAAATATTTACAACTGTGGATAACACATGCCTTGCATAGAACATTACCGGATTGTTCGAGGAACCTAATCAAACATACAATTCAAAGGAATGGCGGTAACTTGTTGACAGCAGTAAAGAAAGTTTGAAAGATCGTTACAGAAGAAAGAAATGGCCAACAAGAAAACACATTACATTGGGTGAAAACAACATAAAATACACACCTCTCGTCCAAAAAGAAAACATTATTTTGCCAACACCGCATATTAAGCTGGGACTCTTTAAACATTTTGTAAAAGCCTTATGGAAAGATTGCCATCTTCACTCTTATATTTAAAATGTTTATTTAAAAGTCTTTTCTTTTCAAAAAATCGAAGAAAGCGTTTTTGATGGGCCTAAAATAAGGAAACTGATGAAAGATGTAAATTTCGAATCATATTTGACGTCGGATGAATTTGCAGCATGGAGTCGTTTAGCTTGTAGTTTCAAATTTCCTTGGATCCAATAAAAGCCCGCAATATGAAACAATGATTAATGATTTGTTACAAATATAATAAAAAAAATTGGTAAGAAATATATTTATCTATATTTATGTATTTAACACATATGTATTTATGTATTCTTCTATTTTATTTTTGGGTTTATGTATTCCAACTGGTGTAAATATGTCCCTCAAAATTCATTTCTTGCATTCTCATTTAAACTTTTTCGCCGAGAATCTTGGCGACCTAAGTGACGAACATGGCGAAAGGTTTCACCAAGAAATTAAGTCCATCGAGCGTCGTTACCAAGGGCACTGGGATGAAAGAATGATGGGAGATTATATTTGGTTCCTCATTAGAGAAACCGATTCCGAAATCTACAAACGTCAACAAAGAACTCACAATAAACTCAAATGTACATAATATAAATAAAAGTAACGAATAAAATCGCTATTTAAACATAAATTAAAACAAGTAAGAAAGCTTCAGTCGGGTAAACCGACTAAGGTATACCCTCACTTTGTGAGTAATGTAATATGGAATATTAAACGAATTATTCTGTCAATTTGTGTGGGAGGTACCAGAAGTTTTTTAACAAATACACCTATTTTTCGCTGAATAGTAGATACTTTAAATACACTGCACTGCGCCGAATTATTATAAGCGTTTATTTGCACTGGTATAAACGTTATGAGATATTCAATTTTGGTATGATTTGGGCATTTTGTGTGGGAGGTACAGAAAGGGGCGTGGTGATAACGGCCATTTTTTACAGGGCTATAGGAACTTCAAAAATGTTACACTGTGCAAAATGTTGTTGCATTTTCATGCATTGGTACTCATGCTGTTAGCTCTTAACATTTTGTGCAAAATGGTACCTTTGTGTGGGAGGTACAAAAAGGGGAATGACAATAGCGTCCATTTTTCACAGGGCTATAGACACTATAAAAGCATTACACTGTACAAAATTTCAAGTATTTTTATACACTGGTATTAATGGTATAAGCTGTTAACTTTTGGTGCAAAATGGTGCATTTGTGTGGGAGGTACCAAAAGGGGCGTAGAAACTTGGCCCATTTTTCTCGAGTTGATAGCGACTAATAAACTAATGTTATGTGTGGAATTTCAGAAGATTCGAATAAGTAGTATAGCAGTTATTAACGATTCAATATTTCACAACATTTTCACACTTTGTGGGGGAGGTACTAGAAGGAGTGGACCAATATGGCCCATCTTCGAACTTAGCCGGAGATAGAAAAAAATATTACCACGTACCAAATTTGAAGTCAATCGGTTACTCCTTTCGAGAGTTATCGTTCGCACCAGCCAGCAGACAGACGGACGGACATTGTTCATTCGACTTAAAATGACCCAAAACGAATATCCGCCGAACATACTTTGGGTCTTAGATCACTCCTTCGATGTGTTACACTTTTTTTCGTTGCAAATGATATATACCCTCGTCACACTAAAGTGAGGGTATAAAAAAGCACTGGGTATAAAAAGCACCGATTCCGAAATCTACAAACGTCAACAAAGAACTCACAATAAACTCAAATGTACATAATATAAATAAAAGTAACGAATAAAATGGCTATTTAAACAGAAATTAAAAAAGGGATATAATTTCTACATTTATCCATAGATTTTTTCAAAAAGGCATTATTTCCTTCGCTATTTTTATACCCTACACCACACTGTGGTACAGGGTATTATAAGTTTGTTTCATGGCAGATGTTTGTAACACCTGAAAATAACACAGCTAGACCCACCTTAAAGTATACCGATCGACTCAGAATCACTAGCTGAGTCGATTTAAGCATGTCTGTCCGTCCGTCTGTCCATGTAAAGTTGTTCGTCGACTACAGGTCGCAATTTTACTCCGACGTTCTGAAATTTTGCAGTTTAGAGTATTTCGCAGCTGTTAAGATCGCTATTGAATTTGGTTGAAATCGGTTCAGATTTAGATATAGCTCCCATATATATCTACCATCCGATTTGGCCCTTTAGTCCTATAGAAGCTGTATTTTACATCCAATCGTTTTGAAATTTAGAATGGTAGAGTCTCTTGATCCATTAACCAACATTGCTGAATTTGAAGATTTAGCTATAGCTCCCATATATATGTTTCGTCCGATTTGGCCCTTTAGTCCTATAGAAGCTGTATTTTACATCCGATCGTTTTGAAATTTAGAATGGTAGAGTTTCTTGATCCATGAACCAACATTGCCGAATTTGAAGAAAATCGGTTAAGATTTAGCTATAGCTCCCATATATATGTTTCGTCCGATTTAGCCCTTTATTCCTATAAAAGCTGTATTTTACATCCAATGGTTTTGAAATTTAGAATGGTAGAGTTTCTTAATCCATAAACCAACACTACCGAATTTGAAGAAAATCGGTTAAGATTTAGCTATAGCTCCCATATATATGTTTCGTCCGATTTGGCCCTTTAGTTCTATAGAAGCTATATTTTACATCCAATCTTTTTGAAATTTATTGATTCATGAACCAACATTGCCAAATTTGAAGAAAATCGGTAAAGATTTAGCTATAGCTCCCATATATATGTTTCATCCGATTTGGCTCTTTAGATCCAATCGTTTTTATACCCTACACCACACTGTGGTACAGGGTATTATTTAAGTATAAAATGTCCCAAAAGTAAATTTATGTAAACAATTTATACATGAATTACAAAATTTATATATCAGAGTTATTCAATATTACGAGAGTGGTGTAGGGTATTATATAGTCGGCCCGCCCGACTTTAGCCTTTCCTTAAAGTTTTTTGAAAAAAATCTACTTTTTCCAATTTGTTTGACGGTTACTAAACCACTGTTTCTAAGCGAAAGAGATATTGGTAGTCCACATTAATAGCTTTAATTTAACGTATAAGTCGACCTGATCGGGCATATACTCCAAAAATTATAGTGCAAATACTAAGGGTACCTTCGACGATAATAGTATTTTTAATAAAAACATTTTTAAAAAAATTTATCAATAAAAAATTTTGGTTTTGATTTTATATAACAGTATGCCACAATCTATACAAAAAAATAATTTTTAGGTCTGAGATAGAAAAAAATTTTTTTTGTTGCATAGTGTAATTGTTTATGAATACAGTTTTAAAAAAGTTTGCTTAACAAAGGTTTGTAAAGCTGTTTTATGTTTTTATGAATACGGCTGTAAAAACAAAATACGCCTGATTGACCCTTTTTGGAAACGCAATTGTTTTTTGATTGCAGAGTTCTGTTTGAAATTGTGTTGCTCCTTCTTAGTTCTTTCGCTTTCGCATGCAATCAAATGATTTTTAGAGTAACGGAATTAGTTGCTCATTATTTGCACAGACCTTGTGATGGTCTTAACGCGCAAGGCGGACGACAATGAATACACAATTTTTTGTAAGGCGAAAATAAGGATTACAGAAGGCGTTTAGACAGGTTTTCTTGAAGGGCACTTCCAAGTAGGCCTCCGTATTTACGTCGCTGGGCAATTCTTACAATCATGCAGACAATCTGGTATAACTCCAACACACTTTCACAATCTAACGAAAACTATAACAACGCTATTTACACTGACGCAGACGAAACAGAAGCTAGAAAAATACTCAAGGCTAAAGTGCAGTTTACCGGGGGCATCACAAAAATTTAAACAAGTAGCCTATCCCGTTCAGTTTGGTCCAAAAGTTACGAAAATAATGTCAAAAGGACTCTGGACTTGGGCCCCCAAAATAAAGATTATACTCAAACGAAAGGTACTGCCATGTAGAGCCTAAATATGAAAAAACAAGTAAGAAAGTTTCAGTCGGGTAAACCGACTAAGGTATACCCTCACTTTGTGAGTAATGTAATATGGAATATTAAACGAATTATTCTGTCAATTTGTATGGGAGGTACCAGAATGTTTTTAACAAATACACCTATTTTTCTCTGAATAGTAGAATCTTTAAATACATTGCACTGCGCCGAATTATAAGCGTTTTTTGCACTGGTATATTAACGTTATGAGATATTAAATTTGGTATGATTTGGCCATTTTGTGTGGGAGGTACAAAAAGGGGCGTGGTGACAACGGCCATTTTTTACAGGGCTATAGGGACTTCAAAACCGTTACACTGTGCAAAATGTTGTTGCATTTTCGTGCATTGGTACTCATGCTGTGAGCTCTTAACTTTTTGTGCAAAATGGTACCTTTGTGTGGGAGGTACAAAAAGGGGCGTGGCAATAGCGCCCATTTTTCACAGTGCAAAATACACTATAAAAGCATTACACTGTACAAAATATCAAGTGCTTTTATACACTGGTATTAATGTTATAAGCTGTTATCTTTTGGTGCAAAATGGTACTTTTGTGTAAGAGGTACCAAAAGGGGCGTGAATATGACACCCATTTTTCACTGGACTGTAGGCACTATGAAAGCATTACACTGTACAAAATTTCACGTATTTTTATGCACTGGTATTAATGTTATAAGCTGTTAACTTTTTGTGCAAAATGGTGCATTTGTGTGGGAGGTACCAAAAGGGGCGTAGCAACATGGCCCATTTTTCTCGAGTTGATAGCGACTAATAAACTAATGCTATGTGTGGAATTTCAGAAGATTCGAATAAGTAGTATAGCAGTTATTTAAGATTCAATATTTCACAA
The DNA here is from genome assembly GCA_963930755.1 of Eudasyphora cyanicolor. Classification (NCBI taxonomy): domain Eukaryota; kingdom Metazoa; phylum Arthropoda; class Insecta; order Diptera; family Muscidae; genus Eudasyphora; species Eudasyphora cyanicolor. The sequence goes on along the minus strand of OZ005736.1, from coordinate 250,501,434 downwards.
CATTTTAACACTTTGTGGGGGAGGTACTAGAAGGAGTGGACCAATATGGCCCATCTTCGAACTTAGCCGGAGATAGAAAAAAATATTACCACGTACCAAATTTGAAGTCAATCGGTTACTCCTTTCGAGAGTTATCGTGCGCACCAGCCAGCAGACAGACAGACACACAGACAGACAGACAGATAGACAGACAGACGGACGGACATTGCTCATTCGACTTAAAATGACCCAAATCGAATATCCGCCGAACATACTTTGGGTCTTAGATCACTCCTTCGATGTGTTACACTTTTTTTCGTAGCAAATGATATATACCCTCGTCACACTAAAGTGAGGGTATAAATATAAAAAGTGAATCCAGTAGGATGACGGCGAATATCAACAATTTATTGATATTCTTTCTCATCCGAGTTCGAGAGAGAGATGGGAGCTCACGTAAAAAAAGACGCCCAATTCCGGAATATACTCACGTTAAAATGGGTATTAAAATTTGACTATCACCTCCACGCGGTAATCCCGACATTTCCTTTCGTTTAAGTATAATATTAATACTTAAGGGGCCCAAGTTCCCCAAAATATTGGACCCTAGGGGCATATTGGATACACTTTTTATATATTTATACCCTCACTTTAGTGATACGAGGGTATATATCATTTGCTACGGCCAAAAGTGTAAAACACATCGAAGGAGTGATCTAAGACCCTCAGTATGTTCGGCGGATATTAGTTTTGGGTCATTTTAAGTCGAATGAGAAATGTCCGTCCGTCTGTCTGTCTCATGGCTGGTGCGCACGATAACTCTCGAAAGAAGTAACCGATTGACTTCAAATTTGGTATGTGCTAATATTTTTTCTATCTCCGGCTAAGTTCGAAGATGGGTCATATTGGTCCACTCCTTCTAGTACCTCCCTAGGGTGATCAAAACCCGGTTATTTTGAAAATACGGTTTTCGGTTTCTTCGAAAATTAAGTTAATTCTAAAACCGGTTTTCGGTTTAACCGAAAATAAAAAACCGGTGAACCGGTTGTTTTCGGTTTTTCTTTTTTAATAAAAATGCATAAATAATGCTCCATTCTTAAACATGCTAAGTCGAGTTAGCATGATTTTAGGGAGATTGCATTTTTAATTTCTAAATATTCCAAATTATATTCAGTCAAAATTTGGTATCTATCCGTCGACCCAATCAAAAGTTATTCACAAATCAGTACAGGTCATTCGAAATATTCATCAAACTCTCCTGAAAAACTACATTTTTGCACTTAGCATAGATTAGAATGGAGGTATCGAATTAAAGAATAGATATATATTCACGCAAATATATCTTTGTTTGGAAAATAACATATCCAAATAAAAAATATTAGGATGTATACATAGTTTTGTTTAAAACAACATCCTCCCAAACATATAATATTTGTATGTGTCAAATATTATATATTTGGAGGGGACCCTAAAAATATATATGTTTCAAGCAGAATATGTTTGGGACAATATACTACAGAGGCGATTTTTTTTCAGCGTGTACCCTTGATAAAATATGCAGACGAAGTCAATAGAGAAGTTAGCAATGTAAACAGTATAAATACATATAAAACTGCATTTTGAAATCGATGGATATGCACAAATGATGTCAACGGTTTTTATATTGATGTTTTCAATATTTTAGGTAGGTTCCTGTTTCAAAAATAATATTTTCTTTATCATTTTATAATGGTTTCAAAAAACCGAAAAGTCGAATAAACCGAGTTGAAAAAACCGACGGTTCGAGTTATTCGAAAAAGCAGAAAAACCGGAAACCGATAGGCGGTTTTTAAAGAGAAACCGATTAACCGGTTAACCGGTGCGGTTTTTGATTACCCTATACCTCCCCCATATAGGGTTAAAATGTTGTGAAATATTGATTATTTAATAACTATTCGAATCTTCTGAAATTCCTACACGCTGAAAAAAAATCGCTTCTGTAGTATATTGTCCCAAACATATTCGGCTTATAAATGTTTAGGGTACACTCTAAATATATAATATTTGGTACACACAAAGGTTATATATTTTGGGAAGATGTTTTTCTAAATAAATCTTTGTTTACTCCAAATTTTTTTTGTTTGGGACTATCAATTTTTTAAAAAAAATTTCATGGGCATTTTAAGTTTCGAAAAAATTAAAAAAAAATTAGTTTTTGGGTTTCACGAAATTTGTGATTGCTCTCGAACGGCTTAACCGATTTTTGCACAGTTTACATTGTTTTAAAGGGGACACAACGCCCATTCTTTGGTGAAGAAAATGTTTTCGAATATGCGCCAGACTCTCACAAATCCATAACGGTAATTGGATTTTGGAGACTCAAAATTTGTAAAAGTTATGGATGAAATACTACAACTGGTCCTGCAATTTTTGGCGTTTTTTCTATTTCTGCACGTACATATGTACATACGAGGTTGATATATATATTTCTACCTAGGCAACACTAATGGCGAATTCGTTTCTGCAAAAAGATGCAACATTTTCATTGCCCATTTTCCGAAAACTGCACTTTTGTTTTACTTTTTTGACATTTGGTAATTAAGTTACTCGAATTTAGCACAACTAAAATTTTCAAATTTAAAAAAAGTGATACAATAGTGCAGTTTACGGGAAAAGGGCAATACAAGTGTTGCACTTTTTGGCAGAAACGAATTCGCCATAAGTGTTGCCTGGCGCCTCTGACATTTCCATTGGAAAGTTTGACATTTTTAGCATAAATGTACTCAGAACGTTTTGACGTACGACCATCATTTGTATTGTTTACAGTGACTACAATTTGGTACAAAAAATGGAATTAACTCGTGAACATTTTCGTGCGATCATTTTTCACAACTTTCGACGTGGATTATCACGCACAGTAATTTTGACGTTTATAAGATCGTCACAGGTGACGAATTTTGGATCTATGCGTATGAGCCTAAACAAAACAGCAATCGACCGTGTGGGTCTTCGAAGACGAGCCAAATCCAAAGAAAGTTGTTCGTGGAAGAAGCACTTCGAAGCAAATGGTCCCCTGTTTCTTCGGCAAAACTGGTCATGTGGCGACTATTCCGCTTGATCAACGTAGGAGGTCAATTCTGAGTGGTACACCACAATTTGTTTGCCTGAAGTCTTCGGAGAAATTCGAAAAACGAACAAGAGAAGACGAATCATTGTGCACCATAACAATGCGAGCTCTCTCACATCGGCTCAAACCAGCGCCTTTTTGACCGGCCAAAACGTCGAATTAACGGGTCATCCGCCGTACAGCCCCGACTTGGCACCCAATACATCTCTTTATTCCCGTACATCAAGAAAAAAATGCGCGGTCAACGATTTTCTCAATCGGCGTGGAAAAAGTGCTTCGACTATGCAACAAAATGTTTTTCCAAGGGATGTGGATAACAGTTTCTGGTGCAATTAGGTGTCACAAATACGAAAAAAATATTTAAAAAATTTTCTATGGTAAATTTTTTTTTTTTAAATTTCAGTTTTCATGGAAAGTATTTGAACCATAATTTTTCAAGTATAAGCCTGATTGAGCCATGTTATGCCTCAAATTAAAGGGAATTATGAAATATCGCTTTCACGTGATTTTTTTTTAAAAACACTTTTTCCTGGTAAAATAAAAACCATAAAAAATAGCAAAAAAAAATCTAAAAAATATCATCACATTTTTAAAAAGCCAGCATGCTAATGAAGATAACACTGTCTATATGAAAAAAATCTATGGATAGATGTAAAAGTTATGAGCCATTTTGGAAATGTTAGGAAATTAAAAAAAATCTTGTTTCATATTTTTTCGTTTTTAAATGATGTTTTTTTGCTTATATTGAATTCACCATATGTGAGATAGACATATAAGAGACATAAAATTATAGAGAGGACGAGGTTTTATGGCCGTTCGTAACCCTCCATAAAACATGATGAGATCCGCTCAGATAGAGGGTCATTCAACAATATTTGTGATTTTTATCCCCTCACCTTAGAGAGGAGAGTATACATATATCATTTGCTACAGCCAAAAGGGTAACACATCGAAGAAGTGACCTAAGACCCTAAGTATGTTCGGCGGAAATCCATTTTGAGTAATTTGAGCAATGTCCGTCCGTCCGTCTGTCTGTCTGTGTGTCTGTCTACTGGCTGGTGCGCACGATAACTCACGAAAGGAGTAACCGATTGAATTCAAATTTGATATGCGGTAATATTTTGCTCTATCTCTGGCTAAGTTCGAAGATGGGCCATATTGGTCCACTCCTTCTAGTACCTCCCCCACAAAGGGTTAACTTTTAGTGAAATATTGATTCTTTAATACCTTCTATACTACTTACTCGAATCTTCTGAAATTTCACATATACATGTAGTATTAGTTTGTTAGTCGCTAGCACGTCAAGGAAAATGGGCGAAGTGGCCACTCCCTTTTTGGTACCTCCCACACAAATGGATCATTTGGCACCAAAAGTTAACTGCTTATATATTTAATGTATATATATACTTGAAATTTTGTGCACTACAATGTTTTTATAGTACCTAGAGTCCAGAGAAAAATGGGCTTTATGGGCGCTCCTTTTGGTACCTTCCACACAAATGTACCTTTTTGTACCAAAAGTTAACAGCTTTTAACTTTAATACCAGTGCATACAAATACTTGAATTTACTTACAGTGTAATGCTTTTATAGTACCTAGAGTCTAGAGAAAAGTGTCCATCATTGGCACGCCCCTTTTGGTACCTCCCACACAAATGGACTATTTTACACCAAAAGTTACCAGCTTATAACTTTAAGGTGAGGGGATTCATAAGTCGGTTTACCCGACTGAACTTTCTTACTTGTTTATTTATGAGGTTTCCATTCAGTTCCGCCTTTTAGGGGCATGGACATCCCAGTCGTATATACAGGTAGTAAAATTATATATACGCAATACAAAGTAGTACGCGGCCGTCTTGAAAATATTGGGTGTCTACTTTCGAAGCAAACTATATGTCAGCTACAGGCACTGCAACTTATGAACCTATACGAATTAAAAATATGAACGAACCGTGGACACCTAGTATTTTGTCGATGGACTAGTGTAAGCATGCGGTAAGTACTTTACAATTACATAATGTATTATAATGTTTTGTGGAATAAAACGTTTTAATTTTAGACATCACGTGCAATTTGGAATGCCAATGATTTGGAGACAACCATTCATTCACCATACGGACTGCTATTTTTGCCTAAATAAACAGATTGGAGTAGGAAGGAGCATTCGCTCGAATTACGCTGAAGTAAAATCTGTCTCTTTGCCAGTTGCACATTCGGAAACAATACCAATTCAGAAGTGTCCAAGTATAGCTAACAGCCTAATTACGGAAACATCATCAAGATCAACTGAGTACTCAACCCTGAACGATTCAAGTTTGAGTCAGAAGCCGTCGCTTTTAACACAGTTTGAACTCATTGATCTAGTGAGAGATTTGGAACTGACCAAAGATAAGGCCGAACTACTTGCATATCGGACGAAACAGTACAATATTTTGGCCCCAGATATTAACATGACTGGAACATTTGTTGCGGTTTAAAAGTAGTTGGTATGTTATGTGCAATGCAAGGCGGATATACAAAATATAGCTGTTTTTTATGCCTCTGGGATAGCCGTGCTCACGAAGATCATTACAGAAGAAAGAAATGGCTAACAAGAAAACACATTACATTGGGTGAAAACAACATATAATACACACTTCTCGTCCAAAAAGAAAACATTATTTTGCCACCACTGCACATTGCTGGGAGGACTCTTTAAAAATTTTGTAAAAAGGAAAGAAAGATGGCAATTCACTCAAATATTAAAATAGTTTATTTAAAAATTATATATACGCAATACAAAGTAGTACGCGGCCGTCTTGAAAATATTGGGTGTCAACTTTCGAAGCACACTATGTATATGTCAGCTACAGGTACTGCAACTTATGAACTTATACGAATTAAAAATATGAACGAACCGTGGACACCTAGTATTTTGCGTAATTCGTGCCATGTAAATCTTACTCTATGAACTAGTGTAAGCATGCGGTAAGTACTTTACAATTAATGTATTACAATGTTTTGTGGAATAAAACGTTTTAATTTTAGACATCACGTACAATTTGGATTGGTTGCATCTCGGACGAAACAGCACAATATTTTGGCCCCAGATGTTAACATATCATATTATAGAATCTGTGATATACCTTACGAACAATTTTATACAACTGTGGATAACAGATGCTTTTGCAAGGACATTCCCGGATTGTTCGAGGAACTTAATCAAACATACAATTCAAAGGAATGGCGGTTATTTGTTGACAGCAGTAAAGAAAGTTTGAAAGCAGTACTTTTGCACAACAGAAATCAGAAACCGTCAATTCCCATTGATCATGCTGTCAACACTAAAGAATCATACGAAACAATGGCTAAATTGGTAAAATACATAAAATATGAACAACATGACTGGCAAATTTGTTCCGATTTAAAAGTAGTTGATATGTTACGTGGAATGCATGGCGGATATACAAAATATAGCTGTTTTTTATGGCTCTGGGATAGTCGTGCTCACAAAGATCATTACAGAAGAAAGAAATGACTAACAAGAAAACACATGACATTGGGTGAAAACAACATAAAATACACACCTCTCGTCCAAAAAGAAAACATTATATTGCCAACACTGCATATTGCTGGGGCTCTTGAAAAATTTTGTAAAAGTCTGAAGGAAAGATGGCAATTCACTCTAATATTAAAAAAGTTTATTTAAAAGTCTTTCTTTTCAAAAAATCGAAGAAGGCGTTTTCGATGGGCCTAAAATAAGGAAACTGATGAAAGATGTAAATTTCGAATCATATTTGACGTCGGATGAAATTGCAGCATGGAGGTCGTTTAAGCTTGTAGTTTTAAATTTCCTTGGATCCAATAAAATCCCGCAATATGAAACAATGATTAATGAATTATTAAAAAATTGTGAAAAAATTGGTAAGAAATATATTTTTCTATATTTATGTATATAACACATATGTACATATGTATTCTTCTAACTTATTTTTCGCTTTATGTATTCCAACAGGTGTAAATATGTCCCTCGAAATTCATTTGTTGCATTCTCATTTAATCTTTTTCCCCGAGAATCTTGGCGACGTAAGTGACGAACATGGAGAAAGGTTTCACCAAGAAATGAAGTCCATCGAGCGGCAAATAGCAGCGAAATAAAAGTAACAAAATCGCTATTTAAACAGAAAGTAAAAAAAAAGATTTTTTAAATTCTCTTACCTCCAACAAAAGTGTTATTATTTCTACATTTATCCATAGATATTTTTCAAATAGACATTATTTTCTTCGCTAGGATGCAAATTTTTAAAAAATAAAAGAAAATATTTTTTTTATTTTTTTCTATTTTTATGTTTTTTTTTTGTCCAAGGATTTTTTTGTAAAAAATCTACTTTTTCCAATTTGTTTAATGACCGTTACTAAACCACTGTTGAAAGAGATATTTCCAACATTGGTAGCCCACATTAATAGCTTCAATTTAACGTATAAGTCGACCTTATCGGGCATATACCCCAAAAATTATTGTGAAAATACTAAAGGTACCTTCGACGATAATAGTATTTTTAATAAAACATTTTTAAAAAAAATGTATCCATAAACAATTTTTTTTTGTTTTTATTTTTTTTTTGGTTTTATATTACAGTATGCCACAATCTATACCAAAAAATTACTTTTAAGTCTGGGACACAAAAAATTTTTTTTGTTGCATAGTGATAACACTATGCACAAAACACAAAAAGAAGAAACAAAAGAAAACAAAAGATTTGTTTTCATAGTTAAGATTAAAAATATTCCTCCAATTGTAAAACTCAGTGCATGTATACGGTTCTTTGCAGAGGTTGGATATCAGAAAGGATTTGGCAGATATCATGAAGTTGGAACAGTCAACCTTCAGCGAAGTACTCTCCGATGTTTTGATTATGTTCGATGTTTGATTACATTAAAATCGAGAATTTGTAGCGAGTAGAAAACTTAAGTTAAGTACACACAATTGACAGAGCGGACAACGTTATCAATCCTGTTAAAGTGCTGCAAATGTACGGACAGTGACACATTGTTAGGCTAAGGTGAATTAACAGTTCAGACGATTGCAAGAAAACCTTACAATTTCATATATTTACAATATGAAGAGGTACTTTTCAAAACTTGACTATTCCTCTTTTGACGGAACTGATTTTTTTTATTTTTTTTTGTTCGGCAGCATTGAATTCAACGCTCAGCGATAATAAAATTGTGCGAAATCTGTATGACTAATCTTGACGTCTTTAATGATACACCTTAATTTCGGGGTAAATACATAGGACCATGGTATTTTCTTAAATTGTGCAAAAACACAAATAGTCAAGTTTTGAAAAGTACCTCCTCATATATTTTGTAAATATTTATTTGCAGGATTGCCAAAAAAATATTTTATAGACAGTGTTGCAATGATAAACTTCGCACATCTTACAATCTGCAAATAATCTCACAATGACATATCTGCCAACGTCGCGAGACAAAATTGTATGTTCACACGGTTGTACTTTCACAGGGCTGCATTTTTCTGCCAATATTGTCCGATCTGGCAATCGTGTGTAGTTAACTTTATTCAATGCCAAAATTTGGCATACCTGGTGTCCTTGGATGTATTGATGATACACACATGAACATCGTAGCGCCAAAGACAAATAGCACCTGTACTCCAACAGAAAAGGAATTTTAGCGTAAATGTATCACTCTTACGAATCCACTTTTATTTTATTATCTCCCGATTTAATTAAATCTACGTTTCAAAGATTTTCGGTAGTAAAATGAGGATACGATATGTTGACACATATCGGAGCTTGCCAATGAAACAAGACTATTTGCAAAGTGGAAACAGGTTGTTGTTATTAGATTTGATAGTGCATTAAGAATGTACGCTTTCAATTAGGTTTGGTTCTGAAGTTTGCTTTTCGACGGTGCAACACTCCACACCGTGGACTGGGCTGAGTGTGGAAAATGCGATATTTTCGCATTTGCGGAGTGTAATAATTTTACAAACCAAATCAAAACCCGTTCATACGGCTGCACCATTTTTACAAACGAACCTAAAAATGCGGTTTCAGTGTAAAATGTAGAATTTTTCTTTCATTTTTTTTGCACAAACGAAATCATCATTAGAATGGAGGTATCGATATGTATCCAGATATCTGTGGTTTTCTGGAATAACAAACTATGTCAGAAAATTTCGATGTCGGGATTTTAGCATAAATATGTTCAGCTATTCATTATTTATCGATCAATGTATGACACTCTTAGGTTGTCCAATTTTTTGTGACTTTTTCCAACTCCAAAATATGAAGAATTAGTATCAAATGTACTGCGTGAGAAAATGTATTTGGGCTCTTCCGAACATTTAGATTTTTTTAAATGTGCTGTTATTTCAGAAAACCAGAGATATGTCTTACCATATATGTATGTATATCATTTATAATAAAGATTTATTTAATATTTGAAGACAAAAATAAAAATTTTCACGATGAGTCCGTTCTGTTCGCTAGCAAAAATAAAGTGAACAAATCGAAGTGAAAAGGGAAAAATTCCACACAAAAGAATCATTCACGATTTGGGGAATTTTTTCGAACAAAGGAATTATTCAGGGAACAAAATTTCCGATTGGAATTTGTTGGAAAGTGAACACATGTTGAGGGAACATTCATTCGCGATAGGGGTGAATAATTTTCCCAGGTATTCCTTAACAGACCAGTGCACAATCCGACTATCATTACTTTATCATAACATCAACTATATAAACAATTGAACTATTTGCAAATATACAAAAATCGCTGATACAGTCATAAATTGTTTGTTCTTCACATTGTATCTGGGAACACTCGCATTCTTTTCAACGTAAAGGGTTTTCCAACAAGAGGTGTTATTTTAGTATTCAAAGAAAAATGCCATTTTTTGAGATAAATGATCGGATGTTTATTTCATAATAAAGAGGAAGGTATGCCGTTAATAATGAAAAACAACATCAGCCAACTGACCACCACGACCACGCTTACAGAACCATATCCTTTTCATGAAATTTTCCATAACCAAATCGCAAAGTGGCTGCCCTATGTCCTCGATAGCCTCACGAATTCTATCTTTGAGGTCTTGAATCGACGCTGGGCTGTTGGCGTAGACCTTATCTTTCACGTGGCCCCAAAGGAAGAAGTCGCAAGGTGTTAAATCACAAAATCTCGGTGGCCAATTGTGATCACCTCTTCGAGAGATAACACGGTCCGGAAACTTTTTCCGTAACAGCAATGGTTTCGTTGCTTGTGTGGCACGTAGCGCCGTCTTGTTGAAAGTAAACGTTGTCCAGATCAATACCATCCAACTCCGACCATAAAAAATCATTAATCATCTCTCGATAGCGCAATCCATTCACCGTAACTGTTGATCCAACCTCATTTTCGAAAAAGTAAGGTCCAATGACCCCGCCGGACCATAAACCGCACCAAATAGTCACACGTTGAGAGGCTTCTCAACAATAACTCTTGGGTTTTCCAAGCCCCAGATGCGACAATTTTGCTTGTTGACCTAGCCACCGAGGTAGAAATGGGTATCATCAGTCAAGATGATTTTTCGTTGGAATTTCAGATTTTCACCATTTTTGTAGTGAATTTTAATAATTTCAATGCGTTGTTGAATCGTGTATCGTTCCATTTTTAGTAATGGCGTAGTTTCTACTTGTCAAATGTCAAAGAATAAAAGCTTCAAAAGTGACAGCTACCGCTATAAATCAGAACTTCGCTTATAATGGATTATATTACATTTGCACAAAGTAGCACTATATAGAACATATCGTAAAACAAAAATTCGTTGAAGCTCAAATAATGCGATAATAAAACAGTTTTTTTGCTCTACTGAAAAATTGTGTTTATAATATAGTCACAAATGGATATAAGTCATCGATATGTAATGTATACAGTTGTTTCCAGAAATGACAATTTTCAGAGCCAAAAAATACGACATAACGATTTGACGATTTTTGCCCCGAAATGACGATTTTTTATGATATGAAAAATGTAAAGAAAACTTCACAAATTGTTCTTATATTAAAGATTTTTTTACAATTCCTTCAGGATATATTTAAGCTCCCATTTATTATACCCTACACCACTCTGTGGTACAGGGTATTATAAGTTTGTTTCACGGCAGATGTTTGTAACACCTAAAAATAACACAGCTAGACCCACCTTAAAGTATACCGATCGACTCAGAATCACTAGCTGAGTCGATTTTAGCATGTCCGTCCGTCCGTCCGTCCGTCCGTCTGTGGATGTAAAGTTGTTCGTCGACTACAGGTCGCAATTTCACTCCGATCGTTCTGAAATTTTGCAGTTTAGAGTATTTCGCAGCTGTTAAGATCGCTATAGAATTTGGTTGAAATCGGTTCAGATTTAGATATAGCTCCCATATATATCTTTCGTCCGATTTGGCCCTTTAGTCCTATAGAAGCTGTATTTTACATCCAATCGATTTGAAATTTAGAATGGTAGAGTTTCTTGATCCATGAACCAACATTGCCGAATTTGAAGAAAATCGGTTAAGATTTAGCTATAGCTCCCATATATATGTTTCGTCCGATTTGGTCCTTTAGTCCTATAGAAGCTGTATTTTACATCCGATCGTTTAGAAATTTAGAATGGTAGAGTTTCTTGATCCATGAACCAACATTCTCGAATTTGAAGAAAATCGGTTAAGATTTAGCTATAGCTCCCATATATATGTTTCGTCCGATTTGGCCCTTTAGTCCTATAGAAGCTGTATTTTACATCCGATCGTTGTGAAATTTAGAATGGTAGAGTTTCTTGATCCATGAACCAACACTACCGAATTTGAAGAAAATCGGTTAAGATTTAGCTATAGCTCCCATATATATGTTTCGTCCGATTTTGCTCTTTAGTCCTGTAGAAGCTGTATTTTACATCCAATCATTTTGAAATTTTGAATGGTAGAGTTTCTTGGTCCATGAACCAACACTACAGAATTTGAAGAAAATCGGTTGAGATTAAGCTATAGCTCCCATATATATGTTTCGTCCGATTTGGCCCTTTAGTTCTATAGAAGCTGTATTTTACATCCAATTGTTTTAAAATTTAGAATAGTAGAGTTTATTGATCCATGAATCAACACTACCGAATTTGAAGAAAATCGGTTATGATTTAGCTATAGCTCCCATATATATGTTTCGTCCGATTTGGCCCTTTAGTTCTATAGAAGCTATATTTTACATCCAATCGTTTTGAAATTTCGAATGGTAGAGTTTCTTGATCCATGAACCAACATTGCCGAAAGATTTGGCTATAGCTCCCATATATATGTTTCATCCGATTTGGCTCTTTAGATCCAATCGTTTTTATACCCTACACCACACTGTGGTACAGGGTATTATGTAAGTATAAAATGTCCCGAAAGTAAATTTATGTAAACAATTTATACATGAATTACAAAATTTATATATCAGAGTTATTCAATATTACGAGAGTGGTGTAGGGTATTATATAGTCGGCCCCGCCCGACTTTAGCCTTTCCTTACTGGTCTTTTTAAAATAAAAATCTGAAATGTTAGATAATGTCACAAATATAATGGACCGCACTCAATAACATAACAAGAAAAATCTCTAAAGTTTTGTTAAGTTGTAAAATTGGCAGAGGAAATTACAGTGAAATTTTGTAGGTAAAGGGCTTCGTCAAAACGTGAACCTCGGTCATTATTCCAACGAATCGTTCCAGCTAAAATTAATCACATATATAATTTTTAAGCCAAATTGGAAGGAATTTTTTTCTTTGGGGCTATGACAATTGTATGGGACTATGCCGATAGATGGTTCAATGGGGTCACTTGCTCCTTGAAATTGTTCTGGGTATAATAAAATACAAATTGCCGAATTTTAGCCCAATCGAATGTTATTTGTGGTTTCTAACGCGCTAAAAAGTCACATCAGTCACGTGGGAGCTATACCAAAATCTTGACCAAATTAAACAAAAATAACCAAATTTCAGTCTCCCTTTGAGTTGTTCTAGATAATATTAAATTGTCAAAATTCAGTCTAATCGGTTTGTACTAGTGATTTCTAATGCGTCAAGAAGTTGAATCTAATGGAACCTTCGTATGGGGATCTACAGTGGACCTTGTTGACGTGAATGGTAATATGCATTTTGTCAAACTTCGTCCCAATAAGTTAAAGCTAATGGCTTTCATGTCGTGAAGAAATAAAAATATTTGAAGAAGACTATTTTCAAACGTAAGAAATTAATATGTATGAGATATGTTTCCGCCAAATTAATTTATTAATGTCGTTCAAGAATGTGAGATTCCCCAACAAAATTCATTTTGAGGAACCTCAAACATTATTTGAGAGTACCAATTAATACATATCTATCTCCGAAACATGTCCTTCGTCATGAAAAACTCAAAAGCTATACGTTGCTGGTAGATTTTTGTGTTGACTATTTTTGACGATTTTGAAAATTGTATTTTGACGATATGACGATTTTTGTACCCATATTTTGACGATTTTCGGTCAAATTCGTATGGCAACACAATTCGTATGGTACCCCACAAGGAGGAGTACTGTCTCCACTAATTTGGAACCTAGCGGAGAATGAAATCCTGCTAGATCTAGAACGTTGTGGCTGCAAGGCCGTGGCATATGCGGACGACGTGGCAATCGCAGTGAGTTGCAAATTCGAAAACGTCCTCCGAGACATTCTACAGGTGGCTCTGAACAAGTTGGCTAGATGGGCCAGAAGCAGCGGTTTGGACGTAAACCCAAACAAGACAGAATTGGTTCTCCTTACTAGGGTGAATAATGTCCCACATGTGCACCCTCCACCTCGGATAAATGGAACAGATCTTATCTTTTCTGAAAGTGCAAAATTTTTACGAATAATTCTATGTGTATTTAGACGTGGAACGTGTAAGGAAGACCAACGTCGCCTTATATTCCTGCAAAAAGGCTGTAGGGTCGCTGTGGGGCCTCTCTCCTAAAATAGTCCACTGGATATATATAGCAATATGTCGTCCTATACTGTTATACGGCATTGTGGTATGGTGGACGGCAACTGACAAACTAACTATCACCAACCTACTAACAAAGGTTCAGAGAACTGCCTGCCTGAGCATAAGCGGAGCCTTAAGGACTACAGCGACCGAGTCTCTACAAGCCCTACTCCATATACTGCGAGAGAAGTTGCAACTAAAGCGACAATAAGATTAAACTGCCTATCAATGTGGAGGTACAAGAACTACGGTCACATGAGGATATCAAAGTGTAGTGCTATGGCAACCGACCGAGTGGACTATATACCAACTGTGGACACCTTCGAGAAAAATTACATCACTATAATTCCCGCCAGAGCTGAATGGGTTGGCACAATACCAGGTAATAGAAACCATCTCCACTTTTACACGGATGGTTCGAAGCTTGATGAAAAGGTTGGCTTCGGAGTACACTGTGCAGAGCTTAATTTGGATATAGCCCGCAGACTACCAGATACCCACAGTGTCTATCAAGCCGAAATAATGGCAATATGGGAAGTAGCCAAGTGGCTGAGTCGCAACACAGTAACCAACACTGGCGTTGTCATTTACTCGGACAGCCAATTCTCTGGAGGTAACATCCCTAAATTCACAAACAGCCCTCGACTGCCGCAGATCTCTGGCAGATGGCTGAGCAGTTTAATATACACCTCATATGGGTGCCTGGGCATAGGGATATCCCGGGGAACTGCAAAGCTGATGAACTTGCTAGGAAAGGGACGACATTTCAAATTCTCGAAGAATTTGCATATATTGGTGCGCCACTATCCACGTGCAATCTTTGGCTTAGGCAAGAGGCAATCAGGCAGTCTAACGAAAGATGGACAGAAATCGGCACCGGTGGAGAGCATTGAGCACTTGCTATGCGACTGCCCCGCTCTGAGTATACGACGACTGGACATACTGGTCAGCCTTTCTAGGCAGCCTAACAGATCTTTCCAGTACCGATATTCGTACTATTGGTTTCGATGAGGGGCATTTCAGCCCGTGGTAACACTAGGGACCTAAACTGGTCTATGTGAGCTTGCATAAAAAAATACGGCTGCCACCCTAACCTAAGCTAACCTAGGTTGTTAGTTAGAATTAGGGATGTAACGAAAGTGACTTTAGGGAACGCAAATGCGAATATTGAAATATATTGCGAATGCGAGAGCGAATAGTGAAATATGCATTTTTGCTCTGAAATATATTTTTGCGAAGGCGAATGCGAATATTCCAAAGAATGCGAAAGCGAATGTTCGTTACATCCCTGGTTAGAAAAAAGTCAAGAAGCGAATCACCCCTATTGTTTATATCCGCATCATCGAGGAGCATGTCTCCGCTAGATGCGTTAAAGAATCCGGAGACTCTCCTCAGACCCGCAGTGTCCGAAGTATTGCTTCCGTCCTCAAAGAAGGACGTTACAGATCTGTTACAGTTGGAGTCACCAGAAATAATTCTTGTACGCCTAAGAAACTGCAAATGTGAGATTTATTTAAAAACATTTACTTTTTTTAGTGTAAAAAATTGTAATGTGATACACATTTGTTACTTTAACAATATTATGGCATTCAAAACTGTACACTTCAGAAAATTGCTGTAATAGATTTGTAGTATATGATGACAAATATCATTTGCGGTACAATAGTATAATTTATCTCACATAAAAATTTATATGTGGATTTCATTACAATGTTCATCCTACGAATATGTTTGATACAAATTTGCTTTATCAATAATATATAAATATGTATATTTATCAGACAAAAATAGTAAAATAAAAATTCACATAAAACTAAGGAAAAGCCAACAGCATCAAACTCAACAGCTTCCAGAAACCCAAACGTAGTATAACCGTATGATATAGGTTTATTCTTGAACAAGTCAGCTTCGGAGAGCATCGACTATATAGAAGGTCTTCAAGAAAAATACTAAGAGGAATTTGTGATACAGGCAGAATCGATTCAAATGAAACTATTCAAAATGATGGCAATTTTAGAGCCTTGATAAGGTTGTGGCAGCACCAAGCCCGCCGTGTTCGAATGACAAACAATCTGGCAACGTTGTAACGAACCAGAGGAGGAGAAAACAACAGCTGATTCCTAGAGAAGTCTTCGCCGTCAGCGGTAGCATTTTTTAGTAATACTTCGTAAGATTTTGTGAACTAGTTTTAGTAATAATAAATAGCATAAGATAGTTGTTTAATGTAAATACGAACGTCTTATTACTACATCAGCAACTATAAGGTATCGGGCGATAACGGATTCAAATTTGAATAGTCACTTGACAAATTCACCACGCAACGTACATATATGTACATATAATCAATAGTGTTCAAAATTAAATTATAAGTATTTGTAGTATTTGTCACACTCTTATTCACCGACAGCTTATTGAGAGAATTAATAATTCCAAAGCTTTTATCATCATGGCGGACGTTTGCTGAAGTTATTCTAATAAATTTCCTCAAAACGTCTGGTATTGATTGCAAGTATTTATTTGGGCAATGCTATGACGGTGCAAGAACAATGAAAGGAGAATTTCATGGGGCGCAAGATATCCATGAAAAGTACAGCTTAGCACAATATTCACAATTGATTTAGCTCACAGCTTCAACTTGATTGTATGTTACACATGCAAAGTAGTCTCAGTTGCATTTCATTTCAGTTGTTGATGGCTACTAAAACGTTGGAGTTTCAAGTTTCGGTCTATGTAGTTCATTCAGTTCACTGCTTGGCGTTATCATTAGGTCGCATTCTTCAAAGTGAAAATCGAAACCTAGGTTAGTGCAACAAATATTAGAGAATATTATAAAATTACATATACCTATATTGCATATCTAGACTTATTCATGACTTATCTCCAAGATAGCTTTAGCACCGTGGAATTCTGTCAAATTTCCAATGTCTTTTTCCATCTAAAATGCCAATACTGAAGAAAATTGTAAACAATTATTTGAAAAATATTCATCAATTTTGCTTGACGTTCTTTTGAAGTGTGGATTTGTGAATTGAAGCCTTAGAGAAGAATTGAAGCGGAGAATGTCCAAACGTTGGCAAAATATTGACGGTGATGGCGGTGTTACCTGTGACTACAGCGAGAAACGAACGCTCTTTTTAAACATTTCGTCGGCTGCAAAATTACTTGCGGTCAACCATGACTGAAAATCGTTTAAATGGATTGGCTTCCCTGAATATTCATCGAATTTGACGAATTTTTTATTACGCCTCGCCGTGTCAGTTTATAAAAACATTAATACAATTAATATATTATTTGAATTAATACAATTAATATAATATTTAAATACAGAAATGTTAAAATTAGTTAAAGATGTTTCCAACATTTTTGTTCGGAGTATCTTAACATGTAATTTAAGTTAAACATACATTTTCGGAAGTAAATTCAATAATTGTTATTGAAAATATTACATAAGAATTTAAGAAGTCAACCATCGTTTTAAATAAAAACAAATTGGGTACCATATGTATGTCAAAAACCCCTCAAAACTAAATCTTGCGCACGGCCCTGATAGACAATTTCGATTTGTGTTATCATTTTGTGTGGAATGGCTACGTCAAATTGTGAAGAAGAAGAAGAATAATATAACATGTTGTGAACGGAGGAAGGAACAACTCAAAGAAATAAGAATAAATATAATTTCAGTGAAGTTTATATTAAATAGATCCAATGTTATTTGGTATTCCTCATCTTCGGATTCAGAGGAAGAATACAAAGCACAGCCTATTCAAATAGAAATAAGGGGCTAAAGTAATCTTTCGTCAATCACCCTTATCGGGAATAAAATTCCACACGGAATTTGTTCTCTTTTTCAATGTGCAATTTAGGGAACAGGGAACAAATTCCGTCTGGAATTTTATTCCCGATAGGGGTGATTGTCTAAAGTCGTAAATACTTCCAAAAACTCGATACCTCCATTCTAAACTATGCTAAGTGCAAAAAGGTAGTTCTTCAGGAGAGGCAATCAATGTTTGATGATTTTTTTAAATTTGTATGGAATTTTGTGAATAACTTTTGATTGGGTTGACGGATACACACCAAATTTTTACTGAATATAATTTGGAATATTTAGAAATTATTTCCCTAAAAACGTGGTAATCGACTTAGCATGTTTTAGAATGGACATATCGAAATGTAAATTATGATTAAAAAAATGAGTTTTGCAGATTTAAAAAGTTTGCAGACTTAATTTCCCCGGCCATTCGTCCCGTTGTGCCATTATTAAAACTAGACGCCACACAAAATCTTCTGGCCGGTGGTGGTTACGAATTACTCATGTAACCACCACCGGCCAACTGATTGTTGGAGGAATGATTGTTCACAACTACCGATGAGAACATACTTTCTATTACAATTTGCATTTGTATATAATTTTTAAGGAGGCCAATGCTCGGTCCTAAAATCAGCTACCATTAGTGTTTATTTCCCTTTATTTATGCTAACATTAGTTAATAAGACATTATATTTTATACTAAAACTAGCGGACCCGGCGAACTTCGCCTCGCCCCAATTTAACGCCTTCAGATAAACTCCAGAGTGATAATAAAACACAGATAGTTAAAATTTTAATGCGATTTGTTTAAAAGGAATCGAAATCAGTAGAGAGCGATGTGATAAACAACAAACAACGAAGACAGAAGACAGGCAACGTACAGATGACCGTGCGAAAAACAGGGAAATTCGAGATTAATTCCACAGATTTCCTACGATTTGTCTTGAGATTTATTGATTGTCATCGCAAAAGCCAATCGTACAGGGAACTGAATCCGCTTGAATTGGAATGAAAGATCAGTTGGAATAATCGTAATTCGTGGGATAAGGACTTTCTCTTGAATTTTCCCTTGATGATCGTCGCCTGAATCACATTGTCCATCAGTTTCATAGTGGACAACCGCGAACTATGCACAATTTCGGATGATTCAGATTCCGCAACATGATTATGATCGATTCCACCTTCAGCTGTAAATTATGCGGCGGAGCTCCTGGCACATCAAGCGAGTTCGATTTTACTTTGAATAATAAAATTCATGCTATCGACGTCCTTATTCTTCGCTGCTAATATTGCCCGTTCACTAATCTAATCGAGATTTGGAAACACTTTGGTGATGAGTTCCTCGTTCGACGATGTGAACTCGCAAAAATTTGCCGGGAACAATATCAATGCAGTGGAAACATCAACAGTAATTTGGCCATTGCCAAGCGCCAACAGTTGTTTCGAGAATTCAAGAGCCGATGAGTCGTTCTGCAACGCGACTCTCATGTTCGTGGTCAATTTCAACTTCTTGACATGCCGCC
Organism: Eudasyphora cyanicolor; assembly: GCA_963930755.1. Classification (NCBI taxonomy): domain Eukaryota; kingdom Metazoa; phylum Arthropoda; class Insecta; order Diptera; family Muscidae; genus Eudasyphora; species Eudasyphora cyanicolor. The sequence continues at coordinate 250,482,023 of OZ005736.1, read as the reverse complement.
ACAAAGACCACGATTTCAGGCATGCATTAATTTCATCGGCAGTAGATTTCGGGATGACGGGAAGCGTTTGACGAAAATCTCCGGAGAGCAATATCATAGACTCACCAAATTGTCTCAAATCACGTCGTAAATCCTTCATCGTTCGGTCAACTGCCTCCAGAGCTCGTTTAAGCGCCATCGTGCATTCATCCGAAATTATGATTTTGCAGTGCCCGCAATCCAATAAGATAACCTTACCTCTTATACTCAAACTTATTATCTGAAAAAATTTTCGAACTGATAAATATCGCGTTGAATTTTAATTGATCGTAATGCTTGTACCGTTTGTCGATGTGATACGCGAAATCAGTGTAACAATACGCAAAACTCGAATGAATTGCAGCAAGAAAAATAGCACATACTCGTACATATGTTTAATAGAAAACTTTTTTGTTTAATAGAAAATTAATAAAAAAAATTGGATTCAAAAAGAGAGTAGTAGATAGGAACAGTAGGAATCTCGCAAGAAATAGCAATTTTCGATTTTCCCAATTTTCCGACTTTTCCGGAGGGTTTTCCCAAAATTTTCTTTCGTAACAACCTTCTCCAGGCAAATACGAAGAACTGAAAAAAAAATTGAGCTAAATCGGTCCAGCCGTTCTGACGTGATGCCATTACACAGATGGACCGTTTCATTTTTATATATATAGATGGCACAGAAAACTTTCAGTTGGCTTTTTTCTAAAAATTAGTTTTCGAAATTTCTTCTCGATAACGTTTGCGGTGATCCAAAACTTAAAGATTACGGTCGATAACGGATGTCGTGATTGGTCCCCAGTGCTTAATTCGATGACGGATGCAATTCCGAAGGAATTCGAATGAACTGTCGTCATAGGACTATAGCTATAATACACATGGAATTCCTTCCATATAACTTTTTTGTGTGCGCAACCCTTAAAATCAGCTCAATAAATCATTCGATTCGGTTATAACTGCAGACCATAGATTATTATTTTCCTTAATAATTTTATTAGAATAATAAACAACAAAAACAAAAGTAACTATTTAGGACCATCACTAAGATTCTTTAGTGTTTGTTCAAACTCGACAGGTTCTACAGTGCGTGTTGAAGCATCATATGTTGGTGGACCTATCAGGTTAACCACTTCTTCATAGTTCAGAGTTTCTTTCTCTAGTAAAGCTTCAGCCAACTACAATGAAATAAAAAATCGGTTCATAAGAATATTTCTGTTTATCGACAAAATGATGCCACCATTCCACAATATGATAAAAAGAAAGAGTTTGTTTTCTGGAGAGTCGCTCAAAGCTTCGTAATTTTGTATGCACTTCATTCTGGTTGACGGACTAACGTCAAATTTTGGTTAAGTATTATTTAGTATATAGTATAGAATTTATAAAAACGAAGCAATATGCACGTTACATCGAGGTATCATACGTTATAATGGAGGCATCGAAAATAATTGTGAAAGAGTGTCATATGTCAAAATCGGAAATTAAATGTTCTTTAGATAGTATATCGTCACCAAAAATCCAAAATAACGTATCCAACATGTTCCTGCTTTTTCATGGGGAAACAAAAAACAAAGTAGAGTAATTTTAAGCTTTTGACCAGATAAAAGGACTTCAAAACTAAAGGGTTTTCCAACAATAGGTGTTATTTTGGTATTCAAAGAAAAATGCAATTTTTTGAGATAAATGATCGGATGTTTATCCCATAATAAAGATGTTGTTTTTCATAATAATGAAAAACAACATCAGCCAAATGGCCACCACGACCGCTCTTACAGGACCATATCCTTTTTATGAAATTTTCCATAACCAAATCGCAAATCCCTGCCCTATGTCCTCGATAGCCTCAAGAATTCTATCTTTGAAGTCTTGAATCGACGCTGGGCTGTTGGCGTAGACCTTATCTTTCACGTGGCCCCAAAGGAGGAAGTCCCACGGTCTTGTTGAAAGTAAACGTTGTCCAGATCAATACCATCCAACTCCTACCATAAAAAATCATTAATCATCTCTCGGTAGCGCAATCCATTCACCGTAACTGTTGATCCAACCTCATTTTCGAGAAAGTAAGGTCCAATGACCCCGTCGGACCATAAACCGCACCAAACAGTCACACGTTGAGGATGGAGAGGTTTCTCAACAATAACTCTTGGATTTCCGAGCTCCAGATGCGACAATTTTGCTTGTTGACGTAGCCACCGAGTGGAAATGGGCCTCATAAGTCAAGATGAATTTTCGATGACTTTCGAATTTTAATAATTTCAATGCGTTGTCGAATCGTGTATCGTTCCATTTTTAGTAATGGCGTAGATTCTACTTGTCAAATGTCAAAGAATAAAAGCTTCAAAAGTGACAGCTACCGAAATACCGGGTGCTTCAAAATAACACCTCTTGTTGGAAAACCCTGTATTAAGGCGAAATGGAATAACAATTCTTGTGCAATTAGTTGTGGCGTACTTTCTGAATAAGGGGTTGTTTCTGTAACTTATTTTCGTTCGTTTACGGAGAACGATAAAAAAAATCTCTCAACTATTACTTGAATTCTATAAAACGCAGGTTAAAAATATTTTAGGTACAAGCTTTTTACGTACTTTTCTATAGACACACCGATTTATAAACTGCTGTGACTTATAGATTTATCGGAATAATTGAGTGATTTTTGATCGTTCGCCGTAGACGAACGAAAATAAGTTACAGAAACAGGCCCTAAAAAAATAAAATTTTATGAATATTTCCGCTTTTTTAGTGACCTTGTTTGCTGTTACGTCATTTTGAAATTCGCTCATAATATGGCCAATTTTTGTTATTGAACTCTACAATTTTGTAGGAAAGTGTAGTTTAGTCTAAAGATTATAAGCATTCATAAAATTCATTTTTTTTATGTTACGTCATTTTGGATTTCAGATGACCATATGTATGTTAGAATGTGAAAAATTTTCAACGAAATGAGTGAGGTTGTTAATGTCGGAGGGGAACATACAACATTGAGAAGGAAGGAAGCCTTTATACACAAAATTGCCTTGTGGTGGCCTTTATAAATCATTGCAAGGGCTATTCCCCGAATTTCAGAGTGGGATCACAAACACTGCCATTAACCGTCTCAAATGACAATTACCTTTTGCAACTTATCACTATTATCTGTTAGTATCTGCCGTGCCTTCTTATATGCATTCGAAATAATTTCTCGGGCTTCTATATCAACTATGTCATCAAGAGCCTTTGAGTGTGGTTTATAATAAGTGCCAGATTCTTCAGGTTCTTGTATATACATGGGACCAATTTTATCATTCATGCCAAATTTCTTCACCTATAAAATATTAGTTTAATCGAAACGTTTCTTAAATTTTGGACATTGTGCATTACCTGAGCATAGGCCATTTTTGTTACTTTTTCCAAGTCATTTTGAGCACCGGTTGTTATACGTCCGAAAGTTAGATCTTCGGCAGCACGACCACCCAAAGCCATGCACATTTTATCCAACAATTCCTCTTTTGAGTACAGCTGTTGCTCACTGGGTGTGTATTGGGCAAATCCTAAAGCTAAACTTGTTCGAGGCACAATAGTTACCTTAAGCAAAACATCGCTTTTTGGCAAAAGCCAACCAACGAGAGCATGTCCAGATTCATGATACGCAATGACTTTTCGTTCAACTGGTGAAAGAGCATGTGAACGTTTTTCGGTACCACCAACCAGACGTTCTACGGCGTATTCCAAATTTTGAGTTGTTACTTTATCCTGGCTATTTCTCGCGGCATGTAATGCGGCCTCATTACAGACGTTCGCTATATCTGCCCCCGAAAATCCTGGTGTCAAACGAGCCAAACGGTGTGAATACTTCTCAGGTGATTTTTCCAATTGTACAGAAGACAGATGCTTTTCAAAAATTTGTTTTCTTTCCTCTAAAGTTGGTAAATCGATAAGAATATGACGATCGAAACGGCCTGGACGCAATAAAGCCTAGAGTGTATTAAAGCGACATAAATTTAGCAATGTTTTGCAATTATACAGAAATATTGGAATTACTAACATTCCACTACACCTAACCTTATCTAATACGTCAGCTCTATTCGTACTGGCTAACATAAGAACACCTTCCTTGGACGCCATACCATCCATCTCTACCAAAAGTTGATTTAAGGTCTGTTCCGATTCACCTGAGCTGCCTTGGCTAAATCCTTCAGTACCTGAACGTTGTCTTCCTATTGCATCAATTTCATCGATATAAATGATGCATGGTGATCTCTTTTTCCCCTCCTTGAAAAGGTCTCGTACACGGGCAGCTCCCAACCCACCAATCATTTCAATGAACTCCGACCCATTCATACTTAAGAATGGTACCTGAGCTTCAGTGGCTACTGCTTTTGCTAGCAAAGTCTTGCCGCATCCAGGGGGACCAAGTAGCAGTGCCCCCTTAGGTACCTTTGCACCTAGTCGCTGATATTTACCGGGATCTTTAAGATAATCAACAAATTCCTTAACTTCTTGTTTGGCCTCTTGCAATCCGGCTACATCTTTGAAAAGCACTCCTCGTCCGCCTTCAAAGGGATCAACCAACGTGAATTTTGCACGGCCCATTTGAGTCTATTATACGGCAAGTAAATAAATGTTAACATGAATAACTTTGATCGTCGAAGAAAACTTGTAATTGGACTTACAAAAGTATCCATGCTTAGCGGGCTTTTCATTCCCCGCATCCGTGACGAAAATGCCATAAGTACACCAACAAAAAGCAAAAGTAACAATATACGACCGGTGACATCACTTTGTCTGTCGTAAGTAACAGGAACACCTGAAGTTAAAATTCAAGGCAATAAAATATAAAAGTATAGTTAAATTGTATTTTTTCAATAGTTTCATACTCACCATCTGAAATACCCAGACGCTTCTCGACGTCGCGAAGTTTCTCTTCAAATTTCGTAACATCGGCTACAGACATGTGGAAAATTGTGGATGATACTTTTCGAGCTTTGACAATTGCTCCGTCATGAAGAATTATGGTAACCATCTCCATATCTGGACGAATTATTAGCTCCTTAACTTCACCTGCAGCCAACATGTGATGTACGAATTCGTTCCACGAAACATATCGGGTGGAACCCTATAATAAATGAATGTTTTCACATTTAGCAATAATCGCAAATAAGAACTTGTATCTATTGCACAATAATGTATGACAACGACACACCTCCGGACGATCGCTTCTGGGTGACAAGATCAGAGAGATGAAAGCTACAAACATGTAAATTGTGAACATCCACATGATAGTCTTGGTCAACACTGACTTAATCTTATCGTCATTGTCATTTTTGTTGCCATTTGAGTTTGGCCCACTACCGGTAGAACCAGCGCTGCTGCTACCGGCCGGATCCGTCGGCTTACCACCGCCATCTTTTTCACCCGGACTCGATTTGGAATAAAGGTTGAGGTGGATCTGACGCACTGTTTGTGGAGTGACACCTAAAGATCTCGATATTAGGCCGACAACCGCCTTATATTCAAGTTGGAACTGTTTCAACTATTGAGGAAGAAATCGAGAATTATATGGAAGAACAATATTTCGAATTTCCCATTACCTTTCTGCCGGTCAAGAGGCTAGAGCATTTAGGCCTGCAAGGAGACAATTGTAGGTAATTACTCCTATTAACACGACCATTGATGTTTCGTATATTTTGCAAGATTTTCCACATAACTCTTAACACATAATAATAAATTACCAATAACCCTATCAATTTCGCAATGTTCTTCGGATGTTCATCAGCTGATTTATTATGAGGGCTTCACTTAAATGGACGCTCTGGCGGCGGCGTATTATGTGCAGTACGGTTGTTTACATATTAAAGAGTTGTTCACATTTAACGATTGGTCGTACGATTTTTGTAAGCTGGCTTGGCTCAGTGTTACCGCCGTGACCCTTTTTTATCCGTGATACTTTTGGGCACCTTTGTCCTCATTCAAATGATACTTTTTTAAGTAACTTATCGACTTACAGCCGTATTCATAAAAACTTCAAACAGCTTACAAACCTTTGTTAAGCTAAATTTGTTAAAACTATTCATAAACGATTATTAGCCTAATAAGGCGTTCACACCAACCCGTTTTGGCTCATTGAGATGTTTTCGAGCCAAAAGGAGTTGCTTTCCCCTTATAGAAATGTCAATTGAAACCGTCTCAATCGGCATGTTTTTCTCAATAACACGTCCCAAAACTGCATGTTGAAGTATGTGAACCCCCTTAAGTTGTCAATCTATCGCACACTGAACATATACATTTCAAATTTTGTCAACAATAATTTACTTTGTACGGCATCGAATAGTTGAATTCTCGTTGTGCATTGATTTGTGAGCACCAAATAATTTAACGATGCTTTTTTGGTACTTTCCATGTTTCTTTTTTATATTTTCAGTAAAAGTTGTTTGTACACAATAAGTTGACATATGCCATTTGAAAACATAATAAATGTCATAATTAGTCCAGATTCACACTTGCAATTTTTTCTGCAATTCTCTTTTGAAATTGCATTTGCGTTCAGACAATGTATTCTATTTCGACAATTTTTTATTTTCACCCTTCATTAAACTCATTAAATTTTATTAAAATGTATGTCGCAGAAATTTACATATCTTGAACCGAGCACAAAACAACGAACATTAACGGAAAAGCAGTGTGGAAATGTCGAAAAACTTTACAGCGAAAGAAAACGCAAAACGAATTGCAAAAATATTGCGAGTACGGAAGATTTTTTTCTCCCCCCTTACCGACTGCGTCCCTCTCCCACAAACACTGCAATTCAGCAGAAAAAAATTGCAAGTGTGAATCTGGACTTAAGCAGGCAACATTTGTGAACGGTGAGATGTTTTCCCAAAACAAATCAGCCAAAACGGGTTGGTGTGAACGCCTTATAAAACACCTTTTGTAAACCATTGTTAAATACGTGAATTTTAATATTGGTTCGACCCTACTTTAAGCGTTTGTTAAAGTTACATTTTTTTCTCGTATGCATTTACAAAACTTTTTTATGGAATTTTTTAATGAAAAGAAAAAAAATTATAATACTGATTTTGAACATATTTTCTAGAAATGGTTTAGGTTAAAATAAGAAAAAAAGAATCAAATACGTAACTGTGCCTTCTATAATGCATTTTTCCAGGAAGAGTTTATTGTTGTTTCCAAGTGCGAATGAAAAACACAAAACGATGAGTACGAAAAGTACGAGTACGGCATACCTTTTACCCCCTTTCCGACCGCCTCTCTCGCCCACAAAACGCCGATAAATATACCTAATACTTAAAAAAAATATCATGTAAATGGTGACTTCTTTTGTGATACTAAATGTGCCACTTTTCACATTTTTGGTGCCACTTTTGTACGTACCAAAAATTACCAAATACCCTATAAATTACCAAAAAGTAAAAAATAAAATCTTTATGTAAAATTTTTGTTATGGTGTAAAAACAGGTACTTATATCGAGGATATATTGCATAAACCGAAATGTTGAAATTTTAATAAAACTGTGTAAGTTAACACAGTCTCAGTCGTCCCACTCTAATATTCCAGATAGACGTCAAATAGTCGTTCAACTAAGGGCATCTCCTAATTACCGGTGAATGCGTCCTGCGTCTGTCAAACTCGATTTCAAATGTATGGAAATGTACTACAGCTACCGAAATACGCACACGGATACGCCGGATAATTTCAAAAAATCCGAATTTGACAGTGCGCTTACAACTACAACGAAAGAAAACAAAACAACAACAAAAGAAAACATAAACACAAACAGATGACAAGCAGCATTTTATTTTTTATTTATTTTATTTTTAGAACAGTGCACGAAGTAGAAAAATATTAAATATTGAATTTGCTGGAAATACCAAATACAAACTGGTGAGAATTTAATATTTTACTGTTATAATTTATATCAAAATGTGTTTTCAGATTAACAGCGAAGAAATGATTGAAATAGCTGGGACACTGCCTACTTATGGAATACAAAGGAGCCTCTCCAGAAATGTGTAAAAATAAAAAAACAGAATCTTGAATAACAAACAAATTAAAACATATAACTACAATGCTATGGAAATTTTGTAGTTAAAAATCGTTGTGTAATTGGGGTGTATACACAATAATACTGCTCGAATGCAAACTATCAAATTGCTTCAGTGCAGCTTCTACAATCTTTCCTTATGAAAACTTAGTTAGAAAGTTGAGAAGGCGAAGAAAAATGAATTGCTGTCTGAAAATGTTTAAAATTGGAATGCCTCCTGGTTTTGGAATATATTTCTATTCCTTCTTCTTTGTGGTTTGTCCAGAATATTTTCAAAACATATAAATTATCCATAATATCGATATTGCTCTGAATATCCACTCCCAATGTAGAAAAACAAAATATTTCTGAAATGGGGATGATAAATCAGCTGTTTTCTGTTTACTGCGTATTTCGGTACAGCGCGCGTTAAAAATTATCCATTATGCGTTTTTTTGACAGACGCTGACGCATTCACTGGTATTTAAGAGACACCCTAAGAAGGCAATGTTCTTGGTGAACGCCATGATTCAATTATACAAGGTTGTGTAACTAGCAGGTGGTCTATCTTTTTTTTCATGTTGATAGTAGTAGTTGAAATGTCATTATAAAGTTTGAATTTCGTATTTTGTTTACATTTTCTTTGTCAAAAATATTTTAAAATCTATTCGGTCAATTTATTGAATAAGTCAATAAAAAGAAAATACGTTTAAGATTGGCGAAAATAAGATGAACGCGGTAAAGGACCGTTATTTAATATCCCGAAGGATGAAAGGCGAAAAATGGAATACCAATAGCCGTGGCAATTTTTGCCAAATACTGCCCACGTGGGGATGTCTTTTTGACTAGTGGCGTGATAAAAGTGGTTTAATATATGTGCAGAATAAAAGATTAACTACAATAAAGCGATAGATATCAAAGGAGTTTCCCTCCTCATGATATATGCACTTTGTATGTGTCTACTTCTACATTATTGAAAATTGAGTATACAAGGACAGGGTCAAAGCCCATTTAAAATTAACAGCCTTGGAATTATATTACCAGCAGAAGTAAGATTGCTACAGAAGTTATAGGGAAACAATTTGGGACTTTGAGACTGTTAAATTCAGTTATTCCGTACCGAATTTTAGGAGTTTATTTACGCTGGTATTAAGTACATGTGTGTGGGATGTTCGTTTTTGAGATATCATACACACAACCCATACGGACGGACATACATATCTCAAACGACTTAAATGTCCTGAAACGGATATCGCGAAACATATAAACAATTGTAGATTATTATATGTGTTAATTTTTGATCCGTTGTAAATGTAGAATATTGGCTCCTCCAAAAATGATGGTACACTAATGTAAGATTTAGTCCATTCGTTTCAGGGGAATTGCACAATTTCATCATTTATATGAACTTATATGACAAAAAAATATATAATTTTGTTTATTTGTAAAAAATTTTACGACATTTGAACAAATTTTTTATATTTCAAAATAAACTGGCATTGACATTTCAACTACGAATCCAACAACAAAACTCCTTGTGGTTGTTGTAGATTTTTTGTTGTTGTCTAGTAACACAACCTTGTATAATTGAATCATGGTGAACGTTATAATATGCTGACTGCAATGTCAGCGAATGATACCCAATTAGAGTTGTATAGTTCGTGAACGAACTAGTTCAAATGAACGGGTCACTTTACTGAACGGTACGAACTAGTAGTTCAACCCTGTCATTTCGTCCACTCTTCTCATTTCGTTCTCTCTTCTCAGCTGTTATGTGTGGTTTCCAATTTTATGCCATCATGAATGTAGGATTTTTCCTATACAAACGAGTTGGTACCTATATTCAAATCATACCATTCATGTTGCAATCAGATTCCTTTAGTAGCGGCTGATTTGAACTGGTGATCTGAACGAAAGATCTGATTAAGTAAAGTGAGCTGGTGAACTAAATGAACGAACTATTTCACTCAATTGAACTGAGCTAAAAAGAGCGATCACTTAAAAGAACTAAAGTGCCCAACTCTATACCCAATACAATTGTTTACTAAATATCCAACGAATTGCGACACAATACTCACACGAGGAGCAGCGTCAGCAATCCGTTGGTACAATAAGTATGATCATGCTTAGCTTTAAGTTTATTATAAGTTAGTCGATTTATGGAACTCAAATAAAACGGTGTTCAACAACACCAATAAAGCTACAACATCCTCTTAATTTTTGTATGTAATAAAATCATATTTTTATACCCTCACTTTATTGTGACGAGGGTATATATCATTTGCTGCGGAAAAAAGTGTAACACATCGAAGGAGTGACCTAAGACCCCAAGTATGTTCTGCGGAAATCCGTTTTGGGTCATTTTAAGTTGAATGACCAATGTCCGTCCGTCTGTCTGCTGGCTGGTGCGCACGATATCTCTCGGAAGGAGTAACCGATTGACTTCGAATTTGGCATGTGGTAATATTTTGTTCTATCTCCAGTTAAGTTCGAAGATGGGCCATTTAGGTTTAGGTTAGGGTGGCAGCCGGATAATATTCGACCGAATAGACCACGTCCAGCACGCAGTGAAGAAAATGTAGCGGCCGTAGCTGAGAGTGTACACGAAGACCGTAGAGAGTCGCAGCAACTCGGACTGACGTATGAAACGACTTGGCGCATTTTACGTCGAGATCTTAAATTAAAAGCATACAAAATACAGCTTGTGCAAGAATTGAAGCCGCTCGACCTTCCCAAGCGACATCGCTTCGCTCTATGGGCTCTTGAAAAGTTCCAAGAAGATCCGACGTTTTTGAGCAAAATTTTGTTCAGCGATGAGGCCCATTTCTGGTTCAATGGGTATGTAAACAAGCAAAATTGCCGCATTTGGGACGAAGAGCAACCTGAAGAGATTCAATAGCTGCCACTTTATCCAGAAAAAACAACGGTTTGGTGTGATTTGTGGGCCGGTGGAATCATCGGTCCATATTTCTTCAAAAATGATGCCGGTGAGAACGTAACCGTCATTGGGACCGTTATCGTGCCATGATAACCGACTATTTTATGCCTGAAATTGAACGAGTCATCGAAAATTGGACTCAACGAATGGACCATCTGAGATGTAGCCGCGGCCAACATTTGATAGACATAATCAAAAAATAAATGTCAAATAATGTTCTTTCAAATGATAATAAACATTCCCCATTCAATTAATTTGAATTTTCTGTGTTTTTTTCTTTAAAAAAGTAGGGAACCTCGGAATGGATCACCCCTTAGAACCTCCCCAACAAAGGACTAAAATGTTGTGAAATATTGATTCTTTAATAACTGCTATACTACTTATTCTAATCTTCTGAATTTCCACACATGGTATTAGTTTATTAGTCGCTATAAACTCGAGAAAAATTGGCGAAGTTGCCACAGTCTTTTGGTACCTCCCACATAACTGCACCATTTTGCACCAAAAATTAACAGTGTATATAAAACGGTGTTCAACAACACCAATAAAGCTACAACATCCTCTTAATTTTTGTATGTAATAAAATCATATTTTTATACCCTCACTTTATTGTGACGAGGGTATATATCATTTGCTGCGGACAAAATGTAACACATCGAAGGAGTGACCTAAGACCCCAAGTATGTTCTGCGGAAATCCGTTTTGGGTCATTTTAAGTTGAATGAGCAATGTCCGTCCGTCTGTCTGCTGGCTGGTGCGCACGATATCTCTCGGAAGGAGTAACCGATTGACTTCGAATTTGGCATGTGGTAATATTTTTTTCTATCTCCGGCTAAGTTCGAAGATGGGCCATTTAGGTTTAGGTTAGGGTGGCAGCCGTATTTTTTATACAAGCTCACATAGTCCAGTTTAGGTCCCTAGTGTTACCACGGGCTGAAATGCCCCTCATCGAAACCAACCTGTTTGATATAAAAATTTGTCGATATTACGAATATCGGTACTGGAAAGATCTGTTAGGCTGCCTAGAAAAGCCGACCCCAGTATGTCCAGTCGTCGTTTACTCAGAGCGGGACAGTCGCATAGCAAGTGCTCAATGCTCTCCACTTCTTCCTCATCTCCACAGCTTCTGCAGAAGTCATTAGAGTCAATACCCAATCTTTTGGCGTGTTCGCCGATCAAGCAGTGTCCCGTCAGAACTGATACTAACGTAGACAATCTTTGCCTCTCTAGTGCGAGGAGATATTTTGATCTTTTCAGGTCATACCTTGGCCAGATTTGTGTAGCTACTCTACAGGTACCGATTTCTGTCCTTTTCATCAAGCTTCGAACCATCCGTGTAAAAGTGGAGATGGTTTCTATTACCTGGTTTTCTTCCAACCCATTCATCTCTCGCGGGAATCATAGTAATGTAATTTCTCTCGAAGGTGTACACCGTTGGTATATAGTCCACTCGGTCGGTTACCATAGCACTACACTTTGATATTCTCATGTGACCGTAGTTTTTGTACCTCCACATTGATAGGCAGTTTAATCTTATTGCCGCTTTGGTTGCACCTTCTCTCGCCACAATATTAATCGGCAGTATATGGAGTAGGGCTTGTAGAGACTCGGTCGCTGTAGTCCTTTAGGCTCCGCTTATGCTCAGGCAGGCAGTTCTCTGAACCTTTGTTAGTAGGTTGGTGATGGTTAGTGTGTCAGTTGCCGTCCACCATACCACAATGCCGTATAGCAGTATAGGACGAACTACTGCTATATATATCCAGTGGACGATTTTAGGAGAGAGGCCCCACCGCGACCCTACAGCCTTTTTGGAGGAATATAAGGCGACGTTAGCCTTCCTTACACGTTCCAATACATTAAGTCTAAATAATAGTTTTGTAGTGGCCTATACGTGGACATGGTATTTCACTACCTTATTTGTGGATTATTTAAGACGTAGTTAGAAAGTACGAACTTTGTCAACCATGTAATCTTATCATTCTTGTTCTTCCTCTCTTTTTGCGCAGTCATCGCATTGCATCTAAGATCTCACTTTTTCATCATCATTTCATGTATATTATTAGAATTAGTTAAATAAAGTGTTTATTATATTAAACATTATATAGCCGGTTTATTCATTCATTAAACTAACCACGAACGGCTATAGTGGTGACCCCGACGTGATAGTAATACACACATGAGATGAACGAAGACACAGGCAACGAGAAGACAAGCACATCCGTGGGAGCAGGCCAGGCTCCGGATACTGCTGGACAAGGAGTGGCGACTTCCCCGATGTACGGAAATTTTGTAAGCAGAGTTTCAGTGAAAGTACCGCCGTTTTGGTCTGATCACCCTGAAATCTGGTTCGCACAAATAGAGGCTCAGTTCGTCGTTTCAGGCATCGTGGCTGACGAAACGAAATACAGCACCGTCATAGCAGCGATTGAATCACAGGTGTTGGTGCAGATTTCGGATGCTGTCCTCAAGCCGCCTGCAACAGGAAAATACGAATTTTTGAAAAAATGCATCATCGAACGCTTCTGTGAAAGCGAACAGAAGAAAATACAGAAATTGCTGTCCGACATGCACCTTGGCGACAGGCGACCTACACAATTATTGAACGAGCTCCGTAGTCTTGCGAAGGATAGGGTAAGTGATGACTTCCTGGCATCATTGTGGCTTCAACGACTACCACAGAATGTTCGTGCCATTCTCCAAGCCTCAAACGCGGAGCTGTCCGAATTGGCGAAACTGGCGGATAAGATTTTGGAGGTGAGTGATTATCGACAACTCGCCGCTGTGTCCACATCCACGACACCTAACGAAGCCAACTTATTGCAAAGAATTGCGGTTTTGGAAGAACGTTTGGAGAAATTAGGCCGCTCTCGTTCATCCAGTCGCTCATCGAATCGTAAGAAGAGCCAACGTAGTGCCACACCATCTTCGGAGAAATTTTGTTGGTACCACTGGAAGTTCGGCGAGGCCGCTACAAAGTGCCGCCAGCCTTGCGAATTCCATTCAAAGCCAAAAAACTAGTTACCGTGGCTGGTGCATTGTCCAGCGCACCACGCCGAATTACAGTGGCACGTCTTACATTGCTGGACAACGATACAAAGGTGAAGTTCTTGATCGATACGGGGGCTGACGTTTCCGTTTTGCCACCGCGTTCTTGTGACAGAAACGTCACATCGAATTCAGTAACATTATTTGCAGCTAATGGCACCCGTATTAAAACATATGGCGAACGTCGTCTCAAGTTATCTCTTTCATTAAGAAGAGTCTTCGAATGGAATTTTCTCGTGGCAGATGTTTCAACTGCCATAATAGGTTCTGATTTTCTCAAGCACTTCGATTTACTTGTGGATATTAAGCAGAATCGTCTCGTCGATCGCAGGACTTTGCTGCACGCTAAGGGTGACACAGTATATTCATGTGCACCCGTCATATCAACATTCAATGCCGACAACATTTTTTCACGACTGCTATTTGAGTATAAAGACATCACCGTGTTAAGCAGCAACCGAGATCGAGAGTCATTGCAGACGGACGTTACACACCACATCGTTACGGGTGGCCCAGCGGTGTCTGCCCGACCACGAAGGCTGCCACCTGAGAAATTCGCTGCTGCCAAAAAAGAGTTTGAGTTTTTGGTGGAGCAAGGTATTTGCAAGCCATCCAAAAGTAATTGGGCAAGCCCCCTTCATATGGTAAAAAAGACGAACGGGGAGTGGCGGCCGTGCGGTGATTACCGTGCGCTTAATGCGCAAACTTTACCAGATCGCTACCCTATTCCATTTTTGCATGATTGTACTCACATGCTCCATGGCAAGTGTATATTTTCTGTGCTAGATTTGCAAAAGGCGTACCACCAAATACCCATAGAACCCTCCGACATACCTAAGACGGCGATAACAACACCATTTGGGTTGTTCGAGTTCAACTACATGACATTTGGATTGCGGAATGCTGCACAAACTTTTCAGCGCCACATCAATTCTGTTTTGCACGGCATCGATTTTACATTCGCTTACATCGATGACATTCTCATTGCATCATCTAGTGCGGACGAGCACGAGAAACACCTGAGGATTGTTTTCGATCGGCTACGTAAATCTGGTTTGGCAGTAAACGGCAGCAAATGTGTTTTGGGCAAGTCCGAAGTTAAATTTTTGGGCCACACTATAACACCGAACGGCATTAAACCACTAGAAGAGAAAGTGACAGCAATACGTGATTATCCCAAACCTAAAGTGGCTAAAGAACTTAAGCGGTTTCTGGGGATGATTAATTTTTACCGCTCCTTTCTCAGGAATGCAACGCGCAATCAAGGAAAATTGCAGGCTCTCATTTCGGGCAACGTCAAAAACGACACGACGCCAGTTGTTTGGGACGATGAAGCCACAAACGCATTTGAGGCCTGTAAGGAGGAATTAGCAAACGCCACCATGCTTTGTCACCTGTCGCCCAACGCAAAATTGTCTTTGTATACAGATGCCTCTAGTGAAGCTGTTGGCGCAGTTTTACACCAGACTGTAAATGGTAAGGTCCAACCATTGGGATTTTATTCCAAAAAGTTAACAGCCGCACAAGCAAAGTACAGTACATACGATCGGGAGCTGTTGGCCATTTATCAGTCAATAGACCATTTCCGGCACTTGTTAGAGGGCAGACAATTCACGATATTGACCGACCACAAACCGTTGGTATATGCTTTCGCCCAGAAAGGCGACAAGACACCACCAAGGAGAGCGCGCCAACTGGACTTTATTAGTCAGTTTTCGACCGACATACGACACTTGCGGGGAGATGACAATGGCGTTGCCGATTTTTTGTCCCGAATAAGTTCGATAGACAGCCCGGATTTTGAGGCCTTGGCGAGAGAGCAAGGTCGCGATTCGGAATTGGAGCAAATTATAGAAACCAATAGTTCAACGCTAAAACTGAAAAAGGTTGCTGTTCCGAATTCGACCGAGACGCTGTATTGCGATACCACTAACGACAAAATTCGACCATTCGTACCACGAACTTTTCGTCGTCAGGTAATTGCGATACTACATGACCTGTCCCACCCTGGACGAAAGGGAACGCAACGAATAGTTGGAGAAAGGTATGTATGGCCTGGTATGATGAAGGATATAGCATGTTTCGTCAGAGAATGCATACCGTGTCAGCGAAGCAAAATTTGTAGACACACGAAAACGCCTATTGGAAATTATGAGCCAGTCGAGGCCCGTTTTGATCATATCAACGTGGATATTATTGGACCACTTCCAGTCTCCAAGAACCAACGGTATTGCCTCACGATCATTGACAGATTCACGCGATTTCCAGTGGCCATACCAATTGCTGACATAACTGCAGAGACTGTTGCCAGCGCTCTGATCGAGGGATGGATATCTTTGTTCGGCATACCTCTTCGTATATCCACCGACTTGGGACGACAATTTATATCATCCGTTTTTTCCGAATTGACAAATATTTTAGGAGTACAGCATCTGAAGACCACTGCTTATCATCCGCAAGCCAATGGCATGATCGAGCGATTCCACCGTACGTTGAAGGCTGCCATCAAGTGCTACAACTCAGACGACTGGACGGCAGCGTTGCCATTGGTTATGCTTGGCCTACGCACTACTGTGAAAGAGGACATAAATGCGAGCCCAGCGGAGATGTTGTTTGGTTCCCAACTACGAATTCCTGGGGAATTTGTACATGCGGGTAAAGTCAAAGCTAGCGAATCCGACTTCATTAAAAACCTTCGTAGGCAGATGTCATCGTTGCGTCAGTATTCAACTTCACATCATGGCGAACCTAATGTGCACATCGATCGCAATTTGCAAAACTGTAAGTTTGTTTTTATACGCATTGATAGAGTTCGAACTCCTTTGGAAGCGCTATACGAGGGCCCCTTCGAGATATTGAAGAGGGGTGATAAATTTTGTAAAATCAAATTGGGACAACGGAATGTGAACGTATCTAATGATCGTCTCAAACCAGCATTTATCGATTTTAACGGCACAACTCTAGCTGCTTCTCGGAACCCGGCCACTGAGGAAACGACATCTCTTGAAAGTCCTAGTATGTCGAATGGTCAGCCGTTTTTTCAACACGAACCCCAACCAACACCAGAGACCCGACTAACGAGAACTGGCCGGCACGTTCGATTTCCGGCAAGGTATCTCTAGAGGGGGAGCCCTGTAGTGGCCTATACGTGGACATGGTATTTCACTACCTTATTTGTGGATTATTTAAGACGTAGTTAGAAAGTACGAACTTTGTCAACCATGTAATCTTATCATTCTTGTTCTTCCTCTCTTTTTGCGCCGTCATCGCATTGCATCTAAGATCTCACTTTTTCATCATCATTTCATGTATATTATTAGAATTAGTTAAATAAAGTGTTTATTATATTAAACATTATATAGCCGGTTTATTCATTCATTAAACTAACCACGAACGGCTATAGTTTTCTATCTAGAATTATTCCTAAAAATTTTGCACTTTCAGAAAAGACTAGATCTGTTCCATTTATCCGAGGTGGAGGGTCCACATGTGGGACTTTATTCATCCTAGTAAAGAGAACCAATTCTGTCTTGTTTGGGTTTATGCCCAAACCGCTGCTTCTGGCCCATCTAGCCAATTTGTTCAGAGCCACCTGTAGAATGTCTCGGAGGACGTTTTCGAATTTGCCACTCACTGCGATTGCAACAACGTCAGCATATGCCACGACCTTGCAGCCACAACGTTCAAGAGCTAGCAGGATTTCATTCACCGCTAGGTTCCAAATTAGTGGAGACAGTACTCCTCCTTGTGGGGTCCCTCTGTTTACAAACCTTGTTAGAGTTGTGGACCCAAGACATGCTGTTATGCGTCTTCTGTTGAGCAGACTTTGAATTAGTCTAATCAAACTAGAGTTAACATTAAGATGTGACAGTGCCGCAATTACTGCATCTGAGTGAATGTTGTTAAAAGCCCCTTCTATGTCATGAAATGCCACCATGGTGAATTCCTTGAAATGCAGGTACGATTTGATAGTGCTCACAAGTTCGTGCAGGGCTGATTCTGTAGACTTCCCCTTATTGTAACCAACATGGTTCACTGACAGGAGTTTTGTATCCAGGGTTTCCCTAATGAAATAATCTAAAAGTCTTTCCAGACCTTTCAATAGGAAGGAGGATAGGCTAATTGGTCTGAAGTTTTTTGGTTGGTCCTGCTGATCCTCTGGTTCTGTTAGAGAGTTCCCCGGGAAATGTGTGTCGAGCAGTACATTGAGCGACTGCTCGCTGTTTTTGGCCCAATTATTTGCCTCATCCTGCAAGTAACCCACTGTACAGGGTGAAGCTGATAATATTTTCCTCAGCCTTGCGGCGTCGGAGACATTTTCCACTTCGCCACAGAAGGTATACCAAGAGCGTCTTTGCGCCTTTCTTAACTCCTTCTTATAGATCTTGAGTAGCTCTTTATAGGCATCCCAAACATTAGCGACCCCTGTAGATTTAGCCTTGTTGAATAGCTTGTTGCAGGTCTTTTTCATAGCCGTTAGCTCAGAAGTCCACCATTGGGGTTTAGTTTTACCCTTGTACCTTGTTTTTGGACAGGCTTCTTCAAGGGAACTATTGAATGATGTGGTGATATGCTCGACCAGATGATCCAGACCGGCTTTGTCATTCGGTTCGTACAGAAGTTTGGAGTTGAGGACTTTCTTGAAATTCTTTTCATACAGGTGCCACTTTGTCTTTCTCACATTTCTGTGGACGGCAGGTTCAGGCGCTTTTGCAGCGAGTTTGAACTCAATATAATGGTGATCTGAGAATGAGTGGTCGTCCAGTACATTCCACCCAATAATTTTGTCTGACAGCCGGTCAGTAGCAAACGTTACGTCGAGTACTTCTTGTCTGTCTTTACAAATACTTAGGTTGGTAGTTAGAATAAAGTCAAGAAGCGAATCACCCCTATTGTTTATATCCGTACTACCCCAGATAGAATGATGAGCGTTCGTGTCTGCGCCAACAATCAGCTCGACCTCGTCAGATGTTGCTTCTTCTACTACTTCCCTGAATAGAGCAGTCGGTACTACAGTTTCATAAGGCAAGTAACTGGAGACAACCCAATATATGCGATTACCGATCTCCAGACTAGCAGATGTTTGGTCTTTACCACTTAAATTAGCCAGGAGAAAGATACTTAGATCTTTCCTGGCCAAAGATGGGCCATATTGGTCCACTCCTTCTAACGGGTGATCCAAGTAGATATACTTTTCAATAGCCTTTTTTGACAGATCACGTGTGAGTCGTGTCATGCTGTCATGTTATTTTCGTTAAGTATTGTTTGGCATTTCATCATGGAAAGACTTACGCCTGAACAATGTTTACAAATCGTTCAACTTTATTACGAAAATTCACGTTCTGTAAGGAATGTGTTTCGTGCACTTCGCTCAACTTATGGTCAACATAATCGGCCAACTGAGCGTACTATTCGCAACACCATCAACCAGTATTCATTATTGGATAATATTCGACCGAATAGACCACGTCCAGCACGCAGTGAAGAAAATGTAGCGGCCGTAGCTGAGAGTGTACACGAAGACCGTAGAGAGTCGAAGCAACTCGGACTGACGTATGAAACGACTTGGCGCATTTTACGTCGAGATCTTAAATTAAAAGCATACAAAATACAGCTTGTGCAAGAATTGAAGCGGCTCGACCTTCCCAAGCGACATCGCTTCGCTCTATGGGCTCTTAAAAAGTTCCAAGAAGATCCGACGTTTTCGAGCAAAATTTTGTTCAGCGATGAGGCCCATTTCTGGCTCAATGGGTATGTAAACAAGCAAAATTGCCGCATTTGGGACGAAGAGCAACCTGAAGAGATTCAATAGCTGCCACTTCATCCAGAAAAAACAACGGTTTGGTGTGATTTGTGGGCCGGTGGAATCATCGGTCCATATTTCTTCAAAAATGATGCCGGTGAGAACGTAACCGTCGTGCCATGATAACGTAACCGTCGTGCCATGATAACCGACTATTTTATGCCTGAAATTGAACGAGTCATCGAAAATTGGACTCAACGAATGGACCATCTGAGATGTAGCCGCGGCCAACATTTGATAGACATAATCAAAAAATAAATGCCAAATAATGTTCTTTCAAATGATAATAAACATTCCCCATTCAATTAATTTGAATTTTCTGTGTTTTTTTCTTTAAAAAAGTAGGGAACCTCGGAATGGATCACCCCTTAGAACCTCCCCCACAAAGGACTAAAATGTTGTGAAATATTGATTCTTTAATAACTGCTATACTACTTATTCTAATCTTCTGATTTTCCACACATGGTATTAGTTTATTAGTCGCTATAAACTCGAGAAAAATTGGCGAAGTTGCCACACCCCTTTTGGTACCTCCCACATAACTGCACCATTTTGCACCAAAAATTAACAGTGTATACCATTAATACCAGTGTATAAAAATACTTGATATTTTTTACAGTATAATGCTTTTATAGTGCCTATAGCCCTGTGAAAAATGGGCGTTATCACCGCGCCGCTTTTTGTACCTCCCACACAAAATGGATAAATTATACCACAATTCTTTTCAAATGTCTTATACAATTCGGATGTTTCGGCCGACGAATCGGGCCGATTGCTGACCGAAGTCTTGCCGAATGTCATATAAAATTCACCTGTTAAAGTGCTGCAAATGTACGGACAATTACAGATTGTTACGCAAAGATGAATTAACAGTTCAGACGATTGCAAGAAACCCTTACAATTTCATATACAGTAGACTCGGGGTAGAGGCAATCCAGGATTAAGGGAACTACTCGATAGAGGGGACGAAAAAAATCATTCATTGAGTACTCTATAGAGGGAACCTTCGATCTGATTAGTACTGGGTAGAGGGTACTTAGCAGCGAAAATAAAATTAAAAACAACAAAGGAAGCAAAAAATGTGTATAGTTGCCGATGTAGTAATAAGACGTTCGTATTTACATTAACAACTATTTAAATCTATTTATTATTACTAAAACTAGTTCATAAAATCTTACGAAGTATTAAAAATGCTAACGTTGACGGCGAAGACTTCTCTTGGAATCAGCTGTTGTTTTCTCCTCCTCCTCTGGTTCGTTAACAAGTTGCCAGATTGTCTGTCATTCGAACACGGCGGTCTTGGTGCTGCCACAGCCACTCCCTCTCCAGTGACCATGTCTGGATCCGACACCTGATCCGCTTGGAGCGATATTCTCCCAGTTTGTGTGTTCCGCACAACTGGAAGTTCGGTGGACTGCGTACTCTGAGATGGTGTTGATGAGTCTTGAGAGAATGTCTGAGGACTCGGTAGTGGTGTTGCTGTTATTTGAGGACTCGGTAAATGTGTTTCTGTTGTTTGAGGATGTTCAGGCTCAGTATTATTGATGACGAAAGCTGGCTTGAGTCGATCTACCGATATGTTCCCGTCCTTGTTCTCCTTTCGTATCGTATATAACCGATCTGAAATTCGTCGCACTATCTCAAACGGCCCAGTGTAAGATGGTTCATGTGGTCTTCGTACTACGTCCGTGCGAAGAAAAACGTGAGTGCAATCATCGAGGTTCTTGAAAATAAACTTTTTGTTTTTGTTTTGGTGAGACACTGGAATTGGTCGCAGGAAGTTGAAGTATTCACGAAGTTTCCTTAAAAATTCAGATGAATCGGCAGGAATTTCTGATTCGGTGAAGAATTCTTGAGGTAACCGTACCCACCATAAAGAAGATCTGTAGGCAAAGCTTTAAGATCCTCTTTGACAGAACAAAACAGTTGGAAGTATATCGACCGACCATACTTGTGAATGACACATTAAAGCTGCTTTCAAAGATCTGTGCCATCTCTCAATCATACCATTCGATTGTGGATGATAAGCCGTTGTACTCGACGTTTCGAACCTATTAAATTCGCTACGGCCTTGAATAACGCGGACTCAAATTGTGTGCCCTGGTCTGTCGTAATTGTCTTTGGACAACTAAAGCGTGAAATCCAGTTGGATCAAAATGCAGTCGCGACCGTCTGGGCCGACATATCTCTCAAAGGAACAGCTTCAGGCCATCGTGAAAATCGATCGATCATGGTGAGGCAATATCTATAACCCTGTACTAACGGCATTATCACGATGTCCAAATGAACATGATCGAACCGATTGTCTGGGACATCTATCTTGTCTGGAGTAAGGCGTTGTGTCTGGTGATCTTTGCTCTTTGGCACGGTATGCAATTCCGAGACCAATTTAGGATTTGTTTCTTCATTCCAGGCCATACGTATTTCTCACGTATCTGCTAAAGACTAGCACGGCCGCCAGGATGTGAAAGATTATGAATTGAAGATTTGTTGACGTAGTGACTCAGGAACATACATGCGAACATATCCTGTGGATACGTCACAGTATACTGATGTCGTATCAAAATGTACTATTTGTAGTTTTAAAGAATTTGCGCCATCCAAAATAGTTTTCAACCCTTCGTCCATCTCTTGAGCTGATTGGAGTTCCATTAGAGTGAGTGATGTTGGCATTGCAATTGCGTTAAGGGGACTGTGCATCCGCCACTGCGTTTTCAGAACCCGACAAGTACAAAATTTCTGTCGTGAATTGCGAAATAAAATCAAGGTGCCTCAATTGTCGAGGCGAGGCTTTTTTCGGTTTTTGTGAAAATGCATAGACGAGCGGTTTGTGATCGGTCCGAATTATGAAATGTTTTGCCTCCAGCAAATGGCGAAAATATATTATGGCCTCGTAGATAGCAATCAACTCTCTGTCATATGTGCTATAATTTCTCTCTGTCGCAGATAATTTTCGGAAGAAAAATCCGAGTGGCTGCCAAATTCCATTTGCTTTTTGTTCCAACACAGCTCCAATGGCGATGTCTGATGCGTCGGTTTTCAGAACCCGACAAGTACAAAATTTCTGTCGTGAATTGCGAAATAAAATCAAGGTGCCTCAATTGTCGAGGCGAGGCTTTTTTCGGTTTTTGCGAAAATGCATAGACGAGCGGTTTGTGATCGGTCCGAATTATGAAATGTTTTGCCTCCAGCAAATGGCGAAAATATATTATGGCCTCGTAGATAGCAATCAACTCTCTGTCATATGTGCTATAATTTCTCTCTGTCGCAGATAATTTTCGGAAGAAAAATCCGAGTGGCTGCAAAATTCCATTTGCTTTTTGTTCCAACACAGCTCCAATGGCGATGTCTGATGCGTCGGTTGTAAGGGCCAAATCTGAACTGGGAGCCGAATGAGCTAGCATAGTGCTTCACGAAGGCTGCATTTACAAGATGCAAAAGCATTTTCAGCTTCAAGTGTCCAAGTGTCCTTTTATAATTTTTCTTGGAGCCTTTAGTGGAATGCAACTACCAAGAAACTGTACTTCAGATTGTCCAAATTTACATTTATTGAAGTTGATTGTTAGACCGTATTGTCGAAGGCAGTCAAAAATCAGCCGGAAATGTATTTGGTATTCTTCAAAAGACTCAGACAAAACAATCATATCGTCAATATAACAATAAACAAAATCAAGACCTCTCAGCCAAGTGGCTGAGTCGGAACATAGTAACCAACACTGGCGTTGTCATTTACTCGGACAGTCAGGCTACCATCAATTCTCTGGAGGCCACATCCCTAAATTCACAAATAGCCCTCGACTGCCGCAGATCTCTTAACGAGATGGCTGAGCAGTTTAATATACACCTCATATGGGTGCCTGTGCATAGGGATATCCCGTGGAACTACAAAGCCCATGAACTTGCTAGGAAAGGGACGACTTTACAAATTCTCGAAGAAATTGCATGTATTGGTGCGCCACTATCCACGTGCAAACTTTGGCTTAGACAAGAGGCAATCAGGCAGTCCCACGAATGATGGACACAAATCGGCAACTGTAGAGTAGCTAGACAAATCTAGCCAAGGTATGACCTGAGAAGGTCAAAATATCTCCTCCCACTAGAGAGGAAAAGATTGTCTACGTTAGTATTAGTTCTGACGGGACACTGCCTGATTGGCGAACACGCCAGAAGATTGGGTATTAACTCCAATGACTTCTGCAGAAGCTGTGGAGATGAGAAAGAAGTGCAGTGCATTGAGCACTTGCTACGCTACTGTCCCGCTTTGAGTAAACGACGACTGGACCTACTGGGGTCGGCCTTTCTAGGCAGCCTAACAGATCTTTCCAGTACCTATAATCGTACATTTGTATATTAAACAGGTTGGTTTCGATGAAGGGCATTTTAGCCCGTGGTACCATTAGGGACCTAAACTGGTCTATGTGAGCTGAAGAAAAAAAGGAAAACGGCTGCCACCCCAACCTAAACCTAAAACCTCGCAAAACGGAGTCCATAAAACTCTGAAAGGTTCGTGTGGCGGTTTCTCAACCCGAATGGCATATATAAAAATTTCACAAGTCCAAAAGGGGTGCACACTGATGTCTTCCGCAGCCATTGGTAATAAGCCTTAACAAGGTCGAGTGTAGAAAACAAATGATTTACCATATAATTTCTCACAAAAATCGTTGATGTTGGCAATTGGGTATCGGTCAGGAACAGTTTTCGAATTCAGCTCTCGGCAATCCCCACACGCTCGCCAACCACCATCTTTTTTCGACACCATATGCAGCGGGCTAGCCCACGGACTTTTGGAGCGACGACATGCACCATTGTCTAAAGGAAGTCAATTTCCGCTTTAGCAGCTGCAAGTTTCTCCCTAGAAAATCTTCGTGGACGGTCAACAATTGGGTTTCCGATTGTTTCGATGTTATGAACAATAACACTATGCAACAAAATGTTTGTCCAAGGGATGTGGATAACAGTTTATGGTGCAATTAGGTGTCACAAACACGAAAAAAATATTAAAAAAATTTGTTATGGTATCTTTTTTTTTCAAGTATAAGCCAGATTGAGCCGTTTTATGGGAAATTAAAGGGAATTATGAGGGCTACATATGCTGCAAATATCGCTATCGTTGGTTTTGTAACAGTCGTCAAAAATATGAGTCGTCAAAATATTTTTCCTGGTCCAAAAAATCCAAAAAAAATATTTTATCACATTTTTAAAAATTTAGCATGCTAACGAAGGAAACACTGTCTATTTGAAAAAAATCTATGAATAGATGTAAAAGTTATGAGCCGTTTTGTAAATGATAGGGAAATTCAACAAAATTTTGTTTCATATTTTTTCGTTTTTAAATAATGTTTTTGCTTATATTGAATTCGCAATATGTGAGAGAGACATATAAGAGACATTGCACTTGCATTTTATTTTATGAGGATTGATGTCAGACATTATAAAATTATAGAGAGGACGCGGTTTTATGGCCGCTCGTAACCCTCCATAAAACATTATATGCAATGTGAGAGCTATATAGGATGAGATCCGTCAAGGTAGAGGGTCATTCAACAATATTTGTGGTTGTTTATTTATGAGGTTTCCATTAAGTTACGCCTTTTAGGGGCATGGACATCCCAGTCGTATATACAGGTAGTAAAATTATATGTACGCAATACAAAGTAGTGCGCGGCAGTCTTGAAAATATTGGGTGTCTACTTTCGAAGCAAACTATATGTCAGCTACAGGTACTGCAACTAATGAACCTTAAACCCGGAATTTATGAATGAAATTTCTTATTAATAAATTAGTGTAATTCAGCGCCTTAAAGAGATAAGTCGATTTTCTGAAAAATATTACAAAGTTATATTTCGAAGTATGAGTAAAAGGCAAAGAACTTTTCAATGTGTAAATGATCCGGACAATTTCTGCTACATCTGCGGAAAATATGTAATTAAAAAAATCGACGTGCATTTAGTAAAATAATAGAAGAAATACAGGATGGCTGTTGAATATTGCTACATTAAGAAACTCAAATAACTTTTTTTCAGTGTATGGAATACAGCTTTCTTTTATTCATGTTCAAGCTCATTAAATTTAATTAAATATAGCTTAATTAGTTTAAAAAATATTGAAATTTAAATGCCCCCCCTGCTCGTTGATGCATGTGCGGCATCTTACCAAAAAGTTGTTCATTACTGCTTGGAGAGTTGAGACGGGAATAGCCGCAATTGTTTCTCGAGTGGATTGCTTTAGTTTAGTCTCATGGAGTATCTGTGGGTTGGAAGCACTCCATATTCGACAATTTTGTTTGTTTATGTTGCTGTTTAAATCGAAATGGGCCTCGTCAGGCATGAAAAAACAGTTCAACATGTTTCCGTCCTCTTCCACCATTTGAAGCATCTTCTGGCAAAATTCCAAGGAAGTCTGCTGAGTTCACTTTGTTGGCCATTTGAATTTTATATGGGAGTAACTCCAAATCTTTGTGCATAATTGACTGCAATGACTGTCTGCTTATACCCATTTGAGCAGATAAGGTTCTTGTCGAAACTCTTGGATTGTTTTGTATGGCATCAGCTACAGCAGCGATTGTTTTCTCCGTCCGAACTGAAGGGTTTCGATGGTAAGGTCTTCTGTTGACTGTCCCATGCTCGGAAAAATTGTTAACAAGTCTCTTTATGGTCCATCTGCTCGGAGGATTGCCGCCAAACGTGCCCCTATACTCTCTTTGAACCGAAACTACGGACTTCAGTGCGTAATAGCGGCGGACAATCCAAATTCTTGTTTCAGTGTTATGCATTTTTGTTAAATCTAAAAATCAATCTGCAAAATAAAAAAAAAATTAACCAGATTCATTAAATAGAAAAAAGTTATTAACTTTTTTTTGGTAGCAGCTTTCATCAGCCCCCCTGTATATGTGTAATATTTTGGTATATGAGTTAAAAATATGAACGAACCGTGGACACCTAGTATTTTGTGTGGGGAAGACTGCGGTAAGTTCTTTAAAATTGATGTATTACAATGTTTTGTGGAATAAAACGTTTTAATTTTTGACTTCACGTGCAATTTGGAATGCCAATGATTTGGAGACAACCAAATCACGATACGGACAGCTATTTTAACTGATGGCTGGGATGAAAGAATGAGGGAAGATTATATTTGGTTCCTCATTAGAGAAACCGATTCCGAAATCTTCAAACGTCAACAAAGAACGCACAATTACTTCTAATGAAACTTGTTCATGTAAATAAACTCATATGTACATAATATAAATAAAAGTAATAAATAAAATCGCTATTTAAACAGAAATTAAAAAAAAAAAATTTGAAATTCTCTTATCTCTACCAAAAGGGCTATAATTTCGAAATTTTTTTCAAGTAGGCATTATTTTCTTCGCTGTGATGCAAACTTTAAAAAAATAAAATAAAACATTTTTTCGATTTTTTTCTATTTTTTATGTTTTTTTCGTCCCAGGAATATTTTTATTTTTTTTTGAAAAAAATCAACATTTTCTAATTTGTTTAATGACTGTTACTAAACCACTGTTTCTAAGTGAGAGAGATATTTCCAACATTGGTATCCCACATTAATGGCTTCAATTTAACGTATAAGTCGACCTGATCGGGCATATAGTCCAAAAATTATAGTACAAATACTAAGAGTACCTTCGACGATAATAGCATTTTTAATAAAAAAATTTAAAAAAAAAAAAATGTACCCATAAAAAATTTTTGGTTTTGATTTTATATAACAGTATGCCACAATATATACAATAAAATAATTTGTAGGTCTAGGAAACAAATTTTTTTTGTTGCATAGTGTAATTATAGTTTTCCAGTGACTAGCCAACTTTCTTGGTTACATAAATATAAATGTTTGGCGTATTCCGCGAATCAAGTTGATGCTTTCTGTAAAATATGTGTATTATTTGCCCCCAGGGGTACAGAAATGCATAACACAATTAGGAAACTTGGTATCAAGACCATTTACTTATTGAAAAAAAGTATTTCGCCACCACTCATCACTAAAATACCATAGAATCTGAAATGCGATCTAATTTAGATAAGCAAGCCACATCGTCCATCGATAAACTATTACAAATTCATGAAAGCAGATCGTAAACGCAAATAAAGGGTGGTTAAATTGTAAGGGCCGATGTTGAATGTGAACCACATCTACAGTTTTTTTCTGCATTTAATTTGACATTTCTCAATTTCAGACTAACTCAATTTGAACCATGGAATGATACACAATCGAGCAACGCGTTAAAGTTTTTTAAGCCTTTTACGAAAATAGGCGTTCAAATCAAAATGCATTTCGTGCACTTCGTGATGTTTTTTTTGATCAGCATAATCGACCAAATGTGTCCACAATCGTGAGAATTGTGCGCAAATTTCAGCAAACCGGGTCTGTAGGAGATGTGAAAACACCTCGCACAGTTCGTTTGGTGCGGCTTATGGGCTGGCGACGTCATCGGGTCATACTTCTTCGAAATGATGCCCGTCAGGCAGTTACTCTGAATGAGGTTCGCTATCGTGAGATGATAACGAACATTTTATGGCCCGAATTGGAAGATATGGACGTGGACAATATGTGGTTTCAACAGGACGGTGCCACTTTATAAGATTTATAAGGTTTCGACCTATATTCCATATCTAGATTTATTCATCACTCATCTCGAAGGTCGCTTTTTAAAACACCGTGCAATTCTGTCAAATTTCCAATGCCCTTTTCCATCTAAAAGGACAATAAATACTAAATGAAGAAAGTTGTAAACAATTATTTGAAAAATATTCATAAATTTTGCCTGACAGTTCTTTGATGTGTTTTAGTGAAGAATAATTGAAGCGGAGAATGTCAGTAATTGCCTGGAAGCTCTTTATTTATGTAATATAGATGCATTTCCAAAAGTTCACAAAATATTGACGGTGATGGCGGTGTTACCTGTGACTACAGCGCCAAACGATGGCGGTGTTCCCTGTGACTACAGCGCCAAACGAACGCTCGTTTTCGACATTGCGTCGACTGAAAAATTACTTGCGGTCAACTATGACTGAAAATCGTTTAAATGGATTGGCTTCCCTGAATATTCATCGAGAATTTTTTTATATATATGTCAAACATTGGAGTATCTTAACATACAATTTATGTTAAACATTAATTTTCGGAAGTAAATTTTTTACTGCAAAACACACTGGGTAGACACTATACTTTTGTCTTTGAATAATTCTTATTGAAAATATTATCCAAGTATTTTTTAATATTAATGACTATATATAGGGCCTTGGTAATAAATATACAGGGCCTTGGTAATAAATATACTACCACATGTCAGTGTTGTTCTAAAAAGTCACCTATGCGCTAAACTGCAACTTTGTATAAATTCCATCGGTTACAATGAATTTTTGAATGATGTCCTTATCTTCTTTTTGGACGATATTTATGAGTCGTCGATTATTTTTCAACAAGAATAAGCCCGAATACATAAAGCTACAATTGTGACGGACTGGTTTAACGCCAAAAATATACCACTGCTGCGTTAAGTATAGATCTAAATCCGATCGAAAACGTCCTGGGGAATATGGCAAATCAAATTTATGACAATTGGCGGCAATTCTCCAATCTGAGAGATCTCCGAGCAGCGATAAATAAAACTTGGGGTGGAATACCCACATCACTGCTTACAAACTTAATTGATTGCATGTCATAATGACTTAAAGAAGTAATAATGGTGTCTGACAAATTATGTTTTCTAAAAAAATTTATTGTTTCGAAATTGTTTAGACTAATGGTGCTATTCTAGAATTCATAATAATAAACATCCATGAGTTTTTACTATCACATTTCTTGTCATTGAAATTCCTGTGACAAGATAAAAGCTTTTTAATTTTACAATTGTTGCCCAACGAATAAAATATTTTAAAAAAAGCTTTTTTTATGAAGAAAACTTCTGAAATTCATAATTTTTCAATATGGCATATAATTTTTATATGTATGTACTCGTATGTATGTATGTATATGAAAATTGGAA
The DNA here is from genome assembly GCA_963930755.1 of Eudasyphora cyanicolor. Lineage (NCBI taxonomy): Eukaryota > Metazoa > Arthropoda > Insecta > Diptera > Muscidae > Eudasyphora > Eudasyphora cyanicolor. Next base: position 250,452,207 of record OZ005736.1, on the reverse strand, counting down.
AAAATAATTTGAATATGTAAAAATGGAAAAACAATGTTCAAATGTTTCAAACAAGAATTACCCAATGATATGGAACACGGTGAAAGATTCGTGCTCTTGTTTCCTACGTATCATTTATCTCCATATTGATTAGAAACTAAGGTCACGCTTCTTTAAGGGAAGAAAATCGTGGTGCAAGACCAAAAGTATTTTTTGCAGGCAAAATGTCCAAATGCAAATTAATTTGGAAGTATATTTTTTACCAATGAAGTACTTTCCAGTACTTTCTTTTAAAATTCGGATAGTTTTTATAAATTGAAATGTCAACACATGTTTTGCTTAACAAATCATTTAAGAACAATCTTCCAATAAAAAGTTTTTCCAAAAAATAAAAACACAATTACATTGTCCTTTTTTATGTGGAAGTATATTTATTACCATACGTGTATATATATATGCATTTAAAATGTCAACCATCGAAAAAATATTTGGTACCATATGTGAAAACCCCCCCAAAACAAAATCCCGCGCACGGCCCTGAAATATATCGTACAAATATGTATACATAGGCCCCGGTCCGATCTCACACACTATTTGACGGGGGAACTCACTTTGTTAAAATAATACCGCACACCAAAATACACCATATATATGTATGTACCTGGGTATTCGAAAATAGTTAGTTACTTCATATGATATGAACCACGAATACTATACTATATACTATACCTATAGCTTCTGAAATGACCACTTATCCCATCACGACTTCTTGTGGTGAAATTACTAATATTGATTGGAGTCAACATAGGCGGCCGGAAGTTGGGCACCAAGAAAATGCATCCCAAATTGAGAATGAAAGTGCGCCCCAAATTTTGGGCCTATTTTCGTTATTAAAACTGATTTAGGAAATTACAAGCCAATCAAGAAAACAGAATGAAATGAAAATAAACCCCAAAAAAACTAAGAAATTTTATCTTCGTATATCTGGGGAGTATGTTATAATACACCTATACGAACCTATTTTTTTAATAATAAATCTTTTCCTGCGCGGTCGGCCTACGGCCTGCTGTCTTTAGCATCTGTTTAAGACTTTCTCCCATGGACAGGATCTAATGTTGGCAACGTGGAGCAAATCATTAATGCGTAGCCTCTCCTGTTTCTAAATTTTTAGATGAGAAATAAGCCCCAAAAAAGCAGACTAGAAATGAAACAAAACCCCAAAAAGCAGACAAAATGGAATTAAGCCCCCAAACAATTTTTGTTGTTTGACATGTCATTTTTTGGGGCCCATACTCATAAAAATATTGTGGTGTATTTTCCTGGGCCCAATTTCATTCCGCCGTCAACTTACAATCCAAATATCATTCTTGGTTGCCGGAAGTTGGACCCCAAGAAAATGCACCCCAAATTGAAAATGAAAGTGTGCCCCAAATTTTGGGCCTATTTTCGTTACAAAAATTGATTTAGGAAATAACACCCCAATCAAGAAAACAGCATGAAATGAAAATAAACCGCAAAAAACTAAGAAATTTTCTAGGCGGCCGGAAGTGCAAGAAAATGCACCCCAAATTGAAAATGAAAGTGCGCCCCAAATTTGGGGCCTATTTTCGTTACAAAAACTGATTTAGGAAATTACACCCCAATCAAGAAAACAGCATGAAATGAAAATAAAACCCAAAAAAACTAAGAAATATTCTCTTCGTAAATCTGGGGAGTAAGCAATAATACACGCATACAGACCTATTTTCTAATTATAAATCTTTTCCTGTGCGATCGGCCTACGGCCTGCGGCCTTCGGCCTCTGTTTAAGACTTTCTCCTATGGACAGGATCCAAAGTAGGCAACGTGGAGCAAATATTTTACAAGAAATGAAAGTAAACCCCAAAAAGCAGACAAAAAATGATATTAAGCCCCAAATAAAATTGTTGTTGTTTGATATGTTATTTTTTGGGGCCCATATTCATAAAAATATTGAGGTGTATTTTCCTGGGGCCCAATTTCATTCCGCCAATTTTCTATTCGTAAATCTGAGGAGTACGCAATAATACACGTATACGAAGGCGGAATGAAATTGGGCCCCAGGAAAATACACCCCAATATTTTTATGAATATGGACCCAAAAAATAATATAGCAAACAAGAACAATTTTATTTGGGGCTTAATTTCATTATTTTCTGCTTTTTGGGGTTTAATTTCATTTCTTGTCTGCTTTTTGGGGCTTATTTTCATCTATAAATTTATGTAGAAAAAGGAGATGCTACGAATAAAAGCTTTGCTCCACGTTGCCAACTTTGGATTCTGTCCATAGGAGAAAGTCTTACAGCCTGTTCAGCTAAATGTAACTAAACGCAGACGTGCGATAGCTACCCAAGCAATAATTTCTTCTTCTTATTCTCACCCAAGCGATCATGTTTTTAATTTGGTTCATTGTCACTTATCGTTCGGGTAAGAAAGCTCGTTTCTTCATCGTCTTCCTGTCAAATACCAGTATTACCTACATGTTGTTATTGACATTTCTTAAAGCTTTTTCCACACGACAATATCAGAACGGGGCAACCCTTACCAATAGCTGTAAAAGTAGCACCAGCTGATTCTAGACAATGAGAAATAATCAAGCAACCGAAAATATAAATACAATTGTTTGCTTGATTGATCATATATGTATATATAGGGGCTATATCTAAATCGGAAACCCTCTGTACCCATTTCAGTAAGTCATAAAGTTAAAAAGAAAGTTCTTGCTAAATTTGATAGTGATCTCAGCATAATTGTGACCTGTATTTGGTAACAAGAATACATTTACAAACAGACGGACGGACAAAACCAAACCAATTCAGAAAGAGATTATAGGTCGATAGGTATAATAAAAGATTGTTTGGGTCACCTAATTTAAGGTATTATGAAACAATTTAAAAAGCAACAGTGTAGTTGTTGGATTTCAATAAATTTTATACACACTAATAAACAGAGGTTTTTTGAAATTATGGTGGATACTTCAGAAAAAGATACATGTTAATGTTGTTTGGTTCATTTATCCATTTTTTATTCATTTTCCCAACATTTTTCACTTTATCTTTCAAAAGGACGGCAAACATAACCGGCACGATTGAATTTTTCTGATCGTCTGATTTGACATCTCATTTCGTTCGTTGTTGTCTTATAAGAACCAAAATGTTGGCGATAATTGAAAGCTTCTTTGTTTATATCCAAAACAAAGTGTGCAAAAACCAACAATTTCATTCGCTTGCCATTTGACGTGCGAAGTGACAAAAAATAAGTTACAAAAACAGGCCCTTAAACAGAGGCCGCAGGCCGACCGCACAGGGAAAGATTTATAATTAGGATATAGTTTCGTATACTTGCTTACTCCCCAGATTTACGAAGATAAAATTTCTTAGTATTTTTGGGGTTTATTTTCATTTCATGCTGTTTTCTTAATTGGGATGTAAGTTCCTAAATTAGTTTTTGTAACGAAAATAGGCCCCAAATTTGGGGCGAACTTTAATTTTCAATCTGGGGTGCATTTTCTTGGGGTCCAACTTACGAAATATTCATAAAAATATTGGGGTGTATTTTTCTGGAGCCCAATTTCATTCCCCCATCATTCTTCTACGGTCAAAAGTTCCCGAGATATTGAATTTTAAATATTGCTACGCCCACTTTTGCCACACCCACCAATTAGTTCCCGCTTTTTTGTCAAGTTTTCAATAATAATTCCGCTACAGTATGTACAGAATTTTGTGCATCTACGGTCAACAATTTAAATAATGCCTCGCGTACTTTTGACCTCTCCCACTTTTTTATTTATTATGAACCATACATAGTATGTTCAAAAAAATTTGCGAATTTTGTATTTTTTCAAAAAGTATTTATTTATTCATGAATATCTATTTTGTCCCCTTCAAAGTAATTCCCCTAGGATATAATACACTTCTGCCAACGAAGCACTTCAGATAATCATTTTTTGTGATCTTGTTCAGCTCCTCCTTCGATGCCGTCTTTATCTCCTCAATCGTGGCGTAGCGTCGTCCTTTCATGGGACTTTTCAGTTTTAGGAACAAAAAAAAGTCACAGGGGGCTAGGTCGGGGGAATACGGTGGCTGCGGCACCATTATTTTTTTTTTTTGGCCGAATATTCGAGCACAAGCAACGATGTGTGTGCAGGGTGCAAAAGCCAGTTTTTGTTCTTCCACAAATCCGGGCGTTTTTGGCGGATTGCTTCGCGCAATTTGCGCATAACTTGCAAGTAATATTCTTTATTGACTGTACTACCCTGTGGCAAGAACTCATATTGCACCGCGCCCCTGCAATCAAAGAAAACTGTGAGCTCGGGCGTCCGGCACGCTGTTCGTCCTTCACATCTTCTCGGCCCTCTAAGAACATTTTGTACCACCGATAAACGTTGCTGTGGTCCAAGGTAGCTTCACCATATGCCACAGTCAACATTCGGAATGTTTTTCACACAAAATTTGATGCAGATTCTTTGATCCATTTTCTGAAATAGATAAAAATCGAAGACAAGTTAAAACACATCCAAGCACAACAGCTGTCAAAAATTAACTAAACATTCAAAATGGCCGACCTTGTCAGCATAAGTACCAACATAACGCTAAATATCAAAAATCAAATACAAGTAGCCCGCGGAAATTAAAAATTCCCGAAATTTTTTGAACATACCTCGTATATGGCTAATATAACATTGACAATAATATACAATGAAAAAGGCGAATATAACTTTTCTGAAAAAAATATTTATTTATCCATCAATTTCTATTATTTTGTACCCTTCAAAATATTCCTCCTCAAATATATAATACACTTGTGCCAGTGTTTTTTCCAATCCTCGAAGCAGTTCTGATATGCAATTTTTGGTATGGCCTTGAGCTGTCTCAGCGATTTGGTTTTTATCTCCTCAATCGTCGCCAAACGCCGTCCTTTCATGGGTCCCTTCAATTTTGGGAACAGGAAAAAGTCACACGGGGGCCAAAACTGGTGAATGGGATAGATGAGGCATGATTACGGTATTCTTTCGGCCAAACTTAAAATGTCCTAAAACGGATTTCCGCCGAACATACTTGGGGCCTTACATCACTCCTTCGATGTGTTACATTTTTGGCTCGTAGCAAATGATATATACCGTCCTCTCCCTTATGCCACTCTCAACATTTCAAGTGCTTTTGAGCACTTAATTCCATTTTTATACCCTCACTTTAGTGTGACGAGGGTATATATCATTTGCTACGGAAAAAAGTGTAACACGTCGAAGGAGTGACATAAGACCCCAAGTATGTTCGGAGGAAATCCGTTTTGGGTCATTTTAAGTCGAATGAGCAATGTCCGTCCGTCTGTCTGTCTGTCTGTGTGTCTGCTGGCTGGTGCGCACGATAACTCTCGAAAGGAGTAACCGATTGACCTCAAATTTGGTATGTGGTAATATTTTTTTCTATCTCCGGCTAAGTTCGAAGATGGGCCATATTGGTCCACTCCTTCTAGTACCTCCCCCACAAAGGGTTAAAATGTTATGAAATATTGATTCTTTAATAACTGCTATACTACTTATTCGAATCTTTTGAAATTTCACACATACACTAAAAAAAAAGCGTACTGAAAATCAATGAATTTGTCGTAAAGTTTAAGATTTCGGCAATGATTTCGAGCCAAAGACAATCGCTATAAAAATAAGAAGGTTTTATAGTTAATTTAAAGACGTGAATAGTACTTGTTTTGAGGATGCATTTCATAGAATTAAGAATTTTGGGTGATAAAACTAATTAAGTTTGGTCTTAAAATAAGCACATTTTTGCGTAAATTTAAGTATGGCGCGTGCTTATTTTTAGTAAAATATCATATAATTTAAAACATTATCGTAATAAAATTTAAAATGTTTGTCCTTGATATAAGAATATACTGGTAATTAATTTAAGCATACATGAATTTAAATACAGTTTTTTTAAATATGTATGGAAAATTCGTTACATTATATTGATTATAATGTTACTCTTTTAAATTAATCATTTTCTTTGAAATCATTAACTATTCATAGAAAATTCAATAACACAACACTTTATCTTTCTAAATAAATAGTTTATTGTTATATTTTATATTGGCAAATACAAAAAATAATATAATACATATTACGGATAACCTTGAACATTTTATAATTTAAAACAATATGTAATTGTATAAAGACAAATCGGCCAACACACTATGAAGTTTGACTTTTATCCGAATATTGTATTGTTTGTATCGATTCCATAGCGGGATTCGTTTCTCTATTTGTTTTCCATGAACAATTTTTATCGGAACCGACCTTAATGATTTTTAACCTAGAATTTGGCTGGAATTTAAATAGAAATTATATAAAACAAATATTATATTATTATATAGTTTGGATGCTCACTCATTTCCTGCAATTTGTAAATTTTTAATTCCCCACTGCATTTTTCATATATCCAAATAAAGTTCAATTGCGCGAACTAAAATAAAAATAATTTTAATAGAAATCAAACAGAATGATTTATATACGATAAAGTATTAAAATAAATTTTATCATATAACTGTCACAAAATGTTGAAAGATAAGAGATATATTAAAATCTTTGGAATATACTTACTTACACTGAAATATTTTGTCATTCTTCTACGACACAATTCTCATAATAGATCCATACAAAATTTGCTGTACTAAAAGTTAAAAAAAAATATTTATGTAAGATATTAATAATAATAGAAACTGATTGTTTTGAAAGTGGCGAAAGTGACATTTTTCATATAAATTGAGTTATCAAAAATAATTTTCTCAAAAAAATCAATCGTGACTTAGATTTTAAAATCTTAAGTTTTGTTAGCAAACAAAACTACAAAAACTTACTAACAATTACTTCTGTAAAACAAAAGCTAATGCTGCTTATGACATTCTTAACCCTGGTGTTAGATTAGCAAATCTGTACGAATCCTAGATTAAGAGTCCATTTGGTCAACACTACATTTTTCATATAAAATGAATATGGAAGACAATATTTTATATTTGATTTTAGTAAAACAAAAATATCCCTTGGACCAAATTATAAGGCAATATATACATACATATATTACCGTTTATAAGGAAACGATACAAAAATTGGACCAAATGGGCCTAATCTAACAGCAGGTTTAATTATGAAGTACTTATGAAGCAATTATGAAAACGAAATCAAGGAAAAATTTAAACTAAAATTCAAAAAAGGAAAAAATCTTTTTAAATAAATTATATTTGGAAAACTTTTTAACAATAACTTTGTTTGTGTGAAAACACGTATTTTATATGTGAACGTCAGTTCGCAAATATATTTTGTTCTAATACATTAATATATGCGTTCCAAATTAAATTTCTTGATTTTCAAATAAAATATATTTGTTCAGAAATACATAATACTCACAAATATTGTTTCCAAATCTATTTCCTTTCAATTCAAACATTCCCATGTAGGTGTATGCTCACTTATTTTTTGCAAGTTATAAATGACATTCAGCACTGCATTTTTCATATATCCATCACATTTATCTTCAAATATTGCGTGATTTAAATTAAAATAATTAAAGTTTTTCTGAAAATAAATCAAATAAAATTATCTATAAACAAAAAAAATGCAAATAAATTTTATCATATCACAATTGGAAAACGCTGAAAACTAAGAGAAATATTTCAACCGTTCATATATAATACTTACGTTGAAATATTTTGTAAAATTTGCCACTCTTCTCACAAAAGACCCATTCTAAAATTGTTTTACTAAAAAAAAAAATAAAAAAGATAGTTATATGTATAACATATTATTAATAATAAATTTCTATATTGCCACAAATAATTTTACATTTCTGCATTATGCACTGGTATTTTTAATAAATAAATACTTTCAATTAAAATGTGTTTTGTTAATTTTGTAATTGCCAATAAGATGTTTATTTCATGATAATAATATTATTTTTCACGTACCTAAACATTTTCCCATTGTCTCTTTCAGTATTACAAAATCTATTACTCACATTTTTGTCATCCATTTGGAACAAATCTCTTCACAAGACTTACAAACAAGATCTCCTTCAAAAACGCATGTACATCGCCATAAGTAACATACAGCAAAAATAACTATGACACACGCACTCCATTATCACAGAGATCGATGGTGACGCCGACGGCATAACCACATGCATACACACAAGTACGCGACGGTTTCATTTATAGTTGTTGCTATGCTTTAGCAAAAATAACTGTTAACAGCCAATATTAAAATTATTTTCGGTGCAATATGCACGTATGTATGCACGTATACTTACATATTCACAGCAATCAATATTTTTCACAATCCGCGTCCCGAAAACAGACAACCGTTTCCTTCTATCGCTTGTAAATAACTGACGATTTAAAAGAAAACGAACAGAACTGTTCTCTATTTTTCTCTTCTAGCATTCCATAACAATTATTGATTCACACATTACCAAACAAAACTGATTCTCCGAGCGAGAGAGGGAGGGAGAGATTGTATAATTCTCTCGTATGTTTTCTTAAAAATAATGACAATAGTTATAAAATTTATTACCAAGACAGCCTTTCCTTTAAGGGGAGCATAGCCTTAAATCTATTACTCAAATATCTCATACTGTTAATTAAGTCCGATTCGGCATTAAAACTATGACATGTCTACGTCGTAGTGTTAATGTAGAAAATCCTTAAAAGTATTGAAATATTACTTAAAATAATGCGGATTGTCACAAAAATAATGATTTTTTTCTTTAATTTAAATGCGTACATTTAAAGAAGCGCGTACACAAAACTAATGATTAGATAGACATTAATTCAAATTCAAAAAACTTTATATTAAGGAAAATTTCGTAAAAAACGTGTAAATTTTCATTATTTTAATGAAAATTGTCATTGAATTGATGCCGAGGTAGCATACTTAATATAAGAATGTGTCATCATTAGTTTTATTACTATTTTTTTTTTCAGTGTAGTATTAGCTTATTAGTCGCTATCAACTCGAGAAAAATGGGCGAAGTCGCCACGTCCCTTTTGGTACCTCCCACACAAATGCACCATTTTGCACCAAAAGTTAACAGCTTATAACATTAATAACAGTGTATAAAAATACTTGAAATTTTGTACAGTATTATGCTTTTATATTGCCTACAGTCCAGGGAAAAATGGGTGTTGTTGCCACGCCCCTTTTGGTACCTCCCACACAAAGGTACCTTTTTGCACCAAAAGTTAACAACTTATAACATTAAAACCAGTGTATACAAATACTTGAAATTTTTTACAGTGTAATGTTTTTATAGTGTCTATAGCCCTGTGAAAAATGGGAGTTATTGCCACGCCCCTTTTTGTACCTCCCACACAAAAATTCCCAAATCATACCACAATTTAATGTCTCATAACGTTTATACCAGTGCACATAAATGCTTATAAGTCGGCACAGTGCAATGAATTTAAAGTATCTAATGTTCAACGAAAAAAAGGTGTATTTGATAAATCCCTTCTGGTACCTCCCACACAAATTGACAGAATAATTCGTGTAATATTCAATATTACATTACTCACAAAGTGAGGGTATACCTTAGTCGGTTTACCCGACTGAAACTTTCTTACTTGTTTACACACAATTTGATGCAAATTCTTTGATCCATTTTTTCCGTAGCAGAAAATTACCGAAGAAACAAAACACGTATAACTGTTATGTCTCTCACAAACAAACTAAACACAAACAAATTCAACTAGTCATATCGCTCACTCACTTCAACAGTGACATAACTCAAAATTGAAAATTGTCAAGACAAATAACTTCAAATCAGTTCAAACAGATAATTAACATGAAATAAGATGCTTAAAAACTTCGGAATGAACGGTAATATGGTTGTTTACCAAAAAATAAAATTCGCTGTGATTAATTTTTGGACATTTGCAAAATTCGCATTTCCGTTAGGTAAACTCAAAAATTTTATATAATGAGTTATGTCACTCTTGAAGTGAAGTGAGCGATACATTCGAGACAAGTGTGCTAACATAAAAAACGCTATTCGAATACACGTAGCCCGAGAAATTTCAAAATGCACCTTTTCTGTTGAACAGACCTCGTATATATTGAAACTGGAATTGACAAGGATGAAGGGAGTATTGTAGAGACCAAAATATGTTATCAGGAACATTTTTGCGACAGGAAGTATAGATTAGGGATTAGAGTAGTGGTGTCGAACAGCCACAAGAAGGCCGGAAGTAATTAAAAGTTTATTAATAAACTGTTTCTCAATCTCGAACGCACACATTCGTTCGCCTTCAATAATAACACTGTGCTTGAAATGGACACTTTAAAAATGTAACATAAATGAGACCCAATGGATATACATATTTCGACATTGCTGAATCCAGTAGTGCTAGCCGTATTTCTATGTTAGCTCTTGTTTTAGCGATATTGGACCTCAAAGTTTGCAAGAACATCATAGGGGTTAGTTATCTCGGAGGTGATTTTGAAGTCGAAGGCTTCGGAATACACGCTTCATTCCAAAGAACGAAATAAATTTATGAAAAATGAACAGATTGTATAATTTAGCAGGTTTTGTTGGTTACCTTTGAAATTTCCATTGGCACTAACCAAAAAATAATTACAAAAATTTAAGTCAAAAAATTGTATTACAAATATTTTCTGCTAAGAGCAGAAAAGTACACAAATTATGTAATAAATCGAAATCTGCTTAATTATCATAAAAAAGCGAGGAATATTTTTCTCAACGATGTCTACTAAAAATGTCGACGATATATATGATTTTTAACATATGATTAGATTTTATTGTAATTTTTCAGGGATAAGGGGGTGAGAAGCGAGGACGACTGTTTTGAGAGAATTAATTCTCCAAATGTTCTCTTTATTTCGATCTTTTTACTGAAGCGTATATTTCGAAGTCTTCCACTTAAAAATCACCAAAGATATATGTAACCTCTCTGACTTCCCAACAAACTTGGTGGTCGAATATCGTGAAAACAAGAGCTAAGATAGAAAAACGGCTAATGCCACTGTATTCAGCATGGCCGAAATAGGTCTATCCATAGGGTCTCTTTTCTGTTACAATTCTGGTCTAGCACAGTGTAATCCAATGTTAATATTGCCCATATACAACGTGCAAGTGCAACCCTACAGTATGGCTTCGAGACTATAGTCTTGAAGGTATACAAGCAGGATATAGTTCCTACTGCGGAAGGTGTGTCGTCCACCGTGGTTGATACACAGCTTTCTGGAAGTGCGGAGGTATCCACGCCCATTATTTCTGGTGATTCCAACTCTAACAGAAGATCTGTAACGTCCTACTCTGAGGACGAAAGCTCTACTTCTGACACAGAGGGGCTGAGGGGAGTCTCCGGACTCTTTGACGCATCTGGCGGGGACACGCTTCTCGATGATACGGACGAAGAGTTCGATAACACCCTTGTCGGGGTGGATGTTAATCTGTCAATTGCCAATGATGGTAAGAATTTTACAGATTAACCTCCATCACGCTAAAGCAGCCTCAGCGGCTCTATTGCTGCGCCTGTCCACAGGTGCAGTAGACATCGTTCGACAGGAGCCCTACGCAGTGGGAGGAAGGGTGTGCGGTATCAGGACACCCAACTTTAAACTGCTTGTGAACAATTGTGAAGGCACTCCAAGAACCTGCATTTTGGCCAGGAAAGATCTAAGTATCTTTCTCCTGGCTAATTTAAGTGGTAAAGACCAAACATCTGATAGTCTGGAGATCGGTAATCGCATATATTGGGTGGTCTCCGCTTCGCTTCTTGACTTTATTCTAACTACCAACCTAAGTAGAAGAAAACCGGGGAAACCGGTAGAACCGGTTTTTGTCTGCATAACAAAACAGTATGAAAATTGTCGTTTGAAAAGCATTTTCCTTTTTAATAACAAAAAAGGCGATTTTTTAATATTAAATTTTTAAAAGCGATGTCTTCTGATCAGGAATCTTGCACCAAATTTAGTCCTGTTGGATAGTAGTTATGAGTTGGATAGTGATGAATATTGTCATTTGAGTCAAACGGTCTTTTTTTTTTCTTATAACTAAAAACTAACTATTGTATTTAGAAACATTTTCCAAAAGTGTTATCGATAGCCTTTTCTTCAACCTTTTAAAAAAAATTAGCAAATTTTTTTGAAATTTTGGTAAAAACCTATGTTTTAATTTTTAATTTTTTTTTGCTCAAAAGAAAGCTTAGATAATTTCCTTTAAAAGCTTTGTGACCTATTAATGGGATGGGACCTGTTGATCTATCAAAATAAATATAAACCTCTGAAAAAAAATTAACGTTCAACAAAACATTTTAGCATTTCAGATGGGAAAAACAACCGTTTGACAAAAATGTCAATATTTGACACCCTCCAACTCGGAAAGTCCTTAACCGATTTCGTTGGAATTGTGTCTCATAACTACTATCTGATAGGGCTACTTGGTGCAATTTTCATCCCGACAGAAGACATCCCTTTTAAATATTAACTCACTTGACATGAAATTCCCCTTATGTAGTTCAGTCAAGAAAATATTAATATTTCGGGATATTAAATAGAATATTTAATAGAGGTATTAAATCTATACATATATATTTTATATACACACTTTAGTGCAGGTGGGTATATACGAGTATACATATAAATATATAAGAGTATACACTAGTCGGTTTACCCAAATGAAATTTTCTTACTTGTTTTTGTTTCGGTTTGGAAGTGGGAGAATGCGTTTACTTTTCACATAACTTCTGCGCGTATGAATCATTTATTTTCTTTAAATTTTTGTAATTTGTATAGAATTTGGTTAATGGCTTCGGATTCTAGCAAAGTTGCCGAGTATTTTTAGGCCATATAAGGAGATCTTTCATATTATTATCTTAATTTGTGATATTTTGTATATAAAGATGTAAATAATTTTTAATATTTTAGTGATAATAAAAAAACCGGAAAACCGGTGGAAACAAGCGAAAAAACCGGTTGCACCGGTTGTTCGAAATTCATGATTTTGAGAAAAACCGGGGACGGTGGAAGCAAAAAACCGGTGGGCCGGTTTATTTTAGACCGGTTTTGATCACTCTAGTAATAAACCGATCTTTACAATTAAAGACAGACAAGAAGTACGTAACGTTTGCTACTGACCGGCTGTCAGACAAAATTATTGGGTGGAATGCACTGGATGATAATTCTCAGATCACCATTATATTGAGTTCAAACTCGCTGAAAAAGCTCCTGAACCTGCCGTCCACAGAAATGTGAGAAAGGCAAAGTGGCACTTGTATGAAAAGAATTTCAAGAAAGTCCTCAACTCCAAACTACTGTACGAACCGAATGACAAAGGCGGTCTCGATAATCTGGTCGAGCATATCACCACATCATTCAATAGTTCCCTTGAAGAAGCCTGTTCAAAAACAAGGTACAAGGGTAAAACTAAACCCCAATGGTGGACTTCTGAGCTAACGGCTATGAAAAAGACCTGCAACAAGCTATTCAACAAGGCTAAATCTACAGGGGTCGCTAATGTTTGGGATGCCTATAAAGAGCAACTCAAGATCTATAAGAAGGAGCTTAGAAAGGCGCAAAGACGCTCTTGGTATACCTTCTGTGGCGAAGTGGAAAAGGTCTCCGACGCCGCAAGGCTGAGGAAAATACTATCAGCTTCACCCTGTACTGTGGGTTACTTGCAGGATGAGGCAAATAATTGGACCAAGAACAGCGAGCAGTCGCTCAATGTACTGCTCGACACACATTTCCGGGGAACTCTCTAGAACCAGAGGATCAGCAGGACCAACAAGAGTGCGAGTGGACTGCGAGCGTCGCTAGCATGTTGACTGAGAGATCCAGAATAAGCTCGGCTATTAATAGCTTTGAGCCCTTCAAGTCACCTGGACCAGACGGCATCACTCCAGCAGAAAATGTTGAAGTACATTATCCCCTGGCTGGAGAAAATTTATGTAGGCTATATCAGGCTTTCATACATCCCGAATCGATGGAGGGATACTAAAGTGGTATTCATACCTAAAGCGGGAAGATATATATACACTAGGCCAAAAGACTTCAGACCAATTAGCCTATCCTCCTTCCTATTGAAAGGTCGGGAAAGACTTTTAGATTATTTCATTAGGGAAAACCTGGATACAAAACTCCTGTCGGTGAACCAACATGCTTACAATAAGGGGAAGTGTACAGAATCAGCCCTGCACAGTCGTATCGTCCCTGCATATCAAGGAATTCACCATGGTGGCATTTCTTGACATAGAAGGGGCTTTTAACAACATTCACTCAGATGCAGTAATTGCGGCACTGTCACATCTAAAAGTTAACTCTAGTTTGATTAGACTAATTCAAAGTCTGCTCAACAGAAGACGCATAACAGCATGTCTTGGGTCCACAACTCTAACAAGGTTTGTAAACAGATGGACCCCACAAGGAGGAGTACTGTCTCCACTAATTTGGAACCTAGCGGTGAATGAAATCCTACTAGATCTAGAACGGTGTGGCTGCAAGGTCGTGGGATATGCGGACGACGTTGCAATCTCAGTGAGTGGCAAATTCGAAAACGTCCACCGAGACATTCTACAGGTGGCTCTGAACAAATTGGCTAGATGGGCCAGAAGCAGCGGTTTGGGCGTAAACCCAAAAAAGACAGAATTGGTTCTCTTTACTAGGATGAATAAAGTCCCACATGTGGACCCTCCACCTCGAATAAACGGAGCAGATCTAGACTTTTCTGAAAGTGCAAAATTTTTAGGAATAATTCTAGATAGAAAACTGTTATTTAGACTTAACGCATTGGAACGTGTAAGGAAGGCCAACGTCGCCTTATATTCCTGCAAAAAGGCTGTAGGGTCGCGGTGGGGCCTCTCTCCTAAAATCGTCCACTGGATATATATAGCAGTAGTTCGTCCTATACTGCTATACGGCATTGAGGTATGGTGGACGGCAACTGACAAACTAACCATCACAAACCTACTATTAAAGGTTCAGAGAACAGCCTGTCTGAGCGTAAGCGGAGCCTTAAGGACTACGGCGATCGAGTCTCTACAAGTCCTACTCCATATACTGCCGATTAACATTGTGGCGAGAGAAGTTGCAACCAAAGCGGCAATAAGATTAAACTGCCTATCAATGTGCAGGTACAAAAACTACGGTCAGATGAGGATATCAAAGTGTAGTGCTATGGTAACCGACCGAGTGGACTATATACCAACGGTGTACAGCTTCGAGAGAAATTACATCACTATGATTCCCGCCAGAGATGAATGGGTTGGAAGAATACCAGGTAATAGAAACCATCTCCACTTTTACACGGATGGTTCGTGTGGGTGCCTGGGCGTCGGCTTTTCTAGGCAGCCTAACAGATCTTACCAGATCAGTACCGATATTCGTACTATCGACAAATTTGTATATCAAACAGGTTGGTTTCGATGAGGGGCATTTCAGCCCATGGTAACACTAGGGACCTACACTGGTCTATGTGAGCTTGTATAAAAAAAATACGGCTGCCACCATAACCTAAACATAATATTGCCAAATTTGATCTGACAAATGTACGAAATGTGTAAAAATCCCTAACGAAAAATATGAAAAGCGTACACTTAGCGCTTTTTTCGTTCGACACCAAGTGAAAATCTTTCGCGTATTGAGCGAAAAGCACTAAATCTGGTGCGAAAAACACTATTTTGGCGTGCCTGCGAACGCGGTCCATTTGGCTGAACCTGTTGTTGTTGAAGGAAGCCAATACCTTATGCTGCCAAGAGACTGATTTACGTAGATACTCTCAAGTGAACACGGTACAATTGCTTAACATACTTATCATAGTCATTCTGAAATGTTCGTGAATTTCTTCCTCGTCACTTTCGAAGGCATTACTTTTACGTTTAACGTTTTACTGACTTTAGAACACGCACATACGACAGGGTGTTCACATACATACGTACTGTTCTAGATATTGTACTTGTTACAACTTAAAACATTAGTACACCTTGTGAATTCGCTAACAGTCAACTTTATTGCTATCTGCACTAAGGGTTGTTGAAGGGTAGACTTTAGCATTTTTATGAGGCATTGCATTGTGTTCAAAATAACGTAATTTCATCAGAGTTGGCAACGTGGATACCAACGTTGCTGCTTCCTCCCTTAAAGCTTTCGTTGTTTTATTCTGTCCATAAAGCTTCCACCGAATATGTTGTTAATAGATTTGCCAATCGTGAAATTATTTATTTTTTGGTAAATGAGCACGAACTTTTATTTTGGCATGACATGCGCAATAAGCCGAACGCCGAGTTATCATAATATTATTTGTTTTATTTGTTTTCGCAGAGTTCTTCGCCATCATCATCAGTCATCCTCGTAACCAAGTGAAAACTAAAAAAAAAATAATAAATAAAATGTTTCTTGCAGATAAAGTTAATTCACCACTATCGAAGTAAACAAACAGACTGCCAACGCCAATTTTACGGTTTCCTAGGCACAGAAAATGTTGAACATTTTATAACAAACTAGACGGTTTGGTTCATTCATCCAGGTGACATCAAACGTCCAATACACCCTTCCCGCAGTGTTACGACAATAGTGAAATTGTGTAGTGAAAATTGTGCGTTTGTGTGTGCAAGAGAGAGAGAGAGAGAGAGTGAAGGTTTCCATAGGGAGCGAGCGACCCTGCCGTAAAGCGTACCGAGAATAAGAACAAACACCCGTAAAATGAAAACAACGTGCATCCGAACCTGTCAAATTACCCAATAAAAGTGAGTGAGTAAATTCTTTGTACATAGAGAACATCCATCTGACCATCTGGCCAAGAAGAACTATTCCCGACGCTATGAAGATGAAATTTATATAGAAAAGAGACAACTTTGTTGGTTCAATATGGATAGAATAATTTAGGGGAATTTATTTTTAAATAGTATTCGTTTTATTGCAATTGTTCCCTACGTAAATTTCTAGATCTGTACGGGGTTGGTTGGTTTTGGTTTGCTTATTGGATTTTGTCCGCTTCGTTTGAATTCCACATTGAACACAATAAATTGCAAAAACACTAGGAATCGAAACCTCAACTGTTGGTAGGGGACCAAAGCCCCATCGCAAAAATACCAGTTGAACTTTTCTATAAACAAATCGTTTACAGACTCGTTTAAGTTCAACACATTCGCACTGTTAAAGCTAAGTATACACGATTGCCAGATCAGACAACGTTATTAACCCTGTTAAAGTGCTTATAATTTCATATATTTACAATATACTTTGTAAATATTTATATGCAGTATTGTCAATAAAAATATTTTATAGACAGAGTTGCAATAAAATGTTTTTCTGACAATGGCGCCGTTGTCACATGCATAAACTTCGCATATCTAACAATCTGCAAATTATGTAACAATGACTTTTCTGCCAACATTGCAAGGCAAAAGTGGTATGTTCACACGGTTGTAGGTTCACAGGGATGCATTTTTCCGCCATTTTTCTAACAATATTGTCCGATTTGGCAATCGTCTGTACTTAGCTTAAGGCTGGTACAAACGGTGGTCAGATCTTAAAACATTGTTGGCAAAATGTAAAAAAATGCAACCGTTTGAACGTAATTTTTTGTCTTGCAACGTTGGCAAAAAGTCATTGTCGGTACATTGAAAGATTTCAGAGAAACATTTGATTGTTAACACTGTCTATAAAATTTTTTTATTGGCAACCCTGCCAATTCTTTGGAATTCCCCGGACAACCCCAAAATCCGGATTTACGGGTAAAACCCCGATTTTTTGTCTTTTTTCACTTCATCGCATATAACTTTGTTAATTATTAACCGATTTTCAATCTCTAAACCAGGGATGGTCCACGACATGATTTTGTAGGTTTACGACTGTCAGAAAGGTGTAAACGTCACATACGTCATAAACCCGTCTGAAATGTTTGAAATGTTGTAAACTGTAACATCAATTCTAAGGACGCTGCAGACTTCAGCCCTTCACGTAAAAATCTGGTAGACACCATATACATAAAAACTAATCGAAATCCGAGATACAAATTCATTTAATTTTTTTTGAGAAAATATATGTTTTTGATCGAATACCAATATTTACGCAATGGTATGATATAGAGTACAACCCTTAATTAATAAGTTCAAATCGGAAAATCAACTACTTTCGGCGATAAATCTACTTTTTCAACAATGGCACGCACATCTTTTCAGATCATAAAAATTCACTTTTCTTCACATCTTTTGTAGACCATTTAATTTATATTCTTGACGAACAATAAATCGTTCAGTTTCAGTTTTTTTTGTAAAATATTATATAAGTTCTGATTCACACGAGACAATTTTTTCAAAGCAAGTATCAAAGTTTGTAGTTTGTCTGCCGCTCTCCAACAAACTTTGACACCCACCCATTCCTGTGCTTGCTTCAAAAAATAGAAGCCCTGACTTATTCTGGAATATGGCAAAAAGTCGACATAACGCATTGGCATCATTTGCTCTAAAATTACTGATGATACCAGCGTCAACTGCATAATTAGAAGGCATTTTCTCCAATGGGTCCCATGTGCATTCTGATTTTCGAAATCTATTAGAATCGGAACGATCTATAAAGTTGCTGGAAGTTTACTTTTCACTTAAAATACGCAAAAAAAGACAACTTTGAAGGCATTGAAGAGATTCGAGTGAAGAATAAACCTAATTTATAAACAAATAATAATTCATTTGATCCAATAAATAAACTTCAAAGTTCAAAATAAATATTTTTTCTTTTCTATTGATTTTCTAATTATTTACTGTTAGTGACAAAGTCAAGTTTCCGACATTAGGTTTACGACGTTGTATACGTATGTCGAATACGTCTCAAATGTATGTCATATACGTCACAGTTTACGACGGACCATCCCTGCTCTAAACGAATTTGGAAAGAAGAGGCCTTTCGATCGATATATATTTTGTTTATTTAAAACAATAGAAATATATGTTTATTTGTCCTACAAACACATTTTTTCGCCATTTTCTAATTTAGGCAATGTTTTTACCAATTATTTTGTGAAATAACCGCTCGATTAATTGATTTGTTTGCAATTGACTGAGTTATTAAAGTTTAATTAAAACTAAATGTGTACATAAATAGTAGGTTTTACCCGTAAATCAGGATTTTGGGGATATCCGGCAAATTTCGTAGAACAAACGTTGTTTTACTCGGCAAGACCTACAAGAAAAATAGTATTGCAGTTTTTGGTTTTTGCACTGTCACGCCGTGTAATCAATTTGTATTATATATAGCCTCAAGCTAAGTATAGGAAAACGGACAACGTTATCAACCCTGTTAAAGTGCTGCAAACGTACGGACAATGACCGATTGTTAGGCAAAAATGAATTGACAGTTCAGACGATTGCAAAAAAAAACATTAAAATTTCATATATTTACAATATATTTTGTAAATATGTATATGCAGGATTGCCAATAAAAATATTTTATAGACAATAAAATGTTTCTCTGACAATGCGTCATTGTCACATGCATAAACTTCGCACTTCTAACAATCTGCAAATAGCGCTATACACATTTTATTTTACATCTGAACGTATTAAATTTGACAGAGAAGAGTTTCTACATTCATGGACGAACCCCTCCAAATTCGGATACGTTTACAACCATTGTGTTGTTTTGCGTTGAAATGTAATTCTCTAAAATAATTCTATGTTACTATTTAATTAAATTTATTTGTTCATAATTTTTTTTTTAAATTCAGTAATTTCACATTTACTACATGGCAACCATAGTTACAGCTCCAGTTGCTTCAAAAAGATTAGAAAACTTTTAGGGTTTACATTGAAAAAAAATTTAAGAGACCATTAAACTGAAAATTTTTAAATTTGTCACCACATTTCGCACTTTGGTTGTAATTTAGCAGCACTTACGCATAGTTTCAAAAAGCCGGGAATCCCGGTAGAAATTCCCGGAAATCGGGTAGTGATAAATGTTTTAAATTTCAGGGAATATTGTCCTGGATCTTCCGGAAGTCCAAACCCTTGTTAGGTCAGGTTTATCATTTGATGATAATTCAGATAACCATTGTTTAGGGTACACTCTAAATATATAATATTCAGTACACACAAATATTATATATTTGGGAAGATGTTGGTCTAAACAAATCATTGTTTTCATCCTAATATGTTTTAATTTGGGAATATTATTTCCGAAACAAAGTTTTATTTGCATTTAAGTATTCAGAAAATATACTGATAACAATACACCGATACCGATGTTAAGTTTTTCAGCAATTCGAAGTTATTTTTTTTAGAAATTTTTAATGTTTCTAAAAATATTTTTAAAATTGAAATCGTATAATACAAGTACATGATGACTTGGAATATTTAGAAATTAAAATGAGTGCTTTAAAACAGAAGATAATGCTGCATATGCCATTTTTAATAAGGAGGTATAATTCGAAATCAAGGCAAAATTAAAAATGAAATTCGAAAAATCTTAAAATTTTTTAAAAGCTTTTTTAAACAATATATTTTGGGCCACTCTGTAATTACCATACACTCAAAGAAAAATGTTAGTGCACAAAACAAATCGATTCTGTAGTATATTGTCCCAAACATATTCTGTTTGAAACATACATATGTTTAGGGTACACTCCAAATATATAATATTTGACACACAAATATTTTATGTTTGAGAGGATATTGTTCCTCCACCATAGGATGGGGGGTATATTCATTTTGTCACTCCCCTTTGTAACACCTTTAAATATTGATCTGAGACCCCATAAAGTATATATATTCTTAATCGACGTAAAATTCTAAGACGATTTAGCCATGTCCGACCGTCCGTCCGTCTGTTGTAATCACACTACTGTCCGTAATAATAGAGCTAGGTTGATCAAGTTTGGTAGAAATATTTCTCCTTTCGAGAGTTATACTGCGCACAAGCCAGAAGAGAGACACACAGACAGACAGACGGGCGGTCATTGGCTCAAATGACTTAGAATGACCCAAAATGGATTTCTGCCAAACATACTTGTGGTCTTAGGTCACTCCTTCCATGTGTTATACTTATGGCTTGCAGCAAATGATATATACCCTCGTCACACTAAAGTGAGGTTATGATCAGGGTTACCATAATCTTTTTTCGGAAAGGAGGACTTTTGTGTCAGAAAAAGGACACATTTTACAAAGAGAGTTTGAAACTTTCGGAGGACATTTAATAAATACAATTTCCTATGATAAGGATTTGTACAACAATTTGTATTTTGTAGCGCTTAGATGCCAAATCGGAGGACTATATCTGAAATAATTTTCTTCAAATTTGGCAAGGTTTGTTCTTGGGTTCTACATTTAAATCTGAGCAGATTTACACTAAATTCGACAATTTGTGCCCTCACGCTGAAAAATAATCGCTTCTGTAGTATATTGTCCCAAACATATTCTGCTGGAAACATACATATGTTTATCGTACACTTCAAATATATAATATTTGACATACACAAATATTATATGTTTGGGAGAATTTTGTTTAGAACAAAAGTATGTTTTTTTCCCAATATGTTTTTATTTGGAACTAATTAATGTGTATTTAAGTATGGCGATATATCAATACCATAATTTAAAGGCAATTTTTCTGTTTTTCAGTTCAATATTTAAGAAATTTTATATGTTTGTAAAATTCCATTAAAATTTAAATCGCATTATCTTGCGTTACTATAAATTGCATGTGGATTGACAAAAACTGATGAATTGGAATATTTATAACTTAAAAATTAGTGCTGTAAAACAAAAGCTGCTTACAACATATTTTGTTATAAAGTATAGCACGAAATCTAAGAAAATTTAAACCAAAATTCGAAAAAGTCAGCAAAGTTTTAAAAATCTTTTTTAAATAAAATATATTTGGAAAAATTCCTGAACAATAACTTTGTTTGGGTGTAAATACTTTTTTTATTTGTGGAAGTCAGTTCGCAAATATATTTTGTTCTAATATATTAATATATTATTTCCAAACAAAATTTCTTGATTTTCAAATAAAATGTATTTGTTCACAAATATATTATATTTAAAAAATTTGGTTCCAAATATTTTTTCTTTCGATTCAAACATATCAAAAATGGCGATTTTCCTCCGTGCTTGGATCAAGAAACTACATCCTGCTTAATTTCAAAGTGATTGGACATGAAAAAGCTTCTGTGGCGCTAAAAGGCCAAATCGGAAAGAAAATTTATATAGCGCCTATATCTGAATCGACTTTGACCAATTTCTTCCCAGTTATGAAATAGCCCTTATTGTCAAATTTCAGCAAGATCGGAATGAAAGTGCGACCTGTACTTAAGGAACAATTTTAAATAGTCAGACAGACAATCGGTGTACTTTAAAGTGGGTCTAGCTCCAGTATTTTTAGGTGTTAATTATAAGCCGAATTTTGCATACCCTACACCATAGATTGCATGTCAACTGTTTATTGATTCTTTGGAATTTGTTGCGTTAAGAAGTAAAATCTTGGGGTACCTTTGTGTGGGGGCTATATCAAAATATGGACCTATAACGACCTATGTTCGTCTGAAGGGTTCTGGATATACATACTCCCAAATTACCAATTTCAGTTCGACCAGTTGAAATTTTCAGTCTCTATGGCGTTAATAAGTCAAATCGGACAGATGCTAAAAATTGATCGATATTGCTCATTTTCAATCCCACGTTACCTGCAGCTATAAGAAGTATCTGTACCAAATTTCAGTCATCGAGCTCAATTGTTGTAGTACTAACCTTGTACTAAAAGTAGTTGCGAGTATAATTCATGTGGAGGAATTTTAATTTGTAATAAAAGGAGGACAAATCCATCATTTTTGAAAAAGGAGGGAGGACGGGAGGACACTGGTTAAAAAGGAGGACATGTCCTCCCAAAGGAGGACGTATGGTAACCCAGGGTTCAGATTTCCGATCCAGCCATTTTTGGGCCAAACCCGTAGACTGCCACCAGATACATATGCACAAAAATACAGCACTCTCGCTTACAAACTGTGCGAGATATCTAATAAAAATTCTATCTATATCAAAATTTGGCGTATATAGGTGGGGCCACTCCCATTGGTCCGACCCCGGCCATTTTTGACCAATTACGTAGACTGCCGCCAGATACATATGTGAAAAATTACAGCGCTCTCGCTAACAAATTGTGGAAGATATCTCAATAATAAAATATGGTTTATATGGGTGGGACCACTCCCATTGGTCCGATCCCGGCCATTTTTGACCAATTCCGTAGACTGCCACCAGATGCATATGCACAAAATTACCGAACTCTCGCATACAAACTGAGCGAGATAACTCAATTGGAAAATTTGGCTTTTATGGGCGGGGCCATTGGTCCGATCCAGCCCATTTTTGGATCAATTATGACGATTTCCAACAGATACATACGGGTCTGTTCTGTAGCAAGGTGATTTGAAATCACGGTGATTTTAAAATCACCGGCGACTTACAATCACTGTTGGAGTTCGAAATCGCCCGGTTTATAATTCATTGCCTCCCAAAAAAGATTGTTCGAAATATGTTTGGGTGATTTCGAACTCCAAATGTGATGTTAAGTCGCCGGTGATTTTAAAATCACCGTGATTTCAAATCGCCGTGATTACAGAACAGACCCGATACACTCAGAAAAAAGGCAATCGTTTATGTGAGTAAAATCTATATCTCAGTTCAGTTCAAGATTTTTACTCATGTTTGGTTAAATTTTCCTCAAAACTGGGAAATTTTACTTTCAATGAGTAAATTGAACTAAATTCAAAGATATAGCAAATTGATTATATACTCGGAAATGGGATATGACTTTACTTACTTAAAATTCCATCGACCAAGTAAAAATTTCCTACTATTTGGTAAATTTGGACTTTTATTGAGCTTCGAAGAAACATTTACTACTCCTCGAAAATAAATCATTTTAAGAAATTTTAACTAGAAATATCCGAATTTCCTTATTTCTAGTTCATGTTTTTTCTGAAATTTATAATACGGTTTTCAAATAATCCTTGAATATTCGTTAAGCAACAAATTCCCGTTCGTTTCAAGAGATTCTTTCCTTAACTGCCCAAATATCATTTCAAACAGCAGCTGCGAAGTTAAGTAATTTAACTTCGAAGCAAATATATAGGATTATATGTGAAATACTTAAGACATAAGATTGAGACATTGAATGAGAATTCTGTTTGTTTCAGGTTTTTTGAATATGTTTCAAATACATTGGAGCAAAATATTTATTGTAAAATTCCCGAGAATATTTTGCTGAATTATATTAGTAGTAATGAAATAAAATTTAGTTTCCTTCTACAAGTTCAAAAATTACTCATTTATAGTTAAACGTTTCTTACATTATAATTTTATTTTCGTATATTCAAGTAAAAAATAACTTGATTTGAGGAATTATTTTACTTCCATTTAGTAAAAATGTAACTTAATCTTAGTAAAAAAATTATTTGATTTTAGTTAAAATTTTCTTAATTTTTAGTAAAAATTTCCTGATTTCAAGTAAAAATGTAAATTTTTACTTAAACTGAGTTAATTTTTCCTTAATATGAGTTCAATTGAACTGGATATAAAGGAATATTTACTAAATTCAAGTTAGTATTAACTAAAACTAAGTTCAAAACATTTGCTAATATTAAGGACAAATGTGAACTTGATTTGGGAAAAAATTGCTTTAGCGCCATATGAAGTTTAATTTTCCTGAAGTTTAGTTCATTTTAACTTATCTTCGGGTTCATTTTTTTCTGAGTGTATGCACAAAATTACAGAAATCTCGCTTACAAACTAAGCGAGATAACTCAATTTCAAAATTTGGCTTATATGGGCGGGGCCACGTCCATTGGTCCCATTCCGTCCATTTTGGATCAATTACGAAGACTGCCAACAAATACTTATGCGCAAAATTATGGTACTGTCGCTAACAAATTGTGTGAGATATATCAATTTCAAAATTTAGCTTTTACATTCTGTGAAAATTTCAAGAAGATCGGTCCAGCCGTTTAGTCGGTTATACGGAACCAACAAACATACACACATTCTCTTTTATATACTCGTATATAGATTTAAAAATTTAGTTTCCAAAAATATTTTCTTTGGGTTCCAACTTTTGATATGTTTTGTATGAGAATTTTCTCCTGTGTAACAACAGCAAAAAGCTTATTGTTACAGCACATTTTGCTGCAAACATATATTTGTCATTTTAGCTAACTTCTTCGCTGCTATTTTAGCAAATAAACCCTGTTATTTCAGCAGAAATCTTTGTTACTATTTAATTATGTTTTTTTTTTATTTTTAGATTTGGTTACAAGCCAAAATTTGTGTAGAGACAGAATAATAATGTTTAAAACTCCTACCAACCAAGGGCATAACAAATGTTGAAAAAAAGAAACAAACACATTTTTACACGACTCGACTAAACTCAGACTCCGGAAAATATTATTCACTTTAAAACTCTTTTGGTAAATTTTGCGATTTAACCTTACAATTTCAATAGAGGTATTATAATAAATCTACATTAGGTGACAACGAAAATCCTTTTACCCATTGAAATTAAATGTCGAACAAGTCTTTCGTCAACCACGTAGGTTAGGTTAGGTTGATTAGAGGAGACGTTTAAACCGCTAATGTCCATAGACATACATTTAAGCCAGTGATTCGGTCTGCTGAGCGCTCCGTATTTATGATTTTTATACCCCACGGGTTACAGAAAATCGGTACTAGACACGAATTTTCTCAGTATCTTCCAGTCATATCCTCTGAGATGAGTTTAGTCTGGCAATATGTCGGAACCGAAATATCGGGATCTTGCATGTGTGAAAGCTGGGCAGTGACACAGAAAATGTTCCATCGTTTCGATGTTTTCCCTGCATGTCCTGCACTCGTCGTTTTCTGCTAGTCCTATGCGATGAATATGTGCCTGTAAGCTTGAGTGTCCCGTTAGAACACTCATCATCTTACTAATCTCGATCTTGTTTAGTTTCACAAAACTACTTGTTTTCTTCTCATTTGGGTACCCCACAGTATCTTTGCAGTTACTCCTACAGTTGCTCTATTCCACACAGTTTTGTGAGCCATCACTGCCCAGTGCTTCAACTCATTTTTCGTGGCTTCGAAAGGTTTCCAATTTTCCAAGTTTATTACTCGGCCCTTGAATCCAAGCTGTTTGCTCGTTCATTTCTAATCACTCCGTTGTGTCCCGGTATCCAGAAAATACGAAGTTGACCATTTATTTATCGCTCTTTTACAGTCTAACACTGTTCTGGATTTGACCTTTTACGATGTTATTGCTTTAATCGCCATTTGGCTATCTGTGAAGATGCTGGCATATTTGGGCTTTGTGGTATTACTGAGCCAGTTAACACGTTCGAACTTCTGCTTGAAATACTGTGTTATGGTCTGGGAGGCGGAAGTAAAGTTCGACTTCTGGTTCATCAATAAAAAGTCCCAGACCCGTCCTTCCTTCTAGCCTAGATCCATCAGTGTAGTAGCTGGTTCCCACTGGTACATGAGCTAGTGTTTCGTTTTTCCAGGAGCGTCTGTCTGGCACGAACGAATCACAGGTAGCTGTAAGCCGCACTTCAGGAATGCGGTCGGAGATTTCCGATGTTTGAATATGACCGACCAGTGATTGTAATATCTTCTGATGGTATGACTTGTGGTCTCGATTTATCCATTTACCCATCACTTGTAGACATCTTGTTGTGAGTGCTGCCTCATACCTTATACGGATATCTATTGGTTGGATGTGCAGTATAGTCTTCAAAGCTCATGTTGGTGCGGTTCTAATTGCCCCGCTAATGCCTAGACAGCACATACGTTGCACTTTTTGTAATGGTATTACGTTGTACTTTTTGTCCATTGATGTCCACCACGCTACAGAGGCGTATGTTATTATTGGTCTAATCACGCACATGTAAAGCCAGTGTGTCATATTTGGACGTAGGCCCCATTTTTGAACCTATAGCTCTTCTGCACAACGACCAACATATGTGGGCCTTGGAACTATTTCTTCAATATGATCTTTCCAAATCAGTTTCTGATCCAAGATTACTCCCAAGTATTTAACCATTTTAGATATGGCAGTATTCTTATCCAGGAATTGAGGCACGGTAAAAGGATGGATCTTCGTTTTCCTTGTAAATAGACATATTTCTGTTTTGTCTGGGTTAACGTTTAATCACCTTGGTTGTGCGCAGTTATAAGCTATGTTAAGTACCTCCTCATTTCTTCTGCATAGTAGGTTAGGTTGAAGAGAGGATACGTTTAAACGTCTCATGTCCGTGGACATACACCTAAGCCACTGGTTCGGCCTGTTGTGCGCTCCTTATTTCTGCATAGTAGGTTTGGATGTATGCCCCTTAGAACTATTATTACGTCGCCTGCATAACAGACTGGTTTAAGTCCTTCATTGGTGAGGGCTTTAAGGAGACTGTGTATCGTCGTAACCCATAGGAGAGACGATAAAATGCCCCGCTGAGGTATACTGTAACGGCGTCCAAATGCGACAATTTTGTTTATTAACGTACTCATTCATGGCCGAGCTTATTCCGTCGTTACTTGATCAAAATAGTAAATATTTATTTATTAAAATGGGTTCAATGAAAAATATAATATCTACTAGCTGGACCCGGTCCACTTCGTTGCCCCAGATTTCAGATCCAGCCCCTTTTTGCCAATTACGTAGACTGCCATCACATGCATATACACAAAGTTACAGCACTCTCACTGACAAATTTTTCAAGATATCTCAATTTCAAAATTTGTCTTATATTGCCAGGGCCACGAACAATGATCCGATCCCCCCTTTTTGGACCATTCACGTAG
Organism: Eudasyphora cyanicolor; assembly: GCA_963930755.1. Taxonomy (NCBI): domain Eukaryota; kingdom Metazoa; phylum Arthropoda; class Insecta; order Diptera; family Muscidae; genus Eudasyphora; species Eudasyphora cyanicolor. Next base: position 250,424,388 of record OZ005736.1, on the reverse strand, counting down.
ACTATCACCAGATACATATGCACATAATTACTGCACTTTCGATAACAATTTGTGCAAGATATCTCAATTTCAAAATTTGGCTTATATGGGCGGGGTCACGCCCATTGGTAACTACAAATGATACAACTTTCGGCTGAGAAAGATAGATTGTTGTTTTTGTGCTCACAGTCAACCTAACGCCAATACGATGAAAATAAAAGAAATGTGGTACAAAAATGCACAAATTATGCAATATTGTATGAGCTTATGTTTAATGATCGAAATTTCTTTCTTCTACGGTCAATAGTTTCAGAGATAATACATGCTTAACTAATAATACGCCCATTTTTGCCACTTATCCTATCCCGCCAATTTCTGCTGAAGATTTAGATAATTACTCCACTAAAGGGTGTTCCAAATTTCGTTCTCCTTCAATCAAAACATTCTGAGTTATTAGAATTTTATATAATGCCACGCCCACTTATTGTATCCCGCCCACTTTTGGTGAACTTATTAATATTGATTCCAATAACTTACAATCCAAATTTCGTTCACCTACGGTCAATAGTTTTTGAGATAACAAATGTTTAACTAATGCTACGCCCACTTTTGCCACACCCACTAATCTGATCCCTCCCTTTTTTATTGAAGTTTTAGAAAATAACTTCGGTGTCATAGTGTGGAATCGAAGTTATCGATTACGAAGGCAGATATCGATAACTAAAAAGTTATCAAAATTTTTACCTTCTAATTATCGATTATGTGCCCATTGGAACGAAATTTTATTTTTCAAACTGTGACTACCAAGTTTGTGACAACTCAATATTTAAAATTTTTGAGGCTGCCTTAGGTTTAGGTTTAGGTTAGGGTGGCAGCCGTATTTTTTATACAAGCTCACATAGACCAGTTTAGATCCCTAGTGTTACCACGGGCTGAAATGCCCCTCATCGAAACCAACCTGTTTGATATACAAATTTGTCGATAGTACGAATATCGGTACTGGAAAGATCTGTTAGGCTGCCTAGAAAAGCCGACCCCAGTATGTCCAGTCGTCGTTTACTCAGAGCGGGGCAGTCGCATAGCAAGTGCTCAATGCTCTCCACTTCTTCCACATCTCAACAGCTTCTGCAGAAGTCATTAGAGTCAATACCAAATCTTTTGGCGTGTTCGCCGATCAAGCAGTGTCCCGTCAGAACTGATACTAACGTAGACACTCTTTGCCTCTCTAGTGCGAGGAGATATTTTGATCTTCTCAGGTCATACCTTGGCCAGATTTGTCTAGCTACTCTGCAGGTGCCGATTTCTGTCCATCTTTCGTTGGACTACCTGATTGCCTCTTGCCTAAGCCAAAGCTTGCACGTGGATAGTGGCTCACCAATATATGCAAATTCTTCGAGAATTTGTAATGTCGTCCCTTTCCTAGCAAGTTCATCGGCTTTGCAGTTCCCCCAGGCACCCATATGAGGTGTATATTAAACTGCTCAGCCATCTCGTTAAGAGATCGGGGCTGTTTGTGAATTTGGGGATGTTGCTTCCAGAGAATTGATGGCAGCCTGGCTGTCCGAGTAAATTACAACGCCAGTGTTCGTTACCATGTTGCGACTCAGCCACTTGGCTACTTTCCATATTGACATTATTTCGGCTTGATCGACACTGCAGGTATCTGGTAGTCTGTGAGCTATTTCCAATCTAAGCTCTGCACAGTGTACTCCGAAGCCAACCTTTTTATCAAGCTTCGAACCATCGGTGTAAAATTGGAGATGGTTTCTATTACCTGGTATTCTTCCAACCCATTCATCTCTGGCGGGAATGATAGTGATGTAATTTCTCTCGAAGGTGTACACCGTTGGTATATAGTCCACTCGGTCGGTTACCATAGCACTACACTTTGATATCCTCATGTGACCGTAGTTTTTGTACCTCCACATTGATAGGCAGTTTAATCTTATTGACGCTTTGGTTGCAACTTCTCTCGCCACAATCGGTAGTATATGGAGTAGGGCTTGTAGAGACTCGGTCGCTGTAGTCCTTAAGGCTCCGCTTATGCTTAGGCAGGCTGTTCTCTGAACCTTTGGTTGTAGGTTGGTGATGGTTAGTTTGTCAGTTGCCGTCCACCATACCACAATGCCGTATAGCAGTATAGGACGAACTACTGCTATATATATCCAGTGGACGATTTTAGGAGAGAGGCCCCACCGCAACCCTACAGCCTTTTTGCAGGAATATAAGGCGACGTTGGCCTTCCCTACACGTTCCAATACGTTAAGTCTAAATAACAGTTTTCTATCTAGAATTATTCCTAAAAATTTTGCACTTTCAGAAAAGACTAGATCTGTTCCATTTATCCGAGGTGGAGGGTGCTCATGTGGGACTGTCTTGTTTGGGTTTATGCCCAAACCGCTGCTTCTGCCCCATCTAGCCAATTTGTTCAGAGCCACCTGTAGAATGTTTGGAGGACGTTTTCGAATTTGCCACTCACTGCGATTGCAACGTCGTCCGCATATGCCACGACCTTGCAGCCACAACGTTCTAGATCTAGCAGGATTTCATTCACCGCTAGGTTCCAAATTAGTGGAGACAGTACTCCTCCTTGCGGGGTCCCTCTGTTTACAAACCTTGTTAGAGTTGTGGACCCTAGACATGCTGTTATGCGTCTTCTGGTGAGCAGACTTTGAATTAGTCTAATCAAACTAGTGTTAACTTTTAGATGCGAGAGTGCCGCAATTACCGCATCTGAGTGAATGTTGTTAAAAGCCCCTTCTATGTCAAGAAATGCCACCATGGTGAATTCCTTGAAATGCAGGACGTTTCGATAGTGCTCACAAGTTCGTGCAGGGCTGATTCTGTATACTTCCCCTTATTGTAAGCATGTTGGTTCACTGACAGGAGTTTTGTATCCAGGTTTTCCCTAATGAAATAATCTAAAAGTCTTTCCAGACCTTTCAATAGGAAGGATGATAGGCTAATTGGTCTGAAGTCTTTTGGCCTAGTGTGTGATATCTTCCCCGCTTTTGGTATGAATACCACTTTGGTATTCCATCGATTCGGGATGTATGACAGCCTGATACAGCCTACATAAATTTTCTCCAGCCAGGGGATAATGTATTTCAACATTTTCTGCATTTCTGCTGGAGTGATGCCGTCTGGTCCAGGTGACTTGAAGGGCTCAAAGCTATTGATAGCCCAGCTTATTCTGGATCTCTCAGTCAACAAGCTAGCGACGCTCGCAGTCCACTCGCACTCTTGTTGGTCCTGCTGATCCTCTGGTTCTGTTAGAGAGTTCCCCTGGATATGTGTGTCGAGCAGTACATTGAGCGACTGCTCGCTGTTTTTGGTCCAATTATTTGCCTCATCCTGCAAGTAACCCACTGTACAGGGTGAATCTGATAATATTTTCCTTAGCCTTGCGGCGTCGGAGACCTTTTCCACTTCGCCACAGAAGGTATACCAAGAGCGTCTTTGCGCCTTTCTAAGCTCCTTCTTATAGATCTTGAGTTGCTCTTTATAGGCATCCCAAACGTTAGCGACCCCTGTATATTTAGCCTTGTTGAATAGCTTGCAGGTCTTTTTCATAGCCGTTAGCTCAGGAGTCCACCATTGGGGTTTAGTTTTACCCTTGTACCTTGTTTTTGGACAGGCTTCTTCAAGGGAACTATTGAATGATGTGGTGATATGCTCGACCAGATTTGACATTCGGTTCATACAGATGTTTGGAGTTGAGGACTTTCTTCAAATTCTTTTCATACAGGTGCCACTTTGTCTTTCTCACATTTCTGTGGACGGCAGGTTCAGGCGCTTTTTCCGCGAGTTTGAACTCAATATAATGGTGATCTGAGAATGAGTGGTCGTCCAGTACATTCCACCCAATAATTTTGTCTGACAGCCGGTCAGTAGCAAACGTTACGTACTTCTTGTCTGTCTTTAATTGTAAAGGTCGGTTTATTACCTATGTTACAAATACTTAGGTTGGTAGTTAGAAAAAAGTCAAGAAGCGAATCACCCCTATTGTTTTTATCCGTACTACCCCAGATAGTATGATGAGCGTTCGTGTCTGCGCCAATAATCAGCTCGAGCTCGTCAGACGTTGCTTCTTCTACTACTTCCCTGAATAGAGCAGTCGGTACTACAGATTCATAAGGCAAGTAGCTGGAGACCACCCAATATATGCGATTACCGATCTCCAGGCTAGCAGCTGTTTGGTCTTTACCACTTAAATTAGTCAGGACAAAGATACTTAGATCTTTCCTGGCCAAAATGCAGGTTTTTGGAGTGCCTTCACAGTTGGCCACAAGCAGTTTAAAGTTGGGTGTCCTGATACCGCACACACTTCCTCCCACTGCGTAGGGCTCCTGTATCAGGACGATGTCTACTGCACCTGTGGACAGGCGCAGCAATAGAGCCGCTAAGGCTGCTTTAGCGTGATGGAGGTTAATCTGTAAAATTCTTACCATCATTGGTAATTGACAGATTAACATCCACCCCGAAAAGGGTGTTATAGAACTCTTCGTCCGTATCATCGAGAAGCGTGTCCCCGCCAGATGCGTCAAAGAGTCCGGAGACTCCCCTCAGCCCTTCTGTGTCAGAAGTAGAGATTTAGTCCTCAGAGTAGGACGTCACAGATCTTCTGTTAGAGTTGGAGTCACCCGAAATAATGGGCGTGGATACCTCCGCACTTCCAGAAAGCTGTGTATCAACCACGGTGGACGACTCACCTTCCGCAGTGGGAACTATATCCTGGTATACCTTCAAGACTATAGTCTCGAAGCCATACTGTAGGGTTGCACTTGCACGTTGTATATGGGAGGTGGATTCAGCGTTAAGCATCAAATTGACCTGCCGCTTTTTACCATCCGCCTCACCCACCTTGCTGATTCTCCAATTATGGGCGGGCAGGCCAAGAGGCAATCAGGCAGTCCAACGAAAGATGGACAGAAATCGGCACCTGCAGAGTAGCTAGACAAATCTGGCCAAGGTATGACCTGAGAAGATCAAAATATCTCCTCGGACTGGAGAGGCAAAGATTGTCTACGTTAGTATCAGTTCTGACGGGACACTGCTTGATCGGCGAACACGCCAAAAGATTGGGTATTGACTCTAATGACTTCTGCAGAAGCTGTGGAGATGAGGAAGAAGTGGAGAGCATTAAGCACTTGCTATGCGACTGCCCCGCTCTGAGTAAACGACGACTGGACATACTGGGGTCGGCTTTTCTAGGCAGCCTAACAGATCTTTCCAGTACCGATATTTGTACTATCGTATAAAAAATACGGCTGCCACCCTAACCTAAACCTAAACCTTACCTTTTATGTTATAGCAATTGTCTTATTCAGGAATCGAGGCCAGGTAAAACGTGGGATCTTCGTTTTCCTTGTAAATAGACATATTTCTGTTTTGTCTGGGTTAACATCTAATCCCCTTGGTTGTGCCCAGTTATATGCTATGTTAAGTGCCTCTTCAGCTCTTCTGCATAATAGATTTGGATGAAAGCCCCTAAGAAGTATTACAACGTCGTCTGCATAACAGACTGGTTTAAGTCCTTTAATGGTGAGGGCTTTTAGGAGACTGTGTATCGTCGTAACCCATAGAAGAGGCGATAAAATGGCCCCCCTGAGGTATACCACGATTTACCTTGTCTATAATTTTTACGTCATATGACCCACAAATAATCCTCCTATTCCTTAGCATATTGTTGATCAAGTTTTTCAGCACCCGGTCAACCTGAAACTCGTCTAAGGGATGATAACTTGGATAAATATAAATTCGAAAAAACTGCAACGTTTTGAAACTCTTTTTTAATTAAAATATATTCGGAGAAATTTCTAAACAATAATTTTATTTGAATATAAACATATATATTATTTGAGAAAATTAGTTTGAAAATAGATTTTGTTGTAATGTATTAATATATCCGTTCCAAATAATTTTTATTAATTTTCAAATAAAATTTATTTGCTCAGAAATATATAATATTCAAAAAATTGTGTTCCAAACATATCAAAAACGGTAATTTTAGCCCGTGTAGTAACTCTCGTACTGTTACATATGTGATTGTTAAGTCGGCTATGTAAGATTTTAAAGTACGACCTTTTCCTTTGATCTTCAGCTCAACTCTACAGTGAGAACCACTAAGGAATGACAGAAAGTCGGGCGGGGCCGACTATATAAAACCCTACACCTCCCTAATATATTCGTTCCCATATTTTGAAACTTATTTCTGCCAAATGTTGCAATGATCGAAAGTAAAGTACAAAATATATCTAAATCTGAACCGATTTTCCTAAAATTTGCAGTGTTTATTCATGCAATAAGAAACCTTTATAAAATCCGTTTTCTACAGCGCTTACATGCCAAATCGGGTGCAACATATATATGGGGGCTATATCTAAATCTGAGCCGATTTCCATCAAATCTAGTATTATCTCTAAGTGTAGAAAAAGACTTCTATGTGCCAATTTTTATTCAGATCGGTTAAAAAATGTTGCTTATACAGTGCATGTATGTCAAATCGTAAGTACATATATATAGGAGCTATATGTAAATCTGAACCGATTTTGGCCAATTTCAATGGGGATCGACCATTGGCCAAAAAAGAACAATGTGCTATATTGCATTACAATCGGACTCGTATATTGATGCTATATTCGAATATTATTATCAGTTAATAACTAAATTTTGGCCCTATATGGCCCATTGTGTTACCCCAATTGAATATATAGAATAATTTAAGAAGATAAATGCGAGTGGAAGAATATAGAAAGCAATGCTATAGCATATGTTCCAGCGACTTCTCTTCCCCTCACCATGTGACAGAGTAAAATTAAAAACGTTTGTCTTTAATAATGTGCCATTTACGTTGGTTTTATTTTTGCAGTAATGAAAAAGCGGCGGTATGGCATTACAAGGTTGGAGACTTTGCGGCGTAACGGTAACTATTGTTATATACATAGGAGGAGTTCTCTTTCTATCGATGAATAATGTTCCTGGCTCACATCCTAGACGTATCCGAACAGAACGTTTCGCAGAGGTAAACTCACATTTATGTTTAAAATCTCTAAATTATATTCCAATTAATATTCCACAGTTTCCTAACTATCGAAATCAAAAACATGGTGGTATTAATCAAAAGATGACAATTAGGTGGTGCAAGGAACTAAGATATATGCAACCAGAGCTTCCAGTAGAACCTGCAGATGCAGCTTCCGAATTTAATAGTATGATGATCTCGCAATCTGCTCTTCTCTTAACTGGAGACTATTTATTTATTTTTAGATCCAAACATTAGCGATAATGATGACAACACTAAGACTGGATTGACTGCATTAGCATCATTTCCGGGAAGTGGTAATACATGGCTAAGATACTTACTACAACAGTCCACAGGTATAGTGACCGGTTATTCGTGTACTCTGAGTACGAACGTATAACTAATGATCTCTTACGAATTCTGTTTACAGGAATCTTGACTGGAAGTATTTACAAAGACTATGGATTACTGAAAACTGGTTTTCCTGGTGAAAATATTTGCAACAGCTCTGTGTTATTAGTGAAAACTCATGAATGGGGACCGAAGGCATGGACCCCATTTTCAAAGGCTGTCCTATTAGTTAGAGATCCTGAAAAGGCCATTATTGCCGAATTCAATCGTCAGAGTGGCGGCCACGTTGGATTCGCCTCTCCTGATCGCTACAAAAGAACAAAAGGAAAATGTAAGATTTACACTGAAATATAGTTCCCTAAACTTCTCATATTTTTTCAATAAGACCCTAATTGAAAGTCAGTATCCATATTTGGTCAATAGTGTTTCCGCATATAGTTCTTCTTCCATGTCAGTTTGTTTTAGAGTTCTGATCAGATGCCATTATAGGATTTAGATTCCTGAAAAAATAAGTTCAGTATCTTGTTTCTTTCGTAGGATAACATTGGATATTGGCATAGGGAATAAAAAGTATATTCCACTTCGTCCGGGTCTTGACACCAGCGGCACAGGTCGTCATTTCCTAGACCAATTCTATGCATATGCTTACCAAGAATATTGCGTCCTGTAATAAGGACCACAATCTGTTGTAGATGCGCTTTATCTAAGCCTAGCAGTATCTCAGTATTCTGTGAAGATATTTCGTCCCAAAGAGCTTTAGTTTACGCACATTCTGCCTTTGATTTCCATATCTGATGTCAAAAGTTTTTATATTTCGATTGTATATCAAACTAGATTAACGAAAGGTGTGGGTAGACATCAACCTCGATGTTGCTCGATGAAAAAGTCCCTGCTTTTGTGAGCAGCTTCATTTCCAAACATATCTTTGTGGCCCTGTACCCAGCACAGGGTAGTGTTATGCTGTTCTTCGAGAACCTTGAGCTCTCTGTGACAGCGCCTGACTACCTTCGACCTTATATTCGCGCTCGGTAAAGCCTATAATGGGCCTAGATATAGATGAAAAATATCGCTTCAGCCGCTGTGACAATCGCATATAATTCCGCTTGAAAGATACTGCATTCGTAAGCGACACATAACTGTTATGAACAACAGCTACGTGATTTCACATGAAATTTTTGCAGAATATGCAAAAATGTTATTCGGGAAGAGTTGCCTAATTGACTAACTAACTTTTTAACTTATTCATAGACTTTCTTCGGGCATGGCTTATTTGCGTACGAATGTTCTTTGGTGTTTTCTATTTTTACACTCTTCACCTCCATTTTGATCATTGACCGCACAATTGATCGTTGTAAAATTTTAAGACGATTTAGCAGAAATATATTCGGTGACACCACATAATTCATATACTCCAAAACTTATGTGGACATGGATATTTTCGGAATTATATCTATTGAAAATCCGAAGGAGCGGCAAGCATACTCAATGTAGAGTATAGCTTTGATCTAAAAAAATATTTCAGAATGGCTTATTTAAAATTTGTTTTCATTATTTATTCCACCTGGGATCATAGGGTATTTACAAGGGTTTTCCTTCTTATTCGACAATTAGCAGAACTAAATGAAAATTAGAACCGATACCAAACTCTGGACCCACGTCGATGTAATGCAAATACAGTATCGATATGGGATGAATATACTCACTGATGGATGCTGTTACAAGCCTAATTAATGTTGAACGAAATCTTTGATATTATGTTAATAAATCACACTGCGAAGTTGTCCTAGTGTCAACATAAGAATGTTTTTGTAACTTATTTTTTGTCACTTCGCACGTCTATTGGCAAGCGAATGAAATTTTTGGTTTTTGCACACTTTGTTTTGATTGTAAACAAAGAAGCTTTCAATTATCGCCAACATTTTGGTTCTTATAAGACAACAACGAACGAAATGAAATGTCAAATCAGACGATCAGAAAAATTCATTCGTGTCGGTTATTTTTGCCGTCCTTTTGAAAGATAAAGTGAAAATTGTTGGGAAAATTAATAAAAAAAATGGATAAATGAACCAAACAACATGTATCTTTTGTTGAAGTATCCACTATAATTTCAAAAAACCTCTTTTATTAGTGTGTATAAAATGTATTGAAATCCTACAACTACACTGTTGCTTTTTATATTGTTTCATAATACCTTAAATTAGGTGAACCAAACAATCGTTTATTATACCTATCGACCTAGAATCTCTTTCTGAATTGGTTTTGTTTTGTCCGTCAGTCTGTTTGTAAATGTATTCTTGTTACCAAATACATGTCACAATTATGCTCAGATCACTATCAAATTTAGCAAGAACTTTCTTTTTAACTCTATGACTTACTGAAATGGCTACTGAAGGTTTCCGATTTATATATAGCCCCTATATATACATATATGATCAATCAAGCAAACAATTGTATTTATTTTCGGTTGCTTGATTATTTCTCATTGTCTAGAATCAGCTGTTGCTACTTTTACAGCTGTTGGATAGGGTTGCCCCCGTTCTGATATTTTCGTGGGGAAAAAGCTTTAAGAAATGTCAATAACAACATGTAGGTAATGTTGGCATTTGACAGGAAGACGATGAAGAAAAGAGCTTTCTTACCCGAACGATAAGTGACAATGAACCAAATTAAAAACATGATCGCTTGGGTGAGAATAAGAAGAAGAAAATTATTGCTTGGGTGGCTATCGCACGTCTGCGTTTTGTTACATTTAGCTGAACAGGCTGTAAATCTGTGTATATTATATGATGTATCGACTCGTATCAGCTATTTGAGAAAGAAGCTACCCAACGGCGGAATGCATGAGCTATAAGGGTTATATCAGGCCGTCTTAGACATGCCGTAGGCCTTCTCTACACATTTCCTGTTCCTTTCCATTTAACATTGCGTGAGATTGGGAGGCAAGACCTTCCTTTCCATTTCCCTGCAAGAATCTCTCAAGAAGGCCTTCATAGATAAGGCATAAGTCATGTCTGAAAAATCAGTAAGGACTAAGAATGAAGGTCTGGTGAAGGCATGCTTAAATAAGGCATAAATCCTGTCTGAAAAACAGGCCTTTTTCAGGGGCTTAAGGCGAAGACCTGATAAAGGTATAAAGCCATAGGCAACTTATAAGGTCTTCCCAAATGATCGCCTATTGCATGTCAGAAAATTGTACTTATATTAAAAATGTTGAATAAAAATGATTTTTTATTTTGATTTTATTTTAAATGCTATAGGTTTAGGTAAGGGTGGCAGTCGTATTTTTTTATACAAGCTCACATAGACCAGTTTAGGTCCCTAGTGTTACCACGGGCTGAAATGCCCCTCATTGAATCCAACCTGTTTGATATACAAATTTATCGATAGTACGAATATCGGTACTGGAAAGATCTGTTAGGCTGCCTAGAAAAGCCGACCCCAGTATGTCCAGTCGTCGTTTACTCAGAGCGGGGCAGTCGCATAGCAAGTGCTCAATGCTCTCCACTTCTTCCTCATCTCCACAGCTTCTACAGAAGTCATTAGAGTCAATACCCAATCTTTTGGCGTGTTCGCCGATCAAGCAGTGTCCCGTCAGAACTGATACTAACGTAGACAATATTTGCCTCTATAGTGCGAGGAGATATTTTGATCTCCTCAGGTCATACCTTGGCCAGATTTGTCTAGCTACCCTGCAGGTGCCGATTTCTGTCCATCTTTCGTTGGACTGCCTGATTGCCTCTTGCCACGTGGATGGTGGCGCACCAATATACGCAAATTCTTCGAGAATTTGTAATGTCGTCCCTTTCCTAGCAAGTTCATTGGCTTTGCAGTTCCCCGGGATATCCATATTTCCAGGCACCCATATGAGGTGTATATTAAACTGCTCAGCCATCTCGTTAAGAGATCTGCGGCAGTCGAGGGCTCTTTGTGAATTTAGGGATGTTGCCTCCAGAGAATTGATGGCAGCCTGGCTGTCCGAGTAAATGCTATAACACAAATAAATAAATCAATTCCGTGAATAATTTTAAAACTAAAGATGTAAAAATTTCTGCTAGTTCTCCGGCAAGAATCTGATTTAGGACTTCCTTCCGGAGCTCTTTTACTTCATTCTCCAGATCTTTATTTAATTGCAACTTCACACCCGAACGGATCAACGCTAGAACAGAAACTGATAAGAACTAATAGCGATCTATTAGAACTGGTTTTGGTTTTGTGTCTACTAGCTCTTTTCACCCCTCTATAAACACATGTTCTTTTTTATGTACGAACCTACAGGAATAGAATTTAACAAGAGGCTTCGCCCCGTAGCTTTTATTGATTTTAAAATAAAGGGTCCGCCAAATAAATTTTATTTTTTGAAAACATCGCGCAAAGCATCGAGTGTAGCTTCGGCTGTGTGGCACGTAGCCTCGTCCTGTTGAAACCAAATGGCGTTAGATGGCGGACCCTTTATTATTATTGCTTGTTTTAAGACCAATTTTTTGTATTATGCATCACAGTTAAAACGTAATTATTGATTGGAAAGAGAAAAAAGTTAAAAAGAGTGTGAAAAACAATTTTTCACGTTTGAAAAAGCACTTATGTACAGGGTGGCGCAGAATAAGCTATATGGTTTAAATGGTTTATAACTTTTTTATTTATGCGATTATTATAACTTATTTTTTAAAATACAGTATATTATTGGGTAATTTTTTGCAATTAGCTTTGAAAAATAATATCCTGTAAGTGATGTCCATTTACTGCTTCGCACATACGTGCTCCTTTTAGCATATTTTCAATAACTTTTCGCAAAATTTCGGAAAAATTCAATTATTTTTGTGAAAGATATCAAAGAAAGAATAATAATTAAAAAAGTTATACGAGCGCCCCAGTAGGTGAGTTGGTAGCGTACTCGCCTATGAGTTTGGGGGTTGTGGGTTCGATTCCCACCAGAGGCTCTGGTCTGTCGCTGCAAAAATTTAGCCATATGGTCTTTGTAACCCGGCCTTTCCCTGGACCTTATAATTAGAATATAAATTTACTTTGTATTGTAATTCATATAAATAAATAAATAAAAATAAATAAAAAAGTTATAAAGAATTCAAACCATATATGTATTAAATCACGTTGGACGACGAACCACTCGATATTCCATTCATTTTACCTTCGTTTGGGAAGGCCTGTATCATGCTATCTAAAAAGATCAACAAAGCCAGGATCAGCACCACCACCTGGATCAACAACATCATCATCAAATTCCACCTCATCTACTTCACCACCTTCATCCTCCAACCTCGGCGCTTCTCGATCCTGACCTCCTCCTCCATCAGGATCCTCATTCATCCTCCATCCTCGATCCTCCTCTCCATCAAAGAATTCAGCTCCACCCTGATCACCAGCTTCACCTGGATCTTGCTGATCACCAGCTTCACCAGGAGCTTGCTGATCACCAGCTTCACCTGGAGCTTGCTGATCACACTCTTCACCTGGAACTTGCTGATCAACAGCACCAGCTAAATTTAAACTTGGGACCAATGCTCTTGATATTCTATTCATTGGTCTATTTGGAAAGTGGTAACTACATACATAAAATCGTCCGGCGGGTTCTCTCAAATGCAAAACAACGGGATATTTCGTTTATTTTTTGTTGTTGTTCTCCCATCTGGTGCATTTATGTACGTTCGACGACGAAATACTCGGTACTGCATTCCCTCTGCCTTCGTTTTAGAAGGCCTGTATCAGGCTATCTAAAAGGAAGCTTCTACATTGGATTTTGAAGAACGGGATAATTTGTTTATTTTTTATTGTTGCTCTCTCATCATGTGTATTTAAACACGTTTGACGACGAACCACTCACGATGGGATTCTCTCTGCATTCTTTTAGAAAACCTGTATCTTGCCTGATATTGGCATGCGTGGAAGTGATTCAAAATCATGCTTTTCGCTGGCCTTACATAAGGAAATCCTTGCCAAATAAGGCCTTCCATACGTCTTAGATTTGAAAGGCCTCGCAATTTCCGTAAATGTGTTAATGCCATGCAATACAAATCAGAAACGTTCCCACGAATATTTTAATAATACCCTCCACCATAGGATGGGCGGTATATTCACTTTGTCACTCCGTTTGTAACACCACTAAATATAGATCTGGAACCCCATAAAGTATTTATAAATGGCTTTCCAACAAGAGGTGTTATTTTGGTATTCAAAGAAAAATGCAATTTTTTGAGATAAATGATCGGATGTTTAGTTCATAATAAAGAGGAAGGCATGCCGTTAATAATGAAAAACAACATCAGCCAAATGGCCACCACGACCACGCTTACAGGACCATATCCTTTTCATGAAATTTTCCATAACCAAATCGCAAAGTGGCTGCCCTATGTCCTCGATAGCCTCACGAATTCTATCTTTGAGGTCTTGAATCGACGCTGGGCTGTTGGCGTAGACCTTATCTTTCACGTGGCCGCAAAGGGAGAAGTTGCAAGGTGTTAAATCACAAGATCTCTGTGGCCAATTGTGATCACATCTTCGAGAGATAACACGGTCCGGAAACTTTTCCCGTAACAGAGCAATGGTTTCGTTGCTTGTGAGGCACGTAGCGCCGTCTTGTTGAAGTAAGTTGAAGTAAACGTTGTCCAGATCAATACTATCCAACTCCGACCATAAAAAATCATTAATCATCTCTCGATAGCGCAACCCATTCACCGTAACTGTTGATCCAACCTCATTTTCGAAAAAGTAAGGTCCAATGACCCCGCCGGACCATAAACCGCACCAAACAGTTACACGTTGAGGATGGAGAGACTTCTCAACAATAACTCTCGGGTTTTCCGGGCCCCAGATGCGACAATTTTGCTTGTTGACATAGCCACCGAGATGGAAATGGGCCTCATCAGTCAAGATGATTTTGTATCGTTTTTTTGTTCGATCGTTTTGTATCGTTCGATGATCGTGTATCGTTCCATTTTTAGTAATGGCGTAGTTTCTACTTGTCAAATGTCAAAGAATAAAAGCTTCAAAAGTGACAGCTACCGAAATACTGGGTGATTCAAAATAACGCCTCTTGTTGGAAAATCCGTTATTATTAATCTGTTTAATAATCTGTAACTGGGGTTTATTTATAACCGGTATCTTTCACACGAACAACGGTAGTCATAGGTCCATGTTTTGATATAGCCTACATACAAAGGTACCTCCAGATTTGACTTCGTAACGCCACAAAAAACATAAATTTTTGACGAATTGGGATGAAATTTGCTATAATGAATTTATTAGTACCCCTAACAATTCACATGCGATCCATGGTGGAGGGAATATATGATTCGGCATGGCCGAACTTAATCCGTCTTTACTGGTTGTTTTATAGAAGATAGAATTTTTAGGGGAAAATTGGACTAATTTCAAAGTAAAACGTTAGAAAGTTTATTACGAAAACTACTAGAAGCTTGGAAAATTAGTCCACTCCCTTTTTTGATTTGAGCGGTTGTTTGTGAAAACAACAGAAATGTTTTTCAAAATTCTAAAACGAGAATGATAGGCAAAAATGAGTGTGTAGGTAATGGCTAAAAATATCAAAATGAGTGTGTAGGTAATGGCTAAAAATATCACGTATGCAAGATGGCGCTTATTGAAAGGTCTGGAAAGACTTTTAGATCATTTCATTAGGGAAAACCTGGATACAAAACTCCTGTCGAGGAACCAACATGCTTACAACAAGGGCAAGTCTACTGAATCAGCCCTGCACGAACTAGTGAGCACTATCGAATCGTCCCTGCATTTCAAGGAATTCACCATGGTGGCATTTCTTGACATAGAAGGGGCTTTTAACAACATTCATTCCGATGCGGTAATTGCGGCACTCTCACATCTAAAAGTTAACACTAGTTTGATTAGACTAATTCAAAGTCTGCTCACCAGAAGACGCATAACAGCATGTCTAGGGTCCACAACTCTAACAAGGTATGTAAACAGAGGGACCCCGCAAGGAGGAGTATTGTCTCCACTAATTTGGAACCTAGCGGTGAATGAAATCCTGCTAGATCTAGAACGTTGTGGCTGCAAGGTCGTGGCATATGCGGACGACGTGGCAATCGCAGTGAGTGGCAAATTCGTAAACGTCCTCAGAGACATCCTACAGGTGGCTCTGAACAAGTTGGCTAGATGGGCCAGAAGCAGCGGTTTGGGCGTTAACCCCAACAAGGCAGAATTGGTTCTCTTTACTAGGATGAATAATGTCCCACATGTGGACCCTCCACCTCGGATAAATGGAACAGATCTAGTCTTTTCTGAAAGTGCAAAATTTTTAGGAATAATTCTAGATAGGAAAATGTTATTTAGACTTAACGTATTGGAACGTGTAAGGAAGGCCAACGTCGCCTTATATTCCTGCAAAAAGGCTGTAGGGTCGCGGTGGGGACTCTCTCCTAAAATCGTCCACTGGATATATATAGCAGTAGTTCGTCCAATACTGTTATACGGTATTGTGGTATGGTGGACGGCAACTGACAAACTAACCATTACCAACCTACTAACAAAGGTTCAGAGGACTGCCTGCCTGAGCATAAGCGGAGCCTTAAGGACTACAGCGACCGAGTCTCTACATGCCCTACTCCATATACTGCCGATTAATATTGTGGCGAGAGAAGTTGCAACCAAAGCGGCAAAAAGATTAAACTGCCTATCAATGTGGAGGTACAAGAACTATGGTCACATGAGGATATCAAAGTGTAGTGCTATGGTAACCGACCGAGTGGACTATATACCAACAGTGTACACCTTCGAGAGAAATTACATCACTATGATTCCCGCCAGAGATGAATGGGTCGGCAGAACACCAGGTAATATAAACCATCTCCACTTTTACACGGATGGTTCGAAGCTTGATGAAAAGGTTGGCTTCGGAGTACACTGTGAAGAACTTAGTCTGGATATAGCTCACAGACTACCAGATACCTGCAGTGTCTATCAAGCCGAAATAATGGCAATATGGGAAGTCGCCAAGTGGCTGAGTCGCAACATAGTAACCAACAATGGCGTTGTCATTTACTCGGACAGCCAGGCTGCCATCAATTCTCTGGAGGCAACATCCCTAAATTCACAAACAGCCCTCGACTGCCGCAGATCTCTTAACGAGATGGCTGAGCAGTTTAATATACACCTCATATGGGTGCCTGGGCATAGGGATATCCCGGGGAACTGCAAAGCCGATGAACTTGCTAGGAAAGGGACGACATTACAAATTCTCGAAGAATTTGCATATATTGGTGCGCCACTATCCACGTGCAAGCTTTGGCTTAGGCAAGAGGCAATCAGGCAGTCCAACGATAGATGGACAGAAATCGGCACCTGCAGGGTAGCTAGACAAATCTGGCCAAGGTATGGCCTGAGAAGGTCAAAATATCTCCTCGCACTAGAGAGGAAACGATTGTCTACGTTAGTACAGGTTCTGACGGGACACTGCTTGATCGGCGAACACGCCAAAAGATTGGGTATTGACTCCAATGACTTCTGCCGAAGCTGTGGAGATGAGGAAGAAGTGGAGAGCATTGAGCACTTGCTTTGCGACTGTCCCGCTTTGAGTAAACGACGACTGGATATACTGGGGTCGGCCTTTTTAGGCAGCCTAACAGATCTTTACAGTACTGATATTCGTACTATCGATAAATTTATATATCAAACAGGTTGGTTTCGATGAGGGGCATTTCAGCCCGTGGTAACACTAGGGACCTAAACTGGTCTATGTGAGCTTGTAAAAAAATACGGCTGCCACCTTAACCTAAACCTAAACCTAAACCTATGTCGCAATGTGAATTGCCTACCATTTTGTTGGAAATTAAAAAAATATGACTTCTGTTTTTACGAAAAATTTGTTTGAAGCTGTAAATTTTTTTACATTATCCCCCGTTTTAGAAGGCTTCGATAAAGTTCCGTTAGTGCTAACCAACAGTTATTGCCGTCAGTTTATGTTTGACATCTGTAACGACCCGTTCGCGTTAACGGATCTTCTTGAAAACGGGAGTAAGTTGAACAAATTATATCAGTTAAAGGAGCGCCTCCCGAGTTGATGCACATTTATGCAGATGATGATTCTAATGAGCTACTAAGCTCATTTCCACTTAAGTGTCTGTGTTATCAAGCAAAATCATCAACTCGTGATATAAATTTTTCAACTATATATGGGGCCTGTATCTAAATCTGAACCGATTTTGACCAAATTCAATAGGCTTCGTCCTTGGGCTGAAAGAGTAAAATGGTTAGATCGGACAGAAATAATTAAATCGAGTCTGTTTGTGAATCTGATTCGATCGATATACTTTGAGGTGGGTCTAACTCCAATATTTGAGGGTGGTACAAACATCCTAGCCAAAACAAACTTATAATACCCTGTACCGCAGAGTGGGGTAGGATATAATGAAGACGCGGGAGAAAATCATCGTTTTTGATATGTTTGAAAGAAAATATATTTGAAACAAAAATGCAAGAATCAAGAAAATATATTTGGAGCGTATATGTTAATAAGTACTACAATAAAATATATTTGCGAACTAATTTTCTCAAATATAATGTCATTACGTAAAATTAATATTAGTGTTTAGGAATTTCTCCAAATATATTTTATTTAAAAAACACTTTTTAAAAACATTCCTGACTTTTCGAATTTCAGTGTTAATTTGTCATTAATTTAAAGTTATACCTTACAGTTAATGACATACATGCACCCAGAAAAAATTGAACCCATAAATAAGTTAAAACAAGTAAGAAAGTACAGTCGGGTAAACCGACTTACGAATTCGCTCACCTTGAGTCCAAAAAATATTCGTAAATTTCCTTATTTTTTGTATTAATTAAATAATTATCAGTTTAAAATGCAGTAGGTGAGTAGGTAGTGCACTCGCCTATGAGTTTGGGGGTCGTGGGTTCAATTCCCACAACATGGTCATGGTAACAGGGAATTTCCCTGGTCCGTAAAGTTAAAATATAAATTTACTTTGTATTGTAATTCATATAAATAAATAAATAATTAAATTGTATTTAATAACTCTAACGTATGTACTGGTATTAAAGTTTTAGCTGTTTGCTTTTGTTGTAAAATAGTTCTTTTTGTGTGAGGTACCAAAAGGGGCACGTCAATGGAGTAAATATATCGCTGGACTGTATGTACTATAAAAACATTACACTACAAAATGTTAAGTACTGGTATTAAAGTTCTAAATTTTTAACTTTTGATGCAAAATGGTCCATTTGTGTGGAAGGTACCAAAAGTGGCTGGTCAATTACGCTCACATTTCTCTGGGCTATAGGCACTATAAAAACATTACACTGTACAAATTTTCAAGTATTTTTATGAACTGTTATTAAAGCTATAAGCAGTTAACTTTTGGTGCAAAATGGTCCATTTGTGTGGGAGGTACCAAAAAGGACGTGGCAACTTTGCCCATTTCTTCATATATCATATATCTCGAAGTGATAGCGAATAATAAACTAATACCATGTGTGTAATTTCAGAAGATTCGAGTGCGTAGTATAGAAGTTATTAAAGAATCAGTATTTCACTAAATGTTAACCCTTTGTGGGGGAGATACTAGAAGAAGTGGACCAATATAGCCCATCTTCGAACTTAGCCGGAGATAGAGAAAAATATTACCGCATACCAAATTTGAAGGCACCAGCCAGCAGACAGACACACAGACCGATGGACAGACGGACGGACGGACATTGCTCAAATGACTTAAAAAGACCCAAATCGAATTTCTGCCAAACATACTTGGGGTCTTAGGTCACTCCTTCGATGTGTTACACTTTTGGCTAAGGTTAAGGGATAACTAACTTAACTACAGGAAATATTAACTTATATGGCGCTAAAGCAATTTTTACTCAGATCAAGTTCACATTTTCCTTAATATATATTAGTAAATGTTTTGAAGTTTATTATAGTTAAACTAACTTTATACTATTTAATATTCCTTTATACATAGTTCAATTGAACTCAAATTAAGGAAAAAATAACTCAGTTCAAGTTAAAATGTACTTGAAATGCGGAAAAATCTAGTTAAATGTTTCCTAAAATCAAGCAAATTTGTTGTTCAAATAAAGTTAAATTTTTACTAAGTTGAACTAAAAATAAATAAAAATTTCCTAAAAGTAAGTTCAATTTTAGTTGAAAATGGGAAAATTGAACTAAAATAAAAGAAACCTTGAATTATAAATGTATAATTTTTTTACTTGCAATTAGTAAAAGTGAACTAAATATTAGTTCATTAGTACTAATATAATTCATTAAAATATTTTCGAAAATTTTCAAATGAATGTTTTGTCTTAATTTATTTGAAAGAAATTCAAAAACCGGGAGTAAAATGAATTCTCATTCAATGTATGAGTCATATGTCTTAGGTAGTTCACATATTACCCTATATATATTAGGAAGTAAAAAAGTAAAACAATTTCATATTTCCGAGTAAGTGACCAATTTGTTATTTCTTTGAATTTAGTTCAATTTACTCATTGCAAGTATAATTTCCATAAACATTTATTTGGAGCACATATGTTAATATATTACAACAAAAAAATATATTTGCGAACTAACTTTCTCAAATAAAATATGTGTTAACAAACAAATAAAGTTATTGTTAAGAAAGTTCTTCAAATATATTTTATTTAAAATAATTTAAAACTTTGCAGAATATTTCGAATTTCAGTTTTAGTTATTCTTGATTGTGGGTTATGTCTTACAGTTAAAAAATGCATTAACTTTAGTTTTAAAGCACTCATTAATTTCTAAATATTCCCAGCCATCATTTGTTGTCAATTCATCGAACAATTTATAGTTCTGCAAGATTGTACGATTTAAATTGTAAACGAATTTTACAAAGATTTAAAATTTCTAAAAAATCTACTTTGAATTACTGAAAAACTTGCATTAAGTTTAAGGTATTGATTTATTTTTTGAATACTAAAAACAAATAAATCTTTATTTCGGAAATAGTAGTCCCAAATAAAAGAATTATTTGGTGGAAACTAATATTTGTTTAGAACAATATCTACACAAATATATAACAGATTTTTTCCTTTACTTTTTTAATAGTAAAACTAACAGAAGTTTCTGTTATATTACTTTCAATGTATTTGTCGAGTAAAAACGTAGTAAAAGAGAAAGACATTTTAAAAGTCCTCTCTTAAATTTGTATACTATTTTTACTAGTTTTTTTTTGGGTAAAGGAACGC
The DNA here is from genome assembly GCA_963930755.1 of Eudasyphora cyanicolor. Classification (NCBI taxonomy): domain Eukaryota; kingdom Metazoa; phylum Arthropoda; class Insecta; order Diptera; family Muscidae; genus Eudasyphora; species Eudasyphora cyanicolor. The sequence goes on along the minus strand of OZ005736.1, from coordinate 250,403,831 downwards.
TTTTTGGAGTAAAAGTGGTAAAACTAGTAACTTGTAGTAGGTAAAGGAACAAAGCTACAATTTAATTGTGCCAAATATTACATATTTAGAGTGTACCCTAAACATGTATATGTTTCAAGCAGAATATGTTTGGAACAATATACTACAGAAGCAATTTTTATTAGTTCTACAAAGAAAGAGGACGTTAAATATACTTTTTCCATCAGATGACAACACAAGTAGAATGTCATACAGTCCATCCTCGCTGAGGTCGGCTGTCGCCATCTACCAAATAAGGGTTTGCTCTCTCATGTGGAACGAAAAATACGACCCTCGTTGTAAATACTCTTTGACAAAGTTTAACATTTTCCATTTACATTTATAATGTAAATCGTAATACTCCTACAGTTCTATGGATAAGTTTTGATTGTTTTAATTCACTAACAACAAATTTTGACAGAATATAAATTAAAGTATTTTGAAATCTGCCTCTGAGAATCCCTGGATGACAGGGCAAATTCGCTCGATTGGCAAGGACGTCCGCAGACTTTACAACTGAGCTCGACGTAAAAAGCTATCGGTAAATCGGACTTATTAGACGAAACGTAACTCTTGGAGGCTTTTCTGTGAGCAGGTAGACAGCGTTAACAACATGTCTAAAATAAAAAAGTTCCTCTCAAAAACTCATATCCAAACAGAAACACTGGTGGATGAAACGGTTAAAAGGATTGAAACTATAGAATATACCGCAAGGCTCTTGATAAAAACTCATTTTCCGACTAGTAATGCTGGGCCAACAGAGGAACAGTTATAGAACGAAAATGTGAAGCACCATGAACCTACACGCTAAAAAAACGCTTCTGTAGTATATTGCCCCAAACATATTCGGCTGGAAACATATATATGTTTAGGTTTATAGCCGTTCGTGGTTAGTTTAATGAATGAATAAACCGGCTATATAATGTTTAATATAATAAACACTTTATTTAACTAATTCTAATAATATACATGAAATGATGATGAAATAGTGAGATCTTAGATGCAATGCGATGACTGCGCAAAAAGAGAGGAAGAACAAGAATGAATAGTTTACATGGTTGACAAAGTTCGTACTTCTTAACTACGTCTTAAATAATCCACAAATAAGGTAGTGAAATACCATGTCCACATATAGGCCACTACAGGGCTCCCCCTCTAGAGATACCTTGCCGGAAATCGAACGTGCCGGCCAGTTCTCGTTAGTCGGGTCTCTGGTGTTGGTTGGGGTTCGTGTTGAAAAAACGGCTGACCATTCGACATACTAGGACTTTCAAGAGATGTCGTTTCCTCAGTGGCCGGGTTCCTAGAAGCAGCTAGAGTTGTGTCGTTAAAATCGATAAATGCTGGTTTGAGACGGTCATTAGATACATTCACATTCCGTTGTCCCAATTTGATTTTACAAAATTTATCACCCCTCTTCAATATCTCGAAGGGGCCCTCGTATGGCGCTTCCAAAGGAGTTCGAACTCTATCAATGCGTATAAAAACAAACTTACAGTTTTGCAAATTGCGATCGATGTGCACATTAGGTTCGCCATGATGTGAAGTTGAATACTGACGCAACGATGACATCTGCCTACGAAGGTTTTTAATGAAGTCGGATTCGCTAGCTTTGACTTTATCCGCATGTACAAATTCCCCAGGAATTCGTAGTTGGGAACCAAACAACATCTCCGCTGGGCTCGCATTTATGTCCTCTTTCACAGTAGTGCGTAGGCCAAGCATAACCAATGGCAACGCTGCCGTCCAGTCGTCTGTGTTGTAGCACTTGATGGCAGCCTTCAACGTGCGGTGGAATCGCTCGATCATGCCATTGGCTTGCGGATGATAAGCAGTGGTCTTCAGATGCTGTACTCCCAAAATATTTGTTAATTCGGAAAAAACAGATGATATAAATTGTCGTCCCAAGTCGGTGGATATACGAAGAGGTATGCCGAACAAAGATATCCATCCCTCGATCAGAGCGCTGGCAACAGTCTCTGCAGTTATGTCAGCAATTGGTATGGCCACTGGAAATCGCGTGAATCTGTCAATGATCGTGAGGCAATACCGTTGGTTCTTGGAGACTGGAAGTGGTCCAATAATATCCACGTTGATATGATCAAAACGGGCCTCGACTGGCTCATAATTTCCAATAGGTGTTTTCGTGTGTCTACAAATTTTGCTTCGCTGACACGGTATGCATTCTCTGACGAAACATGCTATATCCTTCATCATACCAGGCCATACATACCTTTCTCCAACTATTCGTTGCGTTCCCTTTCGTCCAGGGTGGGACAGGTCATGTAGTTTCGCAATTACCTGACGACGAAAAGTTCGTGGTACGAATGGTCGAATTTTGTCGTTAGTGGTATCGCAATACAGCGTCTCGGTCGAATTCGGAACAGCAACCTTTTTCAGTTTTAGCGTTGAACTATTGGTTTCTATAATTTGCTCCAATTCCGAATCGCGACCTTGCTCTCTCGCCAAGGCCTCAAAATCCGGGCTGTCTATCGAACTTATTCGGGACAAAAAATCGGCAACGCCATTGTCATCTCCCCGCAAGTGTCGTATGTCGGTCGAAAACTGACTAATAAAGTCCAGTTGGCGCGCTCTCCTTGGTGGTGTCTTGTCGCCTTTCTGGGCGAAAGCATATATCAACGGTTTGTGGTCGGTCAATATCGTGAATTGTCTGCCCTCCAACAAGTGCCGGAAATGGTCTATTGACTGATAAATGGCCAACAGCTCCCGATCGTATGTACTGTACTTTGCTTGTGCGGCTGTTAACTTCTTGGAATAAAATCCCAATGGTTGGACCTTACCATCTACAGTCTGGTGTAAAACTGCGCCAACAGCTTCACTAGAGGCATCTGTATACAAAGACAATTTTGCGTTGGGCGACAGGTGACAAAGCATGGTGGCGTTTGCTAATTCCTCCTTACAGGCCTCAAATGCGTTTGTGGCTTCATCGTCCCAAACAACTGGCGTCGTGTCGTTTTTGACGTTGCCCGAAATGAGAGCCTGCAATTTTCCTTGATTGCGTGTTGCATTCCTGAGAAAGGAGCGGTAAAAATTAATCATCCCCAGAAACCGCTTAAGTTCTTTAGCCACTTTAGGTTTGGGATAATCACGTATTGCTGTCACTTTCTCTTCTAGTGGTTTAATGCCGTTCGGTGTTATAGTGTGTCCCAAAAATTTAACTTCGGACTTGCCCAAAACACATTTGCTGCCGTTTACTGCCAAACCAGATTTACGTAGCCGATCGAAAACAATCCTCAGGTGTTTCTCGTGCTCGTCCGCACTAGATGATGCAATGAGAATGTCATCGATGTAAGCGAATGTAAAATCGATGCCGTGCAAAACAGAATTGATGTGGCGCTGAAAAGTTTGTGCAGCATTCCGCAATCCAAATGTCATGTAGTTGAACTCGAACAACCCAAATGGTGTTGTTATCGCCGTCTTAGGTATGTCGGAGGATTCTATGGGTATTTGGTGGTACGCCTTTTGCAAATCTAGCACAGAAAATATACACTTGCCATGGAGCATGTGAGTACAATCATGCAAAAATGGAATAGGGTAGCGATCTGGTAAAGTTTGCGCATTAAGCGCACGGTAATCACCGCACGGCCGCCACTCCCCGTTCGTCTTTTTTACCATATGAAGGGGGCTTGCCCAATTACTTTTGGATGGCTTGCAAATACCTTGCTCCACCAAAAACTCAAACTCTTTTTTGGCAGCAGCGAATTTCTCAGGTGGCAGCCTTCGTGGTCGGGCAGACACCGCTGGGCCACCCGTAACGATGTGGTGTGTAACGTCCGTCTGCAATGACTCTCGATCTCGGTTGCTGCTTAACACGGTGATGTCTTTATACTCAAATAGCAGTCGTGAAAATATGTTGTCGGCATTGAATGTTGATATGACGGGTGCACATGAATATACTGTGTCACCCTTAGCGTGCAGCAAAGTCCTGCGATCGACGAGACGATTCTGCTTAATATCCACAAGTAAATCGAAGTGCTTGAGAAAATCAGAACCTATTATGGCAGTTGAAACATCTGCCACGAGAAAATTCCATTCGAAGACTCTTCTTAATGAAAGAGATAACTTGAGACGACGTTCGCCATATGTTTTAATACGGGTGCCATTAGCTGCAAATAATGTTACTGAATTCGATGTGACGTTTCTGTCACAAGAACGCGGTGGCAAAACGGAAACGTCAGCCCCCGTATCGATCAAGAACTTCACCTTTGTATCGTTGTCCAGCAATGTAAGACGTGCCACTGTAATTCGGCGTGGTGCGCTGGGCAATGCACCAGCCACGGTAACTAGTTTTTTGGCTTTGAATGGAATTCGCAAGGCTGGCGGCACTTTGTAGCGGCCTCGCCGAACTTCCAGTGGTACCAACAAAATTTCTCCGAAGATGGTGTGGCACTACGTTGGCTCTTCTTACGATTCGATGAGCGACTGGATGAACGAGAGCGGCCTAATTTCTCCAAACGTTCTTCCAAAACCGCAATTCTTTGCAATAAGTTGGCTTCGTTAGGTGTCGTGGATGTGGACACAGCGGCGAGTTGTCGATAATCACTCACCTCCAAAATCTTATCCGCCAGTTTCGCCAATTCGGACAGCTCCGCGTTGGAGGCTTGGAGAATGGCACGAACATTCTGTGGTAGTCGTTGAAGCCACAATGATGCCAGGAAGTCATCACTTACCCTATCCTTCGCAAGACTACGGAGCTCGTTCAATAATTGTGTAGGTCGCCTGTCGCCAAGGTGCATGTCGGACAGCAATTTCTGTATTTTCTTCTGTTCGCTTTCACAGAAGCGTTCGATGATGCATTTTTTCAAAAATTCGTATTTTCCTGTTGCAGGCGGCTTGAGGACAGCATCCGAAATCTGCACCAACACCTGTGATTCAATCGCTGCTATGACGGTGCTGTATTTCGTTTCGTCAGCCACGATGCCTGAAACGACGAACTGAGCCTCTATTTGTGCGAACCAGATTTCAGGGTGATCAGACCAAAACGGCGGTACTTTCACTGAAACTCTGCTTACAAAATTTCCGTACATCGGGGAAGTCGCCACTCCTTGTCCAGCAGTGTCCGGAGCCTGGCCTGCTCCCACGGATGTGCTTGTCTTCTCGTTGCCTGTGTCTTCGTTCATCTCATGTGTGTATTACTATCACGTCGGGGTCACCACTATAGCCGTTCGTGGTTAGTTTAATGAATGAATAAACCGGCTATATAATGTTTAATATAATAAACACTTTATTTAACTAATTCTAATAATATACATGAAATGATGATGAAATAGTGAGATCTTAGATGCAATGCGATGACTGCGCAAAAAGAGAGGAAGAACAAGAATGAATAGTTTACATGGTTGACAAAGTTCGTACTTCTTAACTACGTCTTAAATAATCCACAAATAAGGTAGTGAAATACCATGTCCACATATAGGCCACTACAGGTTACACTCTAAACATATAATATTTGGTACACACAAAAATTAATATATTTGGGAATATGTTGTTCTAAACAAATCTTTGTTTACGTCCCAATATTATTTTACTTGGGGTTATTATTTCCGAAACAAATATTTATTTGCATTTAAGTATTCAGAAAATACTTAAATTGTGTTAATTTTTCAGTAATTCAAAGTTAATTTTTTAGAAATTTTTAATGTTCGTAAAAATAATAAATAGTAATCATTGAAATCGTATAATCTTGGATAAAAATAAAATAACTTGGAGGATTGACCACTAATTATGGCTTGGAATACTCTGAAATTATAAATGATTGATTTAAAACAGTAGAGGTAAAGATTCGAAAGCAAGGAAAATTTAAAACTGAAATTCGAAAAAGTCAGCGAATGTTTTGAAAACCTTTTTCTAATAAAATATATATACATATTTGGAGAAATTCCAACTCATCAACGGCTTATCCACCTATTAGCCTAACTTCTTTCCTGTTAAAAACAATGGAGCGAATTAAGCTAAAATTCAAGCAACACGCATATGTTAAAGGAAGAGGAAACAGCACCACATAGAACAGTCCTTCAGTGAAGAAATGTACACACTTGCCGTTTGTATATACATGGAAGGCGTTTTTAACATCGTTCAGACCGAATTCTTATCCAGCCCTTAGATGAGTTTCAGGTTGACCGGGCTCTGATAAACTGGATCAACTAATGCTAAGGATTAGGTGGATTATTTGTGGGTTATATGACGTAAAAATTAGAGACAAGGTAAATCGTGGTATACCTCAGGGGGTATTTCATCGCCTCTACTATGGGTTACGACGATAAACAGTCTCCTTAAAGCCCTCACCAATGAAGGACTTAAGCCAGTCTGTTATGCAGACGAAGTTATAATACTTCTACGGGACATACATCCAAACCTACTATGCAGAAGAACTGAGGAGGTACTTAACATAGCATATAACTGTGCACAACCAAAGGGATTAAACGTTAACCGAAATATGTCTATTTACAAGGAAAACGAAGATCCATCCTTTTACCGAGCCGCGATTCCTGGATAAGAATAATGACATATCTAAAAAGGTTAAATAATTGGGAGTAATCTTCGATCAGAAACTGATTTGGAAAGATCATATTGAAGAAAGAGTTACCAAGGCCCAAAGTTGTTGGTCGTTGTGCAAAAGAGCTATAGGTTCAAAATGGGGACTACGTCCAAATATGACACACTGGCTTTACACGAGCGTGATTAGACCAATAATAACCTACGCCTCTGTAGTGTGGTGGACATCAATGGACAAGAAGTACAACGTAGTACAACGTAGTACCTTTGCAAAAAGTGTAACGTATGTGCTGTCTAGGCATAAGCGGGGCAATTAAAACCGCACTAAGTCCAGATTCACACTCGGCAATTTTTTGCAAGCAAGGCTCAATGTTTGTAGGAGAGAGAGGCAGAGAGCTCTTTCCGCCTGTCTCTCTCACCAACAAACTTTGACACTTGCTTGGACAAAATTGCCGAGTGTGCATCTGGACTAACAAGACAAGAACGTTGGAGACTATAGTGCACATCCAACCAAAAGATATCCGTATAAAGTATGAGGCAGCCCTCACAGCAAGGCATCTACAAGTGATGGGTGAATGGTTAAATCGAAGTCATATTCAAACAACGGAAATCTTCGACCGCATTCCTGAAGAGCGGCTTACAGCTACCTGTGATTTGTTCGTGCCAGACAGACGCTCCTGGTTTAACGGAACACGAGCTCATGTGCCAGTGGGCTAGGAGGAAGAACGGGTCTGGGACTTTTTATTGATGAACCAGAAGTCGAAATTTACTTCCACCTCCCAGACCATAACACAGTATTTCAAGCAGAAGTTCGAGCAATCACGGAGTGTGTTAACTGGCTCAGTAGTACCATAAAGCCTAAATCTGCCAGCATCATCACATATAGGCAAATGTCGATTAAAGCAATAACATCGGAAAAGGTCAAATCCAGAACAGTTTTAGACTGTAAAAGAGCGATAAATAATTACTCCATGGTCAACTACATATTTTCTGGGTACCGGGACACAACGGAGTGATTGGAAATGAACGATCAAACAGCTTGGCTTCAAAGGGCAGAGAACTTCGAGTAATAAACTTAGAAAATTGAAAACCTTTCGAAGCCACGAAGGATGAGTTGAAGCACTGGACATTGGTGGCTCACAAAACTGTGTGGAATAGAGCAACTGCAAAGATACTGTGGGTGACCCAAATGAAAAGAAAACAAGTAGTTTTCCGAATCTAAACAAGATCGAGATTAGTAAGATGATGAGTGTTCTAACGGGATACTCAAGCTTACAGGCACATCTTCATCGCATAGGACAACCAGAAAACTTTGAGTGCAGGGCATGCAGGGAAAACATCGAAACGATGGAACATTTTCTGTGTTACTGCCCAGCTTTCACACATGCAAGATCCCGATATTTCGGGTCCGACATATTGCCAGACTTGACTCATCCCAGTGGATATGACTGGAAGATACTGAGAAAATTCGTGTCTAGTACCGATTTTCTGTAACCCGTGGGGAATAAAAATCATAAATAAGGAGCGCACAACAGGCCGAACCACTGGCTTAGGTGTTTGTCTATGGACATGAGACGTTTAAACGTCTCCTCTATTTAACCTAACCTAAAGTATTTTGCACATAAAATGTGCTATATCGCTGTTAATAGCAAACATATAGTATGTCAAGAAAGTTGTTTTACTTCGCAAAATGTACCTTCTACCACACTAATTTTGGAAAAACAAAATTTTTTATTATTTATAAATATATTTTCTTCCGATATTTGTAATTTTGTATTATTTTCTATCAATATGTTAGCTAAAAACATCAACAAAAATTAATTTCCTCCACCTTGGTGTCAAGAAAGTTTTTTAAACTTTTTGAACGGGCCCATACTCTGATCTTGAGTACATTTATGGAAACTTTTTTATATTATTCTGCAGTCTAACTTGTAGACTGCATAATGAAATTTAAAAAATTCAAATAAAATATAGGGTCGATTTTTTTACTTGAAAAAATCGAATGTCAAAATAGGTAGTATCTTGACATACTGTATATTTGTGACGGTACATATTGAGTTTTTGGCTATTCATATGAAGTTTTCCATCAATCCTAACAACATTTTATCTTTCCAGATTGGCAACAATTCGTTACGAATAAACTCCGCGGTTGGGAATTGATGAATCTTAATTGGGCTAGGAATTTTACAGGCAGTGTTAAGGTAGTTTTTTACGATGACTTAGTTAACCACATTGAACCAGTATTAAGAAGCATTTTGGAATTCCTCGATTTTCCAATTGATGAGGTAAGGGCAGAAAACTATCCCCAACAATATGTATACATAATAATTTATATTTCTATATTTTCGATCATTACAGAGTCTTCTAAGGTGTGCTCTTGTACGGAAGGAGGGCATTTTCCGGCGAAAGAAACGCATACTTTCCTTCGACCCTTATACGCCAGCGATGCGGGCCAATCTCGAGGAGCGCAAACAATATGTATACAGCGTATTGGGACGGACGTCAGCAATAAACTAGTAATGTAATCTCCAATACACTTAAGTCTATATATATGTATTCGTATATACTCGTTATGATCAATTTAATACTCGTATCCACTGTCACATCCAAATCGATACATACGACATGAGCACAATTTCCGAACGCAGAAAGGGCATAACTTCACTATCGAATGAATGAAACTTCGAATATACAATAAAAAACACAATAAATATAGATTAATTCAATATTAGCTAATAAATGAAGATTTTTTGTATTACGCCGATGTACAGGTGCACACACATACATACTGTGTAAGTGTATGTGTGTATGAATGTGTACACTCATGTGGTACATGAAAATCCGAACGATATTTGTATATATATATTACAAAATAATAAAAGATATAACCAAATAAATTCAAATAGTTTAATTAGCGCTGCCATTAATGGTAAGTAGTTATATGAAAACCAGTAAGGAAAGGCTAAAGTCGGGCGGGGCCGACTATATAATAACCTACGCCACTCTCGTAATATTGAATAACTCTGATATATAAATTTTGTAATTCATGTATAATTTGTTTACATAAATTTATTTTTGGGACATTTTATACTTAAATAATACCCTGTACCACAGTGTGGTGTAGGGTATAAAAACGATTGGATCGAAAGAGCCAAATCGGATGAAACATATATATGGGAGCTATAGCTAAATCTTTACCGATTTTCTTCAAATTCGGCAATGTTGGTTCATGGATCAAGAAACTCTACCATTCTAAATTTCAAAACGATTGGATGTAAAGTACAGCTTCTATAGAACTAAAAGTCCAAATCGGACGAAACATATATATGGGTGCTATAGTTAAATCTTAACCGATTTTCTTCAAATTCGGTAGTGTTGGTTCATGGACCAAGAAACTCTACCATTCTAAATTTCAAAACGATTGGATGTAAAATACAGCTTCTTCAGGACTAAAGAGCAAAATCGGACGAAACATATATATGGGAGCTATAGCTAAATCTTAACCGATTTTCTGCAAATTCGGCAATGTTGGTTCATGGATCAAGAAACTCTACCATTCTAAATTTCAAAATGATTGGATGTAAAATACAGCTTCTATAGGACTAAAGGGCCAAATCGGACGAAACATATATATGGGAGCTATAGCTAAATCTTAACCGATTTTCTTCAAATTCGACAATGTTGGTTCATGGATCCAGAAACTCTACCATTCTAAATTTCAAAACGATTGGATGTAAAATACAGCTTTTATAGGACTAAAGGGCCAAATCGGACGAAACATATATATGGGAGCTATAGCTAAATCTGAACCGATTTCAACCAAATTCAATAGTGATCTTAACAGCTGCGAAATACTTTAAACTGCAAAATTTCAGAACGATCGGAGTGAAATTGCGACCTGTAGTCGACGAACAACTTTACATGGACAGACGGACGGACAGAGATGCTTAAATCGACTCAGCTAGTGATTCTGAGTCGATCGATATACTTTATGGTGGGTCTAGCTGTGTTATTTTCAGTGTGCTTTACAAAATAATGACGGTTTATGGATAATTTACTGGTTTTATCCATAAAACCTTACTGGTTTTATGGATAAATTTTATTTTAAAAAATTTTTTATTAAAAATACTATTATCGTCGAAGGTACCCTTAGTACAGGGTGGCTGATGCTACATTAAGAAATTCAAATAACTTTTTTTTCAGTGTATGGAATTCAGTTTACTTTTATTCATGTTAAAGCTCATTAAATTTAATTAAATATATCTTAATTAGTTTTAAAACCAGTAAGGAAAGGCTAAAGTCGGGCGGGGCCGACTATATAATACCCTACACCACTCTCGTAATATTGAATAACTCTGATATATAAATTTTGTAATTCATGTATAAATTGTTTACATAAATTTACTTTTGGGACATTTGATACTTAAATAATACCATGTACCACAGTGTGATGTAGGGTATAAAAACGATTGGATCTAAAGAGCCAAATCGGATGAAACATATATATGGGAGCTATAGCTAAATCTTTACCGATTTTCTTCAAATTCGGCAATGTTGGTTCATGGATCAAGAAACTCTACCATTCTAAATTTCAAAACGAGTGGATGTAAAATACAGCTTTTATAGGACTAAAGGCCCAAATCGGACGAAACATATATATGGGAGCTATAGCTAAATCTTAACCGATTTTCTTAAAATTCGGTAGTGTTGGTTCATGGATCAAGAAACTCTACCATTCTAAATTTCAGAATGATTGGATGTAAAATACAGCTTCTTTAGCACTAAAGAGCAAAATCGGACGAAACATATATATGGGAGCTATAGCTAAATCTTTAATGATTTCCTTCAAATTCGGCAATGTTGGTTCATGGATCAAGAAACTCTACCATTCTAAATTTCAAAACGATTGGATGTAAAATGCAGCTTCTATAGGACTAAAGGGCCAAATCGGACGAAAGATATATATGGGAGCTATATCTAAATCTGAACCGATTTCAACCAAATTCAATAGCGATCTTAACAGCTGCGAAGTACTCTAAACTGTGTTTCTCGAATGGATTGCTTTAGTTCATTCAAATTTGTTGGTTTTGCTTTGTAGACTTCCTGTTTGTAATCACCCCACAAGAAAAAGTCAGGTGCAGTAAGGTCAGGCGACCTAGGAGGCCAACGCAATGTGGAGTTTCTGGATATCAGCTTATTGGGAAATTTTCGCCGCAATTCTGTCATAACAGGCCGGGCTATGTGAGGAGATGCACCATCCTGCTGAAACCACACAGAGTTGAAAGAAATTCTCATTCGGTGTAATTCTGGATAGAAAAACTCTCTCAACATGCTCAAGTAACGGCCTCCAGTAACTGTAACGGTGTGACCGTTTTCTTCGAATAAGTAGGGCCCGGAAATGCAGCGTGATGAAACTGCACACCACACTGTGACACGAAATGGATGCAATTCCGTCTCATGGAGTATCTGTGGGTTGGAAGCACTCCATATTCGATAATTTTGTTTGTTTATGCTGCCGTTTAAATCGAAATGGGCCTCGTCAGACATGAAAAGACAGTTCAACATGTTTCCGTCCTCTTCCACCATTTGAAGCATCTTCTGGCAAAATTCCAAGCGAATCGGGAAGTCTGCTGAGTTCACTTTGTTGGCCATTTGAATTTTATATGGGAATAACTTCAAATCTTTGTGCATTATTGACTGAAATGACTGTCTGCTTATACCCATTTGAGCAGATAAGGTTCTTGTCGAAACTCTTGGATGTTTTGTATGGCATCAGCTACAGCAGCGATTGTTTCCTCCGTCCGAACTGAAGGGTTTCGATGGTAAGGATTTCTTTTGACTGTCCCATGCTCGGAAAAATTGTTAACAAGTCTCAAGAAAAAGTAGATTTTTTTTCAAAAAACAAAAATCCTGGGCCCAAAAAAACATACAAAATAGAAAAAAAATCGAACAGAATATTTTATTTTTTTAAAGTTTGCATCCCTACGAAGAAAATAATGCCTATTTGAAAAAAAAAACTATGGATAAATGTAGAAATTATAGCCCTTTTGGTAGAGGTAAGAGAATTTCAAAAAATACTTTTTGTTTTAATTTCAGTTTAAATAGCGATTTTATTTGTTACTTTTATTTATATTATGTACATTTGAGTTTATTTACATGTACAAGTTCCATTAGTAAGTAAGTAATTGTGAGTTCTTTGTTGACGTTTGTAGATTTCGGAAGCGGTTTCTCTAATGAGGGACCAAATATAATCTCAGATCATTCTTTCATCACAGTGCCCTTGGTAACGCCGCTCGATGGACTTCATTTCGTGGTGAAACCTTTCGCCATGTTCGTCGCCAAGATTCTCGGGGGAAAAGTTTAAATGAGAATGCAAGAAATGAATTTTGAGGGACATATTTACACCTGTTGGAATACATAAAGCGAAAAATAAGTTAGAAGAATACATACATATGTGTTATATACATAAATATAGAAAAATATATTTCTTACCAATTTTTTCATAATTTTTTAACAAATCATTAATCATTGTTTCATATTGCGGGCTTTTATTGGATCCAAAGTAATTTAAAACCACAAGCTTAAACGACCTCCATGCTGCAATTTCATCCGACGTCAAATATGATTCGAAATTTACATCTTTCATCAGTTTCCTTATTTTAGGCCCATCAAAAACTCCTTCTTCGATTTTTTGAAAAGAAAGACTTTTAAATAAACTTTTTAATTATGAGAGTGAATTGCCATATCTTCTTAAGGCTTTTACAAAATTTTTAAAGAGCCCAGCTTAATATGCAGTGGTGGCAAAATAATGTTTTTTTTTTGGACGAGAGGTGTGTATTTTATGCTGTTTTCACCCAATGTAATGTGTTTTCTTGTTGGCCATTTCTTTCTTCTGTAATGATATTCGCGAGCTCGGCTATCCCAGAGGCATAACATACTTTTAAATCGCAAAAAATTTTCCAGTCATGTTAATATTTTATGTATTTTATCAATTTAGCCATTGTTTCGTATGATTCCTTAGTGTTGACAGCATGAGCAATAGGAATCGACGGTTTCTGATTTCCGTTGTGTAAAAGTACTGCTTTCAAACTTTCTTTACTGCTGTCAACAAATAACCGCCATTCCTTTGAATTGTATGTTTGATTAAGTTCCTCGAACACAGTTGTACAAAATTGTTTGTAAGGTATATCGCGGACTCTATAATATGATATGTTAACATCTGGGGCTAAAATATTGTACTTTTTCATCCCAGATGCAAGTAGTTCTGCCTTATCTTTGGTTAGTTCCAAATCTCTCACTAGATCAATGAGTTAAAAGCGATGACTTCTGACTCAAACTTGAATCGCTCAGAGTTGAGTACTCAGTTGAACTTGATCATGTTTCCGAATTAGGCTGTTAGCTATACTTGGACAGTTGGGTATTGGTATTGTTTCCGAAGGTGCAACTGGCAAAGTGACGGATTTTACTTCAGCGTAATTCCAGCGAATGCTCCTTCCTACTCCAATCTGTTTACTTAGACAAAAATAGCAGTCCGTATCGTGAATGAATGGTTGTCTCCAAATAATTGGCATTCCAAATTGCACGTGATGTCTACAATTAAAACGTTTTATTCCACAAAACATTGTAATACATTAATTGTGAAGTACTTAACGCATGCTTCCACTACTAAATCGAGTAAGATTTACATAGCACGAAATACACAAAATATTAGGTGTCCACGGTTCGTTCATATTTTTAACTCGTATACCAAAATATTGCACATATATTTCTTCTGTCGCACGTCGTTTTTATACCCTACACCACACTGTGGTACAGGGTATTATAAGTTTGTTTCATGACAGATGTTTGTAACACTTGAAAATAACACAGCTAGACCCACCTTAAAGTATACCGATCGAATCAGAATCACTAGCTGAGTCGATTTAAGCATGTCTGTCCGTCCGTCCGTCTGTCCATGTAAAGTTGTTCGTCGACTACAGGTCGCAATTTCACTCCGATCGTTCTGAAATTTTGCAGTTTTATAGTATTTCGCAGCTGTTAAGATCGCTATTGAATTTGGTTGAAATCGGTTCAGATTTAGATATAGCTCCCATATATATATTTCGTCCGATTTGGCCCTTTAGTCCTATAGAAGCTGTATTTTACATCCAATCGTTTTGAAATTTAGAATGGTAGAGTTTCTTGATCCATGAACCAACATTGCCGAATTTGAAATCGGTTAAGATTTAGCTATAGCTCCCATATATATGTTTCGTCCGATTTTGCTCTTTAGTCCTGTAGAAGCTGTATTTTACATCCAATCGTTTTGAAATTTAGAATGGTAGAGTTTCTTGATCCATGAACAAACATTGCCGAATTTGAAGAAAATCGGTTAAGATTTAGCTATAGCTCCCATATATATGTTTCGTCCGATTTGGCCCTTTAGTTCTATAGAAGCTGTATTTTACATCCAATCGTTTTGAAATTTAGAATGGTAGAGTTTCTTGATCCATGAACCAACATTGTTGAATTTGAAGAAAATCAGTAAAGATTTAGCTATAGCTCCCATATATATGTTTCATCCGATTTGGCTCTATAGATCCAATCGTTTTTATACACTACACCACACTGTGGTACAGAGTATTATTTAAGTATAAAATGTCCCAAATGTAAATTAATGTAAACAATTTATACATGAATTACAAAATTTATATATCAGAGTTATTCAATATTTCGAGAGTGGTGTAGGGTATTATATAGTCGGCCCCGCCCGACTTTAGCCTTTCCTTACTGGTTTCTCATACTTTTTCAAGAAACCACATTTCAATTTGCTTCACGCATACCATACGTCAATTTTGACAAAGCACTGTAAATGGATGTTGCTTTCGATTGCAACAGATTAGCGTTTACGCCGTCATTATTATTATTAAATTCAATCGACGTTGAACAGGCAGCAATGAAGTCTGATGCGTATGCCACTTTTCACATTTATTTCGTGATTAAATGAGTCTTCTTGCTATCATACGAAAAATTGAAGCTTTAGGTTTAGGTTAGGGTGGCAGCCGTATTTTTTTTATACAAGCTCTCATAGACCAGTTTAGGTCCCTAGTGTTACCACGGGCTGAAATGCCCCTCATCGAAACCAACCTGTTTGATATACAAATTTATCGATAGTACGAATATCGGTACTGGAAAGATCTGTTAGGCTGCCTAGAAAGGCCGACCCCAGTATGTCCAGTCGTCGTTTACTCAGAGCGGGGCAGTCGCATAGCAAGTGCTCAATGCTCTCCACTTCTTCCTCATCTCCACAGCTTCTGCAGAAGTCATTAGAGTCAATACCCAACCATCTGACGTGTTCGCCGATCAAGCAGTGTCCCGTCAGAACTGATACTAACGTAGACAATCTTTGCCTCTCTAGTGCGAGGAGATATTTTGATCTTCTCAGGTCATACCTTGGCCAGATTGGTCTAGCTACCCTGCAGGTGCCGATTTCTGTCCATCTTTCGTTGGACTACCTGATTGCCTCTTGCTTAAGCCAAAGCTTGCACGTGGATAGTGGCGCACCAATATATGCAAATTCTTCGAGAATTTGTAATGTCCCTTTCCTAGCAAGTTCATTGGCTTTGTAGTTTCCCTATGCCCAGGTACCCATATGAGGTGTATATTAAACTGCTCAGCCATTTCGTTAAGAGATCTGCGGCAGTCGAGGGCTGTTTGTGAAATTAGGGATGGTGCCTCCAGAGAATTGATGGCAGCCTGGCTGTCCGAGTAATTGACAACGCCAGTGTTGGTTACTATGTTGCGACTCAGCCACTTGGCCACTTCCCATATTGCCATTATTTCGACTAGATAGACACTGCAGGTATCAGGTAGTCTTTGAGCTATATCCAAACTAAGCTCTGCACAGTGTACTCCGAAGCCAACCTTTTCATCAAGCTTCGAACCATCCGTGTAAAAGTGGAGATCGTTTCTATTACCTGGTATTCATCCAACCCATTCATCTGTGGCGGGAATCATAGTGATGTAATTTCTCTCGAAGGTGTACACAGTTGGTATATATGTAGTCCACTCGGTCGGTTACCATAGCACTACACTTTGATATCCTCATGTGACCGTAGTTTTTGTACCTCCACATTGATAGGCAGTTTAATCTTATTGCCGCTTTGGTTGCAACTTCTCTCGCCACAATATTAATCGGCAGTATATGGAGTACGGCTTGTAGAGACTCGGTCGCTGTAGTCCTTAAAGCTCCGCCTATGCTCAGGCAGGCTGCTCTCTGAACCTTTGTTAGTAGGTTGGTGATGGTTAGTTTGTCAGTTGCCGTCCACCATACCACAATGCCGTATAGCAGTATAGGACGAACTACTGCTATATACATATATCCAGTGGACGATTTTAGGAGAGAGTCCCCACCGCGACCTTACAGCCTTTTTGCAGGGATATAAGGCGACGTTGGCCTTCCTTACACGGTCCAATACGTTAAGTCTAAATAACAGTTTTCTATCTAGAATTATTCATAAAAAATTTTGCACTTTCCTAGTAAAGAGAACCAATTCTGTCTTGTTTGGGTTTACGCCCAAACCGCTGCTTCTGGCCCATCTAGCCAATTTGCTCAGAGCCACCTGTAGGATGTCCCTGGGGACGTTTACGAATTTGCCAGTCACTGCGATTGCCACGTCGTCCGCATATGCCACGACCTTGCAGCCACAACGTTCTAGATCTAACAGGATTTCATTCACCGCATTGAAATTAGTGTTCTCCTCCTTGTGGGGTCCCTCTGTTTACAAACCTTGTTAGAGTTGTGGACCCAAGACATGCTGTTATGCGTCTTCTGTTGAGCAGACTTTGAAATAGTCTACTCAAACTAGAGTTAAGGGCACCTTACATTGTGAATTTGTTGTCAAGCATCATGTTCTCTCAGATGTTGTGTTCGACGACTGTTTGCCCTTACATTACTCATGCAATCTCTACAACATCATTTCATCTACGACAGCAACGTGGTCGGTTGTGCGTGTGCAGCGAAGAAAAAGATCAAAATGCCGTCGGCAAAATGAAAATATGCGACCATAAAAATTTGGGTATTTTCCTTCAACCTTTTTTAATGAATAATTAGGGAATTTTTGAAAGAATTTGTTTGTACCCACATTCCATATGAGTGTGCATCGTGCGTAATATTTTTAATGTGATATACAAATGTACCTGATACAAATTGTACCTGACTTTTTCAATACATTTGTTTCATGTTTTCATACAAAATAATATATGCCGAAACAGAGGAGAAAAGTAAAATAAATGTCATGCCAATATCGTTGTTTCTTAATTACTTTTACAAATATTGCCTTCCAAAAATTATGTTTGGGAGAAACAGACACAAATTCTGTATACTTTTGAAGGAAATGAAAGGAAAGTGTTCATTAAATTAAAATGCTTAACAAATCTACGAAAAATATTTATGTACATATTTATTTTCCACAAGAAATTGTATATTGCCTTCAAATCAACATAAAAAATTAGTTTAGTTTTTAAAATAAATTTTTAACAAGCCGGTCATTCAAGGAAAATTAAGCGAAATTTATTTTTTCAAATTTAAAATCAACGTACATAAATATTTTTGAAAGAAAAATAATAACAATTCTTATAGTCTTCACTTTTAATTTTCCATAATTCTGGCATACTGTTGTATAATTCAAAGAAAATCCAACCAAAATTGCCTATCTCTTTCCATTTTCACTTGTACGCATCCTTTTACTCCTTTTTTTCTACTGTTTCGGTTTCTACTGAAATGTCATTTTGCCGACGGCACTTTGTTCTCTTTTCGTGTTTCCACCACAATGTTTCTTTTGAACTGACGAAATGTTGTCATACCTGGCATTACATTGTGGATTTGCATGAGCCAACATGAAAATATCAAAATCGTTTTGATTTTCGTCCAACATCCATGAACACTCATCATGTAGCTCCTTAGACTGTGGATAAATCCATGGATCACACAAGTTGTACGACAAAACTGATGTGTGTAAGCAGGCCTTTAACTTTTAGATGTGACAGTGCCGCAATTACTGCATCCGAGTGAATGTTGTTAAAAGCCCGTTCTAGTACGAATATCGGTACTGGAAAGATCTGTTAGGCTGCCATCAATTCTTTGGAGGCCACATCTCTGAATTCACAAACAGCCCTCGACTGCCGCAGATCTCTTAACGAGAAGGCAGAGTAGTTCTACATACACCTCATGTGGGTGCCTATGCATTAGGATATTCCGGGGAACTGGAAAGTCGATTAACTTGCTTGGAAAGGGATGACATTACAAATTCTCGAAGAATTTGCATATATTGGTGCGCCACTATCCACATGCAAGCTTTGGCTTAGGCAAGAGGCAATCAGGCAGTGCAACGAAAGGTGGACAGAAATCGGTACCTGTAGGGTAGCTAGACAAATCTGACCAAGGTATGACCTGAGAAGATCAAAATATCTCCTCGCACTAGAGAGTCAAAGATTGTCTACGTTAGTATTAGTTCTGACGGGACACTGCTTGATCGGCGAACACGTCAGATGGTTGGGTATTGACTCCAATGACTTCTGCAGAAATTGTGGAGATGTAGAAGAAGCGGAGAGCATTGAACATTTTCTAAATCTGTATTGGGATTTATAAAAGATTCTACGATCTTCAATGAAATTTAGGACCTGACCTTTAATGAGATGTCAGAAACCATAGAAAGATGAAGTAAAATGCTTATTGGCATCAAGCCTTTAATAGTATATTAACCCTTGACCTTTGTTTCGGGGCAACCAGCACTGTAAACTCCATTACTAATTGTTTTTCCAAATACCGGACATTTCCATACATCATTGCTGGTACTCGAGTCAACAACAATAGATAATAAAGGTATCTCTTCCGGTAACTAGTATTTGTCACTGACGAACGAATAGGAATTTGATTTCACGAATTAACGTTTTCTGCGTATTTTCACGATTTTTTGGTAATTGTCACAATTAGAAATTAAATTTCAATCGGTAAGCGCAAAAAAGTTCAAGCAGTGCTTTCGGAAAATATTTTTTTTGGGAGGGTCGTTCGTATAAGAAAGCATAAACCCAGATGACAATTTTTGGTGGGGACGAATCTACATAATCAAAATTACAAATAAATTCGAAATTCAGTCGGTGGAGCGTTGAAAGAAATACAGTCAGGCATGTCACAGAGCGCAAAATCGTACAAGAATTTTCGGTTTAGAAATCGAAAACGTTTTTAGCTTCTACAGAAAATGTAAACCGAAAAATAAATTTCGGTTTAAAACGTTCACAAAATCTGAAGTGAAATTTATATTTTTAGTAATTTAAACTCCGAAAAAGTCAAAAAATCTACTAAAGATTAAGAAAGAATAATATTTGAATTAAAAAAAAAAACTATTTCAAATTTTTTTCGTACGAAAATGTTAATACCACCAACAAAAGTCTTTGCGAATGGAAAAAACTGGGCGGATTGGAAGGCTAGCGTAAAGAAAAAGATGTAGCACAACAAGAAATATAATAAAAAAAACTGGTGGAGGAGAATACAATCAGTATATTTTGTCTGATCAGAAAGAAACTATTGCCAGAATTTGTACCTTTTACACTCTTGTAGACGGGATCAATGGTAGAAGAAGCTTTGGCGAGCTGTATCTTGAACAAAGTATGAGTATGCTTTGTAATTCAAATGATGGAGGATCAGATAGTGATAAAGAGAATGAAGAAATTGATTTATCTGCGTCAACAAAATCAAACTCTGGAACTCTAACTCATTCAAAAAGACAAAGAACAAGATCCCCACTCACTTTTGATCATAAAAGAGCCAAATGTAGCACTCCACGCTCTACAGAGCCTCAAAAAAATACATCAAACACTGTCACCTCGCATCATTCATGTCCCAAAAGAAGCAGACCCTGTACTCCATCTACAAACATTGTCCCAAAAACTGCAGTAACTCCAAAAGCACACAACCATTGCAATACATCAAAACCGGACTTCAGTAGCCTTCTGTCTGAAGAAAATAAATATTTAGAAACAATTTGCAGACATCTGGAGGAACAAAAAAATTTAAATAAAACCAGTAAGGGAAGGCTAAAGTCGGGCGGTGCCGACTATATAATACCCTACACCACTCTCGTAATATTGAATAACTCTGATATATAAATTTTGTAATTCATGTATAAATTGTTTACATAAATTTACTTTTGGGACATTTTACACAGTGTGGTGTAGGGTATAAAAACGATTGGATCTAAAGAGCCAAATCGGATGAAACATATATATGGGAGCTATAGCTAAATCTTTACCGATTTTCTTCAAATTCGGCAATGTTGGTTCATGAATCAAGAAACTCTACCATTCTAAATTTCAAAACGATTGGATGTAAAATATAGCTTCAATAGAACTAAAGGGCCAAATCGGACGAAACATATATATGCTAAATCTTAACCGATTTTCTTCAAATTCGGTAGCGTTGGTTCATGGATCAAGAAACTCTACCATTCTAAATTTCAAAATGATTGGATGTAAAATATAGCTTCTTCAGGACTAAAGAGCAAAATCGGACGAAACATATATATGGGAGCTATAGCTAAATCTTAACCGATTTTCTTCAAATTCGGCAATGTTGGTTCATGGATCAAGAAACTCTACCATTCTAAATTTCAAAACGATTATATGTAAATACAGCTTTTATAGGACTAAATGGCCAAATCGGACGAAACATATATATGGGAGCTATAGCTAAATCTTAACCGATTTTCTTCAAATTCGGTAGTGTTGGTTCATGGATCAAGAAACTCTACCATTCTAAATTTCAAAATGATTGGATGTAAAATAAAGCTTCTACAGGACTAAAGAGCAAAATCGGACGAAACATATATATGGGAGCTATAGCTAAATCTTAACCGATTTTCTTCAAATTCGGCAATGTTGGTTCATGGATCAAGAAACTCTACCATTCTAAATTTAAGAACGATCGGATGTAAAATACAGCTTCTATAGGACTAAAGGGCCAAATCGGACGAAACATATATATGGGAGCTATAGCTAAATCCTAACCGATTTTCTTGAAATTCGGCAATGTTGGTTCATGGATCAAGAAACTCTACCATTCTAAATTTCAAAACGATTGGATGTAAAATACAGCTTCTATAGGACTAAAGGGCCAAATCGGACGAAAGATATATGGGAGCTATATCTAAATCTGAACCGATTTCAACCAAATTCAATAGCGATCTTAACAGCCGCGAAATACTGTAAACTGCAAAATTTCAGAACGATTGGAGTGAAATTGCGACCTGTAGTCGACGAACAACTTTACATGGACAGACGGACGGACGGACAGACATCGTTAAATCGACTCAGCTAGTGATTCTGAGTCGATCGGTATACTTTAAGGTGGGTCTAGCTATGTTATTTTCAGGTGTTACAAACATCTGCCGTGAAACAAACTTATAATACCCTGTACCACAGTGTGGTGTAGGGTATAATTATGAATGACAAACTGGAAAGGCTATGTAATATTTTGGGAAAAAAGTTGAAAATGATCAACTAGCATTACAAAAAAGTTTGTGTGAGAAAAATTAAATAAAGCTTAAGCTGATTGAAATCGAGGAACTAAGACTGAGCATTGAAAAGGAGAAATCCAAACTAGCACCTAAAACCAAAAAAAAAACATTTCGAAATGTTTTTGATCTCATTTTATTATTGTGCCTTTTAGTATGAAATACGGTTAAACATTTTTTATACTAATTATAAGAAACTTATTGAATTCATGTTTTTTAATTTAAATAAATAAAATTTATTTTAGAAATTAATTAATTTGGTTTGCTACTCGTATACTGTCCCTTATAAGAGTACCTGCGTTGAACGACTTCTTTGAGAAGTATATCCCACGTCATAATCAATTTCATCCATTACTTCAATTTCCTCATTGATGTTCAAAATAAGGGGTTCCTCAAGTTCAACGTTGTATTATCTGCAGATGTTATGCAAAGCACAGCACACGTTTATAATTTTAATAACCATTTTCGGGCTATAGACCAATGTTACCAGTAAACATCTGAACCGGCCTTTTATAACGCCAATTACACGCTCTACAATGTTACGAGCTGATGTATGTTGTATGTTAAATTTGTGCTGCATAGTTCCGACGGCGTAATTAAGAATGGTTTCAATCCATAGCCAGAGTCACCCAATAGGCGAGCATTCGAATCGCCATTTCTGTATTCATTTAAAAAGTACATTATTGCTCCACTTAAGCCCCAAATAAATGCGTCGTGACAAGACCCAGGCCTGCAAGCATCCACAGCTCTCACTTTCATATTGTAATCACATATCTAAAAACATGTTGTAATCACATATCTAATTCATTTCTTTGAAAATAGCTGTAACTTTATAATTAGATCCGACACGATATTTCAGAACTGATTAGTGCTATGATTGTGTCTATTTTCAGAGAAGACAGATATCTTCAGATGTAATAATATCAGGAGCTGGAAATAGTCACAGCTAATTTGATCTTAATATATCTGATAAGATCTAAAACTTTTTACTCGGGATATCATAAATTTCGTTGTAATCAATTATATAAGACGAATATAATTAGATCCGACACGATATATCAGAACTGATTAGTCTATGATAGTGTCTATTTTCAGATATGACAGATATCTTCAGATGTAATAATAGCATAAGCTGGAAATAGTCACAGCTAATTTGATCTAAATATATCTGATAAGATCTACACCTTTTTACTGGGGATATCATAAATGTGAATATTGGTAAGTAACTGCACAACAACGCAATCTACATATTGGGTGAGTAGTATATCGATGGCTTGTATCCAAAAGGTGCTACATTAAGATTTTTGAAAATGAGATTTTGATTCCAAATGCTTCTGCTTCGCATGATTGACCTACGGTGTAAATTAAAATTAAAAATTTACTAACACGCCTTTCTAACGTTTTTGTTGTTTTGCTATGTTGTTTTATGTATTTTTACGAAGGAAAATCAGGCTTTACTATAATTTTTGTTTGTTTATTAACTATCATCGTACAATGTTTAAAAATAAAAGTATGTATACATAGTTTGAGTTTTTACAAATAGTATTTCAGCAAATTAAAACTTATTGTGAACACATTAATAGCTTTTAAGTTAACTCTTAAGTAAAGTGAAAAATATAGAAAACACCTTTGGATTTTATAAGAGATATTAATTAATTTTTATTCTGAATTCTTTGTAACTTTTTTAGGTTAGATCTAGAGCTTGGAGGAATCCAAATTTGACAGCCATATGTCATTATAGGACGAATGCACATGTTCTAAATAAGCATTTTGTTTTTTAAGTTGAGGCCAGATTTTCTATTGAGCAGTGGTTAAAGAGCTCTTCCGCATTTTAAAGCTTGTCTCGTGTGATATTAATGAGATTTGAGAAATGTAGTTTTTATCCAGAGTTACACCTAGATATTTTATCGATTCTAATATCGGAATAATTGATCCGTCAATATTTAGTCGTTCTGTTGGAACTCGCTTTGGTGATTTATCAAATGGGAAAATTATTGCTGGTGTTTTGCTTTGCTTGATTTTTATCTTCTACTTATTCAAGCAACTCTGCGACGAAATTAAGGCTCTTTTCATATTTTTAATAATAGCATTAGCTAGTTTCCCAGAGCTGATTATTGCTGAAAAATCCGCATAAAACGCAACAGATCGGTTTTTTGGAATTTTAAAGTCCGATATAAAAATCGAGTACAGTGTAGGCGATAGCACTGATCCCTGTGGCACACCAGCTGGTATTCCCCTTGTAGTGGATCTTGTCTCATCAACATGGAATGAAAACCATCTGTCATTCAGAAAGCTTTTGATGTTTTTTTGCAAATATATTGGAAAATTAAATTTGTTTAGCTTAAAAACAATTCCATCATGCCACACCGAATCAAATGCGTTTTCGATATCTAGTAAGACAACACCCGTGCTTTTTCGTTTTTCTTATTTCTACAATTACGATGTTTACCATTCTTTTGATTTGGTGTACGGTAGAATGACCCTTCCTGAATCCAAATTGTTCTCTATTGATAATATTGTTCGCTTCGACAAATTCCGATACTTTTGCTAGTAAATTTTTTTCAAATATATGGTCCAATATGCTTAGCATACTTATGGGCCTGTAGTTTGATTGCAATTTAAAATCTTTTCCAGGTTTCAAAATTGGTATCACTTTAGCATTTATAAATTGTCTCAGGAAGTGACCGTTGCACAAACACCAGTTGAAAATCATAACCAAGAGATTTAAAAATTCATTTGACATTTGCTATAACAATACTGGTTTAATGCCGTCAATTCCAGGAGATTTATTGGTTCTCAGGTTTTTGACATAATAACTAACCTCTGTGATCAGTTCAGCTGTGTTATTTGGAATTGTTTGAGAGTCTAACAATGTGAGACAATGGGATGGCTTCGATCAGCTGGTATGCGTTGTACAGCGAGAGCGCTCAAAAAAATCAGCTATCGCGTTTGGTATGCTCTCAGCATTGTGAGTATCCACACCATCAACTGTCATGCAAGTGACAGCTGATTGTTTACCTCTCATAGTTTTGTACCCTCTCCAAAAGGTTTTGTTGCCATGTGGAAGCTTCTCAAGGAAACTGTTCCAATTAGAGTTTATGTCAATTTTGAGAGCATTTGCGCATAAATCTCTTCCTTTGACCAATTACATACAAACTCAATTGGGAAAGTTTTCACTGCCAAGTATGTCTCTGCCGGACACATTTGGAGTATTGAGTCGGTCCCTTCGAATAAAGGATTTTTCCAGTGGACGACAACGTTGTAGAAGTATTTAATTCTTCTTACCTCTTGAAACTGCTAACGAAGAGAGAAACGCGTTCGATTGCATTGATAGTCAATCGAAGACTATGATGATATAATTTTTTATTTGAATTCCGAAATGCTAGCAATTTAAAAACCGCCAAATTCAATAATTTTGTAGTATTAACTTTTCCTGTAGATTTTGACCCGCTGATTACAATTCTGTATTCATTTTTGCAAAATACATATGTACATTTAGAGAAAACCGCGGAATCAAATTTGATGTTTTGCAACCAAGTGTATTACTCATAAACCTGTTTTATTGTTCTTACTGTTTTAATAAACTAATGACTAAAAATTATCATTCTGTTAATTATTTAAAGCACATTCCCAGAAATTATGCAAATGTTTTTTTTATAAAAAATCGTAAAAAATAGTTCCTATCAATTCACCACTTCCAAATTCATACAGTAGCTAACAAAGACATCAAGAACACGACATTAAAATTTCAAAAAAATTGAAGGGTGTAATCATTTTGAAAATCGCAATAGAAAGTATAAAAGGGCAAAAACATTAAAAATTCGAATACTTATTGCAGTGCTTACTACAGTTTGTTGTAGTAGTTGAAATTAACTTCAATACAAGGTATAGCACATTAAAATCGGTCACGTATTTCAGGAGATACAAGCTAAAGAATGTACACACCTTTTAGAAAAAAACGTAATTTCGTCAACTTTAAATTGCTCATAACTCTTAAAGAAAATTTTTTTAAATTTTTTCTTGAACTACGTTTAAGATATTTTTAGGTAAATAATACATAAACAAAATTTCGAAGCAATCAAAAATAGTGATGTCAAAAATCGTCCCGTTTGGCATGGAATGACTTATATGTAGAAAACACTATATTTAAATTACATTTGCAAAAAATTGCGAACTGCAAAATATTTGCCAAATCATTACCCCCGCGAAGGGTAACAATCTTGGCGCGATGCGGGGGCTTACGTGTTTCTTGTGGTTAGGCTTTCATATCTATGTCAATATCGGACAAGAGGTATGTCATAGATTGAAAGCAGCACTCTAAAGAAATTCACAACCAAAAGTTACTCATCTGCTGTCAAGAAACAGGGTGTGTGACTTATATGAAATCTACCCTCTTTTCATAGACAAATATACAGAATACATCTTTTCCCTCATGGTTCGCTCTTTGTTCACTGTAAGGGCCTTGCCGGGCATCATGACGTAACATGTTTAATGTACTTGTAAGAGCAAGGACTTTGGTAATAGTGCCGAAGATCTGAACGGTTATTAGGTGCCTAAACAGAACTAATCGAAAACAGCTCCCCTCCAGCGCAAATGCACGGGCTGGTTATGTAAACCTTAGTACACTGTGAAGAACTTAGTTTGGATATAGCTCACAGACTACCAGATACCTGCAGTGTCTATCAAGCTGAAATAGTGGCAATGTGAGAAGTCGCCAAGTGGCTGAGTCGCAACATAGTAACCAACAATGGCGTTGCCATAAACGCGGACAGCCGGGCTGCCATCAATTCTCTAGAGGCCACATCGCTAAATTTACAAACAGCCCTCGACTGCCGCAGATATCTTAAAGGGATGGCTGAGTCGTTTAATATACACCTCATATGGGTGTCTGGGCATAGGGATATCCCGGGGAACTGCAAAGCCGATAAACTTGCTAGGAAAGAGACGACATTACAAATTGTCAAAGAATTGGCATATATTGGTGCCATTTTAATAGAATGCAATTTTGGCTGTATGTGGGTTATTGTACAAGATTTATTTATATTTCAACATGTTTTCAAACAATACGTGCAGATTTTAATGAAAATACAAGAAATTCGAATCTGGCATGAGGAAATTGTTTGTTTCGAGAAATATGCGCGACAATATGCAAAAAATCATTTTAAATGGTCATTTCTACATATCTACTACTTATTTAATAACTTATTGGTAATGCATTATTCAAGTACATAAAATCGAGCTACAAATAAGTACTTATTATGCTACTTTATTGTATGCTTTTGGGAAGTACCTTCCTCCAATGACACCACCATGTTAAAATAATGAGAAAAGTGGCTAAATAATAAGTACTTACCATTATCGAACTTTGCTTTCTCGTCGGATTATTTGGTAATGAGAAATTTTGCTGGGCTATTACGGATATAACAGATGTTATGGTTAAAGAATCGATAAAAAGCTTCTCTTCTTTCAAGGCTGGAATATTTTGAGCACTACTTCAGAAGGGGGTGGATCTGGTATCAACTTATCTGGATGGAGTTTTCACTGCTTGTCAAGTCATGAAAATATCAAAAAAAATTGGCTGATTGAGTATCATATAAAGAATAACAGAAACACCAGTTGGAATAAATTTTTGGCAAAAGCCATTAGGGTGCTAAAGCTAGAGTTGGAACTCTAAGAACAGGTGGGATTGAAGTTCACAGTAATTTGGATAAAGCCAACATAATTGTAGAGGTATTTGAAAAATTACCACAAATGCAATGTCTTTACATGAAAAAAAAGGTTGCACGTCACAACGAATGGCTTAAAAGACATGATCATAAACGTAGGTATGGGTGGCCAAGAGCACATCCAGCCGCAGGCAAAACAAATGATAAGACAGATGAAGCAGAACCCAGCCGGGGCTTTAAGCAACCCCAGCCTTTAAAAGCCATTGGGGACTCTGACTCTGAATCATCAAATGAAAATAATATCACTATTGTTGCTAACTCAAAGAGACTGTCAGGGGCACAAAGAAGGAAACTGAATAAGTTGAACCGACAGAACCTATTACGGGATGAATCTGACAATTCTACCTCCAATACAAACATGGAGGCCGCTAAAAGAGTCAGGTCTCCCGAAGAACATAGCGCTGTGAAAGTGACTAAGAAGAAAAAGGGCTCGCCGTCTTCCAGTAATTCGGATAAGCCTTACGTAACCACACAAAAGGAGGTCTCTAGTCTGGGTCCTTCTATTGTGGGCGGTAAAGTTGACCCAATAACGCAGTTCAAGTCAACCAAATCATCCGTTAAGGATGAGGCTTTAACCAAAAAGACTCTACAGACACGGAAAAATCAATTGGCCATAAAGAAGGGTAAGAAGCCACCGTCTTATTCTAATATAGCTAAACAACATTTTCGAGACGATCTATGCTACGCCATAATTGATAGCAGTAGTGCATCTGGCAGAATCCCCGAAGATCAAAAGAGTAACTTCGAAGATTTGGTCTATACGAGGGTAGCGGAATACGTCCTCGAATCTATGGATGAACCACCAATCGAAGTAATGAGTTGCAAGTTTGAGAGGGGTGTTTTGATGCTAAGGCTGGCATCACAACGCTGCGCTGGTGACCTCGTAAAACTTGTGGATAGCTCCCCTCACCTTGGGACGGCGCAAAGCTAAAATTGGTAAGGAAAAGCGACATTCCTGAACTCATAAAAACGACCCTATATGTTAAGGGATGTCCCAGTAAGTTCTCATCAGAGTACATACTCGACATCATTGGCAAACAGAATTCAAAACTTTTCGTGAGAAAGTGGGAAGTCTTCTATAGGAAGGATGATACCGAGGGTACTCTCCTCGTGTTAGGCATAGACCCAGAATCCAAGAACAAACTTGTCATGGCGAAGGGCATGGCATACTTCTTGATCTGGACAGTCTTTTTCAAAATTGGAAAGGTCCCGATTGGCAGGACAAATGAATCGAGTCCAAATATACTGTCTGAAGAGGCAAACACTGGTATTGAACGGATGGAGACAAGTGAGACACTGCCAAAAACTGATGTGGAAGTAGTCAATAACACCACCAGTTCACCAATAGTACCGCAACTTTTGCAGGAAGTTCCCAGCAAAGGCAGTGATCAAAATAAAAAGAGCCACAAAACGATTCAAACCAATGAGGGAGCGACAAAAAATAACACCGCCTCCCAAAATTGTCGACTGGAAGATGGTGTAATAGGTAGTGAACGAAAGGAAGAGAATGACCCACTACCAAATAAAGAGGGGGTGCCACCAGATAGGATAGACTCCCAAAAGAAACTTTTACTGGAAGGACAATGATTGAGGTCATCCAGATAAACCTCCACCGGAGCGAGACAGCATCCAACGCTCTGATGGACATCATAAATAAAGACAGGGTTAATATTGCTTTGATCCGGGAACATGGACAACTAGCAACAAGGTTACTGGATTAAACCATGTGAACTATAACCTTTTCTACGCTAACACAGGTACTCGTCCAAGGACTTGTATTCTGTGCCATAAAAACTTATGTTTTATTTTCTCTCCAGAGTTGTCAACATCGGACGCAACGGTGCTGAGGCAAGGTAATGGAAATATGTACCTGGCGTCAATATATCTGCCATTCGATGCGCCGACATTGCCACCTACGTCGAAATTACAACGTCTGGTGAGGGAATCCAAACACACAAGTAATGAGTTATTAGCTGGATGTGACGCCAACTCCCATCATATCGCTTGGGGTAGTACTAACACCAATAAAAGGGGACACGCCCTTATCGAATTTTTGAATACAAATGGCCTCATAACTCCTAACATAGGAAACACTGCAACCTTTGTTAACAAAATTAGGGAAGAAGTATTAGATATAACGATATGTTCAGAAAATCTTATTGATGAGATTCATGAGTGGAGGGTTTCGGATGAACACTCCTATTCAGACCACCGTTATATAAGGTTTAAAATTGCACGGCCACTGCCAAACCCCATAAGTTTCCGTAATAAGGCTAAGACCGACTGGACTAAATTCGGAAATCTACTTAGAAATCGATTGGGGCAGCCTACACGCGATTATCTATGTGCAGAAGACATTGATATCAATGTTAAGAAGATTACCGAGTCTCTTGTAAAATCATTCGAAGATAGTTGCCCACTTCGAGAAAGGAAATCTGCCTTTGAGAAACCCTGGATGACAGGACAAATTCGCTCGATTGGCAAATATGTCCGCAGACTTTACAATAGAGCTCGACGTAAAAAACAATCAGTATATTGGGACGACTACCACAGAAGACTCAAAGAATACAATAAAATCGTTAGATCGGCGAAACGTAACTCCTGGAGGCTTTTCTGTGAACAGGTAGACAGCGTTAACAGCATGTCTAAAATGAAAAAGTTCCTCTCAAAAACTCATGTCCAAACCGAAACACTGGTGGATGAAACGGGTAAAAGGATGGAAACTATAGAGGATACCGTAAGGCTCTTGACTCATTTTCCGACTGGTAATGCTGGACCAACAGAGGAACAGTTACAGAATGAAAATGTATTGCATCAAGTACCTATTACGGATATAACAGATGGTATGGTTAAAGAAGCGATAAAAAGTTTCTCTCCCTTTAAGGCTGCGGGACCGGATGGAATATTTCCAGCACTTCTGCAGAATGAGGTGGATCTGGTATCAACTCATCTGGCTGGAGTGTTCACTGCATGCCTAACCCATTCGTATACCCCAAAAAACTGGCAGGAATCAAGGGTGGTCTTCATACCAAAGCCTGGCAAGGCGAGTTACACGACCCCAAAGGCTTATCGACCCATTAGCCTTACTTCTTTCCTGTTAAAAACAATGGAGCGAATAATTGATGACATGGTCAAAGGTAAAATAATGGATGACAGGCTAAAACTCAAACAACACGCCTATGTCAAAGGAAGATCAGTGGAAACAGCTCTGCATGAGGTAGTGCACCACATGGAAGAGTCCTTCAGTAAAGAAATGTATACACTTGCTGTTTGCATAGACATTGAGGGCGCATATAACAATGTACAGACCGATACACTTATCCAGTCCTTAGACGAGTTTCAGGTTGACCGGGCGCTGAAAAACTGGATCAACAATATGCTAAGGAATAGGTGGATTATTTGTGGGTCATATGACGTAAATATTAGAGACAAGGTAAATCGTGGTATACCTCAAGGGGGCATTTTATCGCCTCTTCTATGGGTTACGACGATACACAGTCTCCTAAAGCCCTCACCAATGAAGGACTTAAACCAGTCTGTTATGCAGACGACGTTGTAATACTTCTAAGGGGTTTTCATCCAAATCTATTATGCAGAAGAGCTGAAGAGGCACTTAACATAGCATATAACTGGGCACAACCAAGGAGATTAAATGTTAACCCAGACAAAACAGAAATATGTCTATTTACAAGGAAAACGAAGATCCCACGTTTTACCCCGCCTCGATTCCTAAATAAGACAATTGATATAACTAAAAAGGTAAAATACTTGGGAGTACTCTTGGATCAGAAACTGTACTGAAAAGATCATCTTGGAGAAAGAGTTACAAAGGCACACAGATGTTGGTCGTTGTGCAGAAGAGCTATAGGTTTAAAATGGGGACTACGTCCAAATATGACTCACTGGCTTTACATGAGCGTGATTAGACCAATAATCACCTACGCCTCTGTAGTGTGGTGGACATCAATGGACAAGAAGTGCAACGTAATACCTTTGCAAAAAATTCAACGTATGTGCTGTCTAGGCATAAGCGGGGCATTTAGAACTGCACCAACAAAAGCGTTGGAGACTATACTGCACATCCAACCAATAGACATCCGTATAAAGTATGAGGCAGCCCTCACAGCAAGACGTCTACAAGTGATGGGTGAATGGATAAATCGAGACCACAAGTCGTACCATCAGAAGATTTTAGAATATCTAGTTGGTCACATTCAAACGCCAGAAATCTCGGACCGCATTCCTGAAGTGCGGCTTACAGCTACATGTGATACGTTTGTGCGAGACAGACGCTCCTGGGAAAATGGAACTTTGGCCCATGTGCCAGTGGGAACCAGCTGCTACACGGATGGGTCCAAGCGAGGAGGAAGGACGGGTCTGGGACTTTTTATTGATGAACCAGAGGTCGAACTTCACTTCCGCCTCCCTGACCATAACACGGTATTTCAAGCAGAAGTTCGAGCAATCACGGAGTGTGTGAACTGGCTCAGTAACACGACAAAGCCTAAATATGCCAACATCTTCACAGATAGCAAAATGGCGATTAAAGCAATAACATCGGAAAGGGTCAAATCCAGAACTGTGTTGGACTGTAAAAGAACGATAAATGATTACTCAGCCCATGGTCAATTGCGTATTTGCTGGGTACCAGGACACAACGGAGTGATTGGAAATGAACGGGCAAACAACTTGGCTTCAAAGGGCAGAGAACTTCGAGTAATAAACTTGAAAAATTGGAAACCTTTCGAAGCCACGAAAAATGAGTTGAAGCACTGGGCAGTGATGGCTCATAAAACTGTGTGGAATAGCGCAACAGTAGGAGCAACTGCAAAGATACTGTGGGGTGACCCAAATGAAAAGAAAACAAGAAGTCTTCTGAAACTAAACAAGATCGATATTAGTAAGATGATGAGTGTTCTAACGGGACACTCAAGCTTACAAGCACATCTTCATCGCATCGGACTAGCAGGAAACGACGAATGCAGGGCATGCAGAGAAACCATCGAAACGATGGAACATTTTCTGTGTCACTGCCCGGCTTTCACACATGCAAGATACCAACATTTCGGGTCCGACATATTACCAGACTTGACTCATCTCAGAGAATATGACTGGAAGATACTGAGAAAATTCGTGTCTAGTACCGATTTTCTGTAACTCGTGAGGTATAAAAAGATCATAAATAAGGAGCGCACAACAGGCCGAACCACTGGCTTAAGTGTATGTCCATGGACATGAGACGTTTAAACGTCTCCTCTCTTCAACCTAACCTAACTTTGGCAACATCCACAAACAGTTTTAAATCACTGCGAGGTAAACAAATTAAATTTGGTAATTGTCTACTCCTACCCAGCAAAATTTCTCATTACCAAATAATACGACGAGTAAGCAAAGTTCGATAATGGTAAGTACTTATTATTTAGCCACTTTTCTCGTTATTTTAACATGGGGATGTCATTGGAGGAAAGTACTTCCCAAAAGCATACAATAAAGTAGCATAATAAGTACTTGTTTGTAGCTCGATTTTATGTACTTGAGTAATGCATTACCAATAAGCTATAAAATATGTAGAAATAGCCATTTAAAATGATTTTTTGCATATTGTCGCGCATATTTCTCGCAACAAATAATTTCCTCATGCCATATTCGAATATCTGGTATTTTCATAAATCTTGTTGCTTGCTTGCTTTTATTCGGTCTGCAAATCTTTGTGATTCTAACTAGGATACTCTCCCGGCTTCAAGACCATTCTGTTTCTATATTATTATAGAAACAAGTATTTTATACATGGCGGTGTATAAATATCTTGTACAATAACCCACATATAGCCAAAATGGCATTACATTAAAATTTGCCAAAATGATTTTGATAACAAAAAATCACTTATATCTGTTATTATTGGTAAGTCATTATTAATAAGCCGAAAGTAATGCATCGAATAATGAGATGTCATTATTTGGTAATGCAGGGAATAATGACAGGTACTTACCAAGATTTTGCTGGGTATTCGAACATACAATCAACATCAACATTTTTCAATGCTGTACAGGTTGTATATTTATTTTTCCAAACCTGGAAATCATATTGATTTCAAAAGAATAGGCAATGTTCTACAAATAAAATGTTTGGACATTCGAAGTCTCAGTAAAACTAGATGGAATTGCAGATACAAAAATTGTAGATCAGTTTCATTAAAGGTTATGAAGGTCATAAATTGTGATGTGCTTTCTGGTTACATGCCTTCTAATGGTGTTTTCTTTTCTAAAAAAAAGATGTTGCCCTGTCAGAGAGCAGCATAATAATAATGCCGCCTACACCTACTTGTACTGCTGCATTTTTTATGGTCAGAATCGAAAACAATTATGCAAAAAGCTATCCTTTTAACTAAAAAAAACTAAAAACAAAGTATACTTCGCCACCTAAATAAAGCATCTGTCGAATCTTCATTAGCAAAAAAAAAACGCACGTGCGTGTGTACGGATAGATACGCTATTCGCTCGGCGCTGAAAAATATGTTTTGTGGGGCAGCGTTCACCCTTTCGAATAAATACAGAGCTGAAATGTTGCATTTTTGCTCTGTGCAAGTGCGACATATTTTACAAAAGAAAAATAAACCCTTTCACAGTGTATCATTTTTATACAAACGAAAACAAAAAAGCATTATTGGGGCGAAAGGCAGAACAAATGTTGCATTTTTTGTCACAAAAGAAAACACCATAATATAAGGTTCAATGTACCATTCACATCTTCCAGATATTACCAATAATTTTATGTTGATTTTCAACGTAAAAATTACGCATCTGCAGAGCCCATCCGTAGAATGTGCATAGACTTTGACGCTGTATACGATATTATCGACTTTAATGCAGGAATAGATATAGTAAAATCTAGAATCATATCTTATTTCCATCAGTAGTGTAATGCTGTTTTAAGTGTTTTCTGTATTTAACTAAACAAAATTAGACACTTTATATGTATGTATTTACATATATACCGGCTGTTGATATACGTATATTCTGTAGCTGGCAATTCACCCTCTACTATTAACCCGCCAAGACACAGTGGGAGGAATTCCAAAAAAGGGAAATAATTCTGCAGTTTCTTAACCAGACAACCGATTGCGACCAAACATGGCACGTTTGTAGAAGAGGTATTAGAGAAGTTAAGTTTTGAGTTTGGGTCCTCCGTGGTATACAGGGCCGGAGCTGCAGGGCCTCAAAGTTGGCCACCTCGGTTGAACAAAATGTTTAAGCGCGTGTATCTTTCGTATTTCCGGCCGATTCATAAAATCTTTTTTTGTGCGTATTCTAATAACCTTTTTGCACCTAACAGTTATCTTGTATACTTACCGAGATATCTGCATTTGAAAATTGAATTTTTAATTTTTTCCCCGACCTTGTGCTAGTATTTTGTAAATACCGAAGCAGAATATGCACCAATTTTATCCACTTAAGCATGTCTGGATTGGCAATATTTCAATTTGGTATACCCACTGAGACAAAAGTTATGGCCATTTGAAGTTATACTTTACAAATAAATTTCCTTTGTTAACAATACAATAAATGGCGAAAATACAAAAAATATTTTTGGTAAAGTATAACTTCAAATGGCCATAACTTTTGTCTCAGTGGGTATACCAAATTGCAATATATTGGCATCAAATAGTAAATTTTGTTTTCTATCCAGAAAAGATAATGAGAAAAGAATCGGTATATAACAGGATCTAATATATAGCGATTCGTAGGAAGGGATTGGGAAAAAATAAACAACAAAGGAAAAAATAAACAACAAAGGAAATTTTATATTTCCATTGAATCTTTAAAAATTAAGATATCTCAATTATTTTTTTTGTAATTTGTACGCCTTTACACCAGAAATCGAGGCTAATTCTAACATCATTATATTTGTGGACGTAAATCCCACAATTCCCAAAATAAATTCGAAAATCCCCACCAAAGGGATTTTTTTGTTTTTTTTCCAAAATCTGTTATACTAAAAGCCAGGCTCAAAAATCCTTTTGCAGTTTATCGTATAACAGATTACTACATATAAAAATGTTAAAGGTTTTCATATCCAAGCTTTGCGATTGCCGAAAATGTGGCCTAGCTTTGAAATTTTCGTAAAAAATTGTGTAATTTGGAGAAGCGTGGCAACACTATTAATACAAATTTTTGTCTCGTTCTTTTCTCGGAAATATTCTCCCGGAAGTTTCCTTTAAGACAAATATAAATATGTTATACTTTCTTTTTATAAATTCCTCTGTATCTCCAAAATACTACATATACATTTTCGCAATAAAATACAAAAATTGTCTATATTTTGAAAGTGTAAATTGATGTGGCCATAACTTTTGTATAGGTGGGCACATTTTACCGAAATGTTTTGCATCACACAGAAAATTATGTTGTCAATTTAGAAAAGTTGAGGTGAGAGAAATCGGTTCATATTCTGCACTGATATTAAGCAAATGCCACGACAAGGACAGGAAAAAAGTGAAAAAATCACTTTTCAAATGCAGACAGAAATGTAAAAACGACATAAAATTTTTAAAAATAAAAATTTTTCAATGAAGTATGTTGTAGTTTGTAGGTCTGACATAACAAATCGAATGTAGTTCGCGAATCATTATATTTCCAAAAGTCGATCCCACAATTCCCAAATAATTTTGAAAATCCCCAAAAATTGGATTTTTTGGATTTTCCCCTATATCTACTATACTAAAAGCGAGGTTTCAGATTCGCTTTGCAGTTCAACTTACAACACCTTGCCACACACAAATATGCCAAAAGTTTTAACATTTTGGCTTTGCGATTGGAGAAAATGTGGCTTACTTTTGAAATTTGTCTAAAAAATTGTGTAAATTGGAGAATCTTGGTAATACTCTGGAAAATTTCCTTTAAGATGATAGTAAATATGTTATAAATTTTTTAACTAACTTCTTCTAAAACTCAAAAATACGACATAAACTTTTTTCCTAAAAAAATTACAAATTTTTTAATTATGAATTCAAGGGGCCATAGCTTTTGTCCTGTTGCCAATCCAGATATGCTTAAAGGATAAAATTGGTGCATATTCTGCTTCGATATTTAAATACAATTTTCAAATGCAGATATCTCGGTAAGTATACAAGATAACTGTTAGGTGCAAAAAGCCTTTTGTAAACCTCGGTTGTTAGAATACGCACAAAAAAAGATTTTATGAATCGGCTGGAAAATACGAAAGTTACACGCGCTTAAACATTTTGTTACCTCTTCTACAAACATGCCAAGTTTGGTCGCTATCGGATGTCTGGTTAAGAAACGACATAATTATTTCCCTTTTTTTGGAATTCCTCCCACTGTGCATGGTACTGATCATGGTGTGTACGCAATCCCAACGTTATGGGTATGTGGTCCCCACGGTTGGAAGGGGCTGGTAAGAGAGGCAGCGTTGGGAACGTTCGTAAATAAAATTTGTTGGTACAAAAATAGTTTAGAGTAGGAAGCAATTGCACTACGACTGGGATTATTATATATAATCACTAAACCAGAATTCGTTATGAACCTTCGCGTATTTAACACTGCTCTACAAAACATAAATAATTTAAGCAAATATTTTCAAAGAAAAAATGCAAGAGTCGGAGAGCCATACGGGTCGGTTACGAAGGCTATAAGTATTTTTAAAGATTATAAAAATATAATTAACAATAATTGGAAAGAATATTTTGCCAACAAAAATTATATCCCATTAGAGCCTAATTTCAAGAAGAAAAAAACGCATAACAAAGTTTTTCCGTTAATTCAACATTAGTTTGAAGCCAATATGTGGATTTGCTGATGATACAAT
This sequence comes from Eudasyphora cyanicolor, assembly GCA_963930755.1. Taxonomy (NCBI): domain Eukaryota; kingdom Metazoa; phylum Arthropoda; class Insecta; order Diptera; family Muscidae; genus Eudasyphora; species Eudasyphora cyanicolor. Next base: position 250,366,198 of record OZ005736.1, on the reverse strand, counting down.
AGTATTTTAATATTGGACTTAATAAGATTGCTTTGGTGCAGGAACCGTGGACTACTAGTAACAAGGTTACTGGATTAAACCATGTGAACTACAATCTTTTCTACGCTAACACTCATCCAAGGACTTGTATTGTGTGTCAGAAAAACTTATGTTATCTTTTCTCTCCAGAGTTGTCAACATCGGACGCAACTGTGCTGATGCAAGGTAATGGTATGTACAGGTATGCAGGTATGTACCTGGCGTCGGTATACCTGGCATTCGATGCGCCAGTCCTTAGACGAGTTTCAGGTTGACCGGACTCTGATAAACTTGATCAACAATATGCTAAGGAATAGGTGGATTATTTGTGGGTCATATGACGTAAAAATCAGAGACAAGGTAAATCGTGGTATACCTCAGGGGGCATTTTATCGCCTCTCCTATGGGTTACAACGATACACAGTCTCATTAAAGCCCTCAAGGACTTAAACCAGTTTGTTAAGCAGACGACGTTATAATACTTCTAAGGTATTATAACGTCGACTATGCAGAAGAGCTGAGGAGGCACTTAACATAGCATATAACTGGGCACAACCAAGGGGATTAAATGTTAACCCAGACAAAACAGAAATATGTCTATTTACAAGGAAAACGAAGATCCATCCTTTTACCGTGCCTCGATTCCTGGATAAGAATATTGCCATATCTACAAAGGTAAAATACTTGGGAGTTATCTTGGATAAGAAACTGATTTAGAAAGATCATCTTGAAGAAAGAGTTACAAAGGCACACAGATGTTGGTCGTTGTGCAGAAGAGCTATAGGTTTAAAATGGGAACTACGTCCAAATATGACACACAGGTTTTACATGAGCGTGATTAGACCACTAATAACCTACGCCGCTGTAGTGGTGGACATCAATGGACAAGAAGTACAACGTAATACCATTGCAAAAAGTGCAACGTATATGCTGTCTAGGCATAAGCGGGGCAATTAGAACCGCACCAACAAGAGCGTTGGAGACAATACTGCACATCCAACCAATACATATCCGTATAAAGTATGAGGCAAGATGTCTACAGACGCCGACAGACGCTCCTGGGAAAACGGAACACTAGCTCATGTGCCAGTGGGAACCAGCTGCTACACTGATGGGTCCAGGCTAGGAGGAAGGACGGGTCTGGGACTTTTTATTGATGAACCAGAAGTCGAACCTTACATCCGCCTCCCAGACCACTACACAGTATTTCAAGCAAAAGTTCGAGCAATCACGGAGTGTGTTAACTGGCTCAGTAATACCACAAAGCCTAAATATGCCAACATACTCGTATTCACAGATAGCCAAGTGGCGATCAAAGCAATAACATCGGAAAAGGTCAAATCCAGAACAGTGTTAGACTGTAAAACAACGATAGATAATTACTCAGTCCATGGTCAACTGCGTATTTTCTGGGTACCGGGACACAACGGAGTGATTGGAAATGAACGAGCAAAGAGCTTGGCTTCAAAGGACAGAGAACTTCGAGTAATAAAATTGGAAATTTGGAAACCTTTCGAAGCCACGAAAAATGAGTTGAAGCACTGGACAGTGATGGCTCACGAAACTGTGTGGAATAGCGCAACAGTAGGAGCAACTGCAAAGATACTGTGGGGTCTTCTGAAACTAAACAAGATCGATACTAGTAAGATGATGAGTGTTCTAACGGGAAACCCAAGCTTACAAGCACATCTTCATCGCATAGGACTAGCAGGAAAAGACGAATGCAGGGAAAACATCGAAACGATGGCACATTTTCTGTCTGTGTCACGCCCCAGCATTCACACATGCAAGATCACGATATTTCGGTTCCGACATATTGCCAGACTTGACTCATCTCAGAGAATATGACTGTAAGATACTGAGAAAATTCGTGTCTAGTACCGATTTTCTGTAACTCCTGAGGTATAAACAGATCATAAATAATGAGCGCACAACAGGCCGAATCACTGGCTTAAGTGTATGTCCATGGACATGAGACGTTTAAACGTCTCCTCTATTCAAACTAACCTAATAAGATTCAGATTTAAGCCTTCCACTAGCTAAAGTAGTAAATTATTTGGTAAAGCTTAGAATGGAACTTCTGAATTTAATGATGATTATAGAAGTAACCTGCAAATTAGTAATGAATCGCTAATTGCAGAAACTATTTTGCTAAACATATATTCAAGACTCTATGTGACAATAAGCCGATCAAAGAAAAAAGGTTGATAAAAATACCTAAAATGTCGATTCAAAAAAAGTTCGAATAAAAATAAAGTCTCTTAAAATATTTATGCAAATACTTTTAAAGGTTTGTAAGTTGCAATAAGGCTTCCACTAACCTCTTCTGGCTTTGAAGGACATAGTTGCGAAGATCTATTTTGAAATTTGGCCATCTTAAATATCGAAAACGAAGTAGTAAGATTGTTAGTGATATTCTTATTTTTTTTAAAGAGTACTTCTACTCTTTTTTATTCTTATTATATTTGATTCGACTCTGCTATTTTTAACGTTCATTATAAAGATTGAATTTCCCTTTAATTAAATTGTATTAATTATTTTTTATCCTCTCACCTTAGAGAGGAGGGTATATATCATTTGCTACGAGCCAAAAGTGTAACACATCGAAGGAGTGGCGTAAGACACTAAGTATGTTCGGCGGAAATCCGTTTTGGGTCATTTGTGCAATGTCCGTCCGTCAGTCTGTCTACTGGCTGGTGCGCACGATAACTCTCGAAAGGAGTAACCGATTGACTTCAAATTTGGAATGCGGTAATATTTTTTTCTATCTCCGGCTAAGTTCGAAGATGGGCCATATTGGTCCACCCCTTCTAGTACCTCCCCCACAAAGGGTTAACTTTTAGTGAAATATTGATTCTTTAATACCTTCTATACTACTTACTCGAATCTTCTGAAATTTCACACATAGTAGTAGTTTGTTAGTCGCTAACATGTCAGGAAAAATGGGCGGAGTGGCCACTCCCTTTTTGGTACCTCCCACACAAATGGAACATTTCACACCAACAGTTACTAGATTATAACTTTAACACCAAGGCAGAGAAAAGTGGGAATTATTGGCACGTCCCTTTTGGTACCTCCCACACAAATGGACCATTTTAAACCAACAGCTTATAACTTTAACACCAGTGCAGAGAAAAGTGGGCGTTATTGGCACGCCCCTTTTGGTACCTCCCACACAAATGGACCATTTCGTACCGAAAGTTACCAGCTTGTAACTTTAATACCAGTGCATACAAATCCTTGAAATTTTGTACAGTATAATGCTTTTATAGTACCCAGAGCCCAGAAAAAATGGGTGTTATTGGTACGCCCCTTTTGGTACCTCCCACACAAATTGACCTTTTTGTACCAAATGTTAACACATTTTAACTTTAACACCAGTGAATATAAATACTTGAAATTTTGTACGGTGTAATGCTTTTATAGTATCTAGAGTCCAGAGAATAGTGACCGTTATTGGCACGCCCCTTTTGGTACCCCACACACAAATGAACCATTTTGTTCCAAATGTAAACAGCTCTTAAATTTAATACCAGTGCATACGTTGAATTTAATAATTTAATTATTTGAATAATTTAATTAAAACAAATGGACTCAAGGTGAGGGGATACATAAGTCGGTTTACCCAACTGAACTTTCTTACTTGTTTCTTTCAACATTTGTTGTTTTAATAGACCGTATTCTTGTTTATGTAATATTTTAATGTATCATAAAAAGGTTGTCATAAATCGTATTTCAATATGTTTTAATTTCTTACCTTTCGTTGACAATTTTATCTGTGCATAATTTTAAAGCATAAAAACAAACTTTTCTTCTGGGGGCTCTAGCCCTCCGCAGCAGAAATCCATTGGAACGCCAATGGATATGATATATCTGCAATTGAAGATTACATACCGGTAGCTGTGGAAGAAATTAAATGACATATTAAAAATTTAAAAAACCCAAAGGCTCCTGGTTTATATGGAATTTAGGCGATAATACTTAAGAAAGAGCCGGATTGTTTGCTTACTGTTCAACTGATGTTTTTGAAATGGTTATTTTCCTCGTCGATTGAAAAAAGCCAAAATTATCCCCGTGTTTAAAAACGGAAAAGATCTAAAGAACGAGAAAATCTACCGTCCCATAAGTATGTTAAACTGCATCGACAAGGTCTTTGAACAAATTAATTTGAATAGGCTAAATGAGTTTACTGAAAGTAATTAAATTTTAAAAGAAGAACAGTTTGGTCTCCGAGGGGAACATTCGACTATACATCGAGTGAAAAGAATCGTAAACATAGTCACAGGTAATAAGAGACAACGCAAAAGTACGGGAATTGTTTTTCTCTATATCGAAAAAGCTTTCGATTCCATATGGCATAATGGAATGAATTTCAAACTTCACAAGTTTAAATTTCCATATATCTGCAAAAGATTATCCAAAGCTTTCTGTCGGAAAGAACATTTATGGTTTAGGTCGATGACAAGATCCAAGATCTATACCAGCTGGCGTCATTGTTGCCAGAAATGACGATTAATCGTCATTTTGACGATTTTTAGAGCCACAAAATAGGACATGCCGATTTTTGCCTCGAAATGACGATTTTTCTATAATATTAAAAAAGAAAAGAAAACAACAATTTTTTTTATATTAAAGATTTTTTTAATTCCTTCGAGATATAATTTAAACTTCCATATTTATCTTTTTAAAATGGAAATTTGAAATGCTAGAAAAATTTGCAAATATTGGTGGTAGATTCGAAGTTGCAAAATCGAGAGGAAATTGCAGTGAACATTTTTAAGTAAACTAAATTCTATATCTTCAGTTGAAATAAATCGCATCTCATAATTTTTTTAATAAAATTGGCAAGAATTTTTTTCTTTGGGTCCAAATTGTATGGGACTATGTCAAAATATGGACCAATGAAGACACTTGTTCCTTGTAATTATTCTGGGTAAAATAAGATATAAATTGTTGAATATTAGTCCAAACGATTGGTGTTTGTGGTTAGTGTGGGGGCTATAAAAATGTGGACCTATTAGGCCGTATGAATGATTTTTGGTAAAATTTATCGCAAATAACCAAATTTCAGTCCAATCGGTTATGTGGTTTCTATATAAAAATGTTCACCATTAATCCTCAGAACTTTTCTAGGTAAAATTAATTACATTTTGTCAAAATCCAGCCTAATCGATTGGTACTTGTGGTTTCTAATGCGTCAAATCTAGTGGAGCCTTTGTAAGGGAGCTACAAAAAACCATGGATCTACGCCGGACACAGTTGGTGTGAATGGGTTGAATGAACCTTTTAAAATTTCGTCCCAATGGATTGAAGTTTGTGGCTTATATGACGTAAATAAATAAAATTGATCCTTCTATGAGAAGTACATATATCGAAATATGGACAAATCCTAAGAAATTGATATGAAGAAAATAAGTTTACGCCAAATTTGATTATTGCTATCCGAGAACGTGACATCGTCACCGCGAAATTATTTATCTGTAAATAAATATCTGTCTCTGAAATATTCCATTCGCCCGACGAATACAAAAAAGCTGTACATAACTGGTAGATTTTTGTGTTGACGATTATATTCTATATACACATCAGACTGCCATTATAAAAAAAAACAAAATCTTTGTTGCACGTGGGAAAATATTTCTATAAGTGGAAAATAAAAGTTAATGATCTGAAGGCACAAGCAATAATTTGTCCATACAATAAATTCCCGAAAAGAATTTCCAATACTTACATATATACCACTTATCATCGCTGGTACTACTATACCTCTTTAAAAATCAATAAAATACCTAGGCATAACATTGGACAAATATTTGACCTTCAAAGAACATGTTCTTCATGCAGCTTATAAAGTCATAAAATGTGGTAGAGCTTTATTTCCTCTGATAAATCGTAAACCATAAGTACGTATTCGTCCAACAATGACTTATGGTTGCCAATTCTCCTCATATAGATGTGCCAACACATATTTAAAGCGCCTTCAAGTAATCCAGAATAAGAACCTGAAATCAATATTTTGCCTACATAAACAATACCCCACCCTCCGCTTACACCAACGATTTAACGAGGAAATGGTTCCAGATTAATCGAATGTTTTGCGATAAAAATTGCTCAACTAACTATAGGTTATTACGAAATTTACATGAATAGTTAAGTAACTGTAACTTGAAAATTACACTAATATATTCATGTTAAAAATTTTATTTCCAAAATCCTACCTTTTTTCCTCAAAATATAAGTACATAAATTTGAAACCGAATACTTTCCATATTCTCATTTGTTGTAATACTTTTGTTATATCTCAAAACTTGAAAAATTGTAAACTATTTTATACATGTAAAATGATAGATGATTATTCAATAAAAAAATTAAACACGAGGTAAATCGTGGTATACCTCAGGGGGCATTTTATCGCCTCTTCCATGGGTTACGACGAAACATAGTCTCCTTAAAGCCCTCACCAATGAAGGATTAAAACCAGTCTGTTATGCCTCAGGGGGCATTTTATCGCCTCTGCTATGGGTTACGACGATACAAATAACAAGTCTCCTTAAAGCCCTCACCAATGAAAGATTTAAACCAGCCTGTTATGCGGATGACGTTGTAATACTTTTAAGTGATATACATCGAAACCAATTATGCAGAAGAGCTGAGGAGGCACTTAACATAGAATATAACTGGGCACAACCTAGGGGATTAAATGTTAAACCAGACAAAACAGAAATACGTCTATCGATGTTCCTCGATGTCTGAGACTATACTGTAGACCTCGCAGCAAGACGCCTACAAGTGATGAGTAAAGTGGATAAATCGAGACCACAAGTCGTACCACCAGAATATTTTAGAATCTCCAGGTTGTCACATTCAATCACCATAAATATCCGACCACATTCCAGAATTACGTGATTAATTCGTGCCAGTCAGACGCTCCGGGAGAACGGAACACTAGCTCATGTGGCAGTGGTTACAAGCTCCTACACGGATGGGTTCAAGCTAGGAGGAAGGACATATCTGCGACTTTTCATTAAGGAACCAGAAGTCGAACTTACAATACAATATTTCAAGCGGAAGTTCGAGCAATCACGGATTGTGTGAACTGGCTCAGTAATACCAAAAAACCTAAATATGCCAACATCTTCACAGATAGCCAATTGACGATGACAGCAATAACGTCGGAAAGAATCAAATCCAGAAAACAAAAGTTATCCCTGGTCCCTCCCGCTAAACAAAATGAGTTTGGAACCGCCTGTATAGATGATAACGAATCTTCTCTGTCCTGGAATACATATATACATATATACAAGCCATTCGCTGAACCTTGTTTAGTATCGAACAGAAGGTGAATTTCTGCAGAGCAATCCACCAGACGACAATGCCGTACACCATTATCGGTCTGACTACTGCCGTATAAGTACAGCCAATTAACTATACTTTGGTTCATACTCCAGCGTTTTCCTATTGCCCTTTTACATGTATATAGCGCTACAACGGCCGTATTTGCTCTTTCCAAAATGTTGGGTTTGAAGTGCAACTTCCTGTCTAGTAAAATACCTAAGTATTTTGCGCTTTTAGAGAAGGAAATTTCAATTGCCCCAAGGAGACAGGTGTAGCTCGTGGTACCTGGAAAAGAACTAGTTCAGTCTTGGTCGGGTTAACACCATGACCATTACCGGAAGCCCATATTGCGGTTGTATGAAAGGCCTGCTGTAGAATGTCTCGGAAAGTATCCAGAAACTTCCTTCTAACAGTTATTGCCACGTCATCTGCATACACTGATAGAAAAAGCTTCGTCATGACGACGAATTTGTACATCATCACGATTATTTTTTCGTCAAAAGTCAGCTAACGTACGGAATAATCCTCTTGATGAATTTGTTCGTCACCATGACGAATCTGTTTCCAAAAACTTTCGTCCTCAGGATGATCACATTTCATCCATACGATGAATCGAGTTCATTACCTCGACGAATGCCATTCATCACCACGATGAACACCATTCATTCCTACGATGAATCGAGTTCATCCCCACGACGAATCCTATTCATCACCACGATGAATACCATTCGTCACCACGACGAATCCCATTCATCACCACGAAGAATCCCATTCATCACTACGACGAACTGTATTCATCAGCACGACGAACCCCAATTCATCACCACGACGAATTAATGTCCCCGATAATTTAAATTTTAAAAATTTCAATAAATTTTCTTCTGGTTTTGGACCTTTGCCAGGTTCAGTTGTGATTATTCGGTTCGAAACGCAGTTCTTATCAGGAAAGGCTTAAAGCAAACAAACGAGAAGTATTCATTACTTCTGATATTTCAAATCAAAAATAATCTCATCAAGTAATGTATTTGGCAACAGACGAATCCCATTCATTACCACGGGAATCCCAGTCGTCATCACGACGAATTTCATTCATCACCACGACGAATCCCATTCATCATCACGACGAATCCCATTCATCACCACGACGAACTCCATTCATCACCATTATTAGATTTATTAAATTAAACATTTTCAACAAATTATTTAACTAAGGTAATCAGAAAGCATATAGAAATGTACAATTAAGCATAAACTATAAATTGATTGCTTCGTTTTATCATATTTTCAGCAAAATGGTCAAATAAATCACGATAGACTAATTGGCCGGAAATTATTAGCTTCAGTGTGGGACGGCTTTCCCGCTTTTGGGATGAAAACAAGCTTGGTTTCTCTCCATTTTGTTGGTATGCAGGCCTGATTGATACAACATGTGTATATCTCTCTGAGCCAGGAAGCAACTACATTAGACACTGCCTGTAGCTTCGCCGGCGAGACTTTGACTGGTCCTGGCAACTTAAAAGGTTTAAAGCTTTTGTTAGCCCAAAGAATTCTGGATTCGGCTGCACTTCAAGGGAATCCCCAACAGAAGTACTCAATGCCTCTTCAGAGTTGCCCGGGAAATGTGTTTCCAGGAGCACTCCCAGCGATTCATCGCTGGACGTAGTCCAAGAACTATCATATTTTTGATGTACCCAATAGAGCACGGTATTGAGGCTAAAATTGTCTGTAACCTTGAGGCTTCGGATGAGCTTTCTTCGCCGCTACAGAAATCTATCCAGGATTTATTTTGAGCCTTTCTCAATTTTTTTGTGTACCGTTTGAGTTCTTCCTTATATGTGTCTAGTCCTGTGGGGCTCCGGTGGCCTTTGCTCTATTAAAGAGCTTCCTACAGCTCTTCCTCAGCATTACTTACTGAGACGACCACCATTGCGGTGGTTGTTTGCCCCTCGGTTTCTGTTAGGGACATGCGGCTTGTAACGAGTCCTTAAGAGTTGCAGTGACTCGTTTCACCGTTTCCTCTAGAGGTGGCAAACTATCGATAGTGGCGCTATCGGATAGTTTTAAAAAAAGCCATCGATATATTGATTCTCAACTATCAAATCTTAATAAAATATCAATATATGGACGATACTATCGTGATACTATCGAATTTCAATAGTCCTCAAACAAAAGCGCTTATATGTAAAATAAATAATTCAATTGTTTAAAAAAACAAACCAACTTTTTATTTTCTAAGTTCTATTCAGAAAAACTAAAATGATTACAACCATTTTTTTAATATACGAGGTATGTTCGAAAAATATTGCGAATTTTGTATTTTTTCAAAAAGTATTTATTTATTCATGAATATCTATTTTGTCCCCTTCAAAGTAATTCCCCTCGGATATAATACACTTCTGGCAAAAGTTCTTTCCAATCCTCGAAGCACTTCAAAGAATCATTTTTTGTAATCTTGTTCAGCTCCTCCTTCGATGCCGTCTTTATCTCCTCAATCAATGGCGTAGCGTCGTCCTTTCATGGGCCTTTTCAGTTTTGGGAACAAAAAATAGCCAAAGGGGGCTAGGTCAGAGGAATACGGTTGCTGTTTTTGGCCAAATATTCGCGCACAAGCAACGATGTGTGTGCAGGGGCGTTATCATGGTGCAAAAGCCAGTTTTTGTTCTTCCACAAATCCGGGCGTTTTTGGCGGATTGCTTCGCGCAATTTGCGCATAACTTGCTGTTAATATTCTTTATTGACTGTACTACCCTGTGGCAAGAACTCGTAATGCACCACGCCCCTGCAATCAAAGAAAACTGTGAGCAAAACCTTTACGTTCGACCGAACTTGGCGCCCTTTTTTCTGTCTTGGTTCATGCGGCAGCTTCCATTGGGATGATTGACCTTTAGTTTCCACGTCGTAACCATAAACCCATGATTCGTCACCAGTTATGACCCTCTGGAGCAAATTTGGGTCGTCACGGACCGAGTTCAACATCTCCTGAGCAATGTTAACGCGATGCTGTTTTTGGTCCAAATTGAGCATTTTGGCACGAATTTGGCGGCGACCCGACTCATGCCCAAATCATTGGTTAAAATCGAATGGCACGAGCCAATCGATATGTTTAGATCCTTATTTTATTCACTTTATCAATGTTTTCCTCTGTTGTTGACGTGCTCGGGTGTCCGGCACGTTGTTCGTCGTTCGCATCTTCTCGGCCCTCTAAGAACATTTTGTACCACCGATAAACGTTGCTTTGGTCCAAGGTAGCTTCACCATATGCCACAGTCAACATTCGGAATGCGTCAGCGCACTGTTTTTCACACAAAATTTAATGCAGATTTTTTGATCCATTTTCTGAAATAGATAAAAATCGAAGACAAGTTAAAACACATCCAAGCACAACAGCTGTCAAAAATTAACTAAACATTCAAAATGGCCGACCTTGTCAGCATAAGTAAGGGACATGAGTACCAATATAACGCTACAAAAATATCAAAAATCAAATACACGTAGCCCGCGGAAATTAAAAAAATCGTTTGTTTGCATTTGTGAACTTGCTGCACGCTTTAAATTTACAATCTTAGTGGCGGATCATTACGGATTCACTATCGATAGTGACCAAAAATATCGATAGTTTTAAAGTATTAAATAATCTTAGCAGAAAACAATCGATAGTCACAAAAAAATTAAACTATCGATACTATCGATAGTGCCATCGATAGTTTCCTCTATATCCCGGATAGTTAGCATTTTCATTGGGGTAGGTCCATCACATCATAGCAGGCTGTTAAACCGCACTTTTAGGTTTGTTTGTAAAAATGGTGTGACAAGGACTGTGTCGTTGCTGAGGCGTCCCGGTATCAGCAAAGGCTGCCGTCAAAACAAACCATACGCCGGTGGGCACGAGGTCGCATTACACCCCGGTGTTAGGGGAGAGTTTGGCATCTAAGGGCAGAGAACTTTGAGTAATAAACTTGGAAAATTGGAAACCTTTCGAAGCCACGAAGGACGAGTTAAAGAACTGGGCAGTGATTGCTCACAAAATGGTGTGGGATAGAGAAACAGTGGGAGATAATGGTGACCCAGATGAGAAGAAAACAAGTAGTTTTCTGAAATTAAAAATCGAGATTAGTAGGATGGTGCCTGTTCTAACGGGAGACTCAGGCTTACAAGCACATCTGCATCGCATAGGAATAGCAGATAATGACGAATGCAGGGCATGCTGGAAAAACATCGAAACGGTGGTTCATTTTCTATGCCAATGCCCGGATATCACACATGCTAGATTTCGATATTTCGGGTCCGACACATTACCAGAGTTTATTCATCTCAGAGTAATGATAATGACCAATGGGACTTACATTAGTCATTAAATACTTTCTCCTCTGGGGTATGTCCACAGACGGCCACGTGGGTGACTGGAGTATGTCCAAAGTTGGCTACGCGGACCAAAGTCATATTGCTTATGAGGTACCCTGGAAAGAACAAATAAAATACAAATACATCTATAAACTATTTGTCTATTCGGCAATCCATTCCTTAATGAAAATATATGATATAGGATTTTAAAGTACCATTTTCGTATAAAAACATATATTATATTTCATAATTTTCTGACATTCTCGGTGAATTTCCCTAAAATTTTATATCTTTCGATTGCAAGACATTAATTTCAAAAATACTGTTATATTTTGTAGTATCATTTATTTATTTTATTTTTTCCTTTCTCGTGTGTGAATGTGGTGGTTGTTGTCTTCGCTAGATATTTCAAAGTAAAACAATTAAAAAGTACTCAAAATATGTATTTGTTCATTAAATTGTTCAACTACTGCTTTCGTAAATATACTTCTTTAAATTCAATGGATTTTATAGTTTTTATATAACATTCAATCGTTTCAGTTTTATTATTTTTATTAATTTTTCGTGTTGTCACTATATTTTCGGTTTTTTCTTTCATTGATTAAAAATGTTTTTATTGTTTGTTAAATTTATTCACTAATTAACATTATTAGATTTAATTTTATTTTCTAATTATATATGTATATATATATATGTATATTAAAAATATGAACAAAAACAAATTGCTTTTGTTTCTTAACTATGAACTACGGGTTTGTGACTGCTGATGTTCCCGTTGCAGTTATAGCAGAGCCAACAACCGATAGGTTGCATACACCCAAAGATTCGAATTTATAATATGGTCTGTACAATTGCCATCGACCGACGCATTATAATTTTAAATCAAAATTTAGAATAATACAAAAACAAATTTCTGAAAATAATAAAAATCTGACCAACATCCGATTGTTCGGATTTCGCTTATGTATTTAACAACTGGTCGTGTCTCTATTTATGTATATCGTCCCCTCAATGAAGGAATAGTGTATATTTTTTGTCTTTATGTGCGAATGGATTGCTTTGAATAACAAAAAATGTGTATACTTTCTTCAAAATTATACTCAGAGAAACAGGGTCAACTGACCTTTTAACCCACTTTGTGGAAGTAGAATCTCACCGAATGTTTTTCAGATATAGAATCGATTACGTAGATAAAATAATGGTATAACGCTAGTGTTTTATTGAGGGGGCGATATTATGTACATAGCCTTCTTAATTTGTCTGGCCATAATTTAACTTTAGCGTAGCCGTAACGCTTCCCACAGGAGCAATTATCCAAAACTTGAAAAACATGTCATATGACACACATCCACGACAAATATTGCAAAAAACTTAATTTTATTTTCTATTCAGTTATATTTATTATAAGAGTACAAGTGTTTTTATAACCGGCGTTTCCTGGGTTGCATTTTATTGCCGTCAGGTAATGATGATTCTTAAGCTGAAACATATTCCACTGAAAAACTCTGACCAAAAAGAAATAATGAAAACAGCACAACTGTTGTGGCCATTATTAAATCCCGTGAATTTGAGTATTGTATAATTCCAGCAATGCTTTGCTATTGTAAACTTGCAGCTAAATAGTTCTGAGTAGTGAAGAAGTGGCAGATGGCAAGGCGGTGAATCAAATGTTTTATTATACCATTAAAAGCTTCACAAAATATGATACCTATGGTCCAAGATACGATGTAATCGGATTAGCCCGAGTCGAACATTTGATAATGTTCTTATAGACCACAACCTAAAATTTGCTAAATTCTGGTTGGATATGTGTTTCCACAATATTTTGTGAGAAATATATTTCGATAAGACTTAACAAAATGAACACTCACTTTTTACTGGACATCGAATAGCTACTTCAACAGTTTGTACACATACATACATCTGTAGCCTCATAGCTCTTATGAGGCTCTTAAAAGTACTGAAGCATGAAAACTGCTTTGGTCACTGCTACACTGACCACAATCTTAGAATTCAAAATTGATTTTCCTGTCTATATTTGTAGTGTATAATACTACTTATTATTTTATCTTTAAATATTTTAAGAGGCTTCTGAAAGGACAAAAGTAATATTAAAGTTCTTAATAAAGCGGGAACTTACCACGGGCAATAAACGACTATGTGAATAGTCCGTGATGTATACTATACTCGAGTCTACACATATGAACATTTCAGCTTTCTAGCTTTTACCTATGCCTATGCGGCCATGTGGTCAAAAATCACTTGGCGTAAATCGCATCCGTTTGAGATTAGTATATACTCGTACACATAAATGTGTATTGCTCTTAAGGGAGTGCAAAGTTCTGTGGTCACTGCTACACTGACCACAATTTAAGAATTTAAATTGACATCGAATAGTTGTCTTCGCATATCCTTTGAGGTTAGTATGTACTTATACATTTGTACATTATTAGTTCTTAAGGAACTTTAAAAACCAGTGAAATTATGAAACAGTGTTGGTCACTGCTACTCTTCCACAATCTGAGAATTGAACAGTATTTTTCGCCCATATATTTTTCGTATAAAAAAATTACTACGGTAATAGACCGTATTTTATACAACATTACTATCTATGCGAGTGGTCTAAAATCAAAGTTGCGTGAACAGACACGCAAAAGATTTTATAATATTAATAGGATTTTTCATTGTTTTACCAAATTTTCCCATATTTCTTTCGTTGCTTGGCTCATTTCACGTGAATATCAAATTTCAGCTGATTTCACCGTCCGTTTACGATTTGATTTCATTGACTAATCTTTGACAGATTGAATCAGTTGATTCGTTACGCTACAAGGACGTAACCCAGCCTTTGGGTTTAGTATGTACTTATACATTTGCACATTATTAGTTCTTAAGGAACTTTAAAAACCAGTGAAATTGTGAAGATTGTGTTGGTCACTGCTAGTCTACCACAATCTGTGAATTGAACAATATTTGTCGACTATATATTTGTCGTATAAAAAAATTACTACGGTAATAGACCGTATTTTGCGTGAACAGACACGCAAACGATTTTATAATATTAATAGGATTTTTCATTGTTTTACCAAATTTTCCCATATTTTTTTCGTTGCTTGGCTAATTGCACGTGAACGTACCGTCCATATTAAATTTCAGCTGGTTTCACCGTCCGTTTACGCTTTGGTTTCGTTGACTAATCTTTGAAAGATTGAATCAGCTGTTTCGTTACGCTACGAGGAGGTAACCCAGCCTTAAAAAAACAGGTACAGTCCCTTTGATATAGGTTGGAAAACTTGTAAATGTTCGGTTTAAGAAGCTTTCCAAAAGTGGATAAGAGTTTCAATGTATTCACAGAGATCTGTCAGAACAGTCTTTATGATCAAAATGTGGAACACAACTGTTTGCATTTAAGACTTTTTCCTTAAGGATACTAAAATTATCCATATTAATATTTTAAGTAATAAATCAATGATACATTTTCACACCTCTGTTATGCAGACGACTTTAATTTAAGGTAAAAATGGCACTGGAAGGATGGCACACAGATAAAATACGTCGCTTCGGTTCCTCGCTTATTCTACTGGCATGAAAATCTCATTTCGTTTTTTTAATTCACATACGTGTATAGAGCATGCATCTAAGTTTGTTGTTGAAAATGTAAAAAAATGTCTTGGGAATGGAAATTGAAAAAATAATTTTAATTATTTCAATAATTGTGCTCCTCTACCAAGCTGTAGAATGCGTAGGATCAGAAAACACAAATAGTAGATCAGGTCCTTTTACCAAACAACAGATGCTGATGGTTTGCTTGCGGTGAGTTTCAATCATCTGTATTACAAAATACTCGTACAGTAACTGTCCCGCAATATCCGCGAAATGCATACTATTTACAATGTTAATGTACTTATGTAAATATAAGTAAAAATTGTAGCGTTGAAAAATCTTTGGAAAATTTCTCGCAAAATATGCACAGTATGCAATCCCTATCACTCGTTTTTAAAATGGAAACATCGACCGTGCGTGAATTAAAGGGAAAACTACGAGGTAATATGGAGAACGTTGTTCCATATTTATCTCCCCGTGCCGTTCGAGGCGAATGGAAATAATAGCATTGGATTTGAAACTATTACGTGCCCACCAAACTCAAGATCTATGTATATTAAATAATGCTTTCGCTATTTATAACGCTAACGCTATTTTATTTAACTAATTTGTATAAATGGGTTGGCAGAACACCAGAAAATAGAAAACATATCCATTTCTACAGAGATGGTTCGAAGCTTGATGATAAGGTTGGCTTCGGAGTGCACTGTAAGAACTCACTCTTGATATAGCTCATAAACTACCAGTTACCTGTAGTGTCTATTAAGTCGAAATAATGACAATAAGGAAAGTTGCCAAGTGTGTGAGTCGCAACGTAGTGGCCAACACTGGCGTTGTCGGACAATCAGGCTGCCATCAATTCTCTAGAGCCTAAATTCACAAGGCTGAGCAGTTTAATATACACCGCATATGGGTGCCTGGGCATAGGGATATCCCGGGGAACTGAAAAGCTGATGAAATTGCTATGAAAGGGATCATAGCAAGCTGAGGAAGAAGTGTAGAGCATTGAGTGTAGGGTTGCCAGATTCATGCAAACAATAGCTGGATTTTATAAAAAATCTGGACTAATGAAAAACTTTCAAATTATTGATAAATTCGGTTTGAAGAATTTATTTAAAAAAAGACTAAAAATAAAGCATAAAAAACATAAAATGTTCTCTTGTTTTATGAAAAAGCTATATTATGAGATCAGTTTTAAACATACAAATGAGCAAACATAAAACATACACGATTTTCATAAAAATCAACATTATTGAGACCAATTTCAAAATTAAAATTTATTTATTTTGCCACACGTATTTCTGTTCCTTCAGGTGAGAGCAAAAAATATTGAAAATTTTCAATATATATCTTTAAAATTAAATCCTAAAAGTTCTTGGGCCGAAAGATGTTCCATTCTCTTCTTTGGAATAAAGGCTTTGCTGAAGGCTCATTCACAAAAAATAATTACCGACAGCAATTGAAAAAACAAATGATTGTTATTTTATATGAATTCTTAACAGTACATTTGCAACATGTTTTGAAAAGGGTTGTACATATCCTGTCATTCGGAGTATCTTTTGACAACTGGTTAAACGCTGTCCGAAGACAACCAAAATCGGAATATATTTTGTCGTTATCATGTGAAATATTCAGAGGTTTTAGAAGATTGGATAAAGCATCCCATGACAAAAGTGATTTTTCAGGATTAAAGCAGAAATTTGGTTGTATTGTAAGTTTTCTTTTTTTAGAGTGTCCAGCTTCCTTATGTTCACCCAATGTTTGTAATAAAACCAATATAGTATAATTGACGATCTATTTCCTTGCAATTTACCACTATGTTTATATATTTAATGTTATATTGCTGTTAGCTATTGTCAAATTATCAGTGCTGCATACACAAATCTGCGATGAGCTACTAGGGAAAATACCTCGTACTATTATTTTCTTCCTTTGGTGTGCATACAATGCCTTATTAGTTTTAGTATTAAAGTTTTTTTTTGAAAATTTGCAGTAAATCTGCACAATAAACTCTATGGATATATTATTTTAAAGTTAAAATTTTCAATTCAGCTGGAAAAATTATTCAATAGCGTGTAACCGGACTTGGTGTGAAAAATCTGGAAAATCCAGCTCATTCCATCCCGTCTGGCAACCTTAATTGAGCACATGCTTTGCTACTGTCCCCCATTAAGTAAACGACGTCTGGATAAACTGGGGTCGGAAGTCTGCCAGATCTTTCCGGTACCGGTATTCGTACTATTGATAACTTTGGTTATCAAACAGGTTGGTTTCGATGAGGCGCATTTGTACCCGTGGTATTACTAGGGACCTACATTGGTCTATGTGAGCTGGCAAAGCTGGCTGTCAACCTTATCTAAACCTAATTTTGTGTGAACATATTCCTATACAGGAACATTTTCGATTGTACTTCTGACTGCTTGTGTCGCCAACTAAATGTTTACAACTGTAGATGTTGGTACTTATGGGTTCAGGGCGACGGGGGTGTACTGGCATATTCCGAGTTTCGCAAGCGAATAATTTAGACTAAACTAGACTTTCCCGAAAGTTCACCAATACCAAATTCAGATACAGAATTCTCATATTTTTTGTTGGAGATGCCAAATTTCCGCTGCGACGTAATCTGATGAGGCCATATCCTGGATTGTTGCTTCCTCCTGATCGATATATTTTTATGAGATTATCTTGGGCTAGAAAAACTATTAAAACTGGGATTGGAGTATGCTAGATGGAGAACTTTACTTGCCCCTCTTAATGTGAGCCCACATTCTGCAGAGTCAGTGATGAAAGCCACTTTCTTCTTCTGTCATCCTTCTCTCCCACTGGAGCATATGGCTTCTACTACTCTTCTGTATCGAAGACTGTTATTGGCTTCTCGATGGTTCTCCTCCAGGTTTTAGCGGGGGCACCGCGTCGCCGACCACCTTGTGGATTCCACCTTAATGCTTGTTATGCTTTATTTAGGCAAGGTCTTGGAAGTATGTGACCTATCCAGCGCCATTTCCACTCTCTAGTTTGTATTGGTGCAGGTTTTTGTCTAGTTCGTGTCCATAGGTCCACATTGCTTATACGACTGGACTAGGGATGTAAAGAATATTCGCATATGCGAACGCGAATTATTCGCATCATTTTAACATTCGCAAAAAACATCTTTGGATTATTCGCTTTCGCAAAAATATATTTCAGTATTCGCTTCCATTTGTTAAAAGTGTTAAATCTACTTATTCCCTTCACACAATTTGAAGATATTAATACCAATGAAAACCTATGCAACTTCTCTTCAAAACGGTAACAGGAGGTAAAAATATGGAAAACATTCTTAATACTTGAATATCTTGGAAAAGTATCGGTTCAGTTCCTTAAATTTTCTGTTACTAAAAGGTCAAATTAATATTCGCATTCGCTTTCCCAAAAATGCATATTTTACTATTCGCATTCGCAAGAAATATATTTCAATATTCGCTTTCGCTAAAGTCACTTACGTTACATCCCCAGACAGGACCACCATATGCCGATGATATGTCTTAGGCATTTGTTATTGAACGTTTGCAATTTTCTATCAATTTATTTAGTGCTTTCCAAGTTTCACAAGCGTATTATAAGACCGATTGGAATTAGTTTCTTATATGTCGGTATTTGGCTTCATCTCCAGACATTGTTTAACATGCCAAATGTACCTTTAGCCTTATTTAGTCTGCCAAGTTCAGCTCCGCTGTTCTTGCTGATAAACTTGCCCGAAATCCAGTGTTCATGGCATTCAATAAGATAATAATTTTTGGAGGCATCTCTCTCTTCTGCAGTGTACACCACAGGATGTTTATGTTGACACTGTCAAATGCCGTTTTAAATCATTGAAGGCTGCGTATACTGATGTTCTGTATTCGTTGCATTGTCCGAATATTATGCTAAGAGTATTAATGTGGTCGATGCAAGAAGTATTTTCACGAAATTATAATTGATTGTTGAATTGAAAGTCTGCATAATCGTATCTGAGATGCGGAAGTGTATTATTTTACTTAGGATCTTACTGGGAATGGGTAATAGTGTTACACTACGATAGTTGTTTCAGTCATCGGAATTACCCCTTTTGGAGGTTTTCACCAGAATCCCTTCATTCCGACATGATGGCAATGTTTCCTCGTTCCATATCTTTTGCAAGAGTGGATGCAACAAGGATGCTGCTAACTCCGTGTCACATGTTAGTAATTCAGCTGAAATGTTATCATTTCCAGGAGCTTTACCATTTTAGGACATGGCTTCAATACTTCTGCTTTGCTGGGTGGAGATAAGTTAATGCTATCACATCTCACTAGTTGTTTATCATAATAGATCTTGTTATTTCATATAGTTATTTAAGATCACTTATTCTTCAGCAGCTTCCGCTAAAATGGCTTGATATTTCATTCATAACCTTTTGTCATTGCGGGCCTATTTTCTCACTTGTTCGGCCAAGAGCTGCTATTTCCTATTATGATCAGGCTTTACAACTACAGACGGGTTGTAATTTAATTGTTTCAATTTAACCTCTCTTCGATCTTCTATGTAATGTGTGATTTTTTGGTAACTTTCTTTTTGGCAACACTGTTTTTGGCAGCTCAGCTGTTTTCATGTAACATGTTACTGTCAAACATGATCAGTTTGTTCTATAATTTATCCATGAAGCGACATACAAACGAACAACGTTTGCAGATTATTGAATATTATTAAATTTTGAGTTCGGTGAACAGTTTATTTCACGTTAGGGCCGGTCAATTAGCCGCCTAGATCTAGAGGGGCTATGTTAGGGCTCATATCTATAGAAACAAGCCCGCAACAGTTAACGCACTGGAAGCCAATACCAAAGAATTTATTCGTGAGATATCGACCGATATGTTGGAGAGAGTATGAACCATTTGGGGAGCAGCCGCGGTTAACATTTAAATGAAATCATCTTTAAACATAGAATTATATAGACCGTTCTATCGACTCAAATTAAGATTTCATACATTTCTCTAACTTGTATGTGTTTTATTTTTAAATCAAGCTCTTAAAAAAATCACTCGGTTTTAGAGACCAAGTATTGTCAGACATCCATACTTTCCTTCTGCTGTTCCGGTAACCTAGAGTTGTGAGACTCACACGGTATATATGCCGATGATTGCTGCTGAAGAATAATTTACAACCATGTTGTCAAGGGTTGATGGCATGATGATTTTGTAAAATATGACTCCAAACGAAGTTTTGTAATGTAAAATTTTCTGAATGGTTTCTCCCTTTTCACACTGAAAGCAGCATCTTTTACCCTAATAGTGCGTTCAATGAGGTAATGATAACCGCACAACGTTTAGCCCTTACATCTAATAACCAGGATCGCCATCTAGTCCACAGGATTACGTGGTCGATTTGGTTCATTGTAATACCATCCGAAGATTTCCAGGTAACTTTGTGAGACAGCTTATGTGGAAATAGTGTAGCTTCAACTACAAAATTTCTTTCGCAACAAAGCTCCAACATTCTTCTACCATTCTGTTTGCCCGTCGCCTCTTATGTGGCCACCGCTTTTCGGACTGCCAGAATATATGAATTCCGCGCTGTCATCGCTTATTTGCCCATGATTATTCCATAGGCAGTTAGTTACTGTACAAGAATGTCTACGGAATCCAGTTTATGCCGAAGCAAGGATAATTTCTTTTATCGATTTTAAAATCTTCTGTGCAGGATCCATCGAATGAATTATTCGAGTCTTCTGATGATGTGCTCAGCACTTCCACTATGAACGGTAATTTCACATCTTCGGTTAAAATATCGTTGGCATTTTGTTCAGTGTTCACTGTAAATTTGGAATTTGCGAACAATGCAAATTTTTTATTATTCTTTGAATAAAAAATTATTCATTGTTCTATGAATGTAAAACCTATAGATAAGAAAATAATCTTTTAAGTATGGAATACACATGTTAAAATATCTACATATGAATATTTTCCTTTTCACACCAAAAATTTTTGTCTTGGAACGTTGTCAGAAAAAGCATTGTCAGTACATTGTAAGGCAATATTGTTAGACATCTGACAATCGTGTGAATATACTACGTTGCCATTGCCAGATTATAGATGTGCGAGGTTTATGCATCTTACAATGGCGCCATTTGTCAGAGAACCTTGAGACACGTATCCACAAGCACTTTGTAAATGGCATCTAAAACTTCGGTAATAATGGACTATATAGTTGATACTGGAATGCAAAATAGGTATGGCAGTGACCGAAGGATCTCGATAGTAGCTAGTTATCGTAGGGTTAACACGAGTCGCTCACCTGCTAAAATGTTGTTGCTCATTTTGGTATCTTCATTTTTAATATGTGGAGTCAGTTTGCAATTTTGTCCTCATCCTTGCTACTAAAAAATACATATCCGGTTAAAATCGTTGCAATTGGCTTTTTCTTTTCCATGCCAATTAATATTTCATAGCTTTACTTTATATGTAATTATTTGTTCTCATTCTTCAAGGCATTCATTCATTTAAATTTTCTTGACATACGAATGAAGAAACGAATTGACGTAAAGAATTTTATCTGTGTGCGCCTTAACATTTTATTTAAAATTTAGTTCGATTATGTTTCTAGTAAATAAAGAGTTTTCTAATAGGGGCATAACAATTTCGTATCTTTATGTCAAGGCACCCTCAAACATTTTTAATGATCTTTCAGTGTCAAAACGTTAGTCGAAGTCAAGATTTTCATCATGGCAAAGTTCACTTACGTGCAACGTTTGGAAATCATTAAAAATTACTACCGAAACGAAATTCTGAGCTTGCTCCAATTTTCGGCCGTAATAATCGTCCCACCAGACAGGTGGGACGATTTTCACTTTTGGATTTTCCGGCGCCAAAGAGACACCGCATCGCTCGAAGCGACGAAAATATCGCAGCCGTAAGTGTATCCGTTCAAATGAGAATTCCACGTCGTTCTTAGGAATTGGGCATTTCTCAAACCTCACTGTGGCATATTGTGCGAAATGATCTTGGCCTCCATCCTTATAAGAGCGAACTGGCTCAAGAACTAAAGCCACTTGATCACTTGAAAAGCCGAAACGATTGGGCTCTGGCAAAGTTAATGTTATGTACTTAATGAAAAACTCGGTAAAACAAATGTATTTTTTTTTTCTTATTTCAAGTTACATATATCAGATTGTTGAGAAATCAATTAATGACAGCGTTTCAAAATAATACCAAAACTGCTGCGACATTTCAAATGTGTCGATATTTAGGAAAAGTGACAGTAATTGGCAACATTTCATATCTCATTAACAGTTGAAAGAGTTATAGATCGATATTTTGTGTTTCTAGCAGTTTTAAGCGGATCGATGGCAATTCGTGGACTATGTACAAAAACCTTTATCGTAAAATATTGGTCTTACACTCGAACATAATGTTAATAAATAAATAGCTACGTATATGCATGTATGTATATATTTTATAATTGACGTACATGTTAAAATGGTTGCAGTTTACTGCATTTCTTACAAATGAAAATATAATAATATAAATTGTACATATTTAAATACCGGCATAAAAACAAAAAAGTACATCGGTAGTTTAATATAGAAAGGGCGTATCTCATTTTTGGCGAAAATTAATTAACAAAATTAAGAGCTATTTTCAGGAAGCCTCCTAGTGCCCCTGATTGGCCCTAATTTTACTTGGCTTTTATTGGTGGCAGTAAATGAAAATTGATAGTTATACCCACAAAAATATTTTAATCAAATATGTGTGCAGTTTTTAACATTTATTAATTTTAATCCTATGAATATGAAGATACTCTTATTTTGGTACAATGTTCGTGAGTCCCA
This sequence comes from Eudasyphora cyanicolor, assembly GCA_963930755.1. Classification (NCBI taxonomy): domain Eukaryota; kingdom Metazoa; phylum Arthropoda; class Insecta; order Diptera; family Muscidae; genus Eudasyphora; species Eudasyphora cyanicolor. Next base: position 250,343,076 of record OZ005736.1, on the reverse strand, counting down.
GAAAACAAACCCTTTTTTGGTCAATTGGAAGCTGATGCGAAACAACTTTTTATCAAAGCTGGGATTCTAGGGGATAATTGAGAAACGAAAACACTTTCGGTCTAAGCACGTTTTCTAGGGGATAAGTGGGGTCAGATAGAAATAAAAATCAACATATCATAAAAAAATTAAAATATGCGATACGCCCTTTATATATATACATTAAGCCACTGATATATGTATATACATATCCATTCATATATACTACTACAATTACACGGCCTGTCAACAGCGTTTAAAAAATGCTGCAGTTATAAAAGGAGTTACAAATGACAATTGTCAGATATAGAAAATTAACTTAAGATATAGACAATTGATAAATTTTGATAAATATTGTAAGACCCAGCTAAAAAAGAGCATCCAAAGAAGCTATAAAAATCCCCAACTTATGATCTGGAAGTAGTTCTAATTTGGATTTTCACCAATGAATTTAATGTACTTATTTGTCACCGCGTTCGCACTGTAAGATTTGCTTTTTGATGTTGTAATTATTTGATGAATGTATGTCGTTCTTATTAACATCTTTGCGTGCAGTGATAATTCTCTTCTTTTAAATGAATAAAAATGTTTGGCCTTAAAAGTAATTTTAATATGTTTGCTCTGATTTAATGAAATGACACCCGTTTTAATGTAATAGAAATATTTATTTTGTTATTCCCTGAAAAAATAATAATAAATGATGCGTCTATATCTACTCCTTTTGGGTGTTACAAACAAATGCACAAAGTTATAGTATAGGGTATAATTAATTCCCATAGCCGCCATATATATATTTCTTCCGATTTGGCCCTTTAGCACTATAGAAGCCGTATTTCACAGTCAACGGCTTCTATAGTGCTAAAGGGTACGCTATAGGAACGGTTCCTTCAGAGAACACTAACGTTATTTATTTTTTAGTGTTACTGTTCGCGAACGCTACCACTACGATAACGTACGGTTCTTAGAACACGACGAACGGTACCACTACGATAACGTACGGTTTATAGAACTACGTCTTAGTGATACTGTGCTTTTGAACAGAACTCTCACAGTACCACTACGTCTAGCGTTCCGTTCTGTTTTTATATTCGACACCACAGGTCGCAAATATGAAGCAATCTTAATGAAAATTGGTACAGTTGAATTTCTAAACCCAGGGACGATCCCTATTAAAAATGAGGCATATCGGTCTATATTTTTATACAGCCCCCATACATAGCTCCCTTTCGACAAGACATATTTACGTTATAGAGGACGCATTTTTTATCCGAGCATGCCGAAATTTAAATATGTGTGCTTTCTATTGCATTTAATCATGTCTAGAGCAAATGAGGCATATCGGTCCATACTTTTATATAGCATACAGAGGTCCCTTTTGATAAGACATATTTACGCTCTAGAGGGGACATTTTTAATCGATCATGCTGAAATTGAAATACATGTACTTTGTATTACATTCAAGCGGGTCTTTTGTAACACAATGTAATACAAAGTACAATGATGATTGGTTAAAAAAAGCGCCCTCCAGAGCGTAAATATGTCTTATCCAAAGTACCTTTGTATGGGGGCTATATAAAAATATGGACAGATATGCCTCATTTTCACTAGACATGATTAAATGCAATAGAAAGCATACATATTTAAATTTCGGCATGGTCGGATAAAAAATGCGCCCTCAATACCGTAAATATTTCTAATCGAAAGGAACCTTTATACGGGGGCTATATCAAAATATGGACCGATATGCCTAATTTTCAGTAGACACGAATGAATGTGTCAGCATGATCGGTTAAAAAATGCGCTCTCTAGAGCGTAAATATGTCTTATCGAAATGGACCTTCGTATAGGGGCTATATAAAAGTATGTACCGATATGCACCATTTTAAATAGGGATCGTCCGTGGGTTATGAAATGTCTCTGTACCAATTTTTTTTAAGATAGCTTTATATTTGCGACTTGTGGTGTCGAACGTAGTGATACTGTTAGTGTTCTGTTCAAAAGAACCATACGTTATCGTAGTGGTATCGTTCGTCGTGTTCTAAGAACCGTACGTTATCCTAGTGGGAGCGTTCGCGAACAGTAACACTAAAAAAATGTTTAGGGCCTGTTTCTGTATCTTATTTTCGTTCGTCTACGGCGAACGATCAAAATTATCTCAGCTATTACTTGAATTGTATAAAACGCAGGTTAGAAATATTTTAGGGACAAGCTTTTTACATGATTTTCTACAGACACAACGAATTATAAACTTCTGTGATTGACAGATTTCTCGGAATAATTGAGTGATTTTTGATCGTTCGCAGTAGACGAACGAAAAAAAGTTACAGAAACAGGCCCTAAGTGTATTCTGTTCTCTTGTAAGGGTTGCGTTACTGTTCTGTTTGCGAGGAAAGAAGGGTACAGAACGCTAAGAAACCGTTCCTTAGTGTTTTTTCTGAACTCTGCTTTTGAATTTGATTTTATGGAATAGTTTGTCTCAATCTTTACAAAAAACTACTTTTTAGGCCTAGTACACTAGCAAACATGCCGTTTATTGTTAACAAAATACATTTTTATTCCATGAAATAGATCCATTGATGATATTTTTTATGCACACTACCTTTAAAGCTGAAATACTAAGGAATTTACCATAAACTTCTTTGAAATATATTGCTTATTTTTGCAGAGTTAACGAAATTTATATTTTGTCATTTTGAACCGCTCTAGCCCAATTGTGTGAGCTTGAATCTGTAGTTTTTTAACGCTGCTTCGAAGGAAGAAGCCACCGGTTGAGCATTAAAAAAACTACAGGTGCGTGTCGAATGCATCACGTCTCGTGGACAAGACGTTCCGTGTAATTGGGGCATCGTTTGTGTGGAGGGAAAAATGTTGCCGATTTTTTCAAATTTGTTTTATTTTATTTATATTCGCAAAATATTTATTTTCTGTGATTGTTCATTTGCGATAAATGTCGGAGATTGTTCTTTTGGGTCATAATAAAGATTCCGACATGCAATTCATATTAAGCGTTAAATTTTGAAATTAAAAGAAAATGTGGATCACCATATATTTGTTAATATAGGATCTCAAAACCCTGAAAATCAAGTTTATTGATACCAGTACATATCATCAAAAAATGCAATCTCAGAAGAACCATAGTGAAGACATTTTTGTCGAAAGCCTCTTCAATTTTGTCGAAAAACGTTTCAGATGTACCATCGTGTAATGACGATTCATTTTGCAGTCTGAATGAAGTTGCCGCAAGTGATTCAGAGGCAAATCATAATGAAGGCGTGAGCACTGAAGTAGAAGTAGTTTCATCTGAAGAATCGCAAAGAGGAGATATTGAACAGCCCGATGTATCACCCCACCCGCACAAAAATCTGAAGTTCGTTCATCAAGTCGAACCACAAAAGGTAAGCCTCCAGATAAGTTAACTTACATATATGAGCTCCACGGTTTTGAATATCAGTGAACCAAAAACATACATGGACACTATAAAATCGAAACAGCGTGGCAAATAGATTGAAGCCATGGCCGTGGAAATGTCATCTTTGTAGGACAACAAGACGTGGGGGATTGTTCCAAAACCAGACAACGTGAATGTCATTGGTAATGCCAGCGATATAAAACGCGCTAAGCGGCTCGTGGATATAGTCAAAAGTTTGGTGAATATTACTAGGAAATGTTTGCACCCGTAGTAAGGCAATCTACTTTCCGAACATTATTGTCAGTCGCAGGTGATATGTAAATGCCTTAATGGCGGACTTGAAGAGGAAGTATTCATGAAACGGCCGCCGCGATTTGAGGAAGGGAATGGTCAGTTTGTATGTAAGTTGCGGAAAAGCTTGTATGGTTTAAAACAAGCAGCCAACATATGGAACAAAACTCTTCATAACGGTTTAGTGGCAGGAGATTTTAAGCAAAGCACCGAAGCTTACACACAAAATACACCAACGAAGAAGGGCTACACGGGGCAAAATCGCCTTTTTGATATGTTTGAATCGAAAGAAAATATACTTGGAACATAAATTTTTAAATATTATATATTTTCGAGCAAATACATTTTATTTGAAAATCAATAAAATGTATTTAGAACTCATATATTAATATATTAGAATAAAATATATTTGCGAACTAATTTTCTCAAATAAAATATGTGTTTAAATACAAATAAAATTATTGTTTATGAATATTTCCAAATATATTTTGTTAAAAAAAAAATGCTGAATTTTAGTTTTAATTTTTTCCTTGTTTTCGAATTATGCATTCCTAGACGCAAAGAAAAAATTCGTTTCTGCGAAACGAAATTCTCGTTTACGACAACTACAATTTCTTTTGATCAGAATATGTTTCTTTCACAACAAACGAAATTTCAGTTCCAGAAAACGAGAATTGTAGTTGTCTAATATTTCGTTTCGCAGAAACGAATTTTTTCTTTGCTTGTATTAAAAATGACATACTTAGCATTAACTTCCAAGTCATTATTTTCAATTATAAAGAAATTTTACTAACATTAAAAATTTCTAAAAATTACGTTTCAATTGCTGAAAACTTAAAACAATTAAAGAATAGAAATATATTCACGTAAATAGATCTTTGTTTGGGAAATAACATATCCAAATAAAAATATTAGGATGTAAACATAATTTTGTTTAGAACAACATCCCCCAAACATATAATATTTGTATGTGTCAAATATTATAAATATATTTGGAGTGCACCCTAAAAATATATATGTTTCAAGCAGAATATGTTAGGGACAATATACTACAGAGACGATTTTTTTCGGCATGTAGTATATGTCTTAGTCAACGTTGATGACATTTTGGGCAAGCAAATCAGAAGAGTGTATCGATAGGGTGGAAAGTTTGCTGAAAGCAAATATCAATATTACCAACCTGGGTGATGTACATCATTATCTTGTTTTAGAAGTCGTTAAGGATAAAAACTCAAATTACAGCATCCGCGAGAAAAATTTATCAAGAACTTATTGAAAGAGTTTGGTATGCAGGTCTCAAAAATTTCGAAATTTCCCCATGATCCTGGGTATGGCAAGACGGAATCGGAACAATTGCCAGATAATTCAAGATATCTGGAACTTATTGGTTCACTCAGCGTTAATTCTAGCCAGGATATTGCGGCGAGTGTGTCAATACTAGCACAAAAGGTGAGTTGCTCTACTAAGGCGGATTGGACGGAGACACGGAGATTGGATCAGTAATGAAAACACTACAGACATGAATACACTCGGCAGAGAATTGAATCGACAGAAAATCCAATTCTGGATACATTTTCATTTTCTCTTCGACTGAAGCAGAATTCGTGGCTTTATCAGAAGCATGCAAAGAGGCATTGTGGTTACGTGAATTATGAAATGATTTGATGTTGATGCAAACTACACCGACTATCATCTACGAAGACAGCGAATGGTAAAAGACGAGAAATTTAACAACAGAACAAAACACTTTGACACTAAAATCTACTTCGTTCACATCAAATCAAATCGTATTAAATGTTCATACTGCCCAACAGACAACTTGGTAGCAGATATGATGACACGTTGAAAAAAATCGCTTTTGTAGTATATTGTCCCAAACATATTCTGGTTGAAATATACATATGTTTAGGGTACACTCCTAATATATAATATTTGACACACACACACACATTTTAAGTGTTTGGGAGGATATTGTTCTAAACAAAAATATGTTCCCATTCTAATATTTTTTTATTTGAAATTAATTTTTTTGAAACAAAGAATAATTTGTAATTGCCATTTTTAAAATGCCTTAATTTAAAGACATGTTTTTTGTCTTAAAGTGCAATTTTTTTTATAAATTTAATATGTTTGTAAAATTCAATTAAAACTTAAATTGTATAATCTTTCGTTACTATAAATTGCATTGAAGGATTGACAAAAAGTGATGAATTGGAATGTTTATAAATAAAAATTTATTGATGATAAACAACAGCTAATGCTGCTACAGACATTTATAACTATAACACGAAATCTTGGAAAAACTAACTAAAATTCGAAAAAGTCAGCAAAGTTTTAAAAATCTTTTTTAAATAAAATATATTGGGAAAACTTCTTAAACAATAACTATGATTGTGTGTTAACACATATTTTATTTAGGAAAGTCAGTTTGCAAATATATTATGTTCTAATATATTAATATATGCGTTGCAAACTAAATTTCTCGATTTTCAAATAAAATTTATTTGTTAACAAATATAGAATATTTAAAAAATTCGTTTCCAAATATATTTTCCTTCAATTCAAACATATCAAAAATGGCGATTTTCCCCCGTTACCAACAATCAAAATCACAAAATTCAGAAAGCAGTCCGAGTACAAATTGAGGAAGGATGTAAGAAATAATATACTTTAAATTTTTTTTCTATCACATATGCATTGAAATTTTCATTTTTCAATTTATGTATAATATTTATCATTCTCTTTAAATAAACTCGATGAAGATAGTCTTCTAAATATTGCTTCTCAAGCGTACTCTAATACATTGTTGCCAAATATATTTAAGCGGTATCACCAAGTCTGAATGAACTGTTGGACAAAGACTGATGACACCTAGTTCGAGGGGTTCACTGATTTTAAGAATCTTTTGAGGCCCATAAAAACAAATTGGTCATAAATTTCACCAATCGGAGTATAGGGTTATACTACCCTTTGGTAGTAAAGTCGAACCTATACTGTCAAGTCCGTGTAATTTGCAAAAAGTGTTCATTTGTTACATAGTAATATCGGACCAAAAATATACATATTAAATAGAATAATCGGCAAACTAATGGCTCTGATCTTAAAATCTGATGAATAAGTTTGAATAAAAATAAAGACTGTCAATTTTGTTAATGAAAAAAAGTGAAGTTTTATTTTGACCAGGTATCGCCTGTAATCGGATACTGCCAGAAAGGAAGTATTTTGGGAATATATGAGTAGATAATATAAAGCAAATTTTTATATATGATTTCAACATTGGCAACTTTTTTGAAGCCGCTCTAATGTACATATACATATATAGGACTCTATGCATAGGTATTTAAATATGTTTACAAAATCTCGTATGTGGGTTTGTTTGTTGTTGTTGTTGTACATTGACGTATGTATGTCTGTATATTAAAAAATGTAAAATACGTATGGGATAATACATATGTATAAATAATAAAATATCATCATTATAAATGTTTCGTGGTCCCTGATGTAGTTTGAAACAAAAAAAATACTATTAGTTTATAATGGGGTTTTCAAACATACATACGCGTACGCTATTGTATGTTTATGTATACATACATATGTATGTATGTATGTATGTGTGTATACACATACACTACATAAATATATTAATCACTAATTTAAAAAATCACTTGATTTTCATTCTTGAACGGATTGTTTTCAATTATTTTATACATATAAGTCACATACCTCCACACATTCTTGTTCTAGAGTTCGCAAAAATGCACAAATGTATCCAGAATGTATGGACGTAAATGAAATAACATATTTTTATCAGCAGTGATTGACATAGAAAAGGAAAGACAGCTTAAGGAAAGTTTTCAGTTCCCCCGATGAATCGCCTGTATATGTACATAATTATTCAAGGGCTCCTCTTTGGCATTGGGGATTTAAAATCCACTCTACATTCGTTGAACGACATGCGATCACATACATATTATATGTATGTATGTACAATTCTTAATCTTTGTAATTTGAATGACCCCAATTTTCTCCACATCCGGTTATACAATTGACAGGTTAATCAAATTTGGTGAAAGTGATCGTATTTCTGATTGCTATATAGCATTTGTAACCTCCTTAGGGATTTCGAACACATCTTCTTGATAACGTAATAGGTCGCAAGAAAAATCAATGCCGAATAGGCTGAAATTCAATGTTGCACTTTTGCAATACCGTGCTCTATTAAGTCAGCAACTCAAGAATGAAGATCTATCGAGAACTAAACAGAAAGAAAAAATGTAGTAATTCATACTTGAATCAAGCCGTTGCGGTGTCAAAAGTACATTAAGTACGGATTTTCTTAAACCAAGTACAAAATACTTGATTCAAGAAGGAATTTGTAAGTGCTGAAGTCTTAATTTTAGCGCTCTTTAAGCCTGATTGGGCTTAATAGTAAGTCAAAATATTATTAATTCAAGAATAAAGCGATTGATTTAAGAATTTTATGGGATCGATTTGAATGCGAAATGGGCTTCAATGAAGAAAGATTGTATAGAATTAAATCTGATAAGTACTTGATTTAAGCCAGATCAAGAATAACTACTGACCAACGTAATTTCAATTTAAAAAATATTATAAAACACCGCTTGAGCGAGAAACCAAGTGGATATCGTTGCGTACAAATGTTTTCACATATACATTTGGTCGTGTTATATGTACTTATATATGTGTGTGTTTGATGAGAGTGGTTGAGAGTAATTTTATTGTGCTCTATAACTTTTCTACCTCTCAGAGATTAATGTAAGCTTTTGTCTTCTTACTTTAAGCCATATTCGCCTTAATTGTGCTTTTTAAGAAATGTTTAACTTATTTCAAGTATTGTATTATTTTTATAAGCCTTTCTGCACTTGATTTTTTCATGTCGTTTTCGTTGTTTTTCTTTCTATCTCTATATATATATAGAGATAGAAATATCTAATATTTTGGGACCTATTAAGATTTTGTAAAATAAATTTTACGATCCTAACACTTTCATGGATAGCGATGAATTGCATCGAACGATTAATACAATACCCATGATATAGCGGAATAAGAGCATATATAGTGAAATGATCACTTTAAAACTCGCAATTTTCATTCTTTGATTCAAAGTTAGTAGTATTTATTCGTGGGCCAAGATACATCTCTACGAAATTTCATGTTTATCGGATAAAAATACGGGTTCTTTTTCTTGAACCAAATAACTTCTTGCATATTTTCATATTGATCTGATCTGATTTAAATGTACTTTATTTAAATATATCACGAATTTGGTTTAAGGACAATATTAATTTAATTTTATTACAACATGTAATAGATTTAAAGATGTGTCATGCCTTAATTAAAGTACATCAAAGTATTGACTTTTTTTGCTACTTAAATTGTAGATGCACCTAAGTACATATACGATTGATTATATTGTGACGAGAACTGACATTGGGTGTGGATGCAGTTGTAGATGTCCCTGTCACAATATTCAGATACTCGTCATATAAGACGATGAACTAAAATATGATTACAACTTATAACTTTATCTTTCGCATGAGAGCATTCTTTCAGATTGTGAAGCAGTACGACATAAAGGAAGTATTCGAAATCCCCACGCCACTGTGTTCATATCATTTAATTTCTAGACATAAACATTTCTATAACACGTCCTTGAATAATTATGCCACATAACGTATGGGGGGATATATAAAGACGAATAAATACGAGTACAATGAAGGCTTATGCCAATAAAGGAGACAATCATAAAAATTGAAATTTGTGAAAAATTGAATTGTGGCCTTAGGGTGTATGATGAGAGAGGTGTAGGTGATGGCCAGTCATAAAACAATTTACAGGTAGTCTAGATTTAGTATTTGTAGGGGTTTTGGGGGAGAGGGAGATCATAAAACAAGTTTTAATGTGTCAATACATTTTCAATAAATCTATATAAGTTATTAAAGCTTTCAGATTTCATTATTCTAAAGTAGTATTCTTAAAAGTATAGGCCGTTATCTTATTATTTTAAAGAGGTATTTACATGTACAGACATTTTGTTTCATTTACTTTTCGACACGGCTTTCGTATTCCTCCAATCCTCTGATGTCCCTTCGAAGATGACAGCCTCGATCAGGGGATTCTCAATTGTGCCTCGAGTAAATGAAATTTCCTTAGTATACTAAGGGGACACAGCGGTGATCGGATATAGCTGATTTGGTTCATTCCCGATCTGGAAAATGTACTCATGCATGATCAGCAGGAACACGAGCAGTTGTACGTGAATTTCGAGACCTGACCGGAGGTGGCGAGGGCACTGGACACTGTGGTCCCTTAATACAGTTTAAATGCTAATGACGCAACGGTCGTGTTTGTTATATGTAATGCTATTTGGTTTGTAGTTAGTAGGTTAGATGAACGTCTATACTAGAATGTAATTGTACGTTTCAATACTGTGAAATTGCTTTAATTTACTGACTAAAATACTATTGACATAAGAATGTGTTGGTGTGTACTTGACTAGTTTTCAAAGTTTATCTTTATCACGATCGATACTCATGGCCTTGAAGATGCCTCCTCGGCCGATGCCATATCTCAAATTGAACTGATCGAGGCTGGAGGCGCGGGGTCGGGAATGTGCGGGTATTTGCTCAGCGTCTGTTTCACTGCATTCCGTTTCAGTGTCGCTTAATTTTCTCCGTCGCCGTAGGAAGGTGGCTCCCAGTTTTGTGTTGGGCAAAGGTGAATTATCAGTGAGTGAGAGGCCACGCTTGCGTTCTTGCTTCTCCATTTCCGCGGCTAACATACGGACTTCCCAGTCATTGTGTCGGATTGGTTTGCCAGAGCTATCGTTGTCATCATATGCGCCATCTTCCTCCAACACCTCGCCCATATGTACTTTCTCCGTAGATGAACTAGAGCTGGAGCTACTCTCGCCTATGTCTAGGATAACACTATCGCCTGACCGTGAAATATTACCAGATACCACTCCAACTTTGTTGGTGGGCTTCGTTTTTGCATTTTTAACTTTACTGCCATTGCCGGACTTCACATAAGGGCTATAATCATAGCTGAAATCTTCACGGCCTTTGATGGTGTTCGGCGAACATGTGTAGTGCCGTTTCGCTTGGGTTGGGGGCGAGGACGTGAAAACGGTGTCAAGTGAGTCACCACGCTGGTTAAACATTACAAAAAAAATGTTAAACGGAAACAGCATATGCAAATACGTATAGCTAAACATACCATAAATAGCAATTCGGCTGATGAACCTGAACTACTGTCGTCTTCGACATTCGCATCTTGCTGACCATACTCATCATCGTCATCGGCAGCGGTAGCGCTTGGTCCACTTATTTTATCACGATGCACTTTTCTTCTCGATGTTGACGAAGCATTCAATTCCAGCGTCCTAAGTTTCGACTGCAGGTGAGCAATCAAAACATCCCTCCTCTCAACCTCTACTGCCATGCTCGAGAACTGAGATTCGAACTTCGAATGCATTTCATTCAGATGCGTTCGTATCACATTGTCAATCCCACACAAGATTCGATTGAAACAGTCTTGGTCCTCGGACACACCTAAATGCAGAAATTAATCAAAACAATCGAAAACATTAGAAACAAATACATTTTGAAATATTTCATCATGTGTGGCACAAGTGCTTGGTTTGTATTAGATTATTTATAACTCGGTGTGTGGTGTTCGAAACAAGGCGTATTCGAAAGCTACTTACGCTCGTTACGAGTGCTGGCTGCATTGTTTTGTCTATATTAGTAGAAGTGCTACAAGCATTCCAATCGAATAAGATCGATAGCACCTACCTGATTCCAGAGTACGTTGAATACATGAGTATTTTTTTCGGTAGAACTGACTAGTTACACAAACCTATATGTATGGTATAGGGCCAATCCCAAGGAGCGTTGAGGGCAACATTTACCTAACTTACATGGGCAAAGTAAGGGTAGACCCTTTTGATATCTACATGTTAATTTCTCCACAAAGCAGCATACATATGTACATATATAGGTTGTTATATTGAACATATTTGACCAATATAATTTCAAAATTATCTTTAAAAAAATTAGGATTAATTGCAATTGTTAGTACGATAATCTTGTGAGTTAGTCCATACTTGCTATATACTACGTTGCTAGATGTGAAGTCGAAGTGAAATAATATAAGAGACATAGACATCCCAAAAATAAACTTCCCGCTTTACCAACCAAACCAAACATACTGCTATAGATTAATTAATCGTTGTTGTTCTAATGTCATTATTTACTATGTGTCATCGTAAGATTAAAGTTGTGTTCAGTATTTAACCTAACATAATGTACCATGTATCTATTTTAGTTTGTACGATATATAAAATACATTCATTGACATCTGAGAAAAGTTTAAAGACGGGCAGGTTTGAAAAACTCTAGAAAAAATTATCCACCCTCCAAAAATGCTAGATATGTTAGCCTTGTGTATTTCATTATGATGTTCAAACGTTCATTCCAGACAATCCATAAAAAGCCTACGATGAAAAAGATTTTAAAGATGTCAGTGCTGTCCTACACACTTTTAGCCTGTTTCTCTACGAACACTTTCATTCGCCTTCTAAGCGAATGAAAATCAATTTGGGTTACTCTACATGCGTGAGACAACGCACACGACAAATCGAAAGAAAGCGTAAACCTTTTCACACAAATTTGCGATTCTCTGTCTCGAACGAACTGCCATCTGTACGAACGAAACGTCAAAATCAGTCACATTTTCTTTTGTGTCCGACTCAAAGAAAAAAATACATTTTATCGATTGTCGAATACTTCAAAAAGTGGAAAAACCTACTGAAAACAAATGCTAAGTAGATATGAATGTATCATAATTATATTAATATATAATTAGCCAACTAAATAATAACAAGTAAAAGCGTTAAGTTCGGTCATGCCGAATCTTATATACCCACCACCATGGATAGCATGTGAGCTCACAAAATAACCAGGGATGCCAACTTTTTCTGAAGCAAAAACGTAATGAAAAATTTAAAAAGCGTAAAGAGGCACCTTTTTTAATTAGAAAACTTTTTATTTTAAGATAAAAATTGCTAGTAAACAAAAATTGATAGTCCAAACAAAAAAATATGTATAGTATACATATTTATAACATATTGTATATATATATACATATACATATCAAGTCAAGTTGGCTCAATTAATAATTAAATGGCCATACGAATTTTTTGGCTCAAGGTGGATTTTTTGCACATTTTCTATATTTTTTTCTCGGTATACCGTACGGAATATCTCTTTTTTTCCTTTGGCACTAAGTGAATACTTTTCGCGTATTCGGGGCTCTGAAATGCACTAAATCTAGTGCGAAAAACACCAAGTTAGCATCCCTGAAAATAACTCAAACCTAAAGAAAATAACACCGAAAAACACAAAAAAATATAGTAGATGAGAACAGTAGGAATCACAACAAGTTAGATGCTATATATGGGGACAATATCAAAACATTGACCGATATGGCCCATTTGCAATCCCAAACAACCTGCAACTATAAGAAATATTTATACCAAATTTACAACAGACGGACAGAATTTTCCGACGATTAGTAATATATATACTTTATGGGGTCTCAGATCAATATTTAGTGGTGTTACAAACGGAGTGACAAACTGAATATACCCCCATCCTATGGTGGAGGGTATAAAAATATGGTAAATGTAAAGGAGATGCGAACAGATGAGTATTTGGATTTAGGTGGATACACGCCGTTAGGCTTAACCCCACCGTGCTCTAAACACTCGGGTAAATTTATGCGTCGACCAGCGCCCTCACACACAATGTGTATGAGTTCCAATGAATTCAATGTTTCTGGCCACTGATTCCCCTCCTTGGTAAGGAGCGGAGCCCATCTAAAACTCCTTCCAATCTTTGGGTCATGGCGCCCGGTTGGTTTGCAACTCCACATCCGAGACTCCACTCTCCCAGCGATTTTAGTTTCAACCACAGCCACCACGTTGCATCCAACAGGATCCTTACCAATGGTCAGGCCGGTACCTGCGTACCGAGGGCTTTCCTGACCCCCGTGGTACCAGATTAAGTACTCTGGTCAGACTGCGTAGCCGTAGATACTACCAGTTAGACTCCACAAAATCTAGGACTGGTGACCAGTCTTGGATTTACTTATTCAGCCCCCATCCTGAGAATAGATGGGAGCTTTAGGATTCGTAAATCCTTTTGTGGAACACAGACCATTTTGGACTGTGATCCTCTTGGATCTACTTATTCAGACCCCATCCTGAGAATAGATGGGAGCTACAGAATTCGTAGATCCTTTGTGGAACACAGACCCATTTTCGAGGACCGTGCTCCTCTAGGGATCTGCTTGTCCAGCCCCCATCCTGGGACTAGATGGGAGCTATAAGATTCGCAGATCCCAATCTGGGATCACTGTCCAGTCCCCACCCTGAGAATAGGTGGGAACTATAGGATTCGTAGATCCCCCAGGAGATGCGAACAGTAGGAAATAAGATGCTATATATGGGGGCTATATCGAAATAAAGACCGATATTGCCCATTTTCAAGCCCAAGTTACCTGCAGCTATAAGAAGTATCTATACCAAATTTCAGCAACCTAGCTCAACTATTATAGATTGTAGCGTGATTATAACAGACGGACGGACGGACAGACGGACATGGCTAAATCGCCTTAGAATTTTAAGACGATTAAGACTATATATACTTTATGGGGTCTCAGATCAATATTTAGAGGTGTTACAAACGGAGTGACAAAATACTAGGGATGTAATGAATATTCGCATATGTGAACGCGAATTATTCGCATCATTTTAACATTCGCATCATGAAAACTTCTGCCACTTCTCTTCAAAACAGTTAAAAAAAAATGTTGTCCTTGTAACAGGAGGTAAAAAATATGGAAAACATTCTTAATACTTGAATATCCTGGAAAAGTATCGGTTCAGTTCCTTAAATTTGATGGTACTAAAAGGTCAAACTATTATTCGCATTCGCTTTCGCAAAAATGCATATTTTACTATTCGCTTTAGTATTCGCAAGAAATATATTTCAATATTAGCTTTCGCTAAAGTCACTTTCGTTACATCCCTAGAATATACCCCCCATCCTATGGTGAAGAGTATACAAATTTATGGGAAAACTAGCAAAATCAAGTATAATTCACTAAAAAATGAAGAGTTTTGCAAAAACTGGAAAAAATCGCGTCTGTACTATATGGTCGCAAATATAACCAGCGTGGAACATACACTGAACAAAATGTCATAAAATTAAAGAAATGCTCCAAAGACGACATTAGTTTTTAAAATAAGTACATTTTGTACCTAAAATATAGATAATTTTAATAATATTAAGTAACTTACTTAATTTTAAGTAAATTTTCTTAATTTTAAGTACAAAATGTACTTATTTTGAAGACTAAGGACGTCTTTGCAACATTTCTTTAATTTTATGACAAATTTTTTTTTCAGTGTATACTCGTACATGTTTAGGTACGCTCAACTAATATTATCAAATGATTCCCCATATACATATAATATTTAAATATATATCATTTAATATTATGTATATATTATTTATATTTATATATTATCATTATATAATTTATTCTCGAGAATACATTCCTCCTGAATCTGAATCACTGGGAGTAGATAAATGAGGGAGAGAGATATATCGAATTTTCGAAGTCGGCTATTTTGTTATTGACATTTGATTCCATGATAAAATAATTGTAACCGTGCCACTTGTTGAACGGCAAATAAGTAAATACAACTGTGGAAATGTATTTTATTCGACTTCTATTTATAGATTGGAGTTTTAAATTGTACTTTAAAGATCTATAAAAACCAATAATTGAAATTGACTAATGAAATTTAATTATAGAAGCCACCTCAAATTGCTCTAAACAAAAGACGGAGAAATAACTTGAACACTCTGTCATCAACCGCGGTATAAATAACACTGTGTTTGCAAAAGCACTTTATATATATCCTGGATGAACTTCCTCCGCATAATTTCGGCCCGCTAAATCGATGCCTCTATCTGGATCTTCGTTTTGCTGTTTCTCTCACTTCAAGCTGGTTCATCATTTTTCTCTCCGCATTGCCCCGCAAGTTGTTTAGTTCATCTAGCGAAGAACGTCGCCATGAGTTATTCGGCCTTCCTCTTCTTCTACATCCCTGTGGGTTGTATGTCAATGCTCTTAGACAAATCCAGTTGTCATCTCTTCGTAGGGTGTGGCCAATCCAACTGGATTTTCTTCTCCGAAACTCGTTATTGATACTGGACATGTTTGTCATTTCCAATATTCTGACATTTGAAACGTAGCTTGTCCAATATTCGAAGGCATTCACCAACACTTCAAGTTTATTGTTAATTTCTGCTGAAACAAGCCCGGTCTCACAGCCGTATAGTTGAACGGACATCACACAAGAGGAGAATATTTTTAGTTTTATGTTTTTGCTCTATTCATTTGATTTCCACGTTTTTGACAAATAAGCGAAAGAGCATCGTGCTTTTTCATCCTGGTAGATTCAAAATTATCATAGCTAGATTTTATTAATCTAATAATTTTAGATGGCACGCCTATATTGTATAGCCCAGACCATATATACTCTCTGTAAATTACTTCAAATGCCTTCTCGTATCGACAAAAGTCGTATAAAGAACCAATTTCATGAAATTGCTCATTATTTTCCTTTGTGTACTAATTTGGTCAGTACACGACATAGCTGGTCTGAAGCCAGCTTGTTCAGATCTTAATATATTGTTAATGTGTTCCATCATTCTGTCTAATATAGTCTTCATGACTATTTTCATCACTGATGGTAGGACAATTATATCACGCCGAAGGAATGTCTTCTTAAATTATATTGTTTTTGAGCTCGGTACCGACTTTCTGGCTCGAGATTCAGCTGCGCGTTTGTTGCCGAGAGAGCTCTTTCTGTTAACGATCTTCGATAAGTGCCCAGGTGTCCTCGCTGTACATATTTATAAAAAAACAAGTAAGAAATTTCAGTCTTTGAAGTGACTACTTTATTTTGATTTTTGACATGAAACATCTTTTCCGAATCCTTCTATATTAAAATTGTGTCTGAATTTACTAAAGTCATTCGATCTATCGGATTAAAAGTATGCGGGTGAGTTGTTTGCATCGAGGATACATTTTTAAAGTGAATTTATCACACACAGTGTTCTCATTACGAATTTTCATTTCTCAATACCAAAATTAACGTTTATCAATGTTGTTTAAATTTCCTCAGAATTAACTTCAACTATAATTATTCACTTGGGATGGATGTATAGATGTTTACGTATGCTGTAATTATTACCTATGCATATGCACCTCCAAAATTGTAGGATTTTCGGCGCGTTAAACGATAAAAGCTATAATGTCCTAGATATAGGATATTCATGTCAATAAATGTGCAATATTATTGTTATTGTCCTGGTGTTGTTGAGAAAAAATAATTGTATTGTACGATTATTTTGTATGTCTTTGGAAGTGATGCTGGAAGCAAGAGTTACTAGTTATACAAAAATTATATACACAGTTTTCATGCAAATACAGGCGGTGTGCCGTAAAGATAACTAACTATATTTAAGCATGTACATACATACATTAGTTATGTAGACTATGTACATTTGAGACCCCATGCTCCTTTTAGGAACAAAAGGAATTTACTCATTTGCATATGGCGTAAGTACTTATTTACGGGACATACGTATGTATGCATTACGATAATGTTAGCAAGTTTGCATCACAATACTTGGGTTGCAGGGTTGGGTAGTTAGAAACCGAGGGGAGTAGGTGTGACATCGAAGCGCTTGGTTTAGTCGTGTCGAATGCGGGGAGTTAGGTGATTCTGAGCGGAATTGTAAAAAGTAGTTACCTTTCAGAGATGGTATATGAGTCTGGCATGTGGAGTGATTGGTTTCGGTGAGCGGGTATACATTTGTGGGGTACATGGTTAGGGTGCTACTACTATTCATTTGAAATGTCTGAGAAGAATTGGCTGCTGTGCAGGTTGCTATTGATTCGGCTCGTAGGAGGTCGGGCGGTGACATTACCGACTCGCTGTAAAATGCCGTTGTTGTGGCAGCCGGCGTCAAAGTGGAAGAATGCTGTGGCTTTTTAGGTTGGGCGGATTCCTCGTGGATACTGCCAATTTCACTGCCGGGAGGGCTAGAAAGAGTTGAATTGAATGTTACACTCTTGAACAGTTTACTGTGCCGCGCCACGTACCCTTCGACAGTGGGTTCCATCGAGATATCTCTGTGATGCAGACGCGAGTCTGAGGCCGCCTCATAGTCTTTGCTGGTCAAAGATCTTCTATGCTCCCGATCATGGCTGAACTTCTTGAGTATACTTTTTAGTTTTCGTCTCTCGAGAGTCTCATTCGATTCCGGACTGAGAGGTGCGTAGTCGTGGTGCACCGAATCCAAGCGATGGTGTCGTTGATAATGTGTGGGAGCACACTTCGGTGTCTCCGATGCGGATGTGTTCGTCGATGTAGTAGAGCTAGACTCGTAAACTGATAGAAATTGTGAATTTATTCCGGCCGTATCGCTATGACAGCGGTACAATGCTTCTGGTATGGGAACACAGCTGGTCGTTTTAGAGCTATCCAAGCTGAAACTGCGAGTTTGTAGAGCGCTCTCCAGCTCTGCCAGTTTTTGTCGCTCATTCAATATCTTCAACCGCTTTACAAACGGCAAACCACTATATTCGGGTGATAAGTCGAATACAGATTGATACAATTTCGCATAGGTGACGGCGGGATCGCAATGTCCATTTCCGTTGCCATTTCCTGAGATCCGTTTAGCCTTCTCCGACTTCCTCGCCAATGCCACTTTATGGCCTGCAGCATCTTGACGGTAACCCCTTTTTCTAACCGGAACAGGTGGAGGTTTGTCTTCTGTAAACGGTCTTCCCTCGTTCGAGACCTGATGTGGTATATTTCCATCAGAATAATTTTTTAGCGGAGAAAATATATCATCTGACGAGGTATTCGATGTAGCTAGGCTGGTGTAACTGGATGAAATCATTGTTGCCAGCTTAAGTTTGGACCATGGTTTTATCGGAGTGTCTGTATCAGATACAAGTGTAGGAGTTGCAGTGGACGGTTTAACGATTTCACTTGAAATGGTTGAAATTGGTTTGTGCGATTTATTGGACCCGTCAGGTTTTCCCTTATCCGCGGCATCTACTTTCAAGTCACCACATTTCATAACAGGCAAAGACTTTGGCGGTTCCTTCTTCACGCCTGCATTTGAAGCATCAATCCTTTCACATGCGTCTGTAACTTGATTTGTTGGCGCCTTCTGACTACCACCATTGGAGCCTTCGGCAGCTTCTTGTAATTTCTGTATCCTTTGTCTAAAAGAGACTTTCACCATGGGTTTGATTTGAGCCACCATCAACGATGTAGGTATATTGTTGATGTGGCTACTACTTGCAATCGATATGTTTTCAACTTTATTGGTCGTTTCCGCTACTGAAGTAACCTGTAAAAATAAACAAATTTATTTGAAATCGGAAGCCGAGGCGCATGTGGACCAGAGCAGATCTGGATCATAGACACTTACCGATAAACTCGATTCAGTCCCCTGTGGTGGGGGAGGATCATTTTTGATCTTAAGTTGCTGCAATCGTTGAATCAACGGCAGTCCCTCGTTTATCTCCCTCTCCGGCTCTTCCTGTATTGATTCCTGTGGCGATAACGTACAGGTTACATGTGAGTTAGGTGGAGATTTCTGTGGTGGTGTAGACTTAACAGCTCGCTCTTCGCGATCCTAGTGCAAGACACATAAAGACACATACAAAACTACTTTAGGAGCGGGGATTGACACTCAGTAACTGTCTGGGTTTGCAGTGTAAATTCGTTTTATGTTAAATTAAATTAGGCAAGAAACGGAAACAAATATCACATTCAAATCGAGCAGGCAATACATATAAAACAATAAAACTTAGCCAAAATGGTAACAAAAAATATTTAAATTAGGATAGAGTGAATTCGCAGGGAAATGCCTTCATGTTATTCAGTAATACGAGTATAGCAGAAATGTTTCGTTCTTATGTCTGAACCATACATAAGAATTGGGTAATGCTTTTGTTGATAATAATGCTTTTCCAATAGGAAATTAATGCAATATTAAGGATAAATGCTTAAAATTCAGCACGATCGGTTTGAAAATGCGTTTTTAAAGCGTCAGGGAATCTTATTAGAACGACCCTTTATTCGGCTGCTATGTCAAAACATGGACCGATGGCCCCTTTGACCTTTCCGTGGACAATATATCTAAAACCTTTCCGTTGGAAATTATATTCCCTAGAACGTCAATCGCAAGTGAACATTATATGAGGGCCATATCAACACATGGACCAATGTGTCCCATTTTCTCTACTGTCGATTTAATGTAATACAATTATGAAAGCCTGCATTTCATCATGATCGGAGAAGTCTAATCGAAAATAGACGTTATATGTCACCTACACCTATACGGGGCAAAATCACCTTTTTTATGTTTGAATCGAAAGAAAATATATTTGGGACACAAATTTCAAAATATTATATATTTCTGAGCAAATAAATTTTATTTGAAAAACAATATAATTTATTTGGGACGCATATATTAATATATTACAATAAAATTAATTTGGCAAACAAATTTTCTCAAATAAAATGGGTGTTTATGTACAAATAAAATTATTGTTTACGGATTTCTCCAAATATATTTTGTTAAAAAAAGTTGCAGATTTTTCGAATTTCATTTTTAATTTATCATTGATTTCTATCTCTATTTCTCTATATATAAAAGATAATGTGAGTTTGTTGATGGTTTGTTTGTTGCTACACGCTGAAAGAAAAATCGCTTCTGTAGTATATTGTCCCAAACATATTCGGCTTGAAATATACATATGTTTAGGGTACACTGCAAATATATAATATTTGACACACACACACATATTATATGTTTAGGAGGATATTGTTCTAAACAAAAATATTTTTTTATTTGGAACTATTATTTCCGAAACATAGATTAATTTATAATTATTTATTTTGGCAATGTATCAATGCCTTAACTTAAAGACAAGTTTTCTGTTTTTCAGATGTTCAAAGAGCATTTATTTATAAATTTTATATTTTTGTATTGATTGATTGACAAAAAGTGATTAATTGGAATATTTATAAATTAAAAGACATTTTTAGCTATAAAGTTTAACACGAAAACTAGGAAAAACAAACCAATACTCGAATAAGTCAGCAACGTTTTTAAAATCTTTTTAATAAAATATATTTGGAAAACTTTTTAGACAATAACTTTGTTTGTGTGTAAACACATATTTTATTTGTGAAATTCAGTTTGCAAATAAATTATTTTCTAATATATTAATACATGCGTTCCAAACAAAATTTCTTGATTTTCAATTACAATTTATTTGTTAACAAATATATAATATTTAAAAAAATCGTTTCCAAGTATATTTTCTTTCAATTGAAACATATCAAAAATGACGATTTTCCTCCGTGTACGTTTGCTTCTTGGTGAGTTTGTTTGTACGGTATAGACATCTAAACGGCTGGACTGATCTTCTTGAAAATTTCACAGAATGTACATGTGTAGAGGGTGGTGAAAATATGGTACTTGCATTTTCGATGTATCAAGTCGGGGTGGCCCCGCCCATATAAACCAAATTTTGAAATTTGATATCTTGCACAATTTGTTAGCGAGAGTACTGTGATTTTATGTATGTGCATCTGGTGGCAGTCTACGTGATTGGTCCAAAAATGGGCGGGATCGGATCAATGGGCGTGGCCCCGCCCATATAAGCCACATTTTGAATATGAGATATCTTGCACAATATGTTAGCGAGAGTGCTTTGGAATTTTCAAAAAAAAAACTTTAATACTAAAACTTTGTTTGTGATTCGGACCAATGGGAGTGACCCCGCCCATATTAACCAAATTTTGAAATTGAGATATCTTGCACAATTTTTTAGCGAGAGTGCTGCAATTTTGTGTATATATACATATATCTGATGGCAGTCTACGTGATCGTTCCAAAAATGGGCTGGATGGAAGCAATGGGTGTGGCAGCATTAAGCATTTGATGGCAATCTACGTGGGCGGAAACAGGAATTTGTTTAGAACAACATCATCCTAAATATATAACATTTGTATATTCCAGTGTGTAATTTAAGCATTTATGTATTTCAAGCAGAATATGTTTGGGACAATATACTACAGAAGCGATTTTTTCAGCGTGTATAAAAACAACAACAATAAATCCGGTCTTCTTATTCTGCTCTGACTGGGTGGTTTAGGGTATCATATAGTCGGCTCCGTACGACTTTAGCCCTTCCTTTCTAGTATAGTATAGAACATTAATAGCCTTTAAAATGTTATATGTGACACTATTGCATAAAATAAACGAAGTTGTGTTGTGCAATTACATGAATATTTGACGATTTTTGTGGAATGCAGGTATTGTGATTTTTTCAGTTTCAATTAACTGTTTCAATCGATACCAGACGGGTATGTTTGCTGGTACATCGTGCCTATGTCTCCAAACATATAAACTTGTTTGTGCAATTGTGTGGACTACCCTGTGACTTTCGTACACAGGATGGATAAATATGTGCGTGTGATCATATTATTATCCGCCGATATGATGTGTCCATTGATCGGGATGGATAGTGGAACCATTCCCACAAATTGGCTCAATCGTGTAAAGTGAGGGCGGGATACATACATGGAAACAATTAATGAAGTTGGGTACCAGCAACTGAATAGTGGGTTGCAAAAATAAAGAAAAACAAAAATATTACAGCCATACGTAGCAATGAGCTAACATACCTGTTTCTCTTTGAGTAGACGTAGTCTTTGCAGCAGGGGCAATCCAGCACCGATAGGACTGGGGGTTTTATCTGGTATTTCGTCTGTCGCTTCTTCTTTTTCGTCAGAGCGCACACGAGACATTCGTTTCAGCATAGATTTGCCATTTTTCGGGGAAATGTTATGCAAAGGCTGCATTTCCAATGATTCATCACTTCTTCGGGATGCCCTTAAAAGATGAAAAGATTTTATTAACATTTATTTTGTAACTTAAGGTGGGTACTAAGCACCATTTCACCGCGAAAAGTTCGTAAGAGTTTGTCATCCTGTGGCAACGATGTTATTTTCTACATTGGGACTACTACTTATGTGAATGTAGGGCGCATGGCAAAAAATACACGTACTACCAAAAAACCAAAGAGATTCAATATTAGGCGTGTTTTCGTTACACCATAAGTGCTTAATTTGTATGGGGAGCTAAGCACTTTTAAGCACTATTAGTTCCCGATGAAGTTTGGTGCTTGTGTTCCTGTCTTAATCGAGTATGATGTTGCCAGATTGGGCACCCTATATTTAGCAATATGGCATCCCATTTTTGGAGAGATTTTATCAATTATTGTGAATTAACGGGAAGAAGAAGAACAAAAATAGGAAATTTCAATATTTGCAAAAAGAGTGTAAACAATTGAACATAGAATAGTAAATATATGTTTTATAAATACTTTTCACCAATTTTTTTGTCTGTTTCGCTCTGTTCTTTCTTCGCAACTCATGACACCATTGCTACCAGATAGTGAAAATCCGCCACTTATTGCTTATGTGCCAGTTAGTGGAAGTCAGTTGTTTTCGCTGCAAAGTGCTAAACTAAAATTGCTAGCTTGTAACGAAAACATGCCTATTATAGGAGATACCATTTTATTCACCACACGCAAAATTTGAATTCCACCTCATGTACAAAGATGAGTTCATGGAAAATTTAATTTAAAAGTCGTGTATTTTGCGAGTTTTTCTTGCACATTTTCACATGCATGTCAATAAACAAACAAAATAAAATTCTTATACGTTAGATGAAACAAAAAACTATTTTTTTAATTAATTAAAATTTCTTTTTATGTTTCGCCGTGGTTACTCTTTATATATAAAATCTGTTTGCACCACTAACTTGCATATTTTTATTTAAAATAATTATTTGTAATTAAAAACATTTATTAAGTTATCTTCTGTAAAGTACAAATTTTCACAATTATTTGACGTATGTATGTATACCCCGATCATATTTCGGAAGATCTAGAACAATTTAATACATTTGATATCGATTTTGACAGATGCCGCTGCATATTTAAGTAGCATTAAGCTTAAAAAATTTTGTCGTTACAAAAGTAAAACATCTTGCGAAATTTTCGCGTTAAAATGGAGCTGAAAATTAACCTATTAAATGATATCTAGAAAAAATGTATCAATTGCATATATTTGTGTCAATTAATTTGTGAGTCAACTTTTAAATCAGCTGATCGATTTCTTTAATAAATATTTTGTTTACAGGTTCATTATCAAACAATATCAATTATGTGTACATTAGCATTAGTCGCTTTTTTTGCGGCAAATGCTCATCCCACCACTCTGTTAGGGATGCTGAACTGGTTTCAAAAAACTAATAGTTTCTTAGCTTAGGATAAAAAAACCTTCCGCACAAAATGCAATTACTGATGAATTTTAACAAAATCGATTTTCAAATTTGATAACCTTATTTTCATGTTATTTTTTCAAATCCGGTTTCTTAATTCAGTCTGATGTGCTAATCGGGTAGTTCCAAAGAAAATCGACCCAAAAATTACGATTTGAAAATTTAAAATTTTTGATTTTGCTGAAAAAATTTAAAATACTTTTATCAGGATAATCCAGGATTAATGACATTTTCATCCTTTTGGCATCCTTAATACACATTTAGTGATCCTTTGGTGTATAAAACTTAGAAAGAACGTAAATATCTTTAAAATGGTACTTATTTAATTTAAATCTGACCTCCCGTTCTAATGTTATGATGAATTGAACATAGCTTAATTTTCAAAAAAAAAAAATGTAGATGCCCCACTTTTGACAAACGGTAAACTGTCATTATTTCGTATCCCACGTGCAAAATTTTAGCAATATCGAAGTTCATAAAAATTCAGAGTGGCTCGATTTTCTTTGGAATTACCCAATCAGGAATCTGCTTTTGTATTTAAAATTTGCCATTTAGTTTTTGAGATATGGTGGTTTAAAAATTTGCAAAATCGGATATTTATTTAAAATATATAAAACCACAACATCTCCGAACCTATATAACAGATTCTCGATCAAATAGCAGATTCGTAATTGCCACACAACAAATTATTCAATTGCGTTTATTTCTTTAAATCGGGAAAATATAGAAACCTAAACAAGTAGTGTTGACGTTAGTAATTGCATTTGGTTCTTCATATTTCGATACCTTCATTCCAAAACATGCTAAGTCGATTGCATTTTTAATTTCTAAATATTCCAAATTATATTCAGTCCAAATTTTGTGTTTATCAGTCATCCCAATCAAAAGTTATTCACAAAACAGTACAGGTCATTCGATTTGCATTATAAAGGAATTCCACACAAATTAAAAAAATTCTTCAAACTTTGATCGCCTCTCCTGAAAAACTACCTTTTTGCACTTAGCATAGTTTGGAATGGAGGCATCGATTTGTACATGCCCTACACGGCAATATTAACAGCAATTTGATATTCCAAAAAGTAAAAAAACAAGTAAGAAAGTTTCAGTCGGGTAAACCGACTAAGGTATACCCTCACTTTGTGAGTAATGTAATATTGTATATTACTCGAATTATTCTGTCAATTTGTGTGGGAGGTACCAGAAGGGGTTTATCAAATACACCTTTTTTTTGCTGAACATTAGATACTTTAAATTCGTTGCACTGTGCCGACTTATAAGCATTTATGTGCACTGGTATAAACGTTATGAGACATTAAATTGTGGTATGATTTGGGCATTTTGTGTGGGAGGTACAAAGAGGGGCGTGGCAATAACGCTAATTTTTCACAGGGCTATAGACACTATAAAACATTACACTGTACAAAATTTCAAGTATTTTTATACACTGTTATTAATGTTATAAGCTGTTAACTTTTGGTGCAAAATGGTACATTTGTGTGGGAGGTACCAAAAGGGACGTGGCGACTTCGCCCATTTTTCTCGAGTTGATAACGACTAATAAGCTAATACTATGTGTGGAATTTCAAAAGATTCGAATAAGTAGTATATCAGTTATTAAAGAATCAATATTTCACAACATTTTAACCCTTTGTGGGGGAGGTACTAGAAGGAGTGGACCAATATGGCCCATCTTCGAACTTAGCCGGAGATAGAAAAAAATATTACCACATACCAAATTTGAGGTCAATCGGTTACTCCTTTCGAGAGTTATCGTGCGCACCAGCCAGCAGACAGACAGACAGACAGACATACGGACGGACATTGCTCATTCGACTTAAAATGACCCAAAACGGATTTCCTCCGAACATACTTGGGGTCTTAGGTCACTCCTTCGACGTGTTACACTTTTTTCCGTAGCAAATGATATATACCCTCGTCACACTAAAGTGAGGGTATAAAAACACGACTAGCACAGTAGGACATATAATGACATATATCACGTTCCCGCGAGAGTCGCAATAAAAAACAATACGGAACAGGCTGAAAAATTTATGTTGTGAGTTCAATATTTTACAGCCTGATTCTGTTACTTGAAAATTTGCTTTCGTTCGCCTGCCAGAGGACGATCAGAACGATAAGTCGCACGATAACGAACTCGTACGAAAACATACTCATTTTAGTGTACACTTTGGTTTCTCTATCTCTCTTTCTCTATCTCTCTTCGCTGTCATCTGGGCGAACACGAGAATCAAAACGAGTCGCTTTGTTTTATTTGTCTACTGATTGGAACAATGACAAAAAAACCTTACTGCAAGCAAAAACAAGTAGATATTGATATAATTATGGTACAAACATTTAAATAAAAATAAAATTATATACAGATGTACAAATATGTAAGCATAAAGAAGCCAATATTGCGAGAGCTCGCCAAGATTAAAAAGAATCATCAGTGCACAATGAGAGAGAAAGTTCTGAATCACACGACTTAATATTGTGTCCATTTGCCTCGTGTGATTCCGGACAAAGAACTTAAAGTCTTGGTTCAGCTCAGCTGACCAACCCAGGGTTGATTTTGTGGCCCCCGCTAATGTAGAGAGTACATATGTGTATTTGCTGAGGTTTAACATACATACAAGCTTTTTTTTAGCCCAGAACTTGTGATATTATTGGTGTGGCCATTACATTATTTACCAATTCGATACCTCCATTCTAAACTATGCTAAGTGCAAAAAGGTAGTTTATCAGCAGAGGCGACCAAAGTTTGATGATTTTTTTAAATTTATGTGGAATTCTTTTATAATGCAAATCGAATTACCTGTACTGTTTTGTGAATAACTTTTGATTGGGCTGACGGATAAACACCAAATTTTTGATTGAATATAATTTGGAATGTTTAGAAATTAAAAATGCTCTCCCTAAAGCCATTCTAAGTCGGCTTAGCATGTTTTAGAATGGAGGTATCGGATTGGTAAATTGCTAACGCCATAAGTAACCTTAGAGAAACCAAATTTCTGACAAAAGTGAGTGACTGGTTTTCGTTCGCAGAGACTTTCGTTGGAAATACAGAACCAGGCCATTAAACTCTTTTTGAAATTTTCAACATTCTGTTCTTCTTCTCTTAAATTCATAATTAAATAAGATAACTTTCCAAAAGTGAGTTTCCATACTGTAAAATGCAGAATCTAACGCTGGCAACATCGTACTCGATTAAGACAGTAATGGTAGCGGGAAACTCTATCGGGAACTAAAATCGCTTAGATCTACGTACAAATTAAGCGATTATATTGTAACGAAAACACGCCTAATGTTTGTGTATTTTTAACGATGGTGTAAATGTGAGAGTCATTACTATTTCGCAGTCACGGCCATGTTGCATGTATTGTTTAAAAATATATGTTGTAATGATATGCTTGTATGCATGCGTGACGCTAACTTATTAATTTCCCTAATTGGATACATACTGTCATGATTATATCGCGAAATAGTTCATTCAGAAATTGTTATGAGGAGAAACATATTAATCACGTTACCTTGATTTTTTAAGTACACTTCGGAATCCTTTGACATCATGTCTCAATTTATCGACAATCTTCTTTGAGGCACTATTTTCGCTACTATCACTGTGGTTAACGTGGTGGCTATGGTGGTGGTGATGGCTCTGATGATTTGCTGCATCTTTGTCAGCCTTAGCCTTGGCATGTTTCTTGTTCACACATCTGACTTCCATCAGACGTTTCCTACCGAGTGTTTGAAGGATTTCCTGAGCTTCGGGATAGTCTTTCATAGCCGCCAAAACATCTTCTCGAGATAGGGAAAAGAGCTCTGAATAGCCAACGGATCGAACATCTGCCGTTCGTCTGAAAAAAAGTCAAAGTTGAAAATGTTCACGTTAAAAGAAGCTGAATGAGAATTTTCCATAATTGCTGTCCTACTTGTTCAGACCATCCAAATTAAGTATTCCAATTTCGCCGAAAAAATCGCCAGCCTTCATAGTGGTCAATACTTTACCGGTCTCGCTTAGCACCTCCAAAATACCATCGGCTATTATGAACATCTCCCGGGCCACTTCCCCCTTGCGACATATAGAATCGCCAGGTGTGAAAATATACGCCTTCATTTTGAGCACCAAATCGTGTAGGAATTCCGGCTGACACTCCTGGAAAATTGTGACTTTCTTTAGAACACTCAAATTTACATGCAGCGCCAATTCCGTCTTTAGCTTGTCAGGCAAAAGACCTAGGGCTGTGTTGATGTCACCACCACCCTGGATGCGACCTCTTGACCAACTGTAATCATACCAGCGCAATACTCTGCGTTTCATACCACCCGGCACCTGAAATGCATAATGAAATGAGTCTCAGTATTGGCTGCATATATCCTTGTTACTGACCTTATGGTGCCTCATGTAGGTCTTCGCCCCATCTAAGAGTCTCTCGAACTCTAAACGGTTCGCATTGCGGTTTGTGATCACATTGCCGACTTGGCCAACTATTGTGGCAAATATGAAAACCCCAATCAAGTAGCTGACTATAGTGAATACATATCTGAAATTGAGCAAATCAGGAAAGAAGAAACAATTTCAGAATTACCCTTCTGTGCGAACTTATGGTCGTTCATCAAAGTTTTCGAAAACAAGGATGACTTTACGTAATAAAATAATTTTAAGGATTAGAATATCCCATGAAACAAATATCACATTCATTAGTTAAAGGCTGTCCCACTTTTCGAAAACTTTGATTATCTTTGGTAAAAATTTGTCAAAAATATTAGATTCCGAGCATAAACATTATAGCTTGCATCATTAAATTCAGTTGCATCAGTAGGTTTATATATTTATTGGCGGACAGCCCTCAACATTTGTCGATATTGATTCCAGGGAAATCCTTTACTAACTCTTAAATACTTGTGCATACCCATAACTTGAACCGAACTGAAGTAATCTTGATTTAATACCACGCCGGGGGATTGATCTTGGGCCGTCCACCGAAAAATTCTGTCTTTAGTTGAGTTTGGAAATATTGAATACATGAAAACACGAAAACAATTAACCTTAAATATATATAAAAATTTGTCGGTTTTTAAAGATTTGTGGATCTCTTAAATGCAGTCCACTTTAAGTATTGCAGTTAACTGCCTCACACATAATCCATTAATAAATTCTAATGTCGGTGTGAATGTTTCTGAATGAATAATATTACAGCGATCATAATTTTCGAAGCATATTTTGGACTCGGATAACTCGTGTGATACTCATCACAGTCGATTGTTTTACGAGTAAATCTATTAAGCAATCAATTATAGATTCTATACGTGATTTTTTTTTGCAGATTGAAATTTGAATTTTGATGCTTAGTTTTAGACTAATGTATAATATTTAGATTTCATAGCGTTTCGATCTATCAACATGACGAATAGTTCCGATATCGTTTTCCCGATATTTTCAACGATGATTCGAATGGGTTATCGTGCGCCTTTCTCGAAATCTCATGCGAAATTACCTTTTTAAGAAAACGGTAAAAATTTGTATCCGCTTTATACAATATCATACAGATGTCATCGCAACTGAACAACCATCTTTTAAGACGTCATTGTGAATGACAGGTTGTTGTTATAACCTCACACTGAATTAAACCGCTCCGTTAAATAAAAAAAATATTTTTTATTTAATATAGAGTTGTGACAGCATCAAGACTGTCGTGTTTGAATGACAGACAATCTGGAAACTCGGTAAGGAACCAAATAAGAAGAAAACAACAACTCTACAGCTGTAGCATTTGTATAGTACATACTTCGTCAGATTTTGTAATCTAGTTTTAGGTTAGGTTAGGTTGAAGAGAGGAGACGTTTAAATGTCTCATGTCCATGGACATGGACTTAAGCCAGTGGTTCGGCCTGTTGTGCGCTTCTTATTTATGATCTTTTTATACCTCACGAGTTAGAGAAAATCGGAACTAGACACGAACTTTCTTAGTATCTTCCAGTCATATCCTCTGAGATGAGTCAAGTCTGAAATGTCGGACTCGAAATATCGGAATCTTTCATGTCTCACACATATATAAAGATAATAAACCACACACATAAAAATATTACAAAGTACTAAATAGTTGCTTTAACTAAAAACCGAACACAGTCTGAGAGAGTTTTTTCACATTGTAACAAAAAAGTTTTTGGAAGCAGAACAGCAAAAAGGTGTTGGAAGGAGATCAGCAGCAGCGCTTTTAAAAATTTCAACGTATTTTGTCATACAGTGCATCATCGTTTCGCTAAGACAGCCTAAATTTTTGCTTAGTCTCAACTTATTCTCTTTTGAACTTGTGTTTACGTTCACACACGTACTTTTTTCAATACTTAAACTTATTTTCATTGTTTTGTTTCGGCTTTTCCAGTGTGAATTGTTGTTGTTTCCAAGAGCGAATGAAAAACATAAAACGTTCAGTAGGAGTACGGCATGATTACGTTTTCGTACGAGTATCATGTAAATGGTGACTTATGCATACCAAACGGTACAACTTGAGGCAACGAGAACATCCTAATTACAATGAAGATTCACAGTAGCGGCATAAACATGTCGGAAATGGGAAATCTATTTCAGCGAATGGAGGCACTACAACGTGAAGTACATTCTTTTCGAGAGTCACAAATGAAACAATTATTCGGATAATAATTCTCGGGCAAATGCCAGACTCGATTCGTCCTCTATTAAGCTGATATTTGCAAAACGTTAAATGATCTTTTTGCTAAATTGGGTACTATTAAAGCGAAAAATAAAAGCAAATACAGTCGTCATCGATTCAGATCTCACAGTCATCCACGTTCAAATGATAGACCATCTGACAATTAGCTTTGCTGGTATCATCAAAAGTTTGGAGATGCAGCCCAAAATTGTAAACCAAATTGACCCGCTACAATACTAGTTCAGTTAACACGACTGGGGAAAATGGCAATGACAAACCCGTAAAGAAGAATCGTTTACATAGCTACGACAAATCTACAAAGTCCCGATTTTTGATTGATTCCGGATGGGTGGTGTCAGTGGTACCGCCATCCTTGCAAACAGCAGTGAAATACAAATTAGACCTAGGTGTACATCGTGAACTCAAACACCCCCCCCCCCCCCAAACGATTTGGAATTAAAAATTTGTACTACTGATTTTAACGGTTAAAATGTTTTTCCTGTTCAAAAAAGTAAATCAAAGACTAAAAATGTAACCGTTGTTTACTTTAAAGTTTTATGACTAACATGTAGTAAATTGTAGCATATGATGGCAGATATAATTTATTAAAAGGAAGTCAAAGCCTATACCATCCGCAAAATTTGACTGTTTTTAGAGCTTTATCTCAAAAATTACCGCCTTTTAAATTAAAAAGTTGCTATACGTATGCTATAGAATAGTTTGCTATACTCTCTGGAAAAGTTTGCTATACTCTCTGGAAAATTTTACTATTTTTAAAGTTATATCTCAAAAATTGCATCCTTTTAAATTAATAAAAATAAGAAATCGCAAATGTGCTACACGCTTGAGACTTTAACATTCAGAAAACTGTACACTTCAGAAAATTGCTGTAACAGATTTGTATTAGATGATGACATATATCGTTTACGGCAAAATAGGATAATTTATCTTACAGAAAAAATTATATATGGATTCCATTACGATAGTCACTTGACAAATTCACCACGAAACGCAATGTATATAAGCAATCGTGTTCAAAATGAAATTATAAGTATATATTTGTCACACTTTTATACACCGACAACTTATTAAGAGAATCAATAATTCCAAAGCTTTCGCCGTCATGGCGAACGAATTAGCCGATATTTCAGGGGTTGAGCAAGTGTCAATGTGTATCCGGTACCTTAATGAAAACGATATAAAATTTGCGAAGATTTGTATAGTTTCGTCCCAACAAAACAGTTCGATGGAAAGGTTTTGGGTGAAGTTATTCTAAATTTCCTCAAATCTTCTTGTATTGTTTGCTTAGTTTATATTTATGCATCTGACAATGGCGCCATTGTCAGAGAAACATCTTGTTGGCAGCACTGTCTATAAAATATTTTTATTGGTAATCCTGCCTATAAATATTTACAAAATATATTGTAAATATGTGAAATTGTAAGGTTTTCTAGCAATTACCTTTGCCTATCTGCCATTGTCAGTACATTTGCTGCACTTTAACAGAGTTGATAACGTTGTCTGATCTGACAATCGTCAGCAAATAGCTTAATGGTGAAGGACCAATGCAAGCGGAATGCGGTGCGGCGTGTCAGAAAAGATGCATTTTATTCAACTTCTCCGCGCCGCCGCTTGATATGTCATTGCCAGATTAAATTATTCTCAATCAGACACAATTTCTTGTTCAACTTTTATTGAAAACAACCACATGTTTTCTGTACGGGCAATGCTGAATCCTCACCGCGCCGTATGACGCGTGCATTGGCCCTGCACCATAAGTTATTCACGCAAAGTAGTTTCAGCTAGAAATTGTCTCGCACTAACCAAACCATATACCACTTTTTTCAATATCCTAAAAGGCAAATATCTCTTCAAGAAGCAATTTCTGTTAACAGGAATTTCCTCGATGAAAAAAAAAAATTAAAGTGATATTGTAAACTCTATGGGTAGAACAACATGAGTCTGTTGAAATATATCTTCACCTTTAAGTAGGCGTTATCGAGGCTTTGGAATAAATGCATTTAATTTCTGAACAGAAAACTACAACATCGGCATTTCAGTTGTTGATGACTATAAAAACGTTGGATTTTCAAGTTTCGGTCCATGTAGTTCATTCAATTAACTGCTTAAAATCATGATTTATCTGAAGCCGTTCATCCAGCTGAAAATACGAAAAAGGAATTGATGAACATACGCGAAAATTTTACTCTCCATTTCAGTAACATTTTTTCGTCTGTTAAAATATTTTATGAAGAACAAGACATTATAAACAAGAAACCTAGGATTTCGGCCCGATAAAGTCATCGTTGCAATAAGATTTCGACCTATATTTAATAATCACTCATCTCCAAGATAGCTTTTGGAAAGAGAATCATATTAATTGTGAATTCTTTAGCAGAAAATACATTATTATCGCAACGGCCTAACTTCATGTTACTGGAAATTGGATTTTTACACACAATTTTGTCGCTTTGGATTTGAGTTTCTTTTTAATTTAATTTCTGCGTATTGCTCATCGTGTCTCGTACACCATCAGTATGACAAACGAAACGGCAGATGTGTCCCTTAAACTACAGCGGGCATCTATGAAAAGGAATATTTCTAATATTCAAAAGGAGGTAGAGAAAGATAGTGGAAAGGTTGATGCTACCATTTTAGAATGTCGACTACAGATTTGAGAGTCATATTTTAAACAATTGTGCCACATTCAGGGACAAATTGAAGCATTCAATGCAAATGATAATGCTAGAAGCGACTTAGAGGAAATATTCGTCATAGCAAAAGCGAAAATTTTAAGCATTTTGAATAAAAGTCGTTGTTCAGTGGCAATGGAACCCAGTTTTTTAATCTTTCTACGTCTATTGTTTCTAATCAATCCCATTTGCCCTCATCCAAATTGCCTCGATTTGATAGAAAATATGGTGATTATAAGTGGTTCATAACAACCTTTAACAACATGGTTCATGACAACCCATCTATTGCCTCTATCGATAAATTTAATTATTTATTGAATTGACTCTCCGGTCCAGCATTAGCAGAAGTGGAACCTTATCAAGTATCGGATGAAAATTATCCGAAAGCAGGAACGCTATGACAATAAGGTCCTAATTTTTTTGGAGCATGTTAACCATTATTCAATATTCAAAAAATGCCAAAGAGTGACAGTGATTCATTACGTAATATCATCGACACTGTGTCTGCTGTGCCTGGCTCGTTTGTTATCACTTGGTTCAGAACAAGACATCATGAATCCAGTTTAAGTTCATTTTGTTTTATCTAATGTTGATGCGGATACGAAAGACAATTATGATGAAAAACAAGAGTTTAAATCATTGCCTTCGTGGGATTCGTGCTACGATGTACTGAGTCACCGATGCCAATTTTTAGAAAGTCATGGGAAAAAGGCCAATGTGCCTGATAAGGCAAAACCAAACAAACCGAAATCAAATTTTAATCGATCAGCGCACACTTTTGTGATTTCAACTTCAATTTGTTATTATTGTAACTCGGCAGACCACACCATTTCTGGGTGTTCGTCATTCATGGCCCTGCCAGTTTCTGAGCTGTTTAGTTTTGTAAAACGTAATGGGCTATGTACGAGTATTAACAGCTTGCGGAAGTGTCATATTCTTTCGAAGTGTCCATCAAAATCTCGTTGCCGAGTTTGTGATTCAACTCATCATACAGTGCTGCAAATATTTACTAGCCCGATAAAGCTGGCCCTTCCACATCTAATTATACAACGGTACAACCATCAGCATATAACAACAGCAATCCAGTTTCCCTTGTAGCTCGTTCATGCAAAAGGGAAATAATTCCGAAAGCTGTGGTTTTGATAAAGGATTGTGGTGGTACATTTCAATCATTATTAGATTCGTGATCCGAATTGAATTTCATTTCCGAAGAAACTGCAAAAAGGCTCAAACTTAAGTTCCTGCCGTACTCGCAAGAGGTTTCTGGTTTCTGGAGGTTTCTCTGAATACATCAATACATCCCATTGGAAAATTCCTCAGACAATAGAGTTAGCCGATCCAATGTTCTACAAGCCACAGCATATTGACGTTCTTCTTAGTAGTCGAATTGCATTGGGCGATGGTATGCCATGTCTGACCAATACCGTGTTCGGTTGGATCGTCGGTGGAACAACAAACACAGTCCGAAATACCATTAATTCTTCAGAAGATGGTTTGAATATTACTTTAAAAAGATTTTGGGAAGTGGAAGAATATGCTAAGCCCACCAACAAATATTCCGACGAAGAACAAGCTGGTGAAAATTATTTTGTCGAAAATGTTCATTTTGATGTACAAGGAAGAATTCAGATCCAATTGCCCTTTAAGAAACCACCGCAATGTCTCGGTAATTCGTTTGAAATGGCACGAAAGCGTTTTATGTCACTAGAAAGACGGTTGGAACGCGATTCAACATTGAAATCAATGTATGTACAGTTTATGGAAGAGTATGCATCATTGAACCATACGTCGCCCTATACTCTACCATTGAGTGGATCAAATTACGTAATACCTCATCATTGTATCTTGAAGCCCCAAAGTAAAACAACAAAACTTAGAGTCGTATTTGACTCATCAGCTCGTAGTTCGTCAAACCTTTCGTTAAATGACTTATTGATGACAGGCCCCACAATTCAACAGGATTTAATAACTACTCTATTTTCGTTTCGGCTATATAAGCACGCTCTCACAGCTGACATTTCAAAAATGTATCGGCAATTTCGAATTGATGAAAGGGACAGAAAATATCAGCTCGTCTTGTGGCGGTGAAACAAGGAGGATGAATTAAAGGTATTTGAATTAAATACAGTGACGTATGGTTTGTCCGCCGCGCCTTTTTTGGCGATTCGAAGTTTGTTTTTCATTGCAGAAAAGTATATCTCATCTTTTCCTAGTGGAGCAGAAGTACTGCGTCAAGATTTGTACGTGGATGATGTTCTCGCCAGGGCTGATAACCTGAAAACTCTAACTCGCAAAAGAGATGGGTTGGTACATATACTCGGTTTACATGGGCTGAAGTTAGCTAAATGGAACAGCAATAATCCTACTTTTACTTCGAATTATGATGAAGAAATCATTATAAAAACTTATGAAGATGACGTCACAAAACCCCTAGGAATGTCTTGGAAGCCACGTGAAGATGTATTCCTTTAACGCTTTGAGTTGCCCCATGTGCCAAATCCCACAAAACGATCTATTTTATCACTTGTCTCAAAGATTTATGATTTACTTGGAATATTGAGTCCCATAGTATTGTAAAATATTTCTACAAGAGATATGGGTTAAAAATCTTGGATGGGACGATTCATTAAATGGACACCTCGAAGACTTGTGGCTCCAGATCAAGAAAGATTTGACTTATATACATCACCTGGAAGTACCAAGATACGTCCTTACTTCATCTGACAGATGTGGTGAAGTACATGGTTTTGCAGACGCACCTCAACGAGCATATGGTTGCTGTCCATACTATCGTGTATGGACTAACGGTACTTATAAATCACCATTATTAATTGCCAAATCGAAAGTTGCGCGAATTAAGGCCCAATCTTTGCCTCGCCTCGAACTATGTGCCGCTGTATTGCTGTCTAAAACTAGAGTTGTGTAGTTCGTGAACGAACTAGTTCAATTGAACGGGTCACTATACTGAACTGAACGAACTAGTTCACACAACTCGTTCATTTCAGCTCAGTAGTTCATAATGTTTTTTCTTCAATCATATCATTTCGTTTTCTCTTCTCAGCTGTTATGTGTTGTTTCCATTTTTATGTCATCATGAATGTATGATTCTACAAACGCCTTTGTATAAGTTTTTTCAACTCATTCCATTCATATTCCAATCAGATTCCTTTAATAGCGGCTGGTTTGAACTGGTGAGCTAAAGAGCTGGAGTGCTAAAGTGAGCTGTTGAACTAAATGAACGAACTAGTTCACTCAATTGAACTGAACTAACAAGAGCGATCACTTAAAAGAACTATAGTGCCCAACTCTATCTAAAACATGGCATAAAATCAAATCGATAATATCGAAATTCGTAAGATTGGTTTATTTTTGGACCGATTCAAAAATTGTTCTTCAATGGCTAAAAATACATTCATCGACTTTAAATTGCTTCGTAGCAAATCGTGTTTCAGAACTTCAGGAGCACACCAGTGACGTTCTTTGGAGACACGTACCTTCAAAAAGTAATCCGGCAGACATTGTATCTCGTGGGTGTAGTGCGGAGGGGTTACCCACAACAATTTGGTTTTGTGGTCCAACATTCCTTGCAGACAACGTTTCGGAGTGGCCTGGTACGGAGGATGAGTTCAACATAGCAGTCTTAGAACGCAAAAAAGCTGCAGTTTTCAAGTGTACTCCTTTGAAACTCATTATAATTGATGAGATAATTGATAAGCATTCATCATATATAACTTCTGTTCGAATAAATGCGTATGTTTTTCGTATATTCAACAGAATTCGAGTAAACCGCGCCTGGCGAAGACGGGATTAGTTATGAATTCTATAAATACGCTCCGGCCTGCTTTTTAAATGAAATCTTATGCACATTTAACAAAATATTTCTGCATGCCAAATTCCCCTCAAGTATTTGTAGATCGATTTTGCATCCGCTTTTTAAAAAAGGGGACCCAAACATAGCCGCCAACTGTCGCGAACTTTCTCTCATCGACTGCGAAATATTTAACACCATCTTACTCAACAGGATCACCGAATGGGCTGAAAACAATAATATACTTTTTGAACAAACAATCGGCCTTCGGCTGATTTTGTGGCCGAATGCCGAATATTGGCCGAATGTCGAGTTTTGGCCGTAGCCGAAGCCGAAGATTCGGTCGGACTCTAGCCCAGTTGTTCTATGGGGCTCCGGTTTTCAGCGATAGCGTGCAAACAAATATGACTCTATTAAAAAGAATAGACAAAGTACACAGAATGTCAACCCAAAGTGTCACATCGGCATATCGCACCGTATCAACATCTGCGGCATCCATACTCAGCGGTATCCCTCCAGTACACCTTGCATTAAGGGAAATTAAGGAGATCTACAGCGAAAAGAAAATTCTAGAAGAACATAACATCTGCACAAAAAGTGATATAAATAACATTAAACGGCAAGCAATGCTTCGTCTATATCAAAGCTGGCAACACAAATGGAACAATGACGACAAGGGAAGATGGACACATAAGTTGATCCCTAATGTGGAAAAGTGGTTAGAAAGAAAACACGGCGAACTATATTTATGTCTCACACAAGGAATGAGTGGACACGGAAATTTTGGTGCGTATCTCTCAAGATTGAAAATTAGTGACAGCGCCAGGTGTGATATGTGTCGCAGTATGGATGATACTGCCGAACACACAATCTTTGTATGCAGTTATTGGACAGATCTGCGTAACACCCTAAATGATTATTTACGAGTTAAAATATCACCGGAAAACTTAGTAGATGTGATGCTGAAAAATAATGAACAATGGATGAAATGTGCTAATTTTATCGAGACTATAATGAGGTCGAAGAAATTGTTCTAAGACAGGAATACTCTGAACCCCTAATCTAATACATAATACAAAACATGTACTAGGATGGGGGA
The DNA here is from genome assembly GCA_963930755.1 of Eudasyphora cyanicolor. NCBI lineage: Eukaryota > Metazoa > Arthropoda > Insecta > Diptera > Muscidae > Eudasyphora > Eudasyphora cyanicolor. The sequence continues at coordinate 250,304,538 of OZ005736.1, read as the reverse complement.
ATAGGAGAAGGAAGAGGCAAACAAAAAATAAGCATATATCAAACCCACCCCAAAGTAATGCGAAAGCGGCCCCGGGGTGGTGGTTCTTGCCTAGGACCACTAGATGTTAGTGCGCTATCACTACGTCACATTAAAAAAAAACTCGTATAACCAATAATTTTTTCTTTATATTTGTATATAACATTATTTGTATAATAAAATAAAATAAAAATAACATAACATAAATTCTGCGTTGAGTATTTTATTTGATCCACTAATTTACAACTCAAAAATTTGAGCTACTAGGGAAAAACTAATGCTTCAAATATGGCATTCAGGGTATCAAATTCATATGAATTTTTGTTGTGGGGTTTCCTCTCTACAAAATATTCGTATTCGATGGTATTAAAGTTATAAGACGTTACTACTTCGCCCATTTTTCTTGAGGTGTTAGCGACAAATAAACTAATACTATGCTTTTTTTTAAAAAAAAAGATCATAAGTCGGTTTACCTGACTGAAATTTCTTACTTGTTGACTTTCGTGTATAGATAGAAAAATATCATCAATGGAACGATCATATGTATAATGTGGTTACGTTAGGTTGAAAAGAGGAGTCGGATTTATACCGCTCATGTTCTCGGCCATACACCTACGCCATTAGTCGGCTTGTTGTGCCCTCTAATTATTCTTCAAAGCCTTCAATCCAAAAAAATTAGATTCCAAAATTTTAGTAATATCTATACTTTTAGTAAATTTAATCTCAAATATAGGAACTTTAATTTATTTAAAGATATGCTGCATATTTCATTAAATAAAAATGGAGACATACGAGGTCTGTTCAATAGAAAAAGTGAATTTTGCTATTTTTCGGGCAACGTGCATTCGATTAGCGTTTTTATATTAAAGGCACGCGTGTTTGAACATATGTATGTTTATACCCTACTCCACACTGTGGTACAGGGTATTATGATTTTGTGCATTTGTTTGTAACACCTAAAAGGAGAAGAGATAGACCCATTGTTTATTATACCGATTTCTGAGTCGATTTAGCCATGTCCGTCTGTCTGTCTGTCCGTCCATGTATTCTTGTAATCAAAGTAATCAAATTGGTTAAAATCGGTTCAGATTTGGATATAGTCCCCATATATATGTTTCTCTCGATTTGACATGTAAGCGCTGTAGAAACCACATTTTACATCCGATCTTTATGAAATTCGGCAGAGAGAGTTTTATTATTACGTGAATGGACACTACCAAATTCGGAGAAAATCCGTTCAGATTTAGATATAGCCCCCATATATATGTTTCACCCGATTTGACATGTAAGCGCTGTAGGAACTGTATTTTAAATCAGATCAGTACGAAATTTGTCAGAGAAAGTTCTCTTATTACATGAATAAACACTGCCAAATTCGGGGAAAATCGGTTCAGATTTAGATATAGCCCCCATATATATGTTTCACCCGATGTAACATTTAAGCGCTGTAGAAATCGTGTTTTTTATCCGATCAGTACGAAATTGAACAGAGAGAGTTTTCTTATTACATGTGTGAACACTGCCAAATTCGGGGAAAATCGGTTCAGATTTAAACATAGCCCCAATATATATGTTACACCCGATTTGACATGTAAGCGCTGTAGAAACCGTGTTTTATATCCGATCAGTACGAAAATCGGCAGAGAGAGTTTGCTTATTACATGTATGAACACTGCCAAATTCTTATCGCAATGCCTATTTTCGCATTGGTAGGTAGGTGTAGGGTATTATATAGTCGGCCCCGCCCGACTTTCTGTCTTTCCTTACTGGTTTCATTTATGAGAGACATAACAGTTAGACGTGTTCTGCTTGTTCGGCGATTTGCTTTTTATCTCCTCAATCGTCGCAAAATGTCGTCGTTTCAAGGGTCTCTTCAATTTTGTGAACAGGAAAAAGTCCCAGGGGGCCAAATCTGGTGAATAAGGTGGATGAGGCATGATTACGGTGTTCGTTTTGTCCAAAAAATTACGAACATGCGTCGTAGCCGAGACATTTCAAAATTCACTTTTTCTATTGAACAGACCCCTTTTTTAATAAAATTAAATTTCTTTAAACAAATTCAGACGTATGCATCTAAATATAAGGAAGTTAAAGGGGAGAGTAAAGCTCTTAGCTTTCGGTGATGCCAGATCAATAGACCTGTATATGGCTGATCTTAATCGAGAGGCTGGACGCCCAGTTGGATGATGAATGATGTGACAACATCACTAGTCACCTCTGAGCCCTCACCTGGGTTACAGAAGAACCATCCCACTCGGCTAACATACTTCAGATAATAAAAATCCTGGTCTGCCGACCAATAAAACTGTGTCACAAATTTTCAACAAAGTCGTGACCAAATAAATCTGACACCTAATCTCTATGTAAAATTCTCCGCTGAATCCAAATATGAAGTCAGAATGGTCAAAAGTAGAACAGTTTTCAGATATTCCAAAATAACCGTTATTTGTGTTTTTAAAAAAGATGATTTCACTTAAATGCAAATATCTTCAAAAATATCGCACGGATCATGTATTTATTCTTTTTCTTTCTTGAAAGATAAGAAAATTACTAAAATAACTATGGTTTAGTTGTTAAAAATTAGTCAAGAAATGAAAGAGTTACAGAGGACAAAAATTCAAACTTCATAAACAATTTTATGCTCTTTTTAATTTTTTTTTTAAACCAAACTATTACATTTTTTAAATCTTATCAGTTACGACGTTAGAATATTTCAATACGAACATTTTGTGCCCACTAGGATCTAGATCGGTGCAAAAATGACAAAGTTACAGAAGATTAATTGAAATATCCCACTTTATGATTTTTACCAATTAAAAAAACCCAACAAGTAAATATACAAAGCTAAATATTAGTAACAATAAATACTAAAAATGGCCTAAAACTGTTGAATTGATTTTCAGGGAATCTTCAGATAAGCCTAGCGGGTGACATAGGCTATATAAGTTATTGATTGAGTGGGCGTGGCCCCGCCCATATAAGCCAATTTTGAGCTATTATATTTTGAGTGATTCCTACTGTCCCTATCTATATGATTTTGAAATTGAGATATCTTGCACAATTTGTTAGCGATAGTGCTGTAATTATGTGTATATGTATCTAATGACAGTCTTCGCGATAGGTCCAAAAATGGCGGGATCGGTCCAATGGTACACAGAAAGAAAAATGCCATACTAAATTCAAGTAAAAAATTCTTAATTTAAGCCGAAATCGTACTTAAAAATTTAAGTACGTTCGTACTAAGTTTTTCTTAAAACAAGTATAAATCGGCTTAAAATGAAAAATCAAGCGCTGAAAGGCTTACAATAAGCATTTAATGCTTGAAATCAAGTAAACATTTCTTGAAAAGGAAAATTAAGCCTAATATGGCTAAAAGTAAGAAAAAAAAGCTTACTTTAATCTCTGAGAGACAGAACCATTATAGAGCACAATAAAATTACCCTCTCAACCACTCTCATGCAAGTGGTTGATTTTGGCTGACGCAACATCAAACACATATGCATATAAATTGTCGATGTATAAACAGTTGGGCGCGACCATATCCAATTCGTTTCTCGTTCAAGCAGTGTTTGCAAATACATTACTTGGCGTGATTTTTTATGATTTTAGTTTTTTGAAGTTGTTAGTAATTCTTATTCATTTCGATTATGCTATTCCTTATATGTTTCATATTTAAATCGAATAAATGCAGCAAAACTTTTACTTTTGCTGTCAAGCAATTGTATTTTGACATACCATTTTAAAAATTGCATTCTTTGCAATACAGTGGCAAAAATGGTATAATTAATATAAATGGTATATAGGTATAAAACGAACGAAAGCACAATAAATCTAGTATGACCAGGCTTAAATCAAGAACTTATCTGGCTTAAATCAAGTATTGGTTAGGATTAAATCAAGAACTGATCAGGATTAAATCAAGTATTATCAGACTTAAATCAAGTATTGGGCAGGCTTAATTCAATCAAAAATTTCTTCATTGAAGCCCGTTTCGCACTCAAATTAATCCGATAAAATTCTTAAATCAATCGCTTTATGCTTAAAATAAGAATTTTTCGGCTTAAAATCAAGCTTAATCAGGATTAATTAGCGCTAATATTAAGAATTCAGGGCTTAAAAATCCGTAATTGATTCAAGTATTTTGTACTTGGTTTAAGAAAATCCGTACTTAACGTACTTTTGACACCGCTACGGCTTGATTCAAGTACGGATTACTCAATTTTTTCTTTCTGTGTGTGACTCCGCCCATATGAGCCATGTTTTGAAATTGATATATCTTGAGCAGTCCAAAAATGGACGGGATCGGAAATCTGAGGCAACGATGTGGACCGGGTTCACCTAGTTTTAAATATTGCCACGCCACATTTGCCCCGCCCACTTTTTCCAAACAATTTTTGTTACAAAACCATCTCTGACCAGATTCAGTTCAGAGTCTATAAAGCACATGCATACATACAAACATTTTTCCATTTATATATATATAGATTAGATAGATAGATTGATGTCTAATAATTAGGAAGGAGATAGTTATCCGAGAGTGTGGGAGTGGTAAGAGATTTCAGCATATAAAAACCAGTAAGGAAAGGCTAAAGTCGGCCGGTGCCGACTATATGCTACCACTCCAGTAAAATTGGATAACAATGAAATATCCATGATATACTGCAACGTCTCTGCCTCTGTAGCGAAATCGGACGAAACATATATATGGGAGCAATAACTAATTCCGAACCGATTTTTTTTTAATTCGGCACCGTTGGTCCATGGATCAAGAAAATCTACCATGCTAAATTTTAATACGATTGGATGTAAACTACAGCTCCTATAGGGCTAAAGGGTCAAATCGAACGAAACATATATATGTGAGCTATATTTAAATCTTAACCGATTTCAACCAACTTACAGGTACGAATAACTCCTAGCTGCATAAATTCCTGCACGATCGGAGTTAAATTGTGAGCTGTCCTTAACAAACAACATAGATACAACAATTTTGAGTCGATCGGTATTCTTAAAGTGGGTCTAGCTGTATTATTTATATCTGTTACACACATCTGGCATGAAACAATTTTATTTTCTTTTTGCATTAATTCAATTCAATCAAATATATATGAGAAATTCAAAAGTGTTTTTTTTTTTCTTTTCAAAAATAAAATGAAGAAAAATATTTTTAAATTTTCAATAAAGGATTAAAAGGATTGACTTCTATTGATTTAATGGGATGGAGGAACCTCCAAATGTAGTGGATGCGGACACGCCATCTGATAAAGTTCCCCTGACAAATCGCCTCCTAAAAATTGGGAGAAAAACCACCCCTCGGATTTTGTTAAAGGAATCACTAATTGGCAATGCAAATCCTTATCACGATCTAGATATCTCAGAAATCAATTACGGATGTAAAATAAATAGCAACACAGAGCACAAAACTTCTGCTTTATAAAACAAGTATTGGTCCGATCATTGTATATGGATTTCCAATATGGTTTAATTTGTCTCCAATGAAAAAATTCGAAAATCTCGAAAGGAAAATGTTGAAATACTCTATAGTGAAAAATTATGAATCCGTCAACCGTCGTTTTTCAAATGTATACGTTTATAAGGAATCGAAGGTTATTCCAATTGCACTATACCTGTGTAGCATCTTTGACTAGAGTCGATTTATTACTAGAGTCGCTTTTCATGAAAACTATTTTATTTCTTCAATTTATGATGTCCAGAGGAACTTTAGCTGGTCCATTTTGTGAGATACTTATTGGGTTTCTCAACGAGAATCCACCAAATTGTAATATATCGGTAGGTATTCGCCCTGAATTCTACAACAGGTCTGTTCGAGGTACACATTGAGGATAGTTTGATAGACATACTTATATATAACTCATAAATTGCTTAGCCGTCATTATCAAATTTTGTAATTTTATTTTTATTTTTAAGTGTTTATTATTTTGTTTCAATGTTTTTAATTAAGTGTAATTGTAGAATTAAGTCTATTTTTAAGTTTTTTTCTTTTTGGGATCGTATACTCCCACTTTAAGTGATGAACCCCGGGAGCAAGGGCTATATAAACTACATCATATTCCGTAACTATATTCGACATACATTACACTGGAAAGGCATGGTGCTGTACTACATTAAATACTAACATTTAGACAATACATTATAGTCTTAAGAAATTTGCTATTTATAAAGTAGTATAATTCTGTTATAATGAAAACGAGTCTCAATAAACTAACTTTGCATTAATCCAATGCAATTTTCCTAAAATTGAGTAAGAATTTACTTAGGATAAGGGAAAAATTACATGGAATTTTCATAATTTGAAGTCACAATTTGCTTTTATTGAGGTAATTTTACCTATTTTGATTTCAATAGCGACTCAAATTATTAAAACTAAATATTCAGCCTGATCGGTTAAAAATGCGTCCATTGAGCGTCAAGTAGTAAACTCGGAAGGGACCTTTGCATGGGGGCTACATCAACACCCAGATTGTCTGGTACATTATAAAATAAGGGATAAATGTAATTTTAATCATATTAAACAAAAACATACAATGGAATTATATAAATTCAATTATGTCCCGTATCAAGTTTCAGTATTTTTGAAAATGTAAATATTATCACACTTTTTTATTTTTGTACCCCACACCACACTGTAGTACAGGATATTATGAAATTGTGGATTTATTTGTAACACCCAAAAGTAAAGAACATATATACCCATTGTTTATTATACCAATCAACTTTGAATCTGCCTTTGGAGTAGATTTAGTCGAAGCTATGTCCGTCTATCTGTTTATCTGGTCGCATTTATGGTCCGATCACCAAGAAGGATAAACCCTATTGCCAGTATTAAAAATTGGTTCAGACTTAGGTACAGCTATTGTTCTTAAAGAATGGACTTTGCAGAAGGATACTGAAGTTTACAGGCACCGTTTAGGGCAAAAGTCGCAATCTTATGGCAGATTAAGAGTTCATTCCTTTAAATTGTGTGAAAATTTAGATACTGGGTTTCTGCTATTGCATTGAAACGAATTTAAAAGATTCGTACCACTGACGTTAACGTGATTTTTGTTTTTGTGAAGAAGAAGGAGAAAAATCATACTTGTCTTAAACAAAGCTGGCTACTGACTATAAAACCCACACATGTATACACATTTTAGGATGGGTTTTTCGAATTTCTAAAATAAGTATTAAAAAATATTCGAAATGTTAAAAATACCTTAGTACCGAGAAAAACAAGCCGCCACCAATAAGATTGTAAACAGCAGGCGTTTTTACCCTTCTTCCTAGTAAAACTCTCCATTACCTAAAGACTCGTGTATAAGTTATACCTATATGTGAGATCTGGTATCCCAATCCCAAATGTCCATACATTAAAGCATTGACTACATAAAAACGTATTTAAAAAACAAAAACTTCACATACTCTGCATTTGTCTCAGGTGTTGGCAAATCTCCAATCGTTGTCAGTGTGAGAGTTGACCAGTATAAACTTCCCAAATATTTTCTGGTCAACGTGGCATAGTCACCAGGACGATATGGATAAACCCAGTCACCCTAATAAAATAAATTACAATCAGTTGCAAGTTTCATATAAGGGCTGTTACGGTACCTGGAATCCTTCGGCTTCCGACAGCAAATAGTAGAAGCAACCGAACCAGTGGGCCAGTATTAGTAATATATGAATTAGGTTAACAACGCGCCATAAATTTGGCCAAACAGTTCTACTTTCAACAATGTAATAAAAACGAACAGATCTATAAACCTGAGAATATCAAAAAAATCATATATATCTGATTAGATTTCCATTAGGTGAGTGGTATGCGTACCTTAAAAAAACGAGTAAAACGCAACAGAGGCTGAGGACCCATGCGCAGTTGCAGCAGATCGAAAGGTACAAGAGAGACCATGTCTAGAATAAAGTTTCTTGAGTGGACGTAGTGGCTCGCCAACTTTTTGTCATCGTACACCTAAGATTATCATTAATCGTAGAAATAAATGTTGGGTTATTTCCAGATAAACTATATTTTAACAAATCCATTGTAACTCACCATGAGACCCTGCTCCAGGTAACCCGTACGTAACTGAACGACGATATCGAAGACGAACACAATATCAGTCAATGTATCGCATATAAACCAAAACGTTGGTACGGCTTGCTGCAAAATGGACAATGGGAAGGAAGTGGTGATTATTGGAGAAATGAGGGATTTCAGCCATACATACCTGTAATTCAGGAAAACTTTGGCGTACAATTAACGTCCATAAATTATAAAGAACACAAATTGTAAGCACCATTAACCAATAAAAATGAAAATTTTCATCGGGATTTACAACTGAACGCCGATTCTGAAGGTAACGCCTTCGCCTCTTTGCGGTCTTGTCGGCATCACCTGAGGCACTTTCTGATCCAGTATCTTCGACGGTTTCCTAGTAACAGTAGTAAAAGTAAAACAAACACTTTTTCATATTATGGAGCTATAAATGTGTACATTCTCTGATATATTGGCATCTTAGATTTCAAATTAAATTCAATATATAGTTGGGTTACTTTAGTTACATAATCTTCGCTTAATTCGTATGTTATTTTATTCAAAGTAAAGGCTAGATTTCATATGCGTAAACCTAACGGTGCTTAGAAAATTAGGTAATATAATATAAAAATCTAGTCAATAATTTTCGTCAGTTGGCAACGAAAGACTTGACTGGCATTTCATTTCATTGGGTAAATGAATGGTCTGTCGTGGCCAACTGATGAAAATTGTCGAATAGATTTCGTGGAAGATTATCTCTACACGCTGAAAAATATCGTCTCTGTAGTATATTGTCCCAAACATATTCTGCTTGAAATATACATATGTTTAGGGTACACTCCAAATAAATAATATTTGACACACACAAATATTATATGTTCGGGCGGATATTGTTTTAAACAAAAATAGGTTCCCATTCTAATATTACTTTATTTGAAACTAATATTTCCGAAACAAAGATTAATTTGTATTTATGTATTTTGGCAATGTATCATTGCCTTAATTTAAAGACAAGTTTTCAGTTTTTCAGAAGTTCAAAGTGCATTTTATGTATAAATTTTATAAGTTTGTAAAACTCAATTAAAACATAAATCATATAATCGTTTGTAACTATAAATTGCATTGATGGATTGAAGTGATGAATTGCAATATTAATGCTAAAGATATTTTTAATTATAAAGCTTAAAACGAAATCTAGGAAAATCTAACTAAAATTCGAAAAATTCAGCAAAGTTTTAAAAATCTTTTTTAAAAAAAATTTATTTGGAAAACTTCTTAAACAATAAATTTGTTTGTGTGTAAATATATATTTTATTTATGAATGTAAGTTTGCAAGTATATTATGTTCTAATATATTAATATATGCGTTCCAAACTAATTTTTTTGATTTTCAAATAAAATTTATTTGTTAACAAATATATAACATTTAAAAACTTCGTTTCCAAATATATTTTCTTTCAATTCAAACATATCAAAAATGCCGTTTTCCCCCGTGTAGTGGCAATGATTGACAATATAATGAAAGAACCTGCCAATTCTTTTTATGATTTTTTCACTGCACTATTGTCACAAATACTGGTTCTTTTTTCGCGGAAATTAAAATATATTAAATTTCATATACGAGGGTTGCTATATATATTTCTGGCCTAGGCAACTCTATGTATTGCCTGGCGCCATCTGACATTTCCATTGGAAAGGTTGCAATTTTTTAGCATAAACGTACTCAGAACGTTTTGGCGTACGACCATCATTTGTGTTGTTTACAGTGACATGAAAAAAACAATTTGGGAAAAAATGGAATTAACTTGGTGCAAACATTTTTTTAAATATTTCGATCGCGGTGCTTCAAAAGACGTTTATAAGATCTTCACAGGTGACGAATCTTGGATCTATGCGTATGAGCCCGAAACAAAACAGCAATCGACCGTGTGGGTCTTCGAAGACGAGCTAAATCCAACGAAAATTGTTCGTGGAAGAAGCACTTCGAAGCAAATGGTCGCCCGTTTCTTCGGCAAAACTGGTCATGTGGCGACTGCTCCGCTTGAGCAACTTAGGACGGTCAATTCTGAGTGGCACACCACAATTTGTCTTCGGAGAAATTCGAAAAACGAACATGAGAAGACGAATCATTGTGCACCATGACAATGCGAGCTCTCACACATCGGCTCAAACCAGCGCCTTTTTGACCGGCCAAAACGTCGAATTCATGGGTCATCCGTCGTACAGCCCTGATTTCACACCCAATGACTTATTGTTATTCACTCACATCAAGAAAAAACGGCTTGATCAACGTTTTTCGACGCCTAAGCAACCCCAGCTTTAGTGGGAACTCAGACTCTGAGTCATCAAGTGATAACAATATTACTATTGTTGAAAATCGGAAAAGACTGTCAGGGGCACAAAGAAGGAAACTGAATAAGATGAACCGGCAGAAGACATTACAGAATGAATCTGACAATTCTACATCTACTAAAAGAGTCAGATCTTCCGAAGAGCATAGCGATGCGAAATCAATTAAGAAGAAAAAAGCTCACCGACACCCAGCACTTCGGAGAAACCTATTCAATCTACCAAAAATGGAGTATCTAGTCAGAATCCGTTAATGGTGGAAGGTGAAGTTGATCCTGTTGTGGAGAAGGCGAGCAAGTCCACTAAACCATCCATAAAGGAGGGGGCCTCAAACAAAAAGACCCGTCCTAAAGGAAAAGCAAGCTGGCTATTAAAAAGGGTAAGGAAGCACCATCTTATTGCCAAATAGCCAAAAAACATATCCAGGACGAACTACACTATGCCATAATCGATAGCAGTAGTGCGTCTGGCAGAATTCCCGAAGAGCAAATGAGTATCTTCGAAGATTTATTCTACACAAAGGTATTGGACCACATTCATGAATCTAATGATGGACCAACAATCCAAGTAATGAGTTGCAAGTTTGAGAGGGCGTTTTGATGCTGTAACGGGCATTAAAATGTTGTGTCGATGTCCTCGAAAAACTAGTGGAGAGCATCCCCTCACCTTCGGACTGGTAAGGAAAAGCGACATCCCTGTACTCATAAAAACATCTTTCTATGTCAGAGGATTGGCAAGTAAGGTACCGTCAGAGCGCATACTCAGCGTCATTGGCAAACAAGATTCGAACCTTAAAGTGGGAAGTCTTCCACAGGAAAAATGATCCCGATGGTTCTCTCCTGGTGGTAGGCATAGACCCGCATTCCAAGGATAGCCTTGTCAAGACAAAAGGCATGGCATTTTTTGGGATTTGGAAAATCTTTTTTAAGATTCGAAAAACCCCCATTGGCAGGACAGTTAAATCGAGCCCAAACACGAACGTACCGCCTGCTGTGGCAAACGAAAATAGTGAACAGAAAGAAGCGAGTGAGATACTACCAAAAACTGAGGTGGAAGTGGTAGATAACATCGCCAAATTGCCGACAACATCATCAATTTTGCAGAAAGTTCCCAGCAAAGGTGGTGAAAAGGATATGAAGAGGGACACAAAAACTCAAAACAACGAGGGACCGACAAAAAACAACACCGCTTTTCCAGAAGTGGTCGAGAACATTGCCGATAATATAACCAATTTTTGCAGAATGTTCCCAGCAATGTGGTGATAGGAATAGGTACATGAAGAATCAAAACAAAGAGGGAGCGACAAAAAGTAACACCGCCTCCCAAAGAGGTCTACTTGGAGAGTGTGTAATAGGTAGTAAACGAAAGGAGGAAAAATACCAAGTACCAAATAATGAGGGTGTGCAACCTGATAGGATAGACGATTCCCAAAGCAAACTTTTACTGGAAAGACAATGATTGAGGTCATCCAGATAAACCTAAACCGGAGCGAAACGGCATCCATTGCTCTGATGGACATAATGAATAAAGGCAGGGTTTATATTGCTTTGGTCAAGGAACCGTGGACTACTAGTAACATGGTTACTGGATTAAACCATGTGAAGTACAATCTTTTCTATGCTAACACGGGTACTCGTCCAAGGGCTTGTATTCTGTGCCATAAAAACTTATGCTATATTTTCTCTCCAAAGTTGTCAACATCGGACGCAACCGTGCTGATGCAAGGTAATGGAAGTATGTACCTGGCGCCAGTATACCTGCCATTCGATACGCCGACATTGCCACCTACGTCGGAATTACAACGTCTGGTAAGGGAATCCAAAAATACAAGTAATGAGTTACTAGCTGGTTGTGATGCCAACTCACACCATATCGCTTGGGGTAGTACTGACACCAATAAAAGGGGAAAAGCCCTTTTAGAATTTTTGAATACTAACGATCTCCTAACTCTCAACATAGGGAACAAGGCTACCTTTGTTAACAAAATTAGGGAAGAAGTATTAGATATAACGATATTCTCAGAAAACCTCTTTGATGACCGCCTGACCCAATAAGGTTCCGTAATAAGACTGAAATCGACAGGACTAAATTCGGCAATCTACTTAGAAATCGATTGGGCCAGCCTAAACACGATTATCCAAGTTCAGAAGACATTGATATCAATGTGAGGAGGATTACGGAGGCTCTTGTAAAATCATTCGAAGATAGTTGCCCGCTTCGAGAAAGGAAATCTGCCTATGAGAAACCCTGGATGACAGGGAAAATTCGCTCGATTGGCAAGGATGTCCGCAGACTTTAAAACTATCAGTAAATCGACGTCAAAAACTATCAGTAAATTGGGACGACAACCACAGAAGAATACAATAAAATCATTAGACTGGCGAAACGTAATTCCTTGAGGCTTTTCTGTGAGGCTTTTCTGTGGACATCAATGGACAAAAAGTACAACGTAATACCATTGCAAAAAGTGCAACGTATGTGCTGTCTAGGCATAAGCGGGGCAATTAGAACCACACCAACAAGAGCGTTGGAGATGGAGAAGTGATGGGTAAATGGATGAATCGAGACCACAAGTCGTACCATCAGAAGAAATTACAACCACTAGTCGGTCATATTTAAACAACGGAAATCTCCGACCGCATTCCTGAAGTGCTGCTTACAGCTACCTGTGAGTCGTTTGTGCCAGACAGACGCTCCTGAGAAAACGGAACACTAGCTCATGTGCCAGTGGGAACCAGCTGCTACACTGATGGGTCCAGGCTAGGAGGAAGGACAGGTCTGGGACTTTTTATTGATGAACCAGAAGTCGAACTTTACTTCCGAATTTCGAGCAATCACAGAGTGTGTTAACTGGCTCAGTAATACCACAAAGCCTAAATATGCCAGCATCTTTACAGATAGCCAAATGGCGATCAAAGCAATAACATCGGAAAAGGTCAAATCCAGAACAGTGTTAGACTGTAAAAGAACGATAAATAATTACTCAGTCCATGGTCAACTGCGTATTTTCTGGGTACCGGGACACAACGGAGTGATTGGAAATGAACGAGCAAACAGCTTGGCTTCAAAGGGCAGATAACTTGGAGTAATAAACTTGGAAAATTGGAAACCTTTCGATGCCACGAAAGATGAGTTGAAGCACTGGGCAGTGATGGATCACAAAACTGTGTGGAATAGCGCAAAACAATTTTTTAAAATTTTTTCTTGAACTACGTAAGATATTTTTAGATAAATAATGCATACACAAAATTTCGAAGCAATCAAAAATAGTGATGTCAAAAATCGTCCCGTTTGGCATGTAATGACTCATATGTGAAAGAATTAATAAACAATAACAAAAAAATTGTGTCCGAGATCTAAATACTTTTTTTGTGTAGATTGTGGCATACTATTTTATGAAAACAAAAAAAAAACAGTTTTTGTATGGTAAAGTTTATTTAATTTTTGTTTTTTAATTCCAATTTTCATGGAAGATACCTTTAGTATTTGAACCATATTTTTTGAAGTATAAGGCCGATAGGGCCGTGATACCCTTTAAATGAAAGAAAATTATGAGGGCAACAAATTTTAAGGTTGGGAATTTCACTTTCATGTAGAAATTGTGGTTTAGTAACTGTCGTTAAAACAATTAGAAAACATTTTTTTTCGCTAAAATCGTTTTTGCTGCACAAAAAAAATAAAAAATATTAAAAAATTTTTAAAATTATGTTTAATCCATTTTTTAAAATCTAGCATCCCAACGAAGAAAACAATGCCTATTTGAAAAATCTATGGATAAATGTATAAATTATGACCTATATTGTAAATGTAAGGGAAATTAAAACTATCATGTTTCATATTGTTCGTTTTGACCATTTTGTTTGGGAGGTACCAAAAGGGGTGTGGCAATAACCACCTTTGGTACCTACTACTTTAGAGGGGAGAGTATACATCATTTGCTACGAGTTAAAAGTGCAGCACATCGAAGGAGTGACCTAAGACCACAAGTATGTTTGACGGAAGTTCGATTTGGGTTATATGAAATCATTTGAGGAATGTCCATCCGCCCGTCTGCTGGCTGGTGTGCACGATAACGTTCGAAAGGACTAACAGATTGGCTTCAATTTGGTGCGCGGTAATATTTTTCATTTTTTTTGTATATAATATTTTTCTCCATCTCCTGCCAAGTTCGAAGATGAGCCAAATTGGTCCATTTTGCACCAAAAGTTAACTGTTTATAGCTTTAAAATCAGTTCATACAATGTTAACCCCCACAAAGGGTTAACATTTAGTGAGATATTGATTATTTAATAATTTCTATACTACTTACTCGAATCTTCTGTAATACCACACATAGTATTAGTTTGATAGTTGATAACACCTCAAGAAAAATGAGCGAAGTTGTCACGGACTATTTTGCACCAAAAGTTAACTATTAATAGCTTAAAAATCAGTTCATAAAGGGTTTTTCAACATGAGGTGTTATTTTGGTATTCAAAGAAAAATGCAATTTTTTGAGATAAATGATCGGATGTTTATTTCATAATAAAGAGGATGGTATGCAGCTTACATGACGATATCCTTTTCATTAAATTTTCCATAACCAAATCGCAAAGTGGCTGTCCTATGTCCCCGATAGCCTCACGAATTTTATCCTTGAGGTCTTGAATCGACGCTGGGCTGTTGGCGTAGATCTTATCTTTCACGTGGCCCCAAAGGAAGAAGTCGCAAGGTGTTAAATCACAAGATCTCGGTGGCCAATTGAGATCACCTCTTCGAGAGATAACACGGTCCGGAAACTTTTCCCGTAACAGAGCAATGGTTTCGTTGCTTGTGTGGCACGTAGCGTCGTCTTGTTGAAAGTAAACGTTGTCCAGATCAATACCATCCAACTCCGACCATAAAAAATCATTAATCATCTCTCGATAGCACAATCCATTCACCTTAACTGTTGATCCAACCTCATTTTAAAAAATTAAGGTCCAATGACCTCGCCGGACCATAAACCGCACCAAACAGTCACACGTTGAGGATGGAGAGGCTTCTCAACAATAACTCTTGGGTTTTCCGAGGCCCAGATGCGACAATTTTGCTTGTTGACGTAGCCACCGAGGTGGGCCTCAACAGTCAAGATGACTTTTCGATGATTTTCGATTTTTCGAATTTTAATAATTTCAATGCGTTGTTGAATCGTGTATCGTTCCATGTTTAGTAATGGCGTAGTTTCTACTTGTCGAATGTCAAAGAATAAAAACTTCAAAAGTGACAGCTACCGAAATACCAGGTGATTCAAAATAACACCTCTTGTTGCAAAACCCGTACAATTACTTTCTCACTTGTTGTACCCTATACCACACTATTATAAGTTTGTTTCTTTGTCTGAGTTATACCGATCGACTCAGAATCACTAGATGAGTCGATTTAACCATGTCTGTCCGTCCGTCCGTCTGTGGATGTAAAGTTGTTCGTCGACTACAGGTCGCAATTTCACTCCGATTGTTCTGAAATTTTGCAGTTTGAAGTCTTTCGCAGCTGGAAAGAACCCTATTGAATTTGGTTGAAATCGGTTCGGATTTAGACATAGCTCCCATATATATCTTTCGTCCGATTTGGCCCTTTATTCCTATAGAAGCTGCATTTTACATCCAATCGTTTTGAAATTTAGAATGGTAGAGTTTCTTGATCACTGGACCAACATTGCCGAATTTGAAGAAAATCTTTTAAGATTTAGCTATAGCTCCCATATATATGTTTCGTCCGATTTGGCCTTTTGCCCTATAGATGCTGTCAATTGTTTTGAAATTTAGCATTAAAGAGTTTATTGATCCATGGACCAACATTGCCGAGTTTGAAGAAAATCGGTTCAGGTTTTGTTATATATGTTTCGTCCGATTTGGCTACAGATGCAGAGGAGACGTACGAAATGTAAATAGTGTAAACAAATTTTAGTTGAAGTATACACAGGATATTTCAATGTTATCCAATCTTACTAGAGTGGTGTAGGGTATCATATGGTCAGCACCGCCCGACCTTTAGCCTTGCCTTACTGGTTTTATATACTATGGGTACTATGAAATCATGACACTGTACAAAATTGCAAGTGTTTGTATGTGCAAGAATCGAAGTTATATGCCGTTAATTTTTTTGTGGAAAATGGTCCATTTGTATGGGAGGTACCAAAAGAACGTGGTAATAGCACCCATTTATCACGGGACTATAGGTAATGTAAAGGCTTTACACTCCACAATATTTGAAGTGTTTGTATGGACTGTAATCTATGTTAAAAGCCGGATGGATTTATGTTATATCTAAGTAAGCTACCATAGTATATTCCTTAACTGAGAGGGATCCCTCAATAAAGCTGACTAGATCATACAGGGCTGTTTCAGTGGACTTGCACTTGCTGTAGGCATGCTGTTGAGTGGACAGTAGCCTGTGATCAATTCTAGTCCGAAGTTAACTATCTATTAATCTCTCCAGAGTTTTAAGGAGAATTCAGCTCCAGTGTGGGACGACATTCCAGCTTTTGGGATGAAAACAACCTTGATTTCTCTCCATTTTGTTGGTACGTATGCCTTATTGATAGAACATGTGTATATCTCTCTGAGCCAGGGAGCAATTGTATCAGCCAGTGTTTGTAGCTCCGCCGGCGAGACTTAGTCTGGTCCTGGCGACTTAACACGTTTAAAGCTTTTGATAGCCCAAAGAATTATAGATTCGGTTACAATCTCGTTGGCAACCTCAGATGGCTGCACCGCAAGGGAATCCACAACTGAAGTATTCAATGCCTCTTCAGAGTTGCCCAGGAAATGTGTATCCAGGAGCACTCCCAGCGATTCATTGGACGTAGTCCAAAAACTGTCATCTTTCTTAATGTACCCAATAGTACAAGGTGTTGAGGCTACAATTTTCCGTAACCTTGAGGCTTCGGATCTGCTTTCTAACCACTACAGAAATCTATCCAGATTTATTTTGAGCCTTTCTCAACTCTTTTTTGTACCGTTTGGGTTCTTCCTTGTATGTGTTCCCGTCCTGTGGGGCTCTGGTGGCCTTTGTCCGATTGAAGAACTTCCTACAGCACTTCCTCAGCATAACTAATTTAGTGATTCATTCCACCGTTTCTTCTATATCCCGGATAGTTTGCATTTTCATTTCAGGACTTTTTGGAAGAGACCTGTTGAATATGTGCCTAAATTTTGCCCAATTAGCCTTCTTAATATTGGGTGGGAAGACGGTATCCGGAGGCTTCGAATTTAAGTGGATGTTAATATATCTATGGTCGGAAAACTTTCCAATCAGAAATCGTTCCACATAAAGGGCAAAGGTGACATCAGGCACCTCCGCTCTCTTTCTAGTAATGAATGTAGGTTCATGTCCTCTATCTAATATATTCGATAAGTAATTCACCCCTGTGGTTGATGTCAGGTCTTTCCCACATATGATAGTGTGCATTGACATCACTAAACACAAGTAATTCCTTGTTCTTCTCGTTTGCCGCCGGATTAGGAACAGGTCAGCCTCTTCTTGCATCAGGAGGTCTTTTAAGGCAGCTGATGCTTCCTTAGAGTGGTGGAGGTTTATTTGCAGGAACCGGACCATTGTCAGATGTCGCCACCGCCGTTATATTTACCTCGTCGTATGTGTCCGCTAGAAGCTCGTCCTCACCGGATCCTTCCCACCGGGAAGGGCTTCTCGACACATCCAGATACATCGGTAAAGGTTGAAACGCAAGTTCCCGCCAAATGCAGCTCTGATACTTGCGAAGAGGTATATTCTTTATTAGATACTACACCAGTATTATCTGGAGGAATATTTACGAATTTCCTCCCTCATCGCTCTTGTACACCTTAATTCGGATTTTGCTGAATCCATTTGAAACAATGCCTTCGGGCTTGACGAGGTGGGGTAAAAACTCGGCATTCAGTATAAATACTGCGTGCCCCGATGCCCACCCGCCTCATCCAATCGACCGAATTTCTAGTTGTCATTTGAAAGCCCGGGAATGGAAACATTAGGCATCTTAGTCAGTGATGCCAACTTTTTCCGAAGCAAAAGCGTAATAAAAAATTGAAAAATAATATTGCTTTAGTCGGGAGAGACGACAACATTATATCCGTCCCCATCAGAGCAGAATAAAAAGAAAAATATTTTGTCAAATGTTATCAAAGTTGTTTTCTTAATGCGAATAATATCTTAAAAAATTTTATTTAATGGATTCTGAACCAATTTTCGTAAAATTTTTCAACGTTAGTTGAAAAATTTAAAGCGTCTACATTCAACATTGGGAAATATATGTTATGGAGTCTATATCTAAATCTGAACCAATTTTGTTTAAATTTGATGTGTCCATTTCTGGTTGAAGGAACCGTTATATACAAAATTGTATGTAGATCTGATGAGAAACGGGTATTCTATGGCGCTTAGCCCCAAAATTGGTATATCAGTATATATGTATGATATATCTAAATCTGCAACAAATTTCATAAAATTTGTTCCATCAACTTTTCTATGCTAAATTTCGTAAAGATTTGATGCAAATTGTGGCGTGTGATGCCAAATTTTGAAGTACATACATATGGAGTAGCAAAATAGTCTAATTTCTTTATGTGACCAGATTTGTACGAAAAGCGTCAAAAGCACTAAATAAAAATGTGAAAAGCGTACAGTTAGTGCTTTTTTTCATTTGGCACTAACTGAAAACTGTTCGCGTATTGAGTGGTCTGAAAAGCTCTAAATCTGGTGCGAAAAGCACTAAGTTGGCATCCCTGATCTTAGTTACGAATTAGACATCGGCTGGTATAGCCAGAATCCATGCATGTGCCCTGGGCCGAGACGGGATGTCCTCCTTGTTGAAAACATCCAGCGCCGCACACGCCCAGGATTCACGAATTTTCTTCAATGCGCAGCGATAGCACTCAGCAGAGCACATATTACTAAATCGTATTAGATTTATGTGGCCTTGATACCAGCCTAGGGCGACACAATCGGGTGCCGGACCAAGCATCTCCCAAAGGACATCTCATCTCTCGCCTCCTAGGAGGTTTTTGGAGTGGTGGCTTGGAAACAAGCCAAGGTTTAGATTGTCGTAGTCATCGTATTTTTTTAGTTGTGTCGTTATTAGTTCTTGTATTCGAAGTCGTATCGGTTGTAGTGTGTCCGTTTTTGTTCGTTTGCAGGGTATCATATAGGTCCCATAAGTGTAGAGGGTAGGGTAGGTCCATCACGTCATAGCCACTTAGTCGTTGCGGAGGCGTCCAAGTATCAGCAAAGGCAGGCGTCAAAACAAAGTCTATGGTATCATCAGACCCAGGGTGCACTACGTGGAAGCGATCTACCAAACACCCCTTGGATGGAATTTTCTGTAACACTGTGCGACATTGAAAAAAATAGACGCACTTCACAGTATAGGAATTTTACTTTTTTTGGTGTTTGTGTTCAGTTTTGGTGGCTTTAGTGTGTTCTGACACATATAACGGGTGATCCATGTAGATATACTTTTTTCAATAGCCTTTTTTGACAGATCACGTGTGCGCCGTGTCTTGCTGTCATGTTATTTTTGTTAAGTATTGTTTGGCATTTCATCATGGAAAGACTTACGCCTGAACAACGGTTACAAATCGTTCAACTTAATTACGAAAATTCACGTTCTGTGAGGAATGTGTTTCGTGCACTTCGCTCAACTTATGGTCAACATAATCGGCCTACTGAGCGTACTATTCGCAACACCATCACCCACCTTGAGAACTAGCATTCATTATTGGATAATATTCGACCGAATAGACCACGTCCAGCACGCAGTGAAGAAAATGTAGCGGCCGTAGTTGAGAGTGTACACGAAGACCGTGGAGAGTCGATTCGGCGCCGTTCGCAGCAACTCGGACTGACGTATGGAACGACTTGGCGCATTTTACGTCGAGATCATAAATTGGAAGCATACAAAATACAGCTTGTACAAGAACTGAAGCCGCCCGACCTTCCTAAGCGACATCGCTTCGCTCTATGGGCTCTTCCAAGAAGATCCGACGTTTTCGAGCCAAATTTTGTTCAGCGATGAGGCCCATTTCTGGCTCAATGGGTATGTAAACAAGCAAAAATGCCGCATTTGGGACGAAGAGCAACCTGAAGGGATTCAAGAGCTGCCACTTCGACCAGAAAAAACAACGGTTTGGTGAGGTTTGTGGGCCGGTGAAATCATCGGTCCACATTTCTTCAAAAATGATGCCGGTGAGAACGTAACCGTCAATGGCGACCGTTATCGTGTCATGATCTCGGCGACATTTGGTTTCAACAAGACGGCCCCACTTCCCTCACATCGCATCAATCAATGGACTTATTGAGAGACCACTTCGGTGAGCAGATAATTTCACGTTTTGGGCCGGTCGATTGGCCACCAAGATCGTGTGATATCACACCTGTAGACTTTTTCCTGTGGGGTTATGTAAAGTCTAAAGTTTATGCGGACAAACCCGCTTCGATTCAGGACAAAACATCACGCATGTCATTCGCTAGTTACAGTCATCGAAAATTGGACTCAACATATGGACCATCTGAGACGTAGCCGCGGCCAACATTTGATAGACATAATCTTCAAAAAATATATGCCAAAGAATGTTCTTTCAAATGATAATAAGCATTCCCCATTCAATTTGAATTTTCTGTGTTTTTTTCTTTAAAAAAGTAGGGAACCTCGAAATGGATCATTCTATGGGTTTTTTTTAAATTTTTTTAAATTAGGGTCAAACATTAGAGTTACAAAGTAGCGAAATACTGAAATTTTTGAGGTACAATGTTGTCTTTTTGAGCTATTTTGGGTGCTGATGACACTTTTTCGAGGGGCCCACTGATATTCGAAACGAAAGAATTTTGAGGTCCATAAAAAAATTGGTCACCAATTTCGCCAAACAGAGTACAGGGTTATACTAGCCTTTGGTAGTAGAATCGAACCTGTAATATCAAGTCCGGATATTTTTCAAAAAGTGTTCATTTGTTGTATATTGTAATAATATATGGAATTGGGAACCGTGTGTGACATATTTGAAAACCAATACGAGTTGTTTGACACTGGGGACAAGACAAAACAGATTGAAGAAGCAAACTACAGGGTGGTCCATATTAAACGCACGATGTTAATTGTAAATAAACAGAAAGTTTTCAGAGAATTATCTTAATATTTTTTATTATGATAGAAGGATCTATGACAATGAAGGATCTATTTTCATATTTTTTATTATAGAAGGATCTATGACAATTATATGTGAAACAAAATATCGCTCAAATGCACGCCACGGCTCGCCACGAGTGACTCACTATTAACATCGTGCATTATGGTTGGACCACCCTTTACAAGGAAACAATTCAACGAATAACATTGTATGACCGCAATCCCGACTCTGCATTGTTGCTTTGCAGACATTTTTCATGATTTTCTCACGTAATTGTGCAGCTTTTCTAAAATTTAAAAATTGTTTTTCTTCTTTTGGTAATATTTATTTATTTTTTAAATATTGTTTGGGCGATATATCGTATTACACTTTTGGAGCAGTTTGCCTTATTATTCGGACGACATTTCATTTTTATTTTTGGGTAATTTTTCTTTGGGCTATTTTTTCTACAGCCTCCTTTAATATACGAGTATAAACCGATAAGCTTACCAAGTTTTAGTAAAATCTATTCAACCGCAAAGTCTGATCTGGTAGTACAATCAAAAGCTTTTAATTTATAAATTAAACAAACAAACTCACATTCAAACCCTCCAAAATCCCGAAATATAAAAAATTGTCTCTCTTAGTTATAATTTAAAAAATCAATCATTTCCTCAAATATATTACCGATTTGCCAAGAAAAAATAATGATACGTGTTTATATTATTGTTAGTATTCTTACCTGAGCTTCCGGAATTTGGCGTGTGGAGAAACGCTTTAGAAATGAGTCTTCCCTCTTTAGCGGTGGTTTCTTTTGTATTGCGGACGATATTTGAACGGTTGTTCGAAGTTTCATCCATCGTTGATTCGATCGCGTCCTGTTGTTGGAAGAATTATACATTAATTGCCAAAGGTAGATTTCATCAAACATAAATTTCCGAAGGCCAATAACACACATAAATAAGCATAATAATAGATAAATTTCAAAACGAAATCAGAGAGAAAGTGAATGCTTAGTTAACTACTTACGTTAAAATTAACATGGACTACTTACAAAAGTCAAGGATGACACAGAGACGGAACGATCGAGCGAGTTAATCAACATTTAGATGGAGTGGAGTCTATGATGCAGTTATCTACAGTTACATAAACACCCGTACGATTATGGATGTGGAATACGATATGAAAACGAAACACAAACGTAAAGACAAATCGAAACGGAACGGAAACGGTAAGCAACATTTACTACCCATACAACAATATATGTATGTCTGTCTGTGTCACACATCACACATGTCACATGCAATTCCACTTCACACCGATTTCTAAAAAAAGAATTTCAACATTAAGTTAAACAAAATAAAACAAAAATGAGAAAAAATAAATATATCGAAACATATACTATAATAGAACAAAGACGGACATCAATCGACATTAAATTAAAGCTAAAGAGACTAAAAGTTAGTTAACACAGGGTTAGTATTCATTTTTCTTTTGGACAACTCAAAAATCATTCCAAGCTTTTCGCTTTACTGCTTCATTTACTTCGCGTTTATAGTCGTTTTCGTTACTACAACAGTTCCTACAGACGTTTTGGCAGTAGTAAACAATGATTCTACGGCAGGACTTGGCTACAGAGTGAATACAAGTCCATGAACCTTCCGTCTCCTTCTTGGATGGACACTTAACAATTAAAATAACATATTTACAATAGAACAACATTAGCATTTGTGTTGTTGCTGAATTCGAGAAACTACTTCAAAATCTCAAAGTTCAATTATTAATACTTATATGTATGTGTATGTACGAGTAGGAGTAAGTATATGACAATATAAATATGTATGAAAAAGAAACTGAAACGGAAAAGGAAGCAAGCAGCAATTCGCCAATAACTGGGCCGGTCGTCACCGTAGACATTGCTGTACGACTAATTAAAGGAGGAGCGCTAAAATTCAAAAATATGTCACAACTGTGACAACTCGATTCAAATTATTATTATTTATCTAGCTATAAGTATGTATGCAAGTATGTAAAAAAACAAAATGGTCTCTCAAAATTTCGATTATTACAAGAATGTGCTTTTTTAGTTTACTTTTTTGTTTTTGATTTTTTTTTTAATTTGTTGTTTTATTTTAACAAAGCGTACATGCCGATTAGCCAACCCATTAGTTAAGCTGTTCTTTTAGTAGGTTTTTGTGTGGACTTACCAATCGGATTCTGGATCCGAAGTTCCATCTCCGATACGTGATTTCCTAGATGGATTTAAATGTCATTCATATAATTACTCAAATGTCTGGTAAGTAAATACTTAAATGTTAGAATTTGTGCATTTTTATATCGAAATTTAACGAGTTATTACGTTTAATTTCAAAGGGGCTTGGACTGTTCGTAGACTGTACCTGGAATCTAGCACCTAAGAAGTTATGACCAAATCCTTGATTATCGTTATGGCGGAAGAAGACTTCCTAAGACACCAATGTTATTGTTTCTACTTTACAAAAATTCACATTTATGTTTTTTTTAAGTATAATTTCATAATAAAATAAGTAAGAAAATATATGTATGTATATATTTATATTTCAGAGGAGTAGATAAGTAGCCATTATCCAATCGAAAGAGAAATATTATTTGGCAAATGTCCACTCAAAAGATCTGCAAGCTTTACTTTGAGTTGGAGAAATAGATTCAAAACTCAAATCGGTAATGACAGTCACACAGCCAATGTATTCGGCTTTTCGAAATTATCTTTTGCAATCGAAAGCATTCGTTATCACATCCACCACTTTTTATTATCCACTGATGTGGCGTACACGCGCTCTTAATTTCACAACTTTCAATTGCACATAACTCATACAGTTAACTATTTGAAACTGCGATTGTGCAAAAATAAAACAAGGGCGTCTATATTTTTTGGAAGAATTTTTATACCCTACACCACACTGCGGTACAGGATATTATAAGTTTGTCTTTTTTCCTGGTTATGTAAGAGGTAGAAATAGGAAGAATTCCAGGTTTCAGAAAGTGAAATTATTCGCATAGGCAAAAAAAAATAATCATGGTCAGATGGCAATTACACAAATTTTAGAGTAAACTATTTTTTTGATCACTCGCGAAAACCAAAATATAAATATAGAAAAATTTTCCATATGTTTTCAGCCACGAGTTTGGTTAAGAATTTGCATATACAGGGAGGAGCGCGGGAATTTGCTTTTTTGCATTTTTCAAATGCGCACTCGATCATTGCAGTGCAGCGTGCTTTTCGTTTACGATTCGCTGTTCCCCCACGCGGACGTGTTCCTGGACGGCAATCAATTGTAACAGGTGGCGCAAAAGTAATCCTCCTATCAGAAAATGCTATAAATGGCGCAAAAGTAATCCTCCTATCAGAAAATGCTATTAATTTTGCGATTGGCCCCTAATGTCAGTTCTGTTTTGACATTTGTGTAGTAAACACATGCGAAATACACGTTAATAAACAATGTTACGCTACACTGCTCCAGAACGCGGAATATTGCTGACTATTTATTTGACCAATAATCGGTCGGTGACTTTGGCACAAAACATCGAAAGGTTACTTTTGCGCCACCTGTTAAATTGGGTGTATATCAACCGTCCCAACACCTTGGAAGACCTCGTTAACAATATTGTGGGTGAAATTGGCTGAATACCAGTCGACATGGTTGTCAGAGTTCATGAAAACTTCAGAAAAAAAAAAATCGCTTACTGTTCAATATAATTCAAATATATAATAAATTTTTCTAAGCTTCATAACTTTTTTATTTCATTCCCAAATAAGCAAACGCGCTCCACCCTGTATAATGAAAACAACACAAAAAATGTTATATCGTGCCGATTTCAAAATCTATTTTCAGTAAAGAAAAAATTAAATCGATTCTGATATGATTTATATTTTGTGTTCGTGAAAAGTGAAGATGCGTGACCAATTTAAAAATTGTCGATATCAGAAAGATGGCCGTGGTACCACCCACACATCTCCCTTAAAGAAAACGGAATTTCTTGAGAACCATTACACCAATCGTCATGGAATTTGGTATCGGTGTGTTTGATAGAACTGTGCGTGGCTCAACAGAAATTGACGATATCGGAAATCGAAATACATATCGCACCTGTTCCACAAAAGGGTAACAACTCAAAATTTATAATTTTGCTTTTTTGCAAGAAAACAACGTACAATGGCAATTTCTACCCACTGCAAAAAATGTCCATTGATTTTTCTCCTTTTTCATAATAAAAACCGTTATGAATCTCTCTGTGTTTTCAAATCGGACCGTTGATTTATCATCTAAAGAGTAATATTTTTAGTTGTTCCCTTTGGACTTATAATCCGAGTAAGATTTTTCAGTTAAAAAGGTACAACTTAAAATAATACCACTCTTTTTATACAAACATTTTTCAGGAAAAGAGAAACAATTCAAAAAATTGTTATTTTTCTATAATCAATAAAAAAACACAAAAAAGAAAATAGCGTTATTATTTTTTCTATGATATTTTCTTGCAACGACATATTCTTTTTTTTGTAATATTTCATTAATATTAACGGAAACAGTTGTTACCCTTTTGTGGAACATGCGATATATGAAGAAACATCCCAGTAGGCTTTCTGGCCTTTGATGACATTGTCGTCAATGATCCTGTCAGGATCTAAATCACATAAACTTTTCTCCAATGACAACATAACGGATTACTTCATTCGTGACCTTTTGCAATGCAAGTTCCATGACAAAATGGTACATAGAACATGTTAAAGACACACATCAAGACAAAGTTCAGGATTGTCGGGCATGACAATGTGTTGGCAACTAGTTCGGTGACAGCATGTGCATCTGTTCCTTAATGAGAATATAAGCGATACTGTTATGCATAATTTAGAGGTCAGAAAACGCAATGTTCTAGCATTGCAGACGTAGCATAGTGGAAGCGCGCGACATTTGCAATTCGAGGGTTCGAGTTCGAGAACAGATCAAGACATTTCCAAATTATAACAGCGTAGATTAGTTATTTATGATCCGGAAGTTGTTCTAATTTGGATTTTCACCAATGAATTTAACAAGGGCGTGTCGCGCTCGGGTATTTGTTATTTCTCACCACTCCTTTTAAAGTACTGTAAGATTTGCTTTTTTGGTGTTTTATTTACTTGATGAATGTATGTCGTTCTTATTAACATCTGTGGGTGCAGTGATAATTCTCTTCTTTTAAATGAAAAACAAATGTTGAGCCTTAAATGTAATTTTAACCCACTTGGCGCCGATTTTTTTTTTTTGAAGAAGTATTTTTTTTTTTGGATTTAGACTAAAAATGCATCGCTAATCAAATTTTGTTAGTGACTTTTCTTCGAATTTTTCAACGTTTTCCCGGAAAATGACGTTCTTTTAAAAGGACGATAGCAAAATAAACTACTATTGATTATTGTACATTGATTTTATTAACACAACTGGTATTACTTCAAACCATTACAAAACTATATTGCATATCAAAAATAGTTACAATACAGAGTAAAATGAATGTCAAAACTATTTTTTGGTGCGATATGAAATAAAACAATCTTTTGGGTTCAATGTCACATTACATTTTGAACAAGACCAAATAGCTTTTTTGTGACATTCAATACAAGGAGTTTGCCGTTCTTTATATAGGATTAGATGATTTCTCCCATAAATTCGGGGTGCGAATGAAAGTTTGTACCAAGCCTTAGTGCAGCTGTTGATGATGTTTTTTTAAAAGTTTCTGTTGCGATGTATCGTCGAAAGGCAAGACCATCCAGCATTCCGCCACTATTACAGTAGATGTGCCAAGCATTTTGCAGCGACATGACTAGATAGTGGCCTATATCTGGAAAATACCACTTTTTCCCACGTATATTTGTTCTATACAATCCCATGTTTGTATGTAAATAGTAGGCTATTTTCCCACTGTCCTTTATAAAGAACAGTACATTTTTTCCATAAAAAAACATTTTGTTTTTCATCGCATTAAATTTAAAGATTATAAAGTAAACAACCCAACAATAAAGCTACTACATATTTTTTCTTGTTTGCGCTGTTATTTTTTTCTGTTCGTTTTCCATCGTTGTCAAAATTTGAATTTTTTTGGCAAACATTTTTTTTTTCTTATTTGAAATAATAAGTGATCGCACTTTCTGTTCTCTTTTCGCTCTGTAACAAAAGATATCATCAGATCAAGGATTGGTAAAGAAATAGAGGAAAAATAACGGGACCTTTTAAAAGGACGGTGGCGCCAAGTGGATTAATAATCTTACACTGATCTAAAATTGAAAATTAAACTCATTTGAATGTTATATAAATACTCGTATGTATTTTGTTATTCCTTGAGTCCGAAAATATTAAATCGGCAAACGACATCACTGTCAATTATAAGTCCCATTATTTAATTGCAGCCTTCGATTGTGTATGTTATAAAACATGATCGTTTTGTAAGCTTTGCTATTCAAACGTCTGCTTCACGACTTGAAAGTAAGAAAAAATATCTCCGCAACTTACAAGTTGAAATTAATAGGATTAAATTTCAAAGACGGATTTTCAAAGAAAAATGCTGTCCGCGTATATTTATAAACCTAACATACGGAAGGGACTGTCTAAATAATTGACTCTTGGCCAAAGTCAACAACGATTCTATATATATTACAGGAAATCAATTTCAGGACACTTTAAGACGTTTGTAATCAGTGTGTATGGTATGGATTGCTCTTATGTGACCAAATGACCTCATAGAGTAAGTTTTGTAAAATTTTCGCAAATGGTCAACATTCTGTGTAATAAATAAATTAAAAGATTATATATATTGGTACTATACCTACATGTGAACCGATTTTCCTTGAATATCTTACTCTGCCCAAAGTAATAATATCCTGTACCACAGTGTGTGGTGTAGGTTATACCTAATTCACATAATTATAGCCTACACCACACTGTGGTATAGGATATTATAACTTTGTGCATTTGGAGAAGAGATACCCATCCTTTATTATACCAACCGACTTAGAGTCGATTTAGATTTGGCCCCATAGCACTATAGAAGATGATATAGATATTTCACATTCCATCATTTTGAAATGTAGCAGGATGAGTGTCTTAATACAAGGAGGTCCTACTTTGCCAAATTCTTATCACATTAGAAGCTTTATTTCACATCAATCGTTTTGATGTTTGATTAATAATTTATACTCCAAAATTACACTTTGGTAAGTAATTTAGGAGAACTTCACTAAATGCCAAAAAAATGCTCATATCTATGATTTTGAAGCACTTATAAGGCTATTCTTGTGGAAGTACTTCTTTTATTTTTTACTGGGTTGTGACATTAAACATTGCCATCTGCCTGATGAAAAAAAAAATTTTTTTCAATATTTTTTAAAAAGTATATATATATTAGGCCGGGTCGATTTGTGGGGAGGCAAAAAAAAGTCGCCATTGCTCAGTATAAATCGTATTCTAGGGATCAAAATAAGAAACTTTGCCGAAGGAACCATACATCTAAAACGAATTCTGATGTCCCGGAAAAAATCCCACTTTGACCCATTTAGAGTGCTCCAATCGAGTCCAAATGTATGACCGACCCCCACTAACTTTGGAGGCCCGACCCACCCATGCCAGTGGCACACCGCCTGGGGGTTCCATACATTTGGACTCGATTGGAGCACTCTAAATGGGTCAAAGTGGGATTTTTTCTGGGACATCAGAATTCGTTTTAGAGGTATGGTTCCTTCGGCAAAGTTTCTTATTTGGATCCCTAGAATACGATTTTCACTGAGCACTTCACTGAGTGAGGGTCGGTCATACATTTGGACTCGATTGGAGCACTCTTAATGGGTCAAAGTGGGATTTTTTCCGGGACATCAGAATTCCTTTTAGAGGTATGTTTCCATCGGCAAAGTTTCTTATTTTGATCCCTAGAATACGATTTTCACTGAGCAATGGACGATTTTTAAATCGACCCGCCCTAATATATATGTATATGATTGAAGACATTGTCCATTAATTTATCGTCAATGATTTGCTGTAAGACAGTGCCCATTAATTAATCGTCAATGATTTGCTTCATGACAGTGTCTTGCATGACGGTTATGGCACTTGTGTGAAAATGTCGTCGAGGATTCTCCTAGCCTGTTCTGTAAGTATCTGCATTTATAAACGATTTAAAAACGGTCTTGTACTCGCTTCAGGGCTGTCTTTAAGACATTCCCTACTTGGTTGCCATTTATGCTTTATAGTGTGTGTATTTATGTAGGCATATGTACTTCTGCTACAGCGAAAACATCCATCTTATGAACGTGCTTTTGCACGCAGCGAAAGTGCTGCAATATGTGTAAATCCTTTTGGTGGCAGTCTACATGAGTGGTCCAAAAATGGGCGGAATGCATGGCCCCGCAAATTATTAAACAAATCGTCGAAATTCAATCAGATATTTCTCTGAAAACCCCTAAGGCTGTGATCTTTGTCATTTCCGATTTAAATTATAGTCTAAAAATGTATAAAGAAGTAGAAGTTCAATATTCATAAATGGGGCAATTTGACCTATCAAAACTTCAATTCAGCAGTTTTCATTGATTTATCATTGAGACTGTGTTTGTGTACAATATGATATGACGTCGTGTTTATTCAATAATCCAATACCATGCTCTCCTTACTGTATTTCGAAAATTAAATATATTTTAAATATTCATTAGATAATTACAAAATAGTTTTAATGAGACTTTAAATAAGGATTGAATGTTCAGCGAATAATTAAATGTAGCCTTAGAAGTATGGCAAAGCTAAAAAATGTCCAAAGAAAATGTTGATAACACTATGCAACAACAAAAATATGTGTTCGGGACTTAAACAACTTTTGTGTAGATTGAGGAATACTTTTTTTTTGAAACCAAAACCAAAAAAAATTCAAGGCAAAGTTTTTTCTTTAATTTTTTTCTTCTAAAATTTCATTTATCATGGAAGATATGTTTAATGATTACATTAAACTAAAGAAAATTATAAGAGCTACATCAATTGGGAAAATCACGTTAGTAACTGTCATTAAAACAATTAGAAAGATTTTTTTTTAAAAAGGAACGTTTTTTTGGCACGAAAAGAACCATAAAATATCCAAAAAATTTACGAATTAATGAATGCCTTTTTGATCTGTCTATGGATAAATGTATAAATTATGACCCATATTGTAAAAGTAAGGGAAATTCATTTTTTATATTTTTTATTCTGGTATTTTTTTTGGGAGGTACCAAAAGTAGCGCGGCAATATTTTATCTATCTCATTATTACGAGAGATATAAGGAAACAAATCCCGTTCGGACGGTACAAAATTTCCCACAAATAAGTAGCGTCCGAAAAGGTTTGATTTGTTTATACAATATTTACTAATGATTAAAACAAGCTTTTTTATGACTTTTTTTTTGCTTATGACAAAAAATACAAAAACTGTGTATTTTTAAAATAACTTGCAAAACATGGCAAAATTTCGTAACGTCCGGGGATTGAAATTACCCACATATATATATATATATATATATATATATATATATATAGAATTCCTTTCGTTACTATAAGTACTCGTAACATAGGGCCTCTACGAATTTCAGATCCGCTGCCACATCCTTTATTTCGCTCTACGATCATTTCGCTTAGTTCTCTTCAATGTCAAGGTATCTGCGCCATGTGTGACTCGGGAAACTTCTCCTGCGGCTTCCTTGTATATATTTTCCCATAGTTTCTAATAGGAGCATATGGTCGTAACAAAATCATTCCGCTTTATTATATCTAAGGCTACGTTTTTTTTATTTTACTCCATGCGTATCCTTTCTCTGTGCCTTTTACGTCTACGAGGAGTCTGCACGTATTTGCAGGGGTTCCTCTTCCGCGGCTTCCCTGTGTGTTCCAGTTGAGGCCTGTGCGCGCAATGTCGTCTTGCTGCTTACTGAGGGTAAGGCAAATTCATTTTCATTTGTGGCGTCGGATTTCCTGAATTATAGGCTCTTTCTTTGTGGTTGCCCATTGGTTTTATTTGAGATTTTATTAGGCCAAAATACCCGTATGATTTCCTCAGGCAGCGGTTTATGAAAGCTTGTAGCTCTTTTCCCGATGCGTTCCATGTTTCGCAACCGTATAGAGCAAATGACTTGATGCTCGCATTAAATATTCATATTTTTGTGTCCCTCAAGTTGTGTGTCGATCTCCATTCCTTTTCTAGTGAACTGAAAGCTGCACGACCTTTGTTTATGCGAGAACGTATATCTTCAGCTGAACCACTTGTAGATGGTCAGGTCTATATTAAAGGGCAGTGGGGTTAGTACGCAACGTTGTCGTATGCCTTTCTCTACGCGTATTTGAGATAAAGCAAAGGTAGAGTGCTGCACGCCATTCGACGGTCTGTTCCAAGATGATGCGCAGTGTGTTAACGTGATCGACACAAGATCGGTGCGGTCGGAATCCGGCTTGTTCGTTTCGCATACTGGGCGACATGTATTCTGCTAGGCGATTGTTGATTATATGTGCGATTATTTTATTTATCATTCTTAGCAGTGTGATGCCTCTCCAATTTTTGCACTCCGAGAGGTTACCTTTAATAGTCAACTGGGTAATTGTTCCCTCTATGAACTCGGCGTGCAGTGCTTCGTCCGTCCAAAAGACTGATATGAGAGGGTGTAACAATTCGGCGCACAACATTCGATCTGCTTTCAGGCCCAGGGTCTTTATTTGATTTCAGTGCTGATAGAGCAGTCGCTATTTCGGGTATGCTGGGCAGAATATGTCGAACTGCGTGCTTTCTATATGGTGTCGACAAGAACAGGCTATGGGCATGTTGTGATCAGATGTTGAAAGGAGCTTCGAGTAATACTCTTTCCATATCATGATCTGTTTCTCTTTGGAGAGCTACGTTTTTCGAGGTTCCCCGTTTTTGCTGATTTCAGGTTATTTTTTGCTGATGATCTAAGGTCTATCACCCGAAATTGAAATTAAAACATATTGTGAAACTAAACGCTAAACTGTCTATGGATAAACAGTAAATAAATGGCTATAGGTAGGGCCATATTTGTAGAAATTTTGCAATACTAGGTGTGGGTAGCCAAATGAAAGAAGATTTTGTCGCTTTCATATTCTGTATAAAAACCTTAAAATACGTTGAAACGAACGCGTGTGTTCCTAAATACAATATGAAGACAATAACTTTTTATGCCGGTATTAACGATTTTTGTATATTTGCAAATAGTACACGTAATGCAATTGTTTATATTAGGAATGTAACGAAAGTGGCTTAAGCGAATGCGAATATTGAAATAAGTTTCTTGCGAATGCGGATGCGAAAGCGAATAATATTTTTTTTGTTTTTGCGAATTCGTAAAATTGATTTACGAATGCGAACAATTTAGATTCATTCCAACATTCTGTCATTTAAATGCAATGTACATATGTATTGTAGTTGGGCAATTCCAAAGCAAATATATCAAAAATACACATTTTAAATTAAATAAACCGTTTTTATTTTAATAAAATTTGGCACGAAAATTCATCAAGGGTGTATGGATTAGAAGTTACCCTAGTCCAACTGTTGAATCTAATATTCTTTGTATATAAAAATATACAAAAACATGTATAATATTGACTCAAAAAATTGCTAATCTTTTGGGTCCATCAGGAATCCATTTCAAGTTTTTCATGGTAAATAATAGTCTGACTGACCCAAAATTAAGGAACTGAATTGATACTTTTCCAGGATATTCAAGTACTACGGATGTTTCTATATTTTGACTTCCTGTTACCACAAGGACAAACATATTTTATTCAACTGTTTTGAAGAAAAGTATCAAAGGTTTTATTTAGTATTTTATATATAGATTAAAAAATTCAAAAGATGTGAAGCGGTTAAGAAGATATGACAATTTTAACAAACAAGC
Source organism: Eudasyphora cyanicolor (assembly GCA_963930755.1). Taxonomy (NCBI): domain Eukaryota; kingdom Metazoa; phylum Arthropoda; class Insecta; order Diptera; family Muscidae; genus Eudasyphora; species Eudasyphora cyanicolor. The sequence continues at coordinate 250,271,102 of OZ005736.1, read as the reverse complement.
GAATACTGAAATACATTTTTGCGAAAGCGAAGGCGAATATTTCAAAATTGTTTTTTGCGAATGCGAAGCGAATGTTAAAAATGATGCGAATAATTCGCTTTCGCATATGCGAATAATTCGCTTTCGCATATGCGAATGCGAATATTCGTTATATCCCTGGTTTATGTAGTTTATTTTATGATAAACGTAATGATAATCGGATGGAAATTGGAAGCTGACCGTGGTGTAGAGGTTTTTGTTCGAATAAAACTGAATTTCCCGATTTGTTGCAATTTATTTTAGTTTTCTACCTTTTCTACGTTGCCCACATCATGTGCTTATAAAGAATGCAATTTGCGATTTTTGCAAAGTTTTTGCAAAAATTTTAAAGTTATTTAAACATATTGATTTCTGCGTTACTCACATCATTTTCTTTTAACAAGTTGCATTTCGTGATTTTTTTGCAAATATTTTAATGTAAGTTGAAAATGGTATTTTCTACCTTTTCTGTGTTATCCACTTTACGTTATTTAAAAAAAAATCCAATTTGCGATTTTTTGCAATTTTTCACTGTAATTTAAAAATTGTGTTTTATCCCTTTTCTGCGATACCCATATCAAGGTAAATAGTTTAGACGTTTTGTATCACACATAAACTTGTTTTTCTCGTATGTGCATTGAAACCGCATTTAACGTTATAACGTTTTGAATAAAATTCGCAATTCATAATAAAAATATTGCTCTAAGTATTTTTCGATTTAAATATTTTCAAAATTAATTCATTTTCTAGTTTTATAGCGCATTTTAGGTAATATTATATATTTCAGATTCTGCAGTCAAAAGCATCAAATTTTTGCTATAAAGACGTCATTGACGTCAACTATTTTGCAATATACTTAATGAGTCCTCTCTTTACAGTAGGCATCTTGAACTTCGCTTAAGAAGGCTCATCAGTGCACAATGAGAAGTGAGAATCATGGTTCAGCTTTTTTGGCCACCGCTAGTGTAAAGAGTACAGAGGTGTATTTGCTAAGGTCGACCATACAAAAAAGTGTGCTTTTTTAGGCCGGGAGTTGTGAAATGTTTGATCTGACAATTACATTATTTTCCAATTGGTAAATTGCTAACGTCATTGACGTAAGGCCAGACGAACGAACCTTAGAGAAACCAAATTCCTGAAGAAAGTGTGTGACTGCTTTTCGTTCGCAGAGACTTTCGTTGGAAATACAGAAACAGGCGGGTAAAGACACAGCGAAAAAAGAAATAATAGGACATTTAATAAAGGAACGCCAACCACCAAACATGAAAGGACGTGGGATCAAAACCTGCAAAATCTGCAGAGTATAGGAAGAGAGGAAGTAGGCTACAAACAACAAGAAAAACGGAAAATATGGATAGAATACCTGGAAATTGATAAAAGAAAGAAATTGCTTGAAAATTCAAAAAAATCATAATGCCGACCAAGCGACAAAGTACATCTTTACAGCGAAACTAGTCAAAAGGTGTGCCAGGAATGATAAAATAATGTACATCCAAACGCTGGAGCAAACAACATGATGGATCTGCATCAAGTAATAGGATGACTGGGCAACCAATATAACAACAAAGATCACATTGTGAAAGATCTAAATGGGCAGTTCATTACCAATATACAAGAGCAAACACGATATGGGACGCACTAAAGGCCAATGGGGTACCGGTGAAATTAATTAAAATTATAGAGGCTATGTACACAGAACAAGCGAACTTTTCATGACATGCAAAGCAAATTAAATGACTTGTCTACACTTGCAAGCAAGGTTGGATTGGAAATGAGTATTGAAAAAACAGAAGCAATGCGCATAAACCACCTCGCTAATAATGTCTTTAAAATACACAACAAAGATATTAATTATGTCAAAAACTTTTGCTATCTTGGAGTCATGTTGTCAGCAGAAAGTGGAGTAGAAGAAAGTGTAAGCAATAGACTTACAAAAGCCAGATCGGCATTTGGCCGTCTTAACAAATCTTGGCGTTCTACGCAAATTTCTCAAAGGACTAAAATTCGTATATTCAACTCGTGTGTAAAGTCCACACTGCTGTACGGCAGTGAAACCTGGGCCATGACAAATCATGTATTGCAAAGGCTGCAAGTATTCGTTAATATGAAAAATCTTTTGGCCTAAATTTCAAACCCAGAACTACATTACCTGAAGAACGAAGAACCTATTGCTTGCCAGATTGCAAGGAGAAAATGGAAGTGGATAGGCACACGTTGCGAAAACCAAGAAACAGCATCTCAAGAATGACTTTAGAATGGAATCCGCAAGGAAGCCGATGTACAATACGTGGTGTAGATCAATTTTAAATGAGCTAAAAAACGGACAAAACCTTTGAAGATATCAAAATACTATGTAACGGTAGAAAAGAATATTCTTGTGGAAGCCCTATGTTCCCCAGTGGAATAAAAATAAAGGAAAAAAAATATGGCATGTCGCCCCGGAGTCTAGTACCCAAATTGAAGAATCATTGTATGTTGAAAAACAGTAATTACCTTGATTACTTTCCATTTCTTTTGTTTCATTGGCTTGTTAAATATTGTCTGGTTTATTTTTGGTATTTCTAAACTTCCAGCAATCCTTTTTAAAATGATCCTTGCCTTTGCAAAAGTGACAACGCTTTGTAGTTTGATCATCTTCGGGTTTATAACCTTTCAATACGGAATTTGATGGTACATTATTTTTATGAAGTTCGCACTCTTCTATCACACAAGATTCTAGCACTTTCATTGTCAATTCTTCTATTTTTCTGGCTTCCAATGCAGTAACAAGCATGTCAAATGATGAAGGCAAACTGCTCAACAACATTGCCACCAACCAACGTTCCGGAAAAATTTTCACCAATAGCTTCCAATTTTTCTAATAACAACTTCATCTCCATTGATCTTGTGCGCTCGGAACAGAATCAACGACTCATTCTCATACTCCTTCTTTCCGCAAAATCAACCCCAATTTGATCAAACACACACGTCAAATTCACGAAATTTTATTTTCAGAATGACAAATAACTTCATATTAAAATTAAAGTACGCAATTAATTTTCAAAGCACGCTATGTTGTAAATAAATAAAAGTATAAAGTATTCATATTCAAAGTTGAATTATATTGTTACTCCAATAAATAAATGGCTATTGGTAGGGCTATATTCGCAGAAATTTTGCAATACTAAGTGTGGGTAGCCAAATGAAAGATTTTGTTGCGATTCTGTATAAAATCCTTATATACATACGTTGAAAATAGCGCGAGTTTTCCTAGATTCAATGTGAAGACAAAAACACTTATGACTATCCGTACACGTAATTCAATTGTTTATATAATTTATGTTACAGATTTTAATTCTTGTAAATGCTTTCATTTACTCGTAGAAATTGGAAGCTGACCGTTCGAAAATATTGATTTTCGCGATTTGTTTGAATGTTTATTTATATTTTAAATTTATTTAAACACGCAGTTTTCTACCTTCTCCGTGTTGCCCACATCATGTATTTTTAAAGAAATTGCATTTCCCTATTTTGGAAAATATTTTAGTTATTTGAACATCGTTTTTCTTCAATGTTTTTGCAAATTTTTAAATGTACTTTGAACATAGTGTTTTCTACTTTATCTGCGACACCCATATTAAGGTAAATAGTTTAGATGTTTTGTAGATATCATACATAAAATTGTTTTTCTCGTATGTACATTGGAAATGCATTCAGATTTATTACGTTTTGAATAATTCATAATAAAACTTTTACTCTAAGTATTTTTCGATTTAAATATTTAAAAAAAAATAATTCGTTTCCTCGCAGCCATCCTATAGCCAATGTGTTCTTCTGCAGCTTTGATGAAGGTTTCCTATATATTTGACCATCTATCATTGCCTTCCTCATCAGAGTAGTTGTGGTTTCTGATGGCGTTTGTGAATTGGTTTCTAAAGGTTGGGTTTGTCAGTTTATCTTCGTTCAATTTCCTTGATGTGTTCGTTTTGTTGTAATTGATGGTTGCAACTTTAAGACAACATTTGCCACCAGAAGGTGGTGGTCGCTGGATATATCCGCTCCGCGTTTATTGCGCATATCAAGCAAGGATCCAAGCCACTTTATGCTTATGGCAATATGATAGATTTGATTTTCCGTTGTCCGATCCGGGGATGCCCACTATACCTTGTGTATACGTCTGTGGGGAAATAATGTGCCACCTACACAGGCCTGTGAAAAGTTCACCATTTTCTGTCATTGTGTCGATTCCAGTGATGTCACTGACCACTTTCGGTTCTTGTATTCCGTCAGGATTCCTTGTTGAGGGAGCAATCATAATTGCCTCAAATTTAACGCTTATTCAGGCTTTATGAGGCTTATACTTCAAAAAATACTAAAGGTGACTACCATGAAAATTTGAAATTAAAACAAACAAACTAGAAAAAAATATACCTCAATTTACACAAAAAAATGTTTTTAGGAGGCAGAACGTGAAATGGATCATGGTCTTACATTGAGATGTAGTCACGACTATATCGGTTCCTCATTTCTAAGGTATGTCAAATTGTAATATGTCTAAATTTGATGTAATCTGTCAAAGCCATCAAAAGTTAAGCGCCTAATTTTAGATGCCATACGATTTATTACACTTAGAGGGAATTCCATAAAAACATTTACCGCCGGACCCACGTCTGCATGTCTTATATGCGAACAAGCAGGTGATTTGTGACCTGCAAATAATTATCAGAACGACAAAGCATAGAAGTCAGGCGGTTAATATTAAAAAAAACTTTAGTCTACTTTGGATTAGAGCTATCGTACACACAACAGATACTTGCAGACAAAAAAATCGATGTGATATTACGAGTAATGTGACACTACTTTGATCCACTAATAAATAAATGAATCATTTCACACATTTTTACTCTGTCTTTACTATTCTGTCTGCAGAGTTTTGAAAGATAGGTCAACTTGCTGCATCTGAATATAGAGTAAACGCAGTTCGAATGAATGAAGAATACATGTAATGTTATTAGTAGGACGGCATTCCTTACACCAAGTAGAAAAAAAGAAAAAATATATAAATGTACGAGTAAATATTTATAAGTACTACGAGTAGAAGAGGAGTGGAGTGGCGTAGTTTGGTAGAGGAAATAATGTGTGATTGTAGGTATGCACGTGTGTACTTATGTCTGTTTATACGAGTATGTAGCATACATTTATGTATGCTTGGGTATATGTATATAGAAAATCGTAGTCGATTGGAGAACTAATTTGTTAAGAGATAGATACGACTTATAATGTTTTTTTTATAGATAGATACGAGTATTTAGGTAAGTAGATACGAGTACAACAATTTAAGTCAATTTAAATGGACCGTTCCTCTTAATGCGTCTCAACGAACAATAATAGGCCATAACAGCTCGGACACTCTTCCACTTTTGATTCTGATTTGCATTAGTACCATTTGTGGTGGGTGCTGCCGTATCGCCGGCATTGACGCCAGCGCCGTCCAAACTATTGGCTGAGCGACCTGTAGAGGTATGTCGATGGTAGCAATTGAGCGAATTACTGGTACCAGAATTTGCTATACTGTTCAGAATTTCCGAGGACGGACTATTCAGCAGCAGTGTGACATGACGACGATTTGTGTAATCGACTGATGAGTGATCCGAGAGCGTGAGTCTATCCCTCTCCGTGTAGTTCTTAAGTGCGGCATTGCGCGTTGTAAGGCTGCAGTCTTTATCTCGTTTCCGATCTGCTGCGGCACATCTTTTTCCAATACTCTGAGAAAATATGGTCGACGTAGAGGAGGGAGATCTTAAGAAACGGTAAACATTTAAACGTTGCATAAATTATTACTACATAGGTAAATTGTATGTAAGTACATATTTAGGTAGGTAATTATTTAGTTAGCAAATAATACAATTATGAAAAATCACATTGAATAGCTATTAATTTGCCATGTGCTAAATATAGTCTACGGGTTATCGGCATACTCGAATGACTTTACATAGTTCCAAAGAAAATAATCCGATGGGGCTGTAATCGCACGGTTTTGGTGTCAAATTAACAGGACCATTACGTGAAATTATTTTTACACAGTGTGCTCACATACACAGAAATATAATACTCAAAAATAAAATTAGTTGGCATTATCATTCGAGAGAAGTAGGTTCGTTTACTTTTTTTGTTTCCTAATAAATGTAATTATTTTTCACCCTGTTAGTATTGTATGTATAACGATTGTAATTTATGGCTCTTTGTTAGTTCGGCCGTAGGCCGAATGCGGACCGATTACCAGGTACAAGACCGATATCTAGTACAATCCCACTTTATACCGTTAATTTAGGTTGTTACTGAAAAGATTCAAATGATGTTGAATGATATCATTATACCCTCACTTTAGTGTGACGAGGGTATATATCATTTGCTACGGAAAAAAGTGTAACACATCGAAGGAGTGATCTAAGTCCCTAAGTATGTTCGGAGGAAATCCGTTTTGGGTCATTTTAAGTCGAATGAGCAATGTCCGTCCGTCTGTCTGTCTGTCTGTCTGTCTGTGTGTCTGCTGGCTGGTGCGCACGATAACTCTCGAAAGGAGTAACCGATTGACTTCAAATTTGGTATGTGGTAATATTTTGATCTATCTCCGGATGAGTTCGAAGATGGACCATATTGGTCTACTCCTTCTGGTACCTCCCACACAAAGGGTTAAAATTTAGTGAAATATTGATTCTTTAATAACTTCTATACTACTTACTCGAATCTTGTGAAATTCTGCACATAATATTAGTATATTAGTCGCTATTAACTCGAGAAAAATGGGTGAAGTTGGCATGCCCCTTTTGGTACCTCCCACACAAATGGACCATTTTGCATCAAAATTTAACTGCTTATAACTTTAACACAAGTGCATAAAAATGCTTGAAATTTTCTACAGTATAATGTTTTTGTAGCGCCTATAGTCCGGTAAAAAACGGGCATTATTGTACAGCCCCTTTTGGTACCTCCCACACAAATGGACCATTTCGTACCAAAAGTAAACGGCTTGTAACTTTAATACCAGTGCATACAAATACTTGAAATTTTGTACAGTGTAATGCTGTTATAGTGCCTATAGTCCTGTAAAAAGTGGGCGTTATCACCCCGCCCCTTTTTGTACCTCCCACACAAAATGACCAAATCATACCAAAATTACATAGCTCGTAACTTTAATATACCAGTGCACATAAACGCTTATAGTTCAGCACAATGCAATGTATTTACCGAAAAATACGTGTTTTTGGAAAACCCCTTCTGGTACCTCCCACACAAATTGACAGATTTATTGGTGTAATGTTATATATTACATTACTCACAAAGTGAGGGTATACCTTAGTCGGTTTACCCGACTGAAACTTTCGTACTTGTTTTGAATGAAAATTGAATGCCACAAAACCTGTCATGCTTGTAGAAGAGGCATTAAAAAACTTAAGTTTTAAATTTGGCTCTCTATGGTATACTGGGGCTGAGCTAAAAGGCATCAAAGTTGGCCACCTCGGGTATACAAAATTTTTATGCGCGTGTAACTTTTGCTTTTGTCGTCTCTTTTGTGTTCGTTATACAAATCGAGGTCTTCAACTATTCGACTTATATGAACTGATTTTTTTACACACAATTTGGTAATGTGATCGATCAGATATAACCAATAAGACAAAAGTTAGGCCCATTTTAATTTATATTTTCAAAAAAAAATGATTTTTATACCCTCACTTTAGTGATACGTGGGTATATATCATTTGCTACGGCCAAAAGTGTAACACATCGAAGGAGTGACCTAAGACCATTAGTACGTTTGGCGGATATCAGTTTTGGTTCATTTTAAGTCGAATGATCAATGTCCGCCCGTCCGTCTGTCTGTCTGCTGGCTGGTGCGCACGATAACTCTCGAAAGGAGTAACCAATTGACTTCAAATTTGGTATGTGGTCATATTTTTTTTCTATCTCCGGCTAAGTTCGAAGATGGGTCATATTGGTCCACTCTAGTACCTCCCCCACAAAGGGTTAATATTTAGTGAATTATTGATTATGTAATAACTTATATACTACTTATTTAAATCCTCTGAAATTCTACACATGGTATTAACATATCTATCACTATCACCTCGAGGAAAATGGGCGAAGTTGCCTCGCCCCTTTTGGTACCTCCCACACAAATGGACCATTTTGCACCAAAAGTAAACTCCTTAAAGCTTTAATATAACTTCATGCATATACTTGAAATGTTGTACAGTGTATTGCTTTTATAGTACCTAGAGTCCAGTGAAAGGTGGGCGTAATTGGCACCACCCTTGTGGTACTTCTCTATTTTGCACCAAAAGTGAACAGCTTATAACTTGAATACCAGTGCATACAACGACGTGAAATTTTGTACAGTTTAATGGTTTTATAGTTCCTACAATCCAGTGAAAAATGGGCGTTATAGCAAATGCCATTTCGGTACCTCACATTAGGTTTAGGTTAGGGTGGCAGCCGTATTTTTTTTTATACAAGCTTACATAGACCAGTTTAGGTCCCTAGTGTTACCACGATCTGAAATGCCCCTCATCAAAACCAACATGTTTGATATTCAAATTTATCGATAGTACGAATATCGGTACTGGAAAGATCTGTTAGGCTGCCTAGAATGGCCGACCCCAGTATGTCCAGTCGTCGTTTACTCAGAGCGGGGCAGTCGCATATCAAGTGCTCAATGCTCTCCACTTCTTCCTCATCACCATAGCTTCCGCAGAAGTCATTAGAGTCAATACCCAATCTTTTGGCGTGTTCTCCGATCAAGCAGTGTCCGGTCAGTACTGATACTAAAGTAGACAATCTTTGCCTCTCTAGTGCTAGGAGATATTTTGATCTTCTCAGGTCATACCTTGGCCAGATTTGCATGCGCCGATTTCTGTCCATATTTTGTTGGACTGCCGGATTGCCTACTTATATAAGCCAAAGCTTGCACGTGGATAGTGGCGCGCCAATATATGCAAATTCTTCGAGAATTTGTAATGTCGTCCCTTTCCAAGCAAGTTCATCGGCTTTGCAGTTGCCCGGGATGTCCCAATGCCCTGGCACCCATATGAGGTGTATATTAAACTACTCAGCCATCTCGTTAAGAGATCTGCGGCTGTACACACAGTTGGTATATAGCCCACTCGGTCGGTTACCATAGCGCTATACTTTGTTTAATCTTAGTGCCGCTCACTACTAGTTTAATCTTAGCGCCGCTCTGGTTGCAACTTCTCTCGCCACAACATTAATCGGCAGTATATGGAGTAGGGCTTGTAGAGACTCAGTCGCTGTAGTCCTTAAGACTCCGCTTATGCTCAGGCAGGCAGTTCTCTGAACCTTTGATAGTAAGTTGGTGATGTTTAGTTTTTCAGTTGCCGTCCACCATTACTCAATGCCGTATAACAGTATTGGACAAACTACTGCTATACTTACATATATATATGCAATTAACGATTTTAGATGAGAGGCCCCACCGCGACCCTACAGCCTTTTTGCAGGAAAATAAGGCGACGTTGGGACATTATTCATCCTAGTAAAGATAACCAATTCCGTCTTGTTGTTAGCCAACTTGTTCAGAGCCACCTGTAGGGTGTCTCTGAGGACGTTTTCGAATTTGCCACTCACTGCGATTGCCACGTCGTCCGCATATACCACGACCTTGCAGCCACAACGTTCTAGATCTAGCAGGATTTCATTCACCGCTAGGTTCCAAATTAGTGGAGACAGTACTCCTCCTTGTTGGGTCCACCTGTTTACAAACCTTGTTAGAGTTGTGAACCCAAGACATGCTGTTATGCGTCTTCTGTTGAGCAGGCTTTGAATTAGTCTAATCAAGCTAGAGTTAACTTTTAAATGTGACAGTGCCGTAATTACCGCATCTGAGTGAATGTTGTTAAAAGCCCCTTCTATGTCACGTAATGCCACCTTGGTGAATTCCATGAAATGCAGGGACGATTCGATAGTGCTCACAAGTTCGTGCAGGGCTGATTCTGCAGACCTCCCTGTATTGTAAGCATGTTGGTTCCCCGATAGGAGTTTTGTATCCAGGGTTTCCCAAATGAAATAATCTAAAAGTCTTTCCAGATATTTCAATAGGAATGAGGATAGGCTAATTGGTCTGTAGTCTTTTGGCCCAGTGTGCGATATCTTTCCCGCATTGGGTATGAATACAACCTTGATATCCCCTCCATCGATTCGGGATGTATGAAAGCCTGATGCAGCCTACATAAATTTTCTCCAGCCAGGGGATAATGTACTTTAACATTATCTGAATTTCTGCTAGAATGATGCCGTCTGGTCCAGGTGACTTGAAGGGCTTAGAGCTGTTAATATCCCAGCTTATTCTGGATCTCTCAGGCAAGAAGCTAGCGACGCTCGCAGTCCACTCGCACTCTTGTTGGTGCTGCTGATCCTCGGGTTCTGTTGGTAAGTTCCCCAGGAAATGTGTGTAGAGCAGTACATTAAGCGACTGCTCGCTGTTTTGGTCCAGTTATTTGCCTCATACGCAAAAAAACAATGTACAGCCTGAAGCTGATAGTATCTTCCTCAGCCTTGTAGCGTCGAAGACCTTCTCCACTTCGCCACTGAAGGTATACCAAAAGCGTCTTTGTGCCTTTCTAAGCTCCTTCTATTAGATCTTGAGTTGCTCTTTATAGCCATCCAAATACTCGTAATTAGCGACCCCAGTAGATTTCAACCTGTTGAATAGATTGTTGCAGGTCTTTTTCCTATCCGTTAGCTCAGAAGTTCGACATTGATGTTTAGTTTTACCCTTGGACCTTGTTTTGGGACAGACTTCTTTAAGGGAACTATTAAATGATGAGGTGATATGCTCGACCACTTTATCCAGACCGGCTTTGTCATTTGGTTCATACAGAGGTTTAGAGTTGAGGACTTGTTTGAAATTCTTCTCATACAGGTGCCACTTTGTCTTCCTCACATTTCTGTGGACGGCAGGTTTAGGCGCTTTATCAGCGAATTTGAACGCTATATAGTTTGAACGATATGATCACAGAATGAGTGGTCGTCCAGTACAATCGACCCATTAATTTTGTCTGATAGCCGGTCAGTAGCAAACGTTACGTCGAGTACTTCTTGTCTGTCATTAAGGGTGTTATCGAACTCCGACAAGAATGTTATCGAACTCTTCGTCCGTATCATCGAGGAGCATGTACCCGCCAGATGCGTCAAAGAGTCCGGAGACTCTCCTCTGGCCTTCAGTGTCCGAAGTAGTGCTATCGTCCACAGAGAAGGAAGTTAAAGATCTGTTGGAGTTATACTCAACAGTAATATGGGCGTGGGTAAGTCCGCACTTCCAAAAGCCGTGTATCAACCACGGTGGACGAATCGCCTTCCGCAGTGGGAGCTATATCCTGCTTGAGACTATAGTCTCGAAACCATATTGCAGGGTTGCACTTGCATGTTGTATATGGGAGGTAGGTTCAGGATCAAATTGACCTGCCGCTCTTTACCATCCGCCTCATCCACCTTGCTAATTCTCCAATTATGGGTCGGCAGCCCAGGGTTGGAATCATTTATCATCTCTAATATGTCAGCCGAGTTGGAGGGCTCTTCTGTAACCCAGGTAATGACTCTAGGGTGACTAAGGATGCTGTTTTTTCGACAACATCCAACTGGGCGCCTGGCTATACCTCACTCGCTCGATTTAAAGCAGCGTTATATAATGGCATCACCGAAATATAATAGCTTTACTCTCCACTGATGAAATCCTGAATTGTTGCAGATTGGTGGTTTGCCCGGCATTTCTTTACAGACATCGAGGTAATGTGCCATAATGGCTGATTGCACATGGTTCCATTTGTCCTTAAGGATGTATGCATCTTCACTACTTATGTCTATAACAGCCATCACTAGACTCTCCTTCGCCACTTCAATAAAGAGCTTGGTGAGCGTCATGTTGATGGTGACATTAGCTCCTCTTGCCTTTTTCGAAGGCAGGGGTTCATCACGTGATCTGATTCTTCTGACTTTATTAGTTATTAACACAGCTGAATTTGTGGCCCTTTCAGCCTACTCATTGGCTTTAGCCCAGGTAAGTGACTCTTTTTGTTTTTCGGTAAGAGCCGAAACCTCAGCAGCATCCAACTTCGACAAAACTCTGAGCGCTATCATGTGCTCATTGTGCTTCCGTTTTGACGGTCGGACATGACGTTTTCCCCTCCCCGTACCACCAGTTGTGAGTACTGGGGGGATTTTACCAATAGGTTTTAACTATCCGCTCTGTGATAAACACGTCAGTTCACTACGACTGATGATCAACAATGAAATCTGATTTCTAGCTCTTACAGGAACCTCAGCGGTCAAGTGTTCAGAGCCACCTGTTGAGAATTTGCTACTTTTATATTTCTTAAAGCTTCGCATAGAAATTACGAACTAATCCGCGGAAGGAAGTATACAATTTGGTCCAGTAGTTTTACATATTTTAGCAGACGAACAAACCAAGATCCATATTTATATATACGAGGTATGTTCAATACCAATCAATAGGCCCTCTCGACCTATTAAACAGACCTCTTATAGAGATTAACGCTTTCAAAGCCAATCTTTTTTAACTGGTTGTTGGTCCTCAATGGGTTAAAGCTAATCGATTGCCATAAAATATAATATATATTTATATTTAAAAAAAATCTTTGCATTCTATAACATTATAGAACTAAGGAAAAGTTACAAATCCAAAACGGTTTAAAAGACAAAATAAAATGCAATTATAAAATGGAATATTTTAATGACATTTGATAAATGGTTCGGAATTTGTTGTGTAATATTTGCTTTTGGAGACAATTTTATTGAAGAAATCGTTGATTTTTATAGGTTATTTTAATCGCGAATAGCTGTTAAATGACAGTGTCAGAAACGACATATTTTATTAATATGTATAAAACATATAAACGGTTTTTATTTTAAATAGTTTTCACACTTTAAGTAGTTTTGGTTTAAAAAATCGAAAAAGTCAAATAAACCAACTTGAAGAAATCGTTGTTTCAGATATTCAAAAATTAAGAAAAAACGAAACCCCATAGATCGTTTAAAAAAGAACCCGATAAAAGAATGACATTTTTGATCGGAGAGCAGCTTTTAAAAAATGTTGCCTACATTCTTTCGTACCGTTGAATTTTTATAGTCGGATTCGAAACACACAAAATATGAAACCGCAGCATTTTAACTGACTAAAAACAAAGCATACTTCAAGGTGCCACATAAGAGCAATTCCATGGGAATTATTTCACGTTAGGCGGGCAATTTTGATGAAACTTTGCACGTTGGTTCTGTTTGGTGCTATAATGAATATTTAAAAAATTGGGTTTGTCAAAATTCTCATATTTTTGGATGTACATACCGGGATTTCCAATAGGGACATAATAATTTCGTATTTTTATGTCAACGCACCCTCAAACATTTTTAATGGTCTTTCAGTGTCAAAACATTAGTCGAAGTCAAAATTTTTATCATGGTAATGTTCACTTACGTGCAACGTTTGGAAATAATTTTCAAAAATTACTACCGAAATTGTGAGTAATAATCGATGAAGCTCATTTCTGCGTGAGTGCTTTTGTCAATAAACAAAATATGCGGACATTTTTTCGTCGATGAAAACAATCGTTATGTTACCGTCAATGAAGAGCGCTATCGGGCCATGTTAGAAAATTATTTTTGGCCAGAATTGGATGAGCTTGCATCGCCACATGACATGTGGTTTAACAAGCCGGCGCCACTAGCCACACAGCAGACGTTACAACCGATTTATTTAAAGGAAAATTCGGTGAACGTGTTATCTCGAGAAATGGTCCGGCAGAATGGCCACCTCGTTCATGCGATTTAACGCCATTGGATTTCTTTTTATGGGGCCACATGAAGTCATTGGTCTATGCCAACAACTTTAGACGAGCTCAGAGACAACATCCAATGCGAAATTGCCAACGTTCCGGTCGAAATGTGTGCAAGAGTGGTGGAAAATTGGGTTCAAAGAATAGATCGCTGTAGACGGGCTCGTGGTGGTCATATGACCGAAATCGAATTTCATTCTTAAAATGTAACATTCGCACTTCACCTGGAATAAATTTGAAATCTATCTATCTATATCTTAAATATTCTGTGTTTTATTAATGTATAACATTTGTATGTCCTTAATGTAAAACCCTTTAGTTATGATAATCGGACAAATTTTTTGTTGCGGCATTCAGAACTTTACGGGGCTTACAAAAACATTTTCTTAAAAACGTTTTCTTTTATTTTTTTTTTTTTAAATTAAAAAAAATATTTTATTTTTGCTCGTCAGCTTTCTGCGATACAAATCAATGTACAAAGTTCCAAACTATAAAAATACAGAAATTAAAAAAAGTAAAAAAAATACCCTAAAAAATGTCTTAAAATCTTCACCAAAACCCCAGTTTTTAGTCTCAGACACAAAAAAAACTTTTTTGCTTGGTGTAATTGAATGAGTTATTGAAGTTTTCATTAAAATTATTTATTTATTTTTATGAATTACAATACAAAGTAAATTTATATTCTAATTTTAAGGTCCAGGGAAAGGCCGGGTTACTAAGACCATATGGCTAAATGTTTGCAGCGACAGACCAGAGCCTCTGGTGGGAATCGAACCCACAAATACAAATTTTGGCATTCAACACAAAACGGTTTGCTTAGGCGTTTTATTTAAGTAACTGAGCGATATGTTTATAATTTCATTGGAGATGGTAAAAAAACAATTTTAAAGGATATGTTTAAATTTGTTTCGTCTGATAAATTTAAACAAAACCATTAAAGAAGGCAAAAGTCGAAAAAGCGGCTATATAAGTACAGTACGAGCTCGATTATCGCAACCGATAGGAAATGGGTCATGTTGCGTTAATCGAGATAGTTGCACTTACCAAGCCTCAAATATTTCGTAACTAAAATTAGTCATACATTTCAATTAATATTTATTTTGAACATAAAGTTATATATTTCACATAACAATAAAAAAAGTAAATCAAACAAGACGATAAAATTAAAAATTTATATTTTTCTTTCTCGAAATATAAATAATAGCATAGAGGAATATGTATAAAAGAGATTTGTTGTTTATGAAAAGATAATACTGTTCCGTTTTCTACAGAATTTTAAAATACTACTCCTTCTGGAAGAATGACGACATTCGTTTGCAAATTGCAAGCCTTCATTTTCTTGTTTACTGCTGCCTCCATTACTTCCTGATACCCGCAATTTTTTCCGAGGGAATATCATTCATACTCGTACATGCCCATTCAAAGCTAATATCCAGAGCTTTAACAACATCATCCATTTTAATTTTTGGCGTCTCTATGTTTTCAATGTCGTCATTTCTTTCATCGTCTGAAACATTTTCATTAATACATTCGCTGATTTCATCTGGAGTGTAGTTTACATCAGGAGAAATGTCATTAAATAAATTGCCAATATGTGGAATTGCAGTGCCTGGACATAACAACATTTCCTTATAGCAGCATCGGATAACTTATCCCATGCGTTTGAAAAGAACGCGGATGCCTTACGGAGTTACATTTTTTATTTGTATACCCGACACCACACTGTGGTACAGGTTATTATGACTTTGTACATTTGTTTGTAAAGCCTAGAAACAATGAGATACAGCCACAGTTTATTATATCCATTTTTTTGTATAGCCCCCATATAAAGGTCCCCACTGATGCCACTTCTTTACGCTCTAGAGAAGAGATTTTGCAATTTATCTGGCTGAAATTTAACAATTTAAACTTTATATTGGACATAATCGGTCGTCCGATTAGACTTCTTGGTGTTCTAGGGAACACATTTCTTAATACATCATGCGGAAATGTAAGCTTTGTACCTCATATTGCACTAAATCGTCTCCAGTAAATATGGAGTATATCGGTTCATGTGATATATAAATATATGTTCCTTAAACTCTATTGAACCTGCGATTGTTCGCAATGATAGTGGTTCTCCGTACATTTGTTGCAAACAATGGTGGTTTGTTACTTGTTTGTTCTAAATCTGGACCTCTTACTCCTATCAAATTCGCCAAAAGGTTTTCCTGTAATAACACTTGTTTATTTTGATGCCATTTTGATCCAGAGGTTGAAGAATTGCAGAGCAATTGGGCAGCAGGCACGTTATTGTTATGATTTGGGTGGCATGGATCATTGTTAATAGATAACATTCCTCTTTGGGAAGATTTTTGGATTGAAGAAAATCTGAAGCCTGAATAAAATGAGATTATAATTTTACCTTGCACCTTTAATCAAGTAAAAAACAAACCCCATAACAAACATCGTTAAAATGCTAAACATGCGATTCGCACCTTAGACATTTTACGTCCAGGAGCAGATTTTGCTTTCAAACTTACAAGTGTTTTTTTCTGGATAATTGTATAGTTGGTCGGTAGTCAACTCAAGTTGTCTGTTTTGCCTTTCAATGCATGGCAAAAGAGATCTACACTCTCTGGATTGTATAATAGTTGTTCCCAAAAACTTTTAATCTGCGAATTCTGTGACTTTTTTGAACCATCCAAGACTAGCATTGAAATTTCAATTTTTTCTTTAGTTATGTTGTGAAAAAAAACGGCTTTGCTTTTAACAGTTCTTCGGTCATTTGCACATTACGCCCTCTTTGTTTCAAAAACAATTTGAACAAAGCTTTTTACTATTTTTTTGAATTTCAGGAGTCTTTAGAGTTACTCGTTTTCCTGGGCCAGACTCTGTTCCTAGGGTGAATTAGCTTATGTCTACCTAATTTTTAATTCTATATATGGTCAGTTTACAAATCTGTCTTACAATTCCCATTTTTAAAGCGATATACAATAGAAGAAAGCAGACTTAAGCAACCCAAACATTTAACGAAAAATGCAAGATATCTACACACATAAACATACACACTGGTATACATGAAAAGTAGGAAACTGGAATAAGTCACCGTCTATCATTAAACAAAGTTGCACTTACCGAGACTCTTTTTGAAAAATAGTTGCACTTATAAACCCCCTAATGTAAAAAAATTGCCGGTTGTCTTAATCGGGGTGTTGCGATAATCGGTAGTTGCGCAAATCGAGCTCGTACTGATCTGTTTTTAATACATGGGAAATGGGCAACGTCATGTCTATAAAAATGAAGTTTTTGCATTCGCATTTGCACTTCTTCCCAGATAACCTGGGCAAGTTTAGCAATAGACGGAGCTATTATTTTTACAAAGAAAGGGTGAATGTAGAAATACAATAAATCAATTTCGGAACATTGCTGGTGACTTCAAAGACAAAATAACGATGATGCATAATTAAAAACAAAACGCAAACATTTTCGAGTTGAATGCCAAAAATTATATTTGTGAAAAAAATTTATTATAGTGAAAACTCCAATAACCCATCCAATTACACCTAGCAACAACAAACATTTTTTTTCTGTTTTCAAGACTAAAAACTTGTTTTTGGTGACGATTGGTGTATATGTACATAATATTCCATAAAATCAATACCAAAATTTTTTTTGGGTAATTTTTTCTTATTTTTTTAATTTCTGTATTTTTATAGTAAATTGATTAGTAGCCATCGTGAAACTTATAGCGTATATAGCGAATATAATAATATATCTTATAAAAAAAAAATAAAAAAATCGAAGAAATATTTTTCTCATAAATTAAAAATAAAATATTTTTTTGGAATTTAAAGAAAAAAAAAATAAAGAAAATATTTTTTTAGAGCCTCGTTAAATTCTCATAAATTAAAAATAAAATATTTTTTTGGAATTTAAAGAAAAAAATAAAGAAAATATTTTTTTAGAGCCCCGTTAAGTTCTGAGTGCTATACAAAAACATTTCCTATTATCATAACTACATCCAAATATATAAGATTTTTACAAAAAGGGATTGAAAATATATAAATTTAAACAGCATCCAGAATTTTGACAAAAAATATTTCAAATATTCATTTTAGCACTAAGCTGAACCAACGTACAAAGTTTCATTAAAATCGTACGCCTGACATGAAATTAGTGATCGGTTCCTCATGGATTTGCTCATAAATAAAGCATCTGTCCCAACTTCATTCGTGCTGGTTCACACGAGGCAATTTTTTTCAAGCAAGCTCCTCCTACAAACTTTGACACTTGTTTGGAAAAAATTTCCACTTGTAAATCAGGAGTAAGAAAAAATACTTTGAAACACGCAAATACACAGGTGGCTAGATCTGCTTCACAGTAGGCAATTTTCAGGACGTATTTACTCTATTCACCTGACACTGAAAAAAATCAGTTATGTAGGGTAACGTTCTCCCCTGTGATTAGATACAGAGGTTGCATTTTTCACCGTGCTACACTTTTTACAAAAGAATATTAAACCCCCTTGCAGGTCAGCATTTTTATACAAACGAAAACAAAAAGGCGTTTAGAGGGCGAAAGGTATAAAAAATGTTGCATTTTAGGCAAAAAAAGAAAACACCATAAATATTTCCTTTGAAAACCAAGACGACATGACGTGCAAATGCTCGAAAAGATAAGTATATTCACACAACATTCCACCAACACAAGGGTCCATTCTTTATGAGCCATTTGGGGGTAGAGATATCTGTAGGTACACATAATCGACAGTTATAAAAGTGTATATTTTATTTGGATTTGTATGCATATGCGTGTATTTGTGTATGCGAATTCGAACGATGACTTAAGGCCCAACTATAATATGCTTAAGCTAACTTAAGTAATTCCGTACGGAATGTGCGTTCAGTTTCGCACCTTGCTTAAGCAAATGGGTACTGAGAGAACTTAACGAAAAGTTCACGTAAGTACATTATGGTTTGTCACATATGATTTATATGTGCTCGCACAGTTGCTTAAGTTGGCTTAAGTCAGCTCATGCATATTATAGTTGGGCCTTTATTGGGAAAGCGATCGTCAACTTCATCTGGAGTTACATTCATATGTACATATATGTATGTAGATTCATGTAGGTATGTATCTATGTACATAACAAAGATTTGTTTTGCTGCTGTAATATAATTAATGTATAGAAATACCACATTATTACATACATATGTATGTATGTATGTTTCCATGGGAAACATATGTATGTACCGAGTAGTGCGTAAATACGCACTACATACTCGTATGTATGGATGAATAATTGGAAATACAAACTGGAAAACTTACCTCTGACTTGGACTTTTGCTGTCAGAAGAATGGGCATTGCTGTTCTGGTCTTCATCACGTCGTTTCGACCGACGTTTGTCGATGCGAATGTGATCGTGTCCCGAGCTGCTGGTCCCGGTAGGGCTGATCACGTCGGAATCGCTGTTATTACATCCTGCTGGATTCATTGTTTGTGGAAACGAAATCGGACCTTCGCTGGTTTCAATCTAGAAAATCACATAGAAATCTGTTGTTAAATGCGTACAAATGCGCAAAAAAATCCAGGGCTTTCATGCTGGACCGGATCAATACCTACCGCATACAAGCCGGCCGACGTGGCCGTGGATGATGAAGCTGCCGCCCCTGTGCTGCCGTAGTTGAGTTGTGAGTGATAGCCGCTCGACAAAATTTTCTTGTGAGCCGATGCGTGTGCGCGGTACGCACTCACGCTTAGTTTCATTGTGGTGTAAGCATAAAATGCAAGAACATCGACTTATCCCACAAATGCGGTCCCAGACATTCTGCCACATTTACTACGTTTCGCCCTTCATCGTGCACCACAAATCGAGTACTGGTTGTTTCCTTACCCCTGAGAGATTCCAGTGAGTTCTTCTGTTCCTCGTATTTGCGAATTTTGACGTGAAATTGTTGACAATACATTAAAATGACATTTCACCCGTGTACAAAATTGGATGGGGCAAGAGTTGGGTATCTCTGTGATTATGTATGTACTCCGGTAAAAGTTATAGTATGTTTTATTAAACCGATCTGTCGCATGGCGAATGTATCATTTATTAAGGCCTCTTCGACTGTTCATAAAAAATAAGATCAAATAAAGAAACAGAAACTGAATTAACATTTAGTGTGATTTATAAAAAGTTTGTGATTTAAAAGCGAAGTTGGGTCATAAATGATATTTCTTTTATTTATATAACCGTCATGTGTGTGCAACTTGGGCATACATACATATATGCAAGGGGAAAATATATTTGGAACCAACATTATTAAATGTTATATATTTGTGAACAAATTTACAAACAACAGAACAAATGAAAACCAAGAAATTTTATTTGGAACGCATATTAGAACAAAATATATTTGCGAACTGACATTCCCAAATAAAATATGTGTTTACACACAAAGTTTTGCTTATGTTATTATGTTTCCTGAGTTTTTGGAATTTTAGTTTAAATTGTTCCTAGATTTCGTGTTATTCTTTATAGTTAGCACTTATGTTTAAATATTCACTTTTTGCATATATACACGCTGAAAAAATCGCTTCTGTAGTATATTGTCCAAAACATATTCGGCTTGAAACATATGGATGTTTAGGGTACACTCTAAACATATAATATTTGGTACACACTAAAATTATATATTTGGGAAAGTGTTGTTCTCAACAAATCCTTGTTTCCATTCTTATATTTTTTATTTGGGATTATTTTTTCCCAAACAATAGTATTCAGCAAATACCTAGGTTTAGGTTAGGGTGGCAGCCGTATTTTTTTATACAGGCTCACATACCCCAGTTTAGGTCCCTAGTGTTACAACGGGCTGAAATGCCCCTCATCGAAACCAACCTGTTTGATATACAAATTTATCGATAGTACGAATATCGGTACTGGAAAGATCTGTTAGGCTGCCTAGAAAAGCCGACCCAAGTATGTCCAGTCGTCGTGCTTAATGCTCCCCACTTCTTCCTCATCTCCACAGCCGATCAAGCTGTGTCCCGTCAGAACTGATACTAACGTAGACAATCTTTGCCTCTCTAGTGCGAGGAGATATTTTGACCTTCTCAGGTCATATCTTGGCCAGATTTGTCTAGCTACCCTGCAGTTGCCGATTTCTGTCCATCTCTCGTTGGACTGCCTGATTGCCTCTTGCCTAAGCCAAAGCTTGCACGTGGATAGTGGCGCACCAATATATGCAAATTCTTCGAGAATTTGTAATGTCGTCCCTTTCCTAGCAAGTTCATCGGCTTTGCAGTTCCCCGGGATATCCCTATGCCCAGACACCCATATGAGGTGTATATTAAACTGCTCAGCCAGCTCGTTAAGAGATCTGCGGCAGTCGAGGGCTGTTTGTGAATTTAGGGATGTTGCCTCCAGAGAATTGATGGCAGCCTGGCTGTCCGAGTAAATTACAACGCCAGTGTTGGTTACTATGTTGCGACTCAGCCACTTGGCGACTTCCCATATTGCCATTATTTCGGCTTGATAGACACTGCAGGTATCTGGTAGTCTGTGAGCTATATACAGACTAAGTTCTTCACAGTGTACTCCGAAGCCAACCTTTTCATCAAGCTTCGAACCATCCGTGTAAAAGTGGAGATCTCTGGCGGGAATCATAGTGATGTAATTTCTCTCGAAGGTGTACACAGTTGGTATATAGTCCACTCGGTCGGTTACCATAGCACTACACATTGATATCCTCATGTGACCATAGTTCTTGTACCTCCACATTGATAGGCAGTTTAATCTTATTGCCGCTTTGGTTGCAACTTCTCTCGCCACAATATTGATCGGCAGTATATGGAGTAGGGCTTGTAGAGACTCGGTCGCTGTAGTCCTTAAGGCTCCGCTTATGCTCAGGCAGGCAGTTCTCTGAACCTTTGTTAGTAGGTTGGTAACGGTTAGTTTGTCAGTTGCCGTCCACCATACCACAATACCGTATAACAGTATTGGACGAACTCTGCTATATATATCCAGTGGACGATTTTAGGAGAGAGGCCCCACCGCGACCCTACAGCCTTTTTGCAAGAATATAAGGCGACGTTGGCCTTCCTTACACGTTCCAATACGTATCTAGAATTATTCCTATCTAGAATTAATGCAAAAAAAATTTTGCACTTTCAGAAAAGACTATATTTCCATTTATTTGAGGTGGAGGGTCCACATGTGGGACATAATCCAACTTGTTCAGAGCCACCTGTACGGTGTCTCTGAGGACGTTATCGAATTTGCCACTCACTGCGATTGCCACGTCGTCCGCATATGCCACGACCTTGCAGCCACATCGTTCTAGATCTAGCAGGATTTCATTCACCGCTAGGTTCCAATTAGTGGAGACAGTACTCCTACTTGTGGGGTCCCTCTGTTTACAAACCTTGTTAGAGATTGTGGACCCAATACATGCTGTTATGCGTCTCCTGTTGAGCACACATTGAATTAGTCTAATCAAACTAGAGTTAACTTTTAGATGTGACAGTGCCGCAATTACTGCATCTGAGTGAATGTTGTTAAAATACCTTAATTGTGTTGAACTTTTCAGTAGTTCAAAGTTATTTTTTTTTAGAAATTTTTATTGCCCGTAAAAATAATAAATAATAATAATTGAAATCGTGTAATCTCGGATCAAAATAAATGACTTTGAGGGTGTTAACCTAATGATGGCTTTGAATACTCAGAAATTTGAAATGATTGATCAAAACCAGAAGTTAATACTGCATAGGGTATCATAACTGGGAGGTACAATTCGAAAATAAAATAAAATATATTTGGAGAAATTCCTAAACAATAATTTTATTTGTATGTAAAAGTATGTATATTTTATTTGAGAAATTTAGTTTGAAAATATATTTTGTTGTAATATACTAAAATATGCGTTCAAAATATATTTTATTGATTTTTAAATAAAATGTGTTTGCTGAGAAATACAATATTTAAAAAATTGTGTTCCAAATATATTTTCTTTCGATTCAAACATATCAAAAAAGACGATTTTGCCCCGTGTATACAATTTTTATAAATTGCAAATTTGAAATTATGAGAATCAGAAAACTTGCCTTTAAATTAAGGCATTGATACATTGCACACTGGTCCCAAATCCAAATTTTTGGACATAAATTCAAAAAATAAGATTAAGAAATTACGGAACTAGAAAATTAATTTTTTTAAACTTAGGTGGCAACCCTGTTTTTATCCATGCGATCAAAGTTAGTAGTTCAATCAGGTATTTTAAGCACATCTTCTTGAGAAAATTTTGGCAATATCTTTGATACTGGAAATCGGCGAAACTAAAATTTTATTTAGGGCCATTAACAATAAAAAATAAACTACGTTTTAGAGCTAACTATGGGTTATAGATGTCAATTTCCATACAACTTATCTTTCGTTAGCTCTAACGCTCGGTTATTTTGCTTTGTGTTATTGGGGGTTAATCTGTGAAATATGGAAAATCAAGCTCAAAGTATGTAGATTATTATTATAACATATACGTAATTCATAATTGTTTTGTCTTTCTCGGTTTTTTTCCTGTTTATGTGATGTGGTATTTTAGAGATACATAACCTCGCGTTATTTGTCTTTCGTGGAGTAAAAGTTATAGATGTACTCGCGTGTTCATGAATGTTTAAACACACGATTGTTTTTTAAAGTGTGCTTTATCATGTAATACATGTGCGTTTTGTGCGCAAAGTGATCGAAACTATGTCCCGATTTACACTGGCTGAATGTTCAGCAGATTATCGGCGTATTGTTGGAGAGAGGGGCAGTCGGCAAGAGGGAGGAAAAAAACTCTCCCTGAACGTTTTGAGTTTTTCGTGCAAGTTCAAAAGAGAATTTGATGATAAGCTGCTGAAAAAACTTGCCTAGTGTAAATCTGGACTATGTTTTTTCAGTGAAACTCTTGTTTAGCTTGCCTGAAATGTTACCTATTTAGGATGGTAATGGACGCAAAATGGTACAGTTTCGAATTGGGTACTAAAAAAATTGCTGACAAGTAAGAAAGTTTCAGTCGGGTAAACCGACTAAGGTATACCCTCACTTTGTGAGTAATGTAATATTGAATATTACACAAATTATTCTGTCAATTTTTTGGGTTTAAGAAATACACCTATATTTCGCTGAACAGTAGATACTTTAAATACATTGCACTGTGCCGAATTGTAACCGTTTATATGGACTGGTATATTAACGTTGAGATATTAAATTGTGGTATAATTTAGACATTTTGTGTGGGGGGTACAAAAAGGGGCGTGGTGATAACGCTCATTTTTCACTGGACTATAGGCATTATAAAAGCATTACACTGTACAAAATTTCAAGTATTTGTATACACTGATATTAATGTTATAAACTGTTAACTTTTGGTGCAAAATGGTACGTTTGTGGGAGAGGTACCAAAAGGGGCGTGACAATAACGCCCATTTTTCAATGGACTGTAGGCACTATGAAAACATTACGCTGTACAAAATTTCAAGTATTTTTATATACTGGTATTAATGTTTTAAGCTGTTATCTTTTGGTGCAAAATGGTGCATTTGTGTGGGAGGTACCAAAAGGGGCGCGGCAATGACGCCCATTTTTCACTGGACTGTAGGCACTATAAAAGCATTACACTGTACAAAATTTCAAGTATTTCTAAACACTGGTATTAATGTTATAAGCTTTTAACTTTTAGTGCAAAATGGTGCATTTGTGTGGGAGGTACCTAAAGGGACGTGGCAACTTCGCCCATTTTTCTCGAGTTGATAGCGACTAATAAACTAATACTATGTGTGGAATTTCAGAAGATTCGAATAAGTAGTATAGTAGTTATTAAAGAATCAATATTTCACAACATTTTAACACTTTGTGGGGGAGGTACTAGAAGGAGTGGACCAATATGGCCCATCTTCGAACTTAGCCGGAGATAGAAAAAAATATTACCACGTACCAAATTTGAAGTCAATCGGTTACTCCTTTCGAGAGTTATCGTGCGCACCAGCCAGCAGACACACAGACAGACAGACAGATAGACAGACAGACGGACGGACATTGCTCATTCGTCTTAAAATGACCCAAAACGAATATCCGCCGAACATACTTAGGGTCTTAGGTCACTCCTTCGATGTGTTACACTTTTTTTCGTAGCAAATGATATATACCCTCGTCACACTAAAGTGAGGGTATAAAAATGTGTTTTAGTTTATTTTAAGAAATATTTATCAAAGTTCACTCAGAGTGGGTTTCTTAAAATTTTACAATAAATATCGAACACGATGATTATGCGATACATCTACTGAAGTGGGAAAACGACAGAGAAGGAAATTGACAGCTGGACACTCACTGCGCCAAGAGCATAACACTCCCCTCTTGTGCATACGGCAACTACATATATCAGCGAGTAGGATAAAAGATGCCGATGTTTGTTTAAAAAAAAATACTTTAACACAAACTTGTTACACGTGAACCTTGTTACACATGGTAAAAAGAATTTGTCAGCAACTTTCCTTAAAATATTAGCGCATTATTCTCATATTATTGTCGCTTCAGCACTTCCTGTGGCTGCTTAGGGTAAATACTTCGGAGGCACTGAACAAATTTTATAAGCAAGACAGATACATGCTAGACAAAATAGCCGCTTTAATATTAATAATATATTATTTTTCACAGATCTATGACTTCTTCGGATCCATTATTTTTCAGTATTTGCATTTCTAAGAGAATCAGAAATGCATGCAGTTATGATAAAAATGGAATTTGTTTAAAACATCGGGAGGTATTGTATTACTGGATTCTCTTTTTTTGTACACCATAACTACTCCTAAAATATTAAGTGTGTCGATATTTATGCAAACCGGATGTCGCAGTCGGCGTATAGGGTCCATATTGTCAAAATCGGTGGGAAATGTGTATGAGGGCTATATCCAAATCTGAATCGATTTTCTTCAAATTAAATATGGTTGGTCCTTGGTACAAAAAACATATTCATGCCAAATTTCATGCAAATTGGACCATATTTGCAGACATCAAGCTTGTGTAGGAGGTGGCAGTGGGTGTTGCCAGATTGGTCCACATTTTTGTTCATTTGTTATGTGTTTTATGACAAACAGATGTTACAATACATGTACATACATTCCTCCATAATGGCGTTATTGGCAAAAATACTTAAAAAAAAATAATATTTATTTCAGAAATATTAGCTTGAAATAAAAAAATATTTGGATGAAAACATACTTTTGTTTAGAACAACATCCTCCCAATCATATAATATGTGTGTGTCGATTTAAAAATCGCCCATTGCTCCGTGAAAATCGTATTCTAGGGATCAAAATAAGAAACTTTGTCGAAGGAACCATACCTCTAAAACGAATTCTGATGTCCCGGAAAAAATCCCACTTTGACCCATTTAGAGTGCTCCAATCGAGTCCAAATGTATGGAAACCCAAGGGGGTGTGCCACTGGCACACCCCCTGGTGTGCCAGTGAGGCCTGACCCCCACTAACTTTGGGTCGGGCCTCCAAAGTTAGTGGGGGTCGGTCATACATTTGGACTCGATTGGAGCACTCTAAATGGGTCAAAGTGGGATTTTTCAAAATTTGCCCCTACCCAAAAGTTCGACCCAAATTCCGGGACATCAGAATTCGTTTTAGAGGTATGGTTCCTTCGCCAAAGTTTCTTATTTTGACCCCTAGAATACGATTTTCACTGAGCAATGGCGACTTTTTTTTGCCTCCCCACAAATCGACCCGGCCTAGTGTGTGTGTATCAAATATTATATATTTGGAGTGTACCCTAAACATATGTATATTTCCAGCAGAACATGTTTGGGACAATATACTACAGAAGCGATTTTCTTTTCAGCGTATACATATGTATATGAGAAAGTCCCAGAAATAGTCCACCAACCAACAATTTATGAAATTGATCCAGGTTTATTTTTATAATTTGACTAGTATTTAAACACCCGGCGTTGCCCGGGTTATCTTTTAACACCGTGATCATTATGAAGCTGATATACATTCTAGTGTGAGAATACATAGCTCTGACTACCACAAAAATGAACTTTGTAATATTTCTTATTACACGATTCCAATCGCCTTTTTTGATATGTTTAAATCGAAGGAAAATATACTTGGAACACAAATTTTAATATTTCTGCGCAAATATTTTTTATTTAAAAATCAATAAAATTTATTAGGAACGCATATATTAATATATTACAACAAAATATATTTGCAAAATAATTTTCTCAAATATAAAATGTGTTTATATACAAATAAAATTATTGTTTAGGAATTTCCCCAAAAAACTTTTGTTTAAAAAAAATGTTTATAACGTTGCACTTTTTTCGAATTTGATTTATAATTTTTTATTGATTTCGATTTATAATTTAAAATGACATAAGAAGCAATAACATTTGTTTTAAAGCACTTAATTTTAATTTCTGTTTATTCCAAGTCATAATGCATAATGAAATTTTACGAACATTTAAAATTTCCAAAAAATTAACGTCGAATTACTGAAAAACATAATACTTATCTTAAAATTAAGGTGTTGACATATTTTTTCAAATAAATACTTGTTTCGTAAATAATAATCCCAAATTAAAAATATTAGGACGGAAAGAAAGATTTGTTTAGAACAATATATTCCCAAATATTTAATTTTTGTGTGAATTTTGATTTGAATATTTCAAGTAGAATATGTTTGTGACAATATACTACAGAAGCGTTTTTTTTCAGCGTGTATAATTAGATGTATGGGTAATTCCACCAAAAGGTCTACCGTGATCAAAAAATGTAAACTTATTAAAATCACATTAATCTAATTTTTTATTATTCAAAAATATTCAAATTTTAATAAAATGAAAAAATTTCACTTGTATTTACTCAACATTTTGAGAAAAAACAAATGGGTTGTGGCAAATTGTAGTTTTGGTTCATTTACGCATTTTTCATTGCACATTTCTTTAAAACTAACCTCGTAAATATAGGCTTATGTAAAAAGAAGCTTATTATAAATAATCTTTCTAAGAGCAAAAGTAATCTTAAATAAAAGTTTCGAAGCAAAAGGAATGAGGAATAACGGTAATTTATCTCTACTACAAATTCTTTTGTCACGTTCGATACAGAAAAGAAGCATTATCAGTAGACCAGAAATGATCAAAGAAAATGCTTCAAACTATTGGTACAAATAAAATTTGTATAAAATACCAACATTCAAAAAAAATCAGTTTAAAAAATTATGTATATACCAAAATTTCAACGAGTAGGACTTCAAAGAGTGAGTTTTTCCGCGGATTTCGGACCGATTTTCCCGAATTTTTGTAATTGTCACAATAAAAAAATTAATATTAATTGATTAGTGCAAAGAAAGTTCAAACTATGTTCGCGGAAAAGTGTTTTTTCGCGTGTGACATTTCATTCCTATTCGTTCGTAACTGATAGATTTTGACGTTTCTCGCTGACGGCACATCTGTATAATTTAAGGTCTGTGGTATATACATAGAATTTGTTCTGTATCCATTTGCAGTTTGTCACGTTCGACACCGTAAGTGTAAAGTTCAATCGTTCGTCCGTCAGTTGTAATCACGGTACAGTCTACAATAATTGAGCTAGATGATTGAAATTTTGTATAAACAGTTCTTATAGCTACAGGTATCTTGGGATTGAAAATTAACACTATCGGTCCATTGTTTGATATAGCCCCCATATATAGCATCTCCCCGATTTGACTTCTTAACCCCATAGAGACCACAAATGTCAACTGATCGGGCTGAAAATTGGTAACTGGTGTTTATTTATACCCGGAATCCTTCACACGAAGAACGGTAGTCGTAGGTCCTAATTTTTATATAGCCCTTTGTCTTCGTACCCAAGATATTTCTATCAAACAAAGAGGATTAAAACACTTTATTATTTTTTAACATTTTAAAATGTTCATCTTTAACATATTCTTTTTTTTTTCGCTGAATCTAATGTTTTAAAAGTTGTTCACGAAAACTACTTATTTTGTTGTCCTTATTTTCTAATCAGTATTTCGCCTGAAAAAGACTAGAGCACCAGTTATAGTACTATTAACGAATTATAAAATTATGTAAAAGATTAATCTAAAATATGTTTTATTCTGACCTTTTCATTACTTCGAATGTGTACAACGGACACCGTGGAATTGCCCATACGTTTGTTTGCTGTAGATCTAGAAGCCGATTTGTCAAAGAATAGCAATTTTTAATTTTAAGATAGTTTCAGTGATCATGAAGTCTCATATTATATTTTTTCGAATAACAGTTGAAAATGGTATATTATTTGAAGTTTTATTGGATATACACATTTTGTGTATTTCCCGTTTTAAATTTGTTTTAGTAACAATAACATTATGCAACAACATTTTTATCGGAGGGCTGCGCATAACATTTTTTGGTGTAATATGAAGTCGTAAACACGAAAAAAATATTAAAACAAAATTTTGATGGTATTTTTTTAATTATATGCTCGATAAAGGGATACACGTTCAATAATTTAAGGGAAATTATTACGAGTACACATTTTAATAATGACACTTTTACGTGGAAACAGAGGTTTAGTAACTGCCGTTTAAACAATTAGAAAAATTTGATGTTTTTCCAAAAAAAAATGTGTTTTGCTGGCACGAAAGAAACCATAAAAATAGAAAAAATCGCAAAATTGTTTCCAGGTTTTGTAAGCTAGCATCCCAACGAAGAAAACAATTCCTATTTGAAGAAAATTTATAGATAAATGTATGTAAATGTAGTAACTAAAACAAATATAAATAAAACACTTTTCAGATGCTGCGTGCCAAAAGTGTAACACATCGATGGAGTGACCTAAGAGATCCCAAGAATATTTGGTGGAAACCCGTTTTGGGCCATTTTAGGTATTTCATCAATGTCCGTCAGTCTGTCTGCTTGGTGCGCACGATAACTTTCGACAGGATTAACCGATTGACTTCAAATTTGGTATGTGTCAATATTTTTTTCTATCTCAGACTAAGGTTAAAGATGGAGCTTCGCGTTCCTCCCCCACGAAGAGTCAAAATTTAATGAATTTAATCTCATAACTTGTATACTACTACTCACAATCTTTCACAATTCTACACATAGTATTAGTTTTTTGATCGCTATCAGCTTGACAAAAATGGGCGATGTTGCCACGCCCATTTTGGTACCTCGCATACAAATAATGTTGATCCAAGTCCATACAAATACTTTACATTTTGTGAAGTGTAATGAAAAAAAGGAAAAATTGGTGTTATTGCCACGCCCCTTTTGTTACCTCCCATACAAATGAACCATATTGTAAAGGGTCCGCCAAATAACTTTTTTGAAAATGCTATAAAAAAACTACTGATTATTTTCTCAAATTTCTTTTTTTATTTGAAAGTACAATCCTTCCGGTTAATAATGGAAAATAATTTCATTCAAATGGCTGCCTCGACTGGCCATGCAGTAGCCTACACGATCGGTCCAATTTTTAAGCACATTATCGATTTTGTGCAGCTGTATTTCACTAATGCCTTCACGAATATTGTCCTTTAAAGCGTCAATTGTCTCTGGCTCGTCGGCGTAACACTTATCGTTGAGGGCACCCACAAATAATAGTCCAACGATGTCAAATCGCAGCTCCGAGGTGGCCAAACGACATCAGCTCTGCGGCTGATAATGCGATCTTCAAAAACAGGGCGCAAAACATCGAGTGTAGCTTCGGCTGTGTGGCACGTAGCGCCGTCCTGTTGAAACCAAATGTTGCCAATATCCTCCTCTTCAATTTTGTGAACAAAAATTCGTTCA
Source organism: Eudasyphora cyanicolor (assembly GCA_963930755.1). Lineage (NCBI taxonomy): Eukaryota > Metazoa > Arthropoda > Insecta > Diptera > Muscidae > Eudasyphora > Eudasyphora cyanicolor. Next base: position 250,240,440 of record OZ005736.1, on the reverse strand, counting down.
ACATGGCCCGAAAACGATCGCCATTGACTGTAACGGCCACTCCTTGCTCATTTTCGAAGAAAAATGGCCCAATTATGCCTCTGGACCGAAATCCGCACCGAACAGTGACTCGTTTTGGGTGTAGCGGCTTTTCAATGTATGCGTGTGGGTTTTCTGTGCCCCAAATGCGACAATTTTGCTTGTTTACATACCCGCCAAGATCAAAATGAGCTTCATCTGAAAAGATAATTTTTTTTGGCAAAATCGGCATCTTCTGTAAGTCGATCGCAGGCCCTTGTTACACTTGTATACACAACCATATTCGTTCAGCGGAAGGATAAAACTAATTATCTGTCAAATCAGACATGAGCTAAGTGTTACCATTCACGAAATATGCACTAGTTGAAAAAGAAACGTTAGATTGCGGACCCTTTACAAAAAGTTAACGGCTTATTCCTGCACATAAAAAACACTTGAAATTTTGTACAGTGTAATATTTTAATAGTACCCAAAATAAATTGCCAAAATAAAAAATATGAAAAATATTTTTTTTAATTTCCCTGTATAATTTAATTTACAATTAATAAATAATTTATAAATTAAGTTAAAGTAAATGATGGAATATCTGAGTTAACAAAAATGCAAGCAGGCTTTCCGCAGGGAAGTGTTCTTGGAATCCAAATCCAAAAGACTGTACTGGTTATTGGGTCCCAGATCCAAGCTTAATCTAAACAACATATAAACAGCTATGGGGAACTGCCTGTAACTCGAATATAGAAATTCTGGAGAGATTCCAATCTAACATTTTGAGGCTTATCACAAATGCGCCCGGGTTTGTTAGAAAGACATCAATAAGAAGCGACCTAGGTGTATCCTCTGTAAAAGAAGAAATACGAGACATCAGTGAATGATATTTGCAGCGCTTAAGTAACAATCAATCACATCAACCCTGAGGCCATATCACTTCTCGATAGCACCAATGAGACTCGAAGACTTTCGCTCACACATATACTAGACCAGCCATTCCGTAAATGTTTAAATTTGTATATATGTACAATATAGCTAAGTTAATACACTTGTGACATTTGTTATGTTGCTTAATGGAGCTACATAACCTCTGTTAATTTTGCTATAATAATACATTTACTTATTGTCCCTGCACAGATTGTAAATAAAGAAAGAATTAACAAAAATATTTTTTTGATTTGGCAAAAAAAATATACAGAACTGTACGAAATTGCTTACTGTAAAAAAACTCCCATTGTAAAGTCCTAACCTAACCTAACCTAAATTGGTACTCGTAAACATCGTTCGAGCGAGCATGACTTTTATACCTTTTTTTGATGAAAACATTTGTTTAAAATTCTGTTCTCCAAACCAACTAATTTCTGTACATATTTTCTTAGAAAATATGTTAATAAAACATCCGATGTCTCTTTAAGTTAAATAGATAATAGGTTAGGGAGAAGCAACATTTCAGTCAATTGTGCGAAAAAATGAATAATAAGTAAAAAATCGCAGAAAATTTTGAATTTTGCATGGATTCGCTAAAGTTTTGGATAATTTTTATGTTAATATCCAACCAAAAGTCCTTAGTCGCTTATTTCAGCTCATTCGTGGGCGAAAATTGGCTCCCAAAACACAAACATTTGGTGCGAGATGAGAATGCCCCATAAACTCCATATAGAATAATTTAATTTTAACACACTCACAGTGCGCGACATAATACCCACAAAATTCTTCTTATGGCATTTCTTAAAAACTGATCATTCAAAAAGAACAACAGATTCTCTTCAGTCTTAAAAACAACCCTCGGCGACTATCTTTATAGGCTCAAGCGTTAACAAAAACCCCCGAAGATGATCAGAGTAGGAAAGCTGCACTGAAAACAAATTTGTCATAAAATTAAAGAATGGCTCCAAAGACGTCATTAGTTTTTAAAATAAGTACATTTTGCACTGATTTCTGATCTTAAGTACAAAATGTACTCATTTTGAAGACTAATGACGTCTTTGGAGCAATTCTTTAATTTTATGAAAATTTTTTTTCAGTGTATACTATAATAAACTTTTTGAGACGAAGAGTATTATTTAAAATAATGGCAACTGTCATAAAATCAACTTACATAGCCGACTTTTTTTAAGTCAGCACAGCCTTCATTGTATTCCTCAAATTTTGCATAATTTTAATTAAGTCCGATCCGGCTTTAGAACTATTACTTGTCCACATCATTGTTTTTATGTACAAAATACTTAAAAATATTGAAATAAAATATGCTACTTGTCACAAAAATAATGATTTTTTTTATTTAAAGATGTAAATTTGAAGATGGACGTACACAAAATTAAGGATTAGTCTCTCATTAAATCAAATAGAAATTACTAAATATCTTAAAAATTGTTTAAAAAACGTGTAAAATTTTGTTATTTCAATAAAAATTCTTCCCGTGGTAGTTTTAAGGGCCTCAATAGGTCTACGTGAGCTGGTAATTCCGGCTGCCAATGAAATGTTTCTTAAAATAAAGAAGCTTGCCAATAATAATATTGTTTTCTATGTTGTTGTTATTAATTGTTGGTCTGTGCTTTTGTTATTCAATCAGAATTTATTCGGTTCGAGACCATGTGTTTCACTTAATTTGTGTCTATTGCAAAAAAAGTTATATAAACAAATACAAAAATTGGTAGAGAGTTTTAATTGCTTGGTAGAATTGACTGCAGTTTCGATAGACACCACTGAATATTTTTTCTTTAATTTAAATGCGTTCATTTAAAGACACAATACTAATAATTAATGTTTTAATGCATGTTAAAGTTCATTATACCCTGTCTGGAGAAAATTTATGTAGGCTGTATTAGGCTGTCATACATCCCGAATCGATGGAGGGATACCAAAGTGGTATTCATACCAAAAGCGGGGAAGATATCGCACACTAGGCCAAAAGACTTCAGACCAATTAGCCTATTTTCCTTCCTATTGAAAGGTCTGGAAAGGCTTTTAGATTATTTCATTAGGCAAAACCTGGATAAAAAAACTCCTGTCGGAGACCCAACATGCTTACAATAAGGGGAAGTCTACAGAATCAGCCCTGCACGAACTTGTGAGCACTATCGAATCGTCCCTGCATTTCAAGGAATTCATCATGGTGGCATTTTTTCTTGACACAGAAGGAGCTTTTAACAACATTCACTCAGATGCGGTAATTGCGGCACTGTCACGTTTAAAAGTTAACTCTAGTTTGATTAGACTAATTCAAAGTCTGCTCAACAGAAGACGCATAACAGCATGTCTTGGGTCCACAACTCTAACGAGGTTTGTAAACAGAGGGACCCCACAAGGAGGAGTATTGTCTCCACTAATTTGGAACCTAGCGGTGAATGAAATCCTGCTAGATCTAGAACGTTGTGGCTGCAAGGTCGTGGCATATGCGGACGACGTGGCTATCGCAGTGAGTGCAAATTCGTAAACAAATTCTCCACTTTTACACGGATGGTTCGAAGCTTGATGAAAATGTTGGCTTCGGCGTACACTGTGAATAATTTAGTAAGGATGCAGCTCACAGACTACCAGATACCTGCAGTGTCTATCAAGCCGAAATAATGGCAGTATGGGAAGTCGCCAAGTGGCTGAGTCGCAACATTGTAACCAAGACTGGCGTTGTCATTTACTCAGATAGCCAGGCTGCCATCAATTCTCTGGAGGCAACATCCCTAAATTCACAAATAGCCCTCGACTGCCGCAGATCTCTTAACGAGATGGCTGAGCAGTTTAATATACACCTCATATGTGTGCCTTGGCATAGAGATATCCCGGGGAACTGAAAGCCGATGAACTTGCTAGGAAAGGGACGACATTACAAATTCTCGAAGAATTTGCATATATTGGTGCGCCACTATCCACGTGCAAGCTTTGGCTAAGGCAAGAGGCAATCAGGCAGTCCAACGAAAGATTAACGAAATAAATCGGCACCTGCAGGGTAGCTAGAAAAATCTGGCCAAGGTATGACCTGAGAAAATCAAAATATCTCCTCGCACTAGAGAGGCAAAGATTGTCTACGTTAGTATCAGTTCTGACGGGACACTGCTTGATCGGCGAACACGCCAAAAGATTGGGTATTGACTCTAATGACTTCTGCAGAAGCTGTGGAGATGAGGAAGAAGTGGAGAGCATTGAGCACTTGCTATGCGACTGCCCCGCTCTGAGTAAACGAAGACTGGGCATACTGGGGTTGGCCTTTCTAGGCAGCCTGACAGATCTTTCCAGTACCGATATTCGTACTATCGATAAATTTATATATCTAACAGGTTGATTTCGATGAGGGGCATTTCAGCCCGTGATAACCCTAGGGACCTAGACTGGTCTATGTGAGCTTGTAAAAAAAATACGGCTGCCACCCTAACCTAACCTAAACTAACTTTAATGCAAATTTCTTTAAAAATGTGTTACTTTAATTGATGTCGAGGTAGCCTACTTGGTTTAAGAATGTATCGTCTTTAATTGCATGATATACTCGTAGTATAGGTATATTTTAGTGTAAGGTTTCAGAGCAGTACGTTAAGGTGTTTCAAATGAAATAACAAACTTAGTATACCACCATCATGTGGCGGAAGGTATAAAATGAATGTTTTTGTAATACGAGTACATTTCCTGTTGGAGTACAATTTTACCTCCAGCTTGTTTTTAATTCAAAGCAAGAGGAAATGATTAAAATGGGGAGATTTCATTTCAGAATTATCATTCATTGCTCATTTTTTATATTGAAAAAATAGGGCGCATTTGTATCCCATACTCATGTTAACAAATCTATAATGAAGTTTGCTTCGAAATTAATGTTGTTTTAGGCACACCTAAGTAATGGACAAGTCATACACTTCAGCACCCATTCCACTCGAACAATTTAATTCACTTAAGTGGATACTTAGTCGCACATTGTTTCAGAGAATAAATACTTTGAGGGTGGAAACAATTTTCAATTTTGATAGTCAACTCCTCACTCCGCATGGCAGAAGGCACTGGTAGCTACAAATAGTAACAATGAACCACTAATCACAGAATACGAAAAACACACCAACTAAATATAATAACTTGCTTAAGCCTACTAATTAATTTGACAAGTAAAATTTTGGTTTGAAATACACAGACAGTCCGAGAATTTGATTTGAAGACCATAACACCGTAAATCGTGTGGCCATAAATGATTTCGAGCGCCTGCAATAAAACTGAAATATACAATACCTTCATATCTGTTGTCACAAGAAATAACTGCCTAAGTCGAAAATCATGCTTTCGAGAAAAATCGGTTTTTATTTTTCTGTAATTAGGTCTATATGTTTTTACTAAAACCTTTTTAAAAAACAAAAGATTTGTTCCTTTACTTTTTTAATAGTAAAACTAGCAAAAGAGAAATAATTCAAATTCAAAAATAGCAAGCACAGAAAAATTTCTTCTATTTGAAGTTTCTGTTATATTACTTTCAATGTACATATTTTGAAAGCTACTACTTTTACTCGGAAAAATTTGTCGAGTAAAAACTAGTAAAAAAGTAGTAAAAGAGAAAAACGTTTTGAATGTTCTCTCTTAAAATTGTCTACTATTTTTACTAGTTTTTTGAGTAAAGGAACGCTTTTTGAAGTAAAACTAGTAAAAATGGTAAAAGTAGTAACTTGTAGTAGGTAAAGGAACAAAGCTAATGTTAGAGACATGTGGATTTCACCCAAATATAGAGTATTGTTAGTATAATATGATAGCAAACATAACTGAAATATTTCTTAAGTCGACTTAGGCGGTTATCGCTTGTGACAACAGATATACTAGTATGTATGTGTATATACTCGTCTACGTAGACGCAAACGTCCAACCTTTATTGGAATTTATAAAAACGATTGTTAGTCAAATACGAGTTAAATGGCAGTGACACTCAAGTGCTGTGTTCGAATTGTGATATGGGTTCTTTTAGCGCTGCCAATCCACTTCCCTGCATAATGCTTTTATAGTACCTACACGGGGCAAAGTCGCCTTTTTGGATATGTTTGAATAGAAAGAAAATATATTTGGAACCCAAATTTTTAAATATTATATATTTTTGAGCAAACAAATTTTGTTTGAAAATCAATAAAATTTATTTAGCACGCATAAAGATTTTCAAAACTTTGCTGTCTTTTCTAACATTAGTTATATTTTTCCTTGATTTCGAAATCTACCTCTCAACTAAAAATGGCATATGCAGCATTGTCTTCTCTTTTAAATCATTCATTTTAAATTTCTAAATATCCCAATTCATCATTAGTTGTGAATCCTTCGAGTAAATTATTGTTTAAAGATTATACGATTTCAATTATAAAATATTTGTATAAACATTAACAAATTAATCCTGAGAAACTTAACGTTTCTAAGGTATATTTTCTGAAAACTTAAATGCAAATAAATCTTTGTTTCGGAAATAATATGCACAAATAAAAAAATATTTGGATGGAAAGATTTGTTTAGACCAACACGTTCCCAAATATTTAATATTTATTTGTGTGTACCAAATATTATATATTTAGAGTGTACCCCAAACACATATATGTTTCAAGCCAAATATGTTTGGGACAGACAATATACTACAGAATCGATTTTTTTTCCAGCGTGTAGAGTCCGGAGAATAGTGGGCGTTATTGATACGCCCCTTTTGGGTACCTCCCACAACAAACCAAAAGTTAACAGTTTATAACTTTAACACTTATTGTTATTAAATACAATTTAAATTGATAATAATTTAATTAAAACTAAAATATAAATCAATTTACGAAAATTTCTTTGGGACTGCTGGTGAGCTGATTCTTAAGTCAGTTTACCCAACTGAACTTTCTTACTTGTTGAACGACCGTAATATCAAACCAAAAATTTTGTTATGTGGAAGTTTTTTTTTATTTTTCTTAATTCCAATTTTCATGGAGTATTTTAAAATTAGGAAAGCTTTTGAATTTATTTTTTAATACAATTTTTTGCTTTCCAGCATTCTATCGAAGAAAAGAATACTTTTGGTAGATGTAAGAGAATTTCAACAAAATCAGGTTTTATACCCTTACTATTGTGAACGCGGGTAGACACAGGGTTTTCCAACAAAAGGTGTTATTTTGTATCACCCAGGTGTTTCGGTAGCTGTCACTTTTGAAGCTTTTATTCTTTGACATTTGACAAGTAGAAACTACGCCATTACTAAAAATGGAACGATACACGATCATCGAACGATACAAAACGATCGAACAAAAAAACGGTACGAACGATACAAAATCATCTTGACTGATGAGGCCCATTTCCACCTCGGTAGCTACATCAACAAGCAAAATTGTCGCAACTTGGGCTCGGAAAACCCAAGAGTTATTGTTGAGAAGCCTCTCCATCCTCAACGTGTGACTGTTTGGTGCGGTTTTTGGTCCGGCGGGGTAATTGGACCTTACTTTTTCGAAAATGAGGTCGGATCAACAGTTACGGTGAATGGATTGCACTATGGAGAGATGATTAATTATTTTTTATGGTCGGAGTTGGATGGTATTGATCTGGACAACGTTTACTTTCAACAAGACGGAGCACAGTGGGCTAAAATGGAAAAAAATTGACATAATTCTGCCATTTCAAAACCACTTATCGTATGGCGATGAAATTTTAGGTGTGTATACAAGAGGTGTTAGAGAGTTTAAGTTCGGAACTTAAGCCGCCTATCTCATACAGGGGCCCTAAAGTTGACCACCTCGGGTATTCAAAATTTTCATCGGCTTTTAACTTTTGAATGGAGTGTCCGATTTTAGTGACGTTTTTTTCTGTGGATACTCCTAGACCAGACCTACAATAATAGGTTGAAGATATCTTGAATAGTTTCCGAGATATGTGGATTTTAAATTTGAATTTTTCATTTTTTCGCCGACTTTGCCTTAGAGTTTAGCCAATATCTCAGTCAAAAGTTTACCGATTTTATTCGCGTTTTTTTTTGTAGATTGCCAATAAAATTTATAATATCATGAAAAAAAGAATCGATTAGATATGTAAAGAAATAAGAAAGTTATGGCCCTATAAAGTCATATTTTTGAAAAAATTTAATTTTTGGAGATCTTTTGGCGAAAAAAGTCCAATTCGTATTTATGTCTTGTAGAAAAAGTTTCTTACACAAAGTATATCAAATTTATACTCATGTTAAAGGAGACGTTTCACAGAATCTGTTAGAGAAAATCCGAAGCCAACATTTTAATTGGTGTGGTTGCCACCCTTCTCCGATTTGGACCTTTTTTTACATAAATTTCAAAAGCTTGATCGATTTTCCCCAATCCCCAATCGCAAAGCTAAATTGTTAAATTTTTCTTCTTTTTTATTTGTATTAGGGTGTAACAAAATCGATTGCAAAGGGAATCCCGAGCGCGGCTTTTCATATCGAAGATATAGGATTAAAAGTAAAAATCCCATTTTTGGGGATGTTTATGTATTTTTTGGGAATTGAGGGATTTTCCATTAGAAATTTCCACATGTTGCGTTTGATTATTATTTCTAATATCAAAATAAAGAACTTTAAAAAAAAAATCATCGAAATATATAAATTTTTAAGAATTTTACGCCGTATTTACGTTACTGTCTATATGCAATTTTTTTTTAATTATACCCTACACCGCACTGTGGTACAGGGTAATATAACTTTGTGCATTTGTTTGTAACACCCAAAAGGAGCCGAAATAGACCCATCGTTTATTATACCGATAGACTCAGAATCATTTTCTGAGTTGATTTAGCTATGTCCGTCGTCTGTCTGTCTGTGTATGTATTCTTGTAATCAAAGTACAGGTCACAATTATGGTCCGATCTCGACGAAACTTTACACATATTTTTTTTTTGCTCCAAGGACGATTCCTATTGAATTTGGCTAAAATCGGTTCAGATTTAGATATAGCCCCCATATATATGTTAGCCCCGATTTGACATGTAAGCGCTGTAAAAACTTTATTTTATATCCGATCAGTATGAAATTCGGCAGAAAGATGTTTCTTATTATATTAATGCACTCTGTTAAATTCGGAGAAAATCGGTTCAGATTTAGATATAGCCCCCATATACCCTCGTATATGTTACCCCCGATTTGATATGTAAACGCTGTAAAAAATGTATTTTATATCCGATCAGTGCGAAATTCTGCAAAAAGAGGTTTCTTTCTACATGAAGGAATACTGCAAAATTCGGAGAAATATATGTTACCCCGATTTGACATGTATGCGCTGTAGAAACTGTATTTTATATCCGATCAGTGGGAAATTCGGCAGAAAGAGGTTTCTTATTACTCGGAGGAATACTGCCAAATTCGGAGAAAATCGGTCCAGATTTAGATATAGCCCCATATATATGTTACCCCCGATTTGACATGTAAGCGCTGTGGAGACTGTATTTTATATCCGATCAGTTCGAAATTCGACAGAAAGAGGTATTTTTACATGAATGAGTATTCAGGAAAAATAATTAAAATTTTCCATAAAGATGTCTCAATTTAGGAACCAATATTGCTTAATTTAGCGATTATCGTTTCAGAATTAGATAATATGGTCCTACCCATTTACCAATTATTATCGCAATGACCCTTATCGCTTTGCTAGGGAGGTGTAGGGTATTATATAGTCGGCCCCGCCCGACTTTCTGCCTTTCCTTACTGGATTTACCTGTCAATGATTAAGGGTTTCCTAGAAATAGTGCCACAAAACAATGTTTTCTGAATGGTAAATCTTACTAAATTTTATTATTGTTTGATAAAAACATGTGATCTACAAGAAATCAGTGCATATTGACATATAATAACTAATATGTACAAGAAGGTAGGGAAAATTAAAAAAACATATTTTGCATATAGACATAATCGTAAATACGGCATACAATTCTTAAAAATGTATATATTTCGATGAATTTTTTTTAAAGTTCTTTATTTTGATATAAGAAATAATAATCAAACGCAACATTTGGAAATTTCTAATGGAAAATCCCTCAATTCCCAAAAAATACATAAAAAATCCCCAAAAATTGGATGTTTTACTTTTAGTCCTATATCTTCGATATGAAATGCCGCGCTCGAGATTCCCTTTGCAGTCGATTTTGTTACATCCTAATACAATTAAATAAATAGAAAAATTTTACAATTTAGCTTTGCGATAGGAGAAAATCGATCAAACTTTTGAAATTTATGTAGGTTAGGTTAGGTTAGGTTGAAGAGAGGAGACGTTTAAACGTCTCATGTCCATGGACATACACTTACGCCAGTGGTTCGGCCTGTTGTGCGCTCCTTATTTATGATCTTTTTATACCTCACGAGTTACAGAAAATCGGTACTAGACTCGAATTTTCTCAGTATCTTCCAGTCATATTCTCTGAGATGAGTCAAGTCTGGTAATATGTCGGACCCGAAATGTTGGTATCTTGCATGTGTGAAAGCCGGGCAGTGACACAGAAAATGTTCCATCGTTTCGATGTTTTCTCTGCATGGCCTGCATTTGTCGTTTCCTGCTAGTCCTATGCGATGAAGATGTGCTTGTAAGCTTGAGTGTCCCGTTAGAACACTCATCATCTTACTAATATCGATCTTGTTTAGTTTCAGAAGACTTCTTGTTTTCTTTTCATTTGGGTCACCCCACAGTATCTTTGCAGTTGCTCCTACTGTTGCGCTATTCCACACAGTTTTATGAGCCATCACTGCCCAGTGCTTCAACTCATTTTTCGTGGCTTCGAAAGGTTTCCAATTTTTCAAGTTTATTACTCGAAGTTCTCTGCCCTTTGAAGCCAAGTTGTTTGCCCGTTCATTTCCAATCACTCCGTTGTGTCCTGGTACCCAGCAAATACGCATGGGCTGAGTAATCATTTATCGTTCTTTTACAGTCCAACACAGTTCTGGATTTGACCCTTTTCGATGTTATTGCTTGAATCGCCATTTGGCTATCTGTGAAGATGTTGGCATATTTAGGCTTTGTCGTGTTACTGAGCCAGTTCACACACTCCGTGATTGCTCGAACTTCTGCTTGAAATACCGTGTTATGGTCAGGGAGACGGAAGTGAAGTTCGACTTCTGGTTCATCAATAAAAAGTCCCAGACCCGTCCTTCCTCCTCGCTTGGACCCATCCATGTAGCAGCTGGTTCCCACTGGCACATGGGCCAATGTTACATTTTCCCAGGAGCGTCTGTCTGGCACAAACGTATCACAGGTAGCTGTAAGCCGCACTTCAGGAATGCGGTCCGAGATTTCTGGCGTTTGAATGTGACCAACTAGATATTCTAAAATCTTCTGATGGTACGACTTGTGGTCTCGATTTATCCATTCACCCATCACTTGTAGACGTCTTGCTGTGAGGGCTGCCTCATACTTTATACGGATGTCTATTGGTCGGATGTGCAGTATAGTCTCCAACGCTGTTGTTGGTGCAGTTCTAAATGCCCCGCTTATGCCTAGACAGCACATACGTTGAATTTTTTGCAAAGGTATTACGTTGCACTTCTTGTCCATTGATGTCCACCACACTACAGAGGCGTAGGTGATTATTGGTCTAATCACGCTCATGTAAAGCCAGTGAGTCATATTTGGACGTAGTCCCCATTTTAAATCTATAGCTCTTCTGCACAACGACCAACATCTGTGTGCCTTTGTAACTCTTTCTTCAAGATGATCTTTCCAGTACAGTTTCTGATCCAAGATTACTCCCAAGTATTTTACCTTTTTAGTTATAGCAATTGTCTTATTCAGGAATCGAGGCGGGGTAAAACGTGGGATCTTCGTTTTCCTTGTAAATAGACATATTTCTGTTTTGTCTGGGTTAACATTTAATCCCCTTGGTTGTGCCCAGTTATATGCTATGTTAAGTGCCTCTTCAGCTCTTCTGCATAATAGATTTGGATGAAAGCCCCTTAGAAGTATTACAACGTCGTCTGCATAACAGACTGGTTTAAGTCCTTCATTGGTGAGGGCTTTTAGGAGACTGTGTATCGTCGTAACCCATAGAAGAGGCGATAAAATGCCCCCTTGAGGTATACCACGATTTACCTTGTCTCTAATTTTTACCTCATATGACCCACAAATAATCCACCTATTCCTTAGCATATTGTTGATCCAGTTTTTCAGCGCCCGGTCAACCTGAAACTCGTCTAAGGACTGGATAAGTGTATCGGTCTGTACATTGTTAAATGCGCCCTCAATGTCTATGCAAACAGCAAGTGTATACATTTCTTTACTGAAGGACTCTTCCATGTGGTGCACTACCTCATGCAGAGCTGTTTCCACTGATCTTCCTTTGACATAGGCGTGTTGTTTGAATTTTAGCCTGTCATCCGCTATTTTACCTTTAACCATGTTATCAATTATTCGCTCCATTGTTTTTAACAGGAAAGAAGTAAGGCTAATGGGTCGATAAGCCTTTGGGGTCGTGTAACTCGCCTTGCCAGGCTTTGGTATGAAGACCACCCTTGATTCCTGCCAGTTTTTTGGGGTATACGAATGGGTTAGGCATGCAGTGAACACTCCAGCCAGATGAGTTGATACCAGATCCACCTCATTCTGCAGAAGTGCTGGAAATATTCCATCCGGTCCCGCAGCCTTAAAGGGAGAGAAACTTTTTATCGCTTCTTTAACCATACCATCTGTTATATCCGTAATAGGTACTTGATGCAATACATTTTCATTCTGTAACTGTTCCTCTGTTGGTCCAGTATTACCAGTCGGAAAATGAGTTTTCATCAAGAGCCTTACGGTATCCTCTATAGTTTCCATCCTTTTACCCGTTTCATCCACCAGTGTTTCGGTTTGGACATGAGTTTTTGAGAGGAACTTTTTCATTTTAGACATGCTGTTAACGCTGTCTACCTGTTCACAGAAAAGCCTCCAGGAGTTACGTTTCGCCGATCTAACGATTTTATTGAATTCTTTGAGTCTTCTGTGGTAGTCGTCCCAATATACTGATTGTTTTTTACGTCGAGCTCTATTGTAAAGTCTGTGGACATCTTTGCCAATCGAGCGAATTTGTCCTGTCATCCAGGGTTTCCCAAAGGCAGATTTCCTTGCTCGAAGTGGGCAACTATCTTCGAATGATTTTACAAGAGCCTCGGTAATCTTCTTAACATTGACATCAATGTCTTCTGCACATAGATAATCGCGTGTAGGCTGCCCCAATCGATTTCTAAGTAGATTTCCGAATTTAGTCCAGTCGGTCTTAGCCTTATTACGGAAACTTATGGGGTTTGGCGGTGGTCGTGCAATTTTAAACCTTATATAACGGTGGTTTGAATAGGAGTGTTCATCCGAAACCCTCCACTCATGAATCTCATCAATAAGATTTTCTGAACATATCGTTATATCTAATACTTCTTCCCTAATTTTGTTAACAAAGGTTGCAGTGTTTCCTATGTTAAGAGTTATGAGGTCATTTGTATTCAAAAATTCGGTAAGGGCGTGTCCCCTTTTATTGGTGTTAGTACTACTCCAAGCGATATGATGGGAGTTGGCGTCACATCCAGCTAATAACTCATTACTTGTGTGTTTGGATTCCCTCACCAGACGTTGTAATTCCGACGTAGGTGGCAATGTCGGCGCATCGAATGGCAGATATATTGACGCCAGGTACATATTTCCATTACCTTGCCTCAGCACCGTTGCGTCCGATGTTGACAACTCTGGAGAGAAAATAAAACATAAGTTTTTATGGCACAGAATACAAGTCCTTGGACGAGTACCTGTGTTAGCGTAGAAAAGGTTATAGTTCACATGGTTTAATCCAGTAACCTTGTTGCTAGTTGTCCATGGTTCCTGGATCAAAGCAATATGAACCCTGCCTTTATTTATGATGTCCATCAGAGCGTTGGGTGCTGTCTCGCTCCGGTGGAGGTTTATCTGGATGACCTCAATCATTGTCCTTCCAGTAAAAGTTTCTTTTGGGAGTCTATCCTATCTGGTGGCACCCCCTCTTTATTTGGTAGTGGGTCATTCTCCTCCTTTCGTTCACTACCTATTACACCATCTTCCAGTCGACAATTTTGGGAGGCGGTGTTATTTTTTGTCGCTCCCTCATTGGTTTGAATCGTTTTGTGGCTCTTTTTATTTTGATCACCACCTTTGCTGGGAACTTCCTGCAAAAGTGGCGGTACTATTGGTGAACTGGTGGTGTTATTGACTACTTCCACATCAGTTTTTGGCAGTGTCTCACTTGTCTCCTTCCGTTCAATACCAGTGTTTGCCTCTTCAGACAGTATATTTGGACTCGATTTATTTGTCCTGCCAATCGGGACCTTTCCAATTTTGAAAAAGTCTGTCCAGATCAAGAAGTACGCCATGCCCTTCGCCATGACAAGATTGTTCTTGGATTCTGGGTCTATGCCTAACACGAGGAGAGTACCCTCGGTATCATCCTTCCTATAGAAGACTTCCCACTTTCTCACGGAAAGTTTTGAATTCTGTTTGCCAATGATGTCGAGTATGTACTCTGATGAGAACTTACTGGGACATCCCTTAACATATAGGGTCGTTTTTATGAGTTCAGGAATGTCGCTTTTCCTTAGGGAAAATTAAAAAAACATATTTTGCATATAGACATAATCGTAAATACGGCATAAAATTCTTAAAAATGTATATACAAGGTGGCGCAAAAGTAATCCTCCTATCAGAAAATGCTATAAATTTTGCGATTGGCCCCTAATGCCTAATGTTGACATTTGTGTAGTAAACACATGCGAAATACACGTTAATTAACAATGTTACGCTACACTGCTCCAGAAGGCGGAATATTGCTGACTATTTATTTGACCAATAATCGGTCGGTGACTTTGGCACAAAAAAACATCGAAATGATACTTTTGCGCCACCTGTTATTTCGATGAATTTTTTTTAAAGTTCTTTATTTTGATATTGACATAATCAAACGCAACATTTGGAAATTTCTAATGGAAAATCCCACAATTCCCAAAAAATACATCAAAAATCCCCAAAAATGGGATTTTTACTTTTAGTCCTATATCTTTGATATGAAATGCCGCGCGCGAGATTCCCTTTGCAGTCGATTTTGTTACATCCTAATACAATTAAATAAAAAGAAAAATTTTACAATTTAGCTTTGCGATTGGAGAAAATCGATCAAACTTTTGAAATTTATGTAAAAAAAGGTCTAAATCGGAGAAGGGTGGCAACCACACCAATTAAAATTTTGGCTTCGGATTTTCCCTAGCATATTCTGTGAAACGTCTCCTTTAAAATGAGTATAAATTTGATATACTTTGTGTAACAAACTTTTTCTACAAGACCTAAATACGAATTGGACTTTTTTCGCCAAAAAATCTCCAAAAATGAAATTTTTCAAAAAATCGACTTTATAGGGCCATAACTTTATTATTTCTTCACATATCTTATAAATTCTTTTTTTCATGATATTGGAAATTTTATTGGCAATCCATAAAAAAACACGCGAACAAAATCGGTAAACTTTTGACTGAGATATTGGCTAAATTCCAAGGCAAAGTCGGCGAATAAATGAAAAATTCAAATTTAAATTCCACATATCTCGGAAACTATTCAAGATATCTTCAACCTATAAAAACCACTAAAACCGGACACTCCATTCAAAAGTTAGAAGCCGATGAAAATTTTGTATACCCGAGGTGGTCAACTGTAGGGCCCTGTAGCTTCGCCCCTGTATGAGATAGGGGGCCCAAGTTCCGAACTTAAACTCTCTAACACCTCTAGTATACACACCCAAAATTTCATCGCCATACGATAAGTGGTTTTGAAATGGCAGAATTATGTCCATTTTTTCCAGTTTAGCCCACTGTGCAACGGTACATTTTACAGCTATAAGTTTCGGACACATGATGCCATTTGTCATAAGTAAACGATTTCCCTCAAAAAATTAAAAGTAAATCATGCTGGCGCTTACTTCTTAGGGCTCGATATGTTGTCATAATTATTATTACTACAGGGGGGAAAATCGTATTTTTGGATATGTTTGAATGCAATGAACAAATATTTGAAAATCAAGAAACTTTATTTGGAGCGCATATGTTAATATGTTACAACAAGATATATTTGGGAATTAATTTTCTCAAATAAAAAGCTTGTTTGAATACAAATAAAATTATTGTTTAGGAATTTGCCCAAAAATGTTTTATTTAAGAAAGATTTTTAAACCTGTGAGCGATTTTCAATTTTAATTTGTCCTGGATTTCAAATTACTCCTATATCTTACTATTAATTTTTACATATTTACTTTTATTCAAAGGATAAATTTTGAATTTCTAGATATTCCAAGTAGACTTTTGTTGACATCTCATCGAGCAATTTATCGGTATTTAAGATTATGCGATTTTAATTATAAAGGAATTTTACGAGCATTAACAATTTCTTAAAAATGACCTAGAAGAACAGAAAAACGTAAAACGAATAAAAAATTAAGACAAATAAAACTTAAAAAAAATAAAGAAATGTTACGAAAACTTTAAATTTCTATTTAAATTACTAAAATACTTCCAAATTGGCATAAATTAAGGCATCGATATCAAAATTTTACGAGTATTATTATATATTCAACTTCAGGTATTTTAGAAAGGCATTATCAATTGATATCCCACAATAAATATGTATAACTATTTTTTATTACTTTTGTAAAGAAAGTCTATATTTAAAGCATTTTTCAAAAGTATGTAGACTTTTACAAAAAAAAACGGGCAAACCCTATTCAAAAATAAATATATTTATAAAATATAACATATATACCAATATAATCAAGAAAAATATCTAGCGCGTTATTGCGCCAATTTGAGTTTTAGTAAATTTTCTTAAAAATCCATCGTCTTAACTGAGAAAAATAACTATGACCCTAGTTTTCTGTTTTGTTTTTGTTTTCATTCTCATATATTGTTGTTGTCGTTTTCGAATGCATCATTACAGCACTCTCGGTACAAAGTTGTGCAATATGTCTCAATTTCAAAATTTGGCTTATATGGGGGGGTGGGCACGCCCATTGTTCTGATCCCGCCCATTTTTGGACCAATCACGTAGACTGCCACTATATACATATACACAAAATTGCAGCACTCTCGCTATCAAATTGTGCAAAATATCTCAATTTCAAAATTTGGCTTATATGGGCGGGGCCACGCCTATTGGTCCGAACCCGCCCATTTTTGGACCAATCATGTAGGTCGCCAACGGATATATATATGTACAAAATTCCAGGTCTCTCGGTAACAAATTGTGCAAGATATCACATTTTTTAAATTTGGCTTATATGAGCGGTGCCACTCCCATTGGTCCGATCCCGCACATTTTTGGAAAAATCACGTGGACTGCTACCAGATACCTACGAACAACATTACAGCACTCTAGCTAACAAATTCTGCAAGATATCTCAATTTAAAAATTTGGCTTGTATGGGCGGGGCCACGCCTATTGGTCCGATCCCGCCCATTTTTTGACCAATTACGTAGAATGCCACCAGATACATATACGCAACATTGCAGCACTCCCGCTAGCAAATGGTGCAAGATATCAAAATTTCAAAATTTGGTCTATGTGGGCGGGGCCACGCCCATTGGGTCGATCCCGCCCATTTTTGGACCAATCACGTAGACTGCCACCATATACAAATACATAACATTTCAGCACTCTCGCTAACAAATTGTGCAACATATCTCAATTTCAAAATTTGGCTTATATGGGCGGGGCCACGCCCATTGGTCCGATTCCGCCCATTTTTGGAAAATTCACATAATATGCCACTAAATGCATACACACAAAATTTCAGCACTCTAACTAAAATTTTTTCTCAATATCAAAATTGGACCCATAAGGGCGGGTCCACGCCCACTTGATATATCGAAAATTCAAGTACCCTATTTTCAGCACCCCCTACACATGTACATTCTGTGAAAATTTCAAGATGATCGGTCTAGCCGTTTAGACGTCTATACGGAACAAACAAACAAACCCACAAACAAACGATTTGCCACGCCCACATTTTCCCCGCCCACTATTTGCAAAATTTTTTTTCCCAAAACCATCTCAGACCAAATAGCTTTCAAACAAAAGAAAAAATTTTAAAATCGGTCCAGTGGTTTAAGCGTCTATAAAACACATTTTTATATATATAGATTAAAGAGGTAGCGGAATGGCTGAAAATTAATGTGCTGACCAAATGTCGGTATAAATATTTTCTCTGATAGTCCCTGGAAACTATATTCTGAATTCAAAAACTGCCCTCGACTGTCACAGATCTCTTAACGAGATGGCTGAACAGTATAATATTCACCTGATATGGGCAGGGCCACAGGGATACACCAGGGAACTGCAAGGCAGATGAACTTGCAAGACTAGAAACTACCTTACACGCTCCAGGGGACCTGAAACTTGTGGACATGCCTCTAGCAACCTGCAAGCTCCTCTTGAGAGATAGTGCACTTACGGCAACAAATAAAAGGTGGTCACTAGTTAGGAACTGCATACATTCCAGGCTGATGTGGCCCAGTTTAGACTCAAAACGCACCAAACCACTGCTGTCGATGTCGAAAACGGACGTCTCGCTTATCGTGTCTGTTACGCAGAGAGATTAAAGGATTTGCATAATGACTTTTGCAGAATCTGTGGAGACCAAGAGGAGAAGGAATCAATAGAACACCTTCTTTGTATGTGTCCCGCTCTCTCCAGAAGGCGGCATACAACATTGGGCTCTTATTACTTTGTGGAGTTAGCTAACTTGGCTGATGTTGGAAACGGGAGGGGCTAGGGGTAACTTATGTTTTCCCTTACCTTTCAGGCTGCCATTTTTACCCTAGCCTATCCTAGGGGTCCAATACCCCACTGTGCGTCGCACACTGTTCCGTTTCATGGACAAAAATCAGAAAACTGACTTGCTTCGAATTAAATTTTTTTGTTATCACTTTAAAGGTAATAGTCCAACTAAAAAAATTCGCAAAAATTATTTCATAGAAATAGTTTTTTGGGCTACAGTCAAGTTCAAATTGTTTTTAGTTTCGTTCGTGAGTAGTTCAAGGTTGAAGTTAAATTTTTTGAATAGCTGAGGCGAGGTACGAATTTTGATTTTTTTTATAAATCTTAAAAAATTATTTTTGATTAACTTTTATATATTTTATTTTTTATGATTAATATTTTAAAACTTACCAATTTTTAATGGCAAAAAATAAAAACATCATAAAATTAGGTGAAATTTGTTTTCATAATATTTTAGTTTGAACATTAATCTATCAGAAAAAATCAAAATCTTTTCCGATTCTTTTTTATTTTAATGTTTTAAAAAGTACCTAAAATTTCAGTTTTTTACTTAGTTAAAAAATCGTCTCCGTTTCTTTTGAGGCAAAATGTAAACAAAACCAAATACAGTTGAAGTGGTGCAAATTAAGATAAATAAATATGTACAATATTATAAAGTACAACATGCAGACTCTGTTGTACTATATATATGGACAATTTTGAAAGCTTTAGTACATTATTAAACCCTTCTCCTGAAAATTAATCAGTTGATAATTACGGAAACGATTCTACATAATAAAATAATTTGAAAAAGATGAATGTTAGAAAGAAAAAATATTTTTATACAAAATTTTTTGTTGTTGTTATTTTTAAAATTTGAAAATTCATGTTGAATTTGTCAGAGAATTTCTCTGTAAGCAGCCCTAGATGATAAAGCCATTGATTCAGTAGAAACACATGCAAACAGATTGAGTTTACAAGAAATCCGTAAATGTTACATAAAAACCGATAACATTTGTGAATCCAGCGCATTATAATACATTTAGAAATTAAGTTTCATTGTATTCTGACAACTCCTTCTAATTTTGTCCAATTCAAAAAATTACAAGTTTAATGCTTATTTCGTTTTTCCTGGGCTTCCTCTGATAGATCTCCGATTGGTACCAAATGATGCTTAATGACATCTCCATGATAAAGAACTTTGTGAACTGTTGCAGACATATTTCTCCATGAATATTTGGTATTATGTATATATTCGTGCAGTTTCCTTGGTTAAATTAAATTTTTTAGCATCAATTTGTTTATGACACGCAAGTACATCGATAATTGTTTTAAATCTTGAAATGAGATTTATATCAACACCAGTTATTTCAAATGCTTTTTCGGGATCAGCAAAGAACCTTTTTGCTGTATTCCCATCATTGGTATTGCCTGGTCCTTGTTTTGGTTGGTCTATAATCAACCCACATTTGAGAAATTCATCCTGCGCATGTTTCTTTTTTAAACTTCATAAATCCTTGTTGGTGTCATTGTTTCTTATTGATCCTGTAGGTCCAAAATCCAAATCATAACTGATTTTAAGTATGTGTTCCATAAATCGTATTCGTGTATGTAGTGGCGATAATCCAAATTCATATGCATCAGTATTATACACTGATTTTTCCGGGACTTGGTTTAATTTGCTTGATGTAGATTGACATATAATGCAGCTGGATGAAGCCTTTGTGTCAGTCAAAGCCTGGCCAAATTTTCCATATATCATCGTTAGCACTAATTGGTAGTTAAATTCAATTGTCTTGCCTTCAATTTCTACTTCTAATAGCTCTGTCCCTTTACCTACTACAAGTTACTAATTTTTACCATTTTTCCAACAACAACATAGACAATTGGTAAAAACCATCACATCCCCATTTACAAAAGAGTGTTAACTTGCAGTTCCCATATTTCATCAAATCATGTCCTTAAATGAGCTGTATGATTAAGTAGGTCTTGAAGTCTTACCTCTGCCGAACTCGATGTGATTTTAATAGTGTCCGTTGGTGGCAAATAGCCCTAGTATGTGAGCCTTTTTCAAACGCACGCAACCTGAGCTGTATATTGGTGTTTTGTTAACTTCAAATCCATAAAATAATGCTAATGCCTCTTCATTTGAGAACTGTCTCGCTTGGAGTTGGACTACTGTTAATAATCCGTTTTGTTCTAAACTTTTTCAACAATTTCGGCTTTTGTGCGTTGTTTTTGTGATCGCAATTGATGTAACAAGCTTTCTGCAATTGTTTCACATCCGATTTCTTCATTGATATCCTTAAGTTTCCGTCTTTTAGATCTATCGCTACAGTTGCCGAGTGATTTTGGTGATCTCCCACAATTGTTTTGATTTTTACTTTCTGAAGATACTTGGACACTAAGTTCGCCCTCTAACTATAAAATTTAAGTTCATTCCATCCAACTTGTTTGTAGCGCTTAATTAAGTTGATGATGAAAATATTTACTTTATTTTGCAGTTCCAATTGTATTTCGATGCTTGAGGAATTTACTTTGCTTTGAACGTAACTTAAAACATCTTCCTTCTTTTTGTTTCTAAAATACTCTTCGGATAATTCTTTATAGCTGAAGTTCTCCATTTTTTAAATATTCTAAAATTTGAATGTTTCTGCATGGATATAATTTTGCAACTGAATATTTGAATACCACTGGATTTTGTCCTTTTCTTACATGTATAGTATAAGTAGCATAAACATAGGTAAAATAAACCAGTAAGGAAAGGCAGAAAGTCGGGCGGGGCCGACTATATAATACCCTACACCTCCCTAACAATGCGATAAAGGTCATTGCGATAATAATTTGGAATAATTAATAAGTCTGCAGCAACATATTATCTAATTCTGAGCCGATAATCGCTAAATTAAGCAATATTTGTTCCTAAATTGAGAAACATCTTTCCGGAAAATATTAATGATCGGAAGTAAAGTACAACTTCTATAGCGCTTTGATACCAAATCAGGAGGAACATATATATGGAGGTTATATATAAATCTGAACCGATTTTCCCTGAATACTCATTCATGTAAAAAGAACTCTTTCTGTAGAATTTCGTACTGATCGGATATAAAATACAGTCTCTACTGCGCTTACATGTCAAATCGGTGGTAACATATATATGGGGGCTATATCTAAATCTGAACCGATTTTCTCCGAATTTGGCAGTATTCCTTCGAGTAATAAGAAACCTCTTTCTGCCGAATTTCGCACTGATCGGATTTAAAATACAGTTCTACAGCGCTTACATGTCAAATCGGGGGTAACATATACATATATGGGGGATATATCTAAATCTGAACCGATTTCCCTCAAATTTGGCAGTGTTAATTCACGTAATGAGAAACCTCGTTCTGCCAATTTTTTTACTGATCGGATATAAAATACAGATTCTACAGCGCTTACATGTAAAATCGGGGGTAACATATATATTGGGGCTATATCTAAATCTGAACCGATTTCCCTCAAATTTGGCAGAATTAATTCATGTAATAGGAAACGTCTTTCTGCCGAATTTCGTACTGATCGGATTAAAAATGCACTTTTTACAGCGCTTACATGTAAAGTCGGGGGTAACATATATATGGGGGCTATATCTAAATCTGAACCGATTTTCTCCGAATTTTGCAGTATTCCTTCATGTAATAAGAAACCTCTTTCTGCCGAATTTCACACTGATCGGTTATAAAATAAATTTTTTACGGCGCTTACATGTGAAATCGGGGATAACGTATATATGGGGGCTATAACTAAATCTGAACCGATTTCTTCCAAATTTAACAGTGTTCATTAATATAATAAGAGACCTCTTTCTGCTGAATTTCATACTGATCGGATATAAAATAAAGTTTTTACAGCGCTTACATGTCAAATCGGGGCTAACATATATATGGGGGCTATATCCAAATCTGAACCGATTTTAACCAAATTAAATAGGGATCGTCCTTGTGCCAAAAATAAAGGTATGTGTAAAGTTTCGTCAAGATCGGGCCATACTTGCGACCTGTACTGTGATTACAAGAATACATCTACAGACGGACATAGCTAAATCGACTCACAAAGTGATTACAAGTCGATCGGTATAATAAACAATAGATCTATCTCTTCTCCTTTTGGGTGTTACAAACAAATGCACAAAGTCATAATACCCCGTACCACAGCGTGGTGTAGGGTATAAAAACGACAGAAAAAAACCAAAGATGTCATAATATGGCAAATATATCATAAAACACACACAACTTGGACACCACCTACAACATAGTCATATAAACAGGTAAAATAAAAAATAACAATAAATTTTTCCCGAGTAATTTCATTAAAATTAAAAAAAGTGTTCTACATGCTGGTCGGGGCAGGCACAAAAGTATATGTATAAAGGCTTTAACAGGACACTTTCACATTTCTTCTGGTACCAAAATCTTCTTGAAGTCTCCTGATACTAAAAAGTTTAATTCCACTAAAATTCCAATTCCAAAATATTTATTTGCATTTAAGTATTCAGAAAATAAATAAATTGTGTTTAATTTTTCAGTAATTCAGTTATTTTTTTAGAAATTTTTCATGTTGTAAAAATAACAAATAATAATAATTGAAATCGTATAATCTTGGATCGAAATATATTACTTGGAAGATTGACAATTAATGATGGCGTGTAATACGCCATTCAAAACGGAAGTTAATGCTGCATTTGGTATCATGGGAGGTTTAATTCGAAACCAAAAAAAAAAAATTAAAACTTAATTTCGTAAAATTCAACAAAAGTTTCGAAAATCTTTTTTAAATGAAATATATTTGGAAGAATTCCTAAACAATAATTTTATTTGTGTTCAAAACATATATTATTTAATAAATTTAGTTTGCAAATATTGTTTGTTGTAACATATTAATGTACGAGTTCCAAATATATTTTATTGATTTTCAAATAAAATTTATTTGGTCAGAAATATATAATATTTCAAAATTTGTGTTCCAAATATATTTTCTTTCGATTTAAACATATCAAAAAAGACGATTTTGCCCCGTGTACCTGTGGAAATATGTTACAACACGTGTAAACACTACAGTAATACTTTTGACAATTTCTCAAAGAGTACTATCCTACCTACGTAACAAAAAAAAATTAACCCTCTATCGATAATAGTTTGCGAAAAAATACAATTTCCTTCTACAAAAATATACAAAAATTAGGTTTTTTTTTCAAAATTACATAAAATATTTGTTTTCAGTAGCGCACCACGCCCACAATAATAAATATTTTGATCTAATTTTTTGGCTACCCTAGTCTCAATGTGTTTGCTATTGAATGGTATTAAAATTTTAGAAATCGGCGATGACAAAAAATTTTACTTTTGGCCAGTAAATTTCAATTCTGAACCACAGTGCGTCGTGCTGAACAGTTTCTTAGAATACTACCAAAAGTATAAACTACAAACTTCAAGACGATTGGCGCAATTCTGAACCACAGTGCGTCGTGCTGAACAGTTTCTTAGAATACTACCAAAAGTATAAACTACAAACTTCAAGACGATTGGCGCAATGGTTATCCAGATTTCGTTTTCAGTACTGGTTTCATATAGGTTATGCGCTTGCTAACCTTTGGAACACAAATTTTAAATACATATTATAAATTTCTGAATTGAGTTTCAAATAAAATTTATTTGGAACGTATATTCGAATATATTACAACAAAATATATTTGCAAACTAATTTTCTCAAATAAAGTATGTGTTTATACCCAAATAAAATTAATGTTAAGGAATTTCTCCAAATACATATATGTAATATTTTTATTTATCTCGAGTTATACCTTATAATTAAAAATTACATAAGTAGCAATAACATTGGCTTTAAAGCATTAATCTTTAATTTCTATTTACTCTAAGTCGTCATGTGTTGTCAGATCATCAAGCAATAATAATTATGTAAAATTATAGGATTTCAATTTAAAAAGAATTTACGAACACGTATTTATAGTGTTTTCTTTTGTGCCAAAAAATGGAAAAAACAGCCTTTCGAGCGAATACGTGTTTGATGTTTGGGCAGATGCTTTATTTAGGATAGATGCTCTTGGAACAACATCTTCCCAAATATATAATATTAATGTGTGCCAAATATAACATATTTACAGTGTACCCCAAACATTTGTATATTATAGCGTGATCCATTTCGAGGTTCCCTACTTTTTTAAAGAAAAAAAAACGCAGAAAATTCAAATTAAATGGGGAATGTTTATAATAATTTAAAAGAATATTCTTTGGCATTTATTTTTTGAAGATTATGTCTATCAAATGTTGGCCGCGGCTACGTCTCAGATGGTCCATCCGTTGAGTTCAATTTTCGATGACTCGTTCGAGCATTTCGCCTAGTAACTGGCGAATGACAGGCGTGATGTTTTGCTCCAAGGCCTGAATCGAAGCGGGTTTGTCCGCATAAACTTTAGACTTTACATATCCCCACAGGAAAAAGACTAACGGTGTGATATCACACGATCTTGGTGGCCAATCAAAAGGCCCAAAACGTGAAATTATCTGCTAACCGAAGTTTTCTCTCAATAAATCCATTGATTGATGCGATGTGAGGGAAGTGGCGCCGTCTTGTTGAAACCAAATGTCGCCGAGATCACAAGCTTCAATTTCAGGCATCAAATAGTCGGTTATGATGGCACGATAACGGTCGCCATTGACGGTTACGTTCTCACCGGCATCATTTTTGAAGAAATATGGACCGATGATTCCACCGACCCACACACCAAACCGTTGTTTTTTCTGAATGAAGTGACAGCTCTTGAATCTCTTCAGGTTGCTCTTCGTCCCAAATGCGGCAATCTTGCTAGTTTACATACCCATTGAGCTAGAAATGGGCCTCATGAACAAAATTTGGCTCGAAAACGTCGGATCTTCTTGGAACTTTTCAAGAGCCAATAGAGCAAAGCGATGTCGCTTGGGAAGGTCTGGCCGCTTCAGTTCTTGCACAAGCTGTATTTTGTATGCTTTTAATTTAAGATCTCGACGTAAAATGAGCCAAGTCGTTCCATACGTCAGTCCGAGTTGCTGCGAACGGCGCCGAATCGACTCCACGGTCTTCGTGTACACTCTCAGCTACGGCCGCTACATTTTCTTCACTGCGTGCTGGACGTGGTCTATTCGGTCGAATATTATCCAATAATGAATGCTGGGTCTCAAGATGGGTGATGCTGTTGCGAATAGTACGTTGAGTAGGCCGAATATGTTGACCATAAGTTGAGAGAAGTGCACGAAACATATTCCTCACAGAACGTGAATTTTCGTAATAAAGTTGAACGATTTGTAAACGTTGTTCAGGCGTAAGTCTTTCCATGATGAAATGCCAAACAATACTTAACAAAACTAACATGACAGCATGACACGACTCACACGTGATCAGTCAAAAAAAGGCTATTGAAGAAAGTATCTCTACTTGGATCACCACAGAAGACTCAAAGAATACAATAAAATTGTTAGATCGGCGAAACGTAACTCCTGGAGGCTTTTCTGTGAACAGGTAGACAGCGTTAACAGCATGTCTAAAATGAAAAAGTTCCTCTCAAAAACTCATGTCCAAACCGAAACACTGGTGGATGAAACGGGTAAAAGGATGGAAACTATAGAGGATACCGTAAGGCTCTTGATGAAAACTCATTTTCCGACTGGTAATGCTGGACCAACAGAGGAACATTTACAGAATGAAAATGTATTGCATCAAGTACCTATTACGGATATAACAGATGGTATGGTTAAAGAAGCGATAAAAAGTTTCTCTCCCTTTAAGGCTGCGCGACCGGATGGAATATTTCCAGCACTTCTGCAGAATGAGGTGGAAATGGTATCAACTCATATGGCTGAAGTGTTCACTGCATGCCTAACCCATTCGTATACCCCAAAAAAACTGGCAGGAATCAAGGGTGGTCTTCATACCAAAGCCTGGCAAGGCGAGTTACACGACCCCAAAGGCTTATCGGCCCATTAGCCTTACTTCTTTCCTGTTAAAAACAATGGAGAGAATAATTGATGACATGGTCAAAGGTAAAATAGCGGATGACAGGCTAAAATTCAAACAACACGCCTATGTCAAAGGAAGATCAGTGGAAACAGCTCTGCATGAGGTAGTGCACCACATAGAAGAGTCCTTCAGTAAAGAAATGTATACACTTGCTGTTTGCATAGACATTGATGGCGCATTTAACAATGTACAGACCGATACACTTATCCAGTCCTTAGACGAGTTTCAGGTTGACCGGGCGCTGAAAAACTGGATCAACAATATGCTAAGGAATAGATGGATTATTTGTGGGTCATATGACGTAAAAATTAGAGACAAGGTAAATCGTGGTATACCTCAGGGGGGCATTTTATCGCCTCTTCTATGGGTTACGACGATACACAGTCTCCTAAAAGCCCTCACCAATGAAGGACTTAAACCAGTCTGTTATGCAGACGACGTTGTAATACTTCTAAGGGGCTTTCATCCAAATCTATTATGCAGAAGAGCTGAAGAGGCACTTAACATAGCATATAACTGGGCACAACCAAGGGGATTAAATGTTAACCCAGACAAAACAGAAATATGTCTATTTACAAGGAAAACGAAGATCCTACGTTTTACCCCGCCTCGATTCCTGAATAAGACAATTGCTATAACTAAAAAGGTAAAATACTTGGGAGTAATCTTGGATCAGAAACTGTACTGGAAAGATCATCTTGAAGAAAGACTTACAAAGGCACACAGATGTTGGTCGTTGTGCAGAAGAGCTATAAGTTTAAAATGGGGACTACGTCCATATAAGACTCACTGGCTTTACATGAGCGTGATTAGACCAATAATCACCTACGCCTGTGTAGTGTGGTGGACATCAATGGACAAGAAGTGCAACGTAATACCTTTGCAAAAAATTGCAAAATGCTGTTTAGGCATAAGCGGGGCATTTAGAACTGCACCAACAACAGCGTTGGAGACTATACTGCACATCCGACCAATAGACATCCGTATAAAGTATGAGGCAGCCCTCACAGCAAGACGTCTACAAGTGATGAGTGAATGGATAAATCGAGACCACAAGTCGTACCATCAGAAGATTTTAGAATATCTAGTTGGTCACATTCAAACGCCAGAAATCTCCGACCGCATTCCTGAAGTGCGGCTTACAGCTACCTGTGATACGTTTGTGCCAGACAGACGCTCCTGGGAAAATGGAACTTTGGCCCATGTGCCAGTGGGAACCAGCTGCTACATGGATGGGTCCAAGCGAGGAGGAAGGACGGGTCTGGGACTTTTTATTGATGAACCAGAACCACTTCCGCCTCCCTGACCATAACACGGTATTTCAAGCAGAAGTTCGAGCAATCACGGAGTGTGTAACACGACAAAGCCTAAATATGCCAACATCTTCACAGATAGACAAATGGCGATTAAAGCAATAACATCGGAAAGGGTAAAATCCAGAACTGTGTTGGACTGTAAAAGAACGATAAATGATTACTCAGCCCATGGTCAATTGTGTATTTCCTGGTGAGTGATTGGAAATGAACGGGCAAACAGCTTGGCTTCAAAGAGCAGAGAACTTTGAGTAATAAACTAGGAAAATTGGAAACCTTTCGAAGCCACGAAAAAGGAGTGATGCACTGGGCAGTGATGGCTCACAAAACTGTGTGGAATAGCGCAACAGTAGGAACAACTACAAAGATACTATGGGGTGAACCAAATGAAAAGAAAACAAGAAGTCTTCTGAAACTAAACAAGATCGATATTAGTAAAATGATGGGTGTTCTAACGGGACACTCAAGCTTACAAGCACATCTTCATCGCATAGGATTAGCAGGAAAAGACGAATGCAGGGCATGCAGGGAAAACATCGAAACGATGGAACATTCCCTGTGTCACTGCCCGGCTTTCACACATGCAAGATCCCAACATTTCGGGTCCGACATATTACCAGACTTGACACATCTCAGAGAATATGACTGGAAGATACTGAGAAAATTCGTGTGTAGTACCGATTTTCTGTAACTCGTGAGGTATAAAAAGATCATTAAAAAGGAGCGCACAACAGGCCGAACCACTGGCTTAAGTGTATGTCCATGGACATGAGACGTTTAAACGTCTCCTCTCTTCAACCTAACCTAACCTAACCTGGATCGCCCGTTATAAGCAAAATATGTTTGAGACAATATACAACAGTCGCGATTTTTTCAGCGTGTATAATGATTAAACAAGACAATTTTGAAAGTATATGCTACTTTTAAAACGTTTTTTATGAATTTTCAACCATTTTATTTTTTTGTTCATTTGTAGAAAATTTAATGATTTTCTATCAATAAAAAACAACAACAAAAATTAAAATATTCCATGCCTGCACGGAGGAAAATCGCCATTTTTGATATGTTTGAATTCAAAGAAAATATACTTGTAACCAAATTTTTAAAATATTATATATTTTTGAACAAATATAGTTTATTTGAAAATCAAAAAATTTTGTTTCGAAAGCATATATTAATATATTACAACAAAATATATTTGCGAACTGACTGTAACAAATAAAAAATGTGTTTAGACACAAACAAAGATATTGTTTAAGAATCCATCCAAATACATTACATTTAAAAAAATATTTTAACTTTGCTGACTTTGTCAATTTTTAATTTTATTTTTTCCCAAATTTCGTGTTATACTCGTAAAAATGTTGTAAGCAGCATTTTCTTTCGTATTACAGCACTATTTTTATACCCTCACTTTAGTGTGACGAGGGTATATATCATTTGCTACGGAAAAAAGTGTAACACGTCGAAGGAGTGACCTAAGACCCCAAGTATGTTCGGAGGAAATCCGTTTTGGGTCATTTTAAGTCGAATGAGCAATGTCCGTCCGTCTGTCTGTCTGTCTGTCTGTCTGCTGGCTGGTGCGCACGATAACTCTCGAAAGGAGTAACCGATTGACCTCAAATTTGGTATGTGGTAATATTTTTTTCTATCTCCGGCTAAGTTCGAAGATGGGCCATATTGGTCCACTCCTTCTAGTACCTCCCCCACAAAGGGTTAAAATGTTGTGAAATATTGATTCTTTAATAACTGCTATACTACTTATTCGAATCTTTTGAAATTCCACACATAGTATTAGCTTATTAGTCGTTATCAACTCGAGAAAAATGGGCGAAGTCGCCACGTCCCTTTTGGTACCTCCCACACAAATGCACCATTTTGCACCAAAAGTTAACAGCTTATAACATTAATAACAGTGTATAAAAATACTTGAAATTTTGTACAGTGTTATGCTTTTATATTGCCTACAGTCCAGGGAAAAATGGGTGTTGTTGTCACGCCCCTTTTGGTACATCCCACACAAATGCACCATTTTGCACCAAAAGTTAACAGCTTATAACATTAAAACCAGTGTATTAAAATACTTGAAATTTTGTACAGTGTAATGTTTTTATAGTGTCTATAGCCCTGTGAAAAATGGGAGTTATTGACACGCCCCTCTTTGTACCTCCCACACAAAATGCCCAAATTATACCACAATTTAATGTCTCATAACGTTTATACCAGTGCACATAAGTGCTTATAAGTCGGCACAGTGCAATGAATTTAAAGAATCTAATGTTCAGCAAAAAAAAAGGTGTATTTGATAAACCCCTTCTGGTACCTCCCACACAAATTGACAGAATAATTCGAGTAATATTCAATATTACATTACTCACAAAGTGAGGGTATACCTTAGTCGGTTTACCCGACTGAAACTTTCTTACTTGTTTAATTTATAAATAGTCCAATTGTCAATCCATCAATGCTATTTTTCGTTACCAAAGATTATACGATTTAAATTTTAATAGAATTTTACAAACATATAAAATTTCAAAAAAAATGCACCTTTAATTTCTAAAAAGACTAAATTAAGGCATCTATACATTGCCAAAATATTTAAATACAAATTAATCATTGTTTCGGAAATATTATTTCCATATAAAAATATAAGGATGAAAACACAATTTTGTTTAGAACAACATCCTCCCAAACATATAATATTTGTGAGTGTAAAATATTATATATTTGGACTGTACCCTAAACATATGTATGTTTCCAGCAGAATATGTTTGGAACAATATACTACAGAAGCGATTTTTTTCAGCGTGTGTGTTTTATAGATTTTGAGTAATTGTTGATTGACATTTGACGTGTTACAAAAACAGGGAGTTACAATTTTTTAACGGGCCCATACTCCGATCTGGACTACATTTATGGAAAATTTCCGATACTATTCTGATGTCTAACTTGTCGACAATATAATGCAATTTAAAAATTTAAGTGAAATAAAATAAAGAGAATTTTTTGAATATCCTTAGCTTATTAATATTTTTAGATGGATATTATTTAAGGTATGTATCTGCAGATTTAGTATGGTGGGGTCAAATTAACCCAAGAAAATCGCTTGTGATATCGCTGATATGTGTGAAAATCGCTGACTATTTATTTGACCAATAATCGGTCGGTGACTTTGGCACAAAAAACATCGAAAGGTTACTTTTGCGCCACCTTGTACATACATATTTCACCCACATACTCGTACTTTCCTTCAATATTTCACATTATTTGACAGAACGTTGTTTTACTTCTAGATTCATGAACACTGCCAAATTTGATGAAAATCGATTCCCTCCTCCATCATGCACGTCTCGATTAAACAAATTTGACATAACCGCGATAATTACAATCAATAAACATTACTATTGTTGTGAAGCGCATTGGGATCTGATAACAGAAATACAAACCTTTTGTTTTGCAAAGTTATTTTTATATGTACATCAGCCTACAGTTCAAGTTTCGATTCCCAGTATATTTTCGAAAAATTTTGTTTGGTATGTTTATGAGGAATATGCGGCTTGAACCACGAATAAAAGTTTGCAAATTTTTTATTGGCAATATTTTCGTCTATTTTTAGTAAGAAATAGTTAGAAGAACTTAGTAAGAAATAGTTGGAAGAAATATTGAAAATTCGGTTCACTCTCTATGCTTTGTAACACGCATAACCAATATTTTGTTGCGAAACTATGCTGGGAATCAAAACTTGTATGGCCGGTAGGGGTCGAAAAATACTCTCGCAAACAACAAAAGTTTGACACTACGCCAATGCTCATCCCATTGAGACCCATAAGCACGTTTTTCGATAAAGACTATTACACTTTTTTAACACCGCGACTTGAAGGTCTAGTAGGGTGCAAATGCATAATAGTTTGTTGTGTACCCGTATGTAGTAGCGTGTGTGCGGGCATTCTGATAGATATGCACGTACATACCTACATACATTCATATTTAAATGGACATATACACATTTCTATGCGTTCACATACATATTATTATTTAAAGAAATTTCGGAGTGGGTGCTCTATCAAAATGTTAGACACAAGCAAATATTGATATTCCAACTGAAAGACAAAAGCCTGATAACAATTTAGAAAAATGTATTTGCTCCCACTCTTACCTACGCGTAACTCGTAGTCCGCGTATCACCCAAATAGTACATGTGTATGTCTGAAGTTCTCTATTGTGATATATCTTCGAGATAACAGAATGAAATTATATTATATTAAATTAAATTAAACACTACAAATAAAGAAAATAATAAATAAAAACAAATCAAAATCAGAAGGTTCATTAGTCACACTGGGTCTATCGACGCCCTACACTTCACGTGAATATACTGATCCGTTAAAGCTTTGGGCGGCAATGAAAAGTACTTTGGCCCATACAATTTACGAGACATT
Organism: Eudasyphora cyanicolor; assembly: GCA_963930755.1. Classification (NCBI taxonomy): domain Eukaryota; kingdom Metazoa; phylum Arthropoda; class Insecta; order Diptera; family Muscidae; genus Eudasyphora; species Eudasyphora cyanicolor. Next base: position 250,207,923 of record OZ005736.1, on the reverse strand, counting down.
ACATTGGTCTAATGTAACAGTTCTTCTTCATAGAAACATCACACTGCAGAAATCAAAATATTTTCTATACATATTAAGGAATGTGTAACTGTCATTAACGCAATGACACATTCTCATTTCATGGATGAGAAAAGTTACATCCGGGCAAAAATCGCCGTTTTTTGATATGTTTGAATAAAAGGAAAATATATTTGGAACACACATTTTTAAATACATACGAGTAAATATTATTGATTTTTGAACAAATAAACTTTATTTGAAAATCAAGTGGAGCGCATATGTTGATATATTACAACAAAATGTTTTTGTGAAGTAATTTTCTCAAATAAAATATGTGATTAGACACAAATATAATTTTTAGTTTTGTATAAAATATTTTGTTATTTTTTAAAACTTTGTTAACACTGAACAAATTTTTGTCATAAAATTAAATAATGGCGTCAAAGACGTCCTTTAAGTCCTAAGTTAATTTTTTCTCAAAATGTAGATAATTTAATAAATATTAATTTTAAATTTCTAAAAAAGGAAAAAATTAAGAATTGCTTACAATTAAGGCATCCAAATGTGTTCCAAGAATATTTTCTTCCTCGTGTACGGGGCAAAGGTGTAGCACATCGAAGGAGTAACCAAAGACCCTAAGTACATTTGCCGAAAATCCATTTAAGAAAGTTTTTAATCATTTGATGGTACAACGGATCATCCGCCTGTCTGGCTGACTAGTGGGCGATATATCGTTTCCGAATAACTTAATTTGTTTCAAAGATGGGCCTTTCAGCGCCCCACCCATAAATGCTTAACATTTAGTAACTGTTAAACATCTAAATATATTACTCATCCGAATACACACGCTTATCGTCTCAACTCAAGAAACAAAATGTATGAAATTGTCCAGATCCTTTTGCACTCATACACAAAGTAGCATTTTGTACCAATGTTAACGAGAAATATCATAAAGATCAACTCCTGGCATAAAGATCAACTCCTGTCATAAAGATCAACTCATGTCATGTCAAAGAGCGGTAAAACTTATTTTTTGGACATAATGACTGCGAAAATGAATGTGAAATACAGCTTCTGTAGAGCTAAAAGGTCAAATCGGAAGAAGCATATATACATACATATATATGGGGCTTATATGTAAATCTTAACTGATTATTTTTACACTAGGCAATGTGGATCCCTGTATCAAGAAACTCCATCATGCTAAACTTCTACACGCTGAAAAAAATCTCTTCTGTAGTATATTGTCCCAAACATATTCGGCTTGAAACATATAAATGTTTAGGGAATACTCTAAACATATAATATTGGGTACACACAAAAAGTATACATTTGGGAAAATGTTATTCTAAACAAATCTTTGTTTACATCCCAATATGTTATTATTTGGGACTATCAGTTCCGAAACAAATATGTATTTGCACTTAAGAATTCAGAAAATACGTTAAAACGTTGTGTTAAATTTTTACTAATTCTAAGTTATTTTTTTAGAAATTTTTAATGTTTGTAAAAATAATAAGTAATAATAATTGAAATCGTATAATCTTGGATCTAAATAAATTACTTAGAGGATTGACAAGAAATGATGACTTGGAATAAAACTCAGAGATTTGAAATGATTGTTTTAAACAGAAGTTAATGCTACTTATGGTATTGTAACTGGGAGGTACAATTCGAAACTAAGGAAAAATTTAAACTGAAATTTAGGGAATAAATGTTTAGGGAATACTCTAAACATATAATATTGGGTACACACAAAAAGTATATATTTGGGAAAATGTTATTCTAAACAAATCTTCTGTTTACATCCCAATATGATTTTATTTGGGACTATCAGTTCCGAAACAAATATGTATTTGCACTTAAGAATTCAGAAAATACGTTAAAACGTTGTGTTAAATTTTTACTAATTCTAAGTTATTTTTTTAGACATTTTTAATGTTTGTAAAAATAATAAGTAATAATAATTGAAATCGTATAATCTTGGATCTAAATAAATTACTTGGAGGATTGACAAGATATGATGACTTGGAATAAAACTCAGAGATTTGAAATAATTGTTTTAAACAGAAGTTAATGCTACTTATACAATTCGAAACTAAGGAAAAATTTAAACTGAAATTTTAAAAAGTCAGCAAAAGTTTTTAAAATCTGTTTGAAATAAAATATATTTGGATAAATTCCTAAACAATAATTTTATTTGTATTTAAACACATATTTTATTTGAGGAATTTAGTTTGCAAATATATTTTGTTGTAATATATTAATATATGCGTTCCAAATATATTTTATTGATTTTCAAATAAAATTTATTTGCTCAGAAATATACAATATTTAAAAATTTGTATTTAGATTTATTTATTGAATGTTTTCACATTTGTGTTACAAATATATTTCCTTTCGATTCAAACATATCGAAGAAGGCGATTTTGCCCCGTGTAGGTGTTACAAACATCTACCACAAAACAAACTTATAATTCCCTGTGCCATGCTGTGTTTTAGGGTATAAAAATACATTCAAGGAAAACGCTTTAGCGCGTCCTTGAAACCTGTCCACAGGTGAAATCTTTAAACATTTTCTGTGTGAATTTGTCAAATAATAAGAATCTTGGCACATATTCCTTATATGGGTAGTTACTGTAGAGTAAGTCTAGTCCATTGGGGAAACTGAACTGTTACAGAATTGGTCACGTGATAGGTCCCTTAAGGATAGTTACAGGTCCCCGGATTGTCCCTTTTATATGAAACGAACCGTTAATTTTAACATAGCTTTGCCATTGAAGGTGGTAATTTTACTTCCAGCGACCTGCAATGATACCGATCTAAAAGAAACTGTTCAGTACATGTAACTATGTTATCGGTTGCAGGACCAGTCCCATTTGAACTCGTCGCGGAATAAGCCCCTATGGAACTTGTCGCTGATGTGATAGTTGGCAGATGCATCCACCTTCTTTTAAAAAAATGTTCTGGATCCACATTTTTCAACATTATTTTATTCAATGCTATTTTGAGTGTAGGTTACTTCATCCCTCCTTGGAAAAGGTCAGACATCGTGATGATTCCGAAACCAGGCAAATATCCGACTCAGGTTAAATTCTATCACCCTATAATACTTCTGCCGATAATATCAAATATGTTTGAGTCTCTTCTTATAAAGAAAATCACAACTCATATAATGTTAAACAAAATTATACCTGACCATCAACATGGTTTTCGTAAAATGCATAATACTACAGAACAGGTGCACCGAATTGTTACTTATCAGAAGAGCGTTTGAAAATAAAGAATACTGTTTGGCTCTATTCATAGCCATATCCCAAGCATTTGAAAAAGCTTGGCAGCAAGGACTTTTGTATAAAATATACGACCTTCTACCAATAAACACTGATAAATGGTCCAATAGTTATCTATCAAACGGGTCGTTTTAAGTAAAATCCAATGGCTTCCTTTCTAGCCCTGTGAAAATAAATGCCGGTGGTACACAAGGAAGCCTCTGAGTCCTATACTGTACCTTATTTTCTCACGTTTGAGTCCCAGAAGAATGGTTAAAAAAGTGGATAGTAACTTTTACCCCAAGAAGAGATACGTGTTCCCAAATTTCCATTTTCAATTCACAGATTCCTCAAAACGAGCATGTAAAATATTTTGGAATATAACCTTTTGTTAAAGTAAAAACAACATCGAGAATATCATACTAGGTTAAGGGCCTGTTTCTGTAGCTTATTTTCGTTCGTCTACGGTGAACGATCAGAAGTCACTCAATTATTCCGAGAAATCTATAAGTCACAGTTGTGCCTATAGAAAAGCACATAAAAAGCTCGTACCTACAATATTTCTAACTTGCGTTTTATAGAATTCAAGTAATAGTCGAGAGATTTTTGATCGTTCGCCGTAGACGAAGCATTTAAGCATTATTAGTTCCCGATGAAGTTTGGTAGTTGTGTTTTTAATCGAGAATGGTGTTGCCAGATTGGGCATCCAATATTTCCCAGTATGGCATCACATTTTTGGAGAGATTTTTGTCAATTATTGTGAATTAACAGGAAGAAGAAGAACAAAAATGGAAAATGATTTCAATATTCGCAAAAATAGTGTAAACAATTGAACATAGAATAGTAAATATATGTTTTATAAATACATTTCACGAATTTTTTGTCTGTTTCGCACTGTTCCATTGCTACCAGATAGTGGAAATCCGCCACTTACTGCTTATGCGCCAGTTAGTGGAAGTCGGTTGTTTTCGTTGCATAGTGCTAAACTAAAATCGCTAGCTTGTAACGAAAACATGCCTATTATGAATTGGTAAAAAAAATTTATATTCATCTTAAAGGAAACTTCCTAGAGTATGTTCTCCAAGAAAGAACGGCTCAAAAATATTCACTGGTATTGTTGCCAAGCTTCTCCAATGTACGCCATTTTTATACAAATTTCAAAAGAAAGCCATATTTTCTCCAAGCGCAAATCTAGAATTTATCATTTATATGTAGTAAGGTGTTGCACAGTGAACTGCAGAGCCCAGCTTTTAGTATAGTAGATGTAGGGGAAATGAAAAAATCCAATTTTTCGGAATTTTTTTTCGCTCATAGGTCCCCACATAGCCAAAAGTGATATATAGAGGAAATTATAAAAATAAAATATAACATATTTATATTCGTCTTAAAGGAAACGTCCTACATTTCTGGTTAATAGAGTTGCCACGCTTTTCCGAATTAATCCTTTTTATGAAAATTTCAAAACTTGGCCACATTTTCAACCATCGCAAAGCTAGAATATGAAAATCGTTACCATTTCAGCATGTATTTTACCATTGAACCCAGCTTCTGGTATACTACATTTTGGGGATTTTATTTTGGGAATTGTGGGATTTTCCTTTACAAATATAATAACGTTAGAATTAGTCTCGATTTCTGGTGTCAACAAGAACAAATTAAAAAAAAATTAAATACATATATAAATTTATAAATATTTTATGGATTTATAAAGTTTGAAAACATTAGTATTTTATTTTTTTCCCGATCCTTTCCTGCGAATCAGAATATGTATTAGATCCGGATATAAACCGATTCCTTTCTCATTACTTTTCTGGGTAGACCATTTTTGTAGCTATTTGATGAAAAATATTTCCATTGAGCCAACAGTTATGGCCATTGAAAATTATGCTTTACAGGAAAAAATCTTTGTCAAAAATACAAAAAAAAAGTAAATATACAAAAAATATTTTTTGGAATCTATAACTTCAAATGGCCATAACTTTTGCCTTAGCTTATATCTAGCTGGTATACCTAATAAATATATTTTTCATCAAATAGGAAATGTTGTTGTTTATCCAGAAAAGATAATGAGAAAGGAATTGGTAGATATCCTGTTTTGAAACAAATCAGACAAAAACGACGAAAGTTACACCCACCTAAGCATTTTGTTGAACTAAAATGGTCTACTTTGAGGCTCGGTAGCTCCGACCCTGTATACCGTGGGGGCAAACATTAAATATTTTCCCTTTAAGGAGGAACTGATGTAGCCCCTAGAATTAAACTTAGCTCCTACATATATCAATATTCTGAAATTTGGTGTAAGAATCCAGTTTTCGGGAAAAAGCCAATAAAAATGTTACCTTTTTTGCAGAAACCACATCATCATTAGAAAGTATATTAATTTTACTTTTGATAAGAAAATTTATTGTAATTTATTTATTGTAATAAATGTTAAGGTCCAACACAACATATTATACTTATACATTCATTCAGCTCACTCACAGTTCTATACTTTATTTCCAGATTTAATTATGTACGGTCTTAAATAGTCGGCTATAGCCGTCATTAATGAAACAATTCGCACAGTGCCGTTTCTTTTACCACTATGTGGCTTTTGACTGACGTACATACCTATGTACGCAACTAACTTTGCTAACGTGAAGGGGCAAGTATGTAAAGTATAAGTATATAGGCAGTCACCTAACTTAGTGGTCGAAGTTAGTCGAAGGCACTAGTACGACAAATCTCGGCGTCGTATGCACAGCCAAAATTTAAACACCCGTCAACCTCGGAGCGGATACAAACAACACCTCTAGCGTTAACGGCGAATAAATTATGAATTTACGACCCTCTACGATTTCTTTAGTAATACTTCTCTGTCTTGGTATAGCTGTTGTAACGAGAGCATCAGTTGATGCGAATTCAGTGGCGCGTGCAGCAGCGGATGAAACTATATTGGACATAGCATCATCAGCGGACAACACAACGGGCCATACCAGTGACAATGTCGAGAAGTTGCGTGTGGCTGTAACCGGAACGGTAAATAGTGTACCACTAAATGATAGCACATATACGATCTTGACGGATTTAAATGTAACGAAAAGTTCCGAGGAAACGTGTCCTTCTCTCGACGATGCTGGCCAGTTGACACAAACCCAGCTGATAAACCGTCTGACCGCCGCCTGTCGCTATGATCGCCTCGAGCGCCCATATGTAGTGGTGAACAGTTCCATTGTCGATTCTCCCATGGATGTATACGTTCGCGTGTACATTTATGTGTTGCAGAACTTGGATTCGAGCGATTTGCAGTTTAAAATGCACGGCCTGGTCCAATTGCGTTATAAGGATCCCCGTCTAGCCTTTGAACAATATGCCCCTAGTCGAAAACAATCAATTTTGGGAGAATCGACGTTACGCCAACTAATATGGGTACCGCATATATTCCTGGCGAACGAGCACGACTCCAGTGTCCTAGGAACCAGCGAGAAAGATATTCTAACCTCCATTAGCCCAGATGGCACGGTTATCATTTCGTCGCGCATTCAAGCAACTCTATACTGTTGGATGAAATTGCAAAAGTTTCCATTCGATGAACAGTACTGCCCCACAATTTTGGAGAGTTGGATGTACAACGCCACAGAACTGCGATTGTACTGGGAGGAAGACGCGCCGGTCACATTTGATCCCAAGATGCATTTGACTGAGTATGCTCTCCAGAATGCCTGGACCAACGAGACCACTATCAATGCAGACTTGGATGACTTGCGACATGGCGCTTTCGCCGGCAATTACAGTTCGCTGGGCTTCACCGTCCACCTAGTGCGGGAAGTTGGTTACTATGTCATGGACTACTTCCTTCCATCGATTATGATCGTGGCCATATCATGGGTATCCTTTTGGCTGCAGGCAGATCAAACGCCGGCTCGCACGACTCTGGGGTGTACCACCATGTTGTCATTCATTACACTGGCTTCCTCGCAAGAAAACAACCTGCCTAAAGTCAGTTATATCAAAGTCTCAGAGGTGTGGTTTCTGGGCTGTACCTTCTTCATATTCGGCAGCCTGGTCGAATTCGCGTTCGTCAACACCATATGGCGTCGCAACCACAGTGTTGAAGTGAAAAAAGTAAAGAGCAAGTACATCTTGAAGTCGACATTAACACCGCGCATGAAGCGCCACAAGATGATTGACAATGAACGACAACAGACGCGTCCCGCTTGTGATCGATTTCTGTCAGTGGATACACCGCCCGTTATCATTACCGTCGGAGATGATCCGCTCAACAAATTCACTTCCACCGAGTCCATCACTACCATGACTTCCAGCCTAGATGAAAATGACAATGATCGTGACAAGGTAAAACGCGAACATAACTCCTGGTCGACCATGACACCACACGAAGTGTCTTTGTGGATTGATCGGAAGGCCCGCTTCCTCTTCCCAATAGCTTTCATAATTTTCAATGCATTCTTTTGGACATTCGTGTACTGTTTGTGATAATAAATTGTAATTTAATTTTGCAAAAAGCAAGTTTTCTTCTCATTTATAGTAAAAGCATTAATCGTCCGTTGAAATGACATGAACCCAAAGAGAAAAAGATCTGGTTTAATATGGATGGATGGTCACGGCAACCATTCAATTTTCGCTCACAAAACACATCTCTTTCGCAAGAAAGAGTTTTGATCGAAAAAGCTGAACAATTTGAATGAGCAATATTCAAATAAAAATCTATTGCAGATATGGTTTTTTTCATCAGATATGGCTGCACATCAAAAACTTTTAATTTCTCATACTGGCAATGCAATGATTGCGACCATATGTATATTTAATATCGAACTAATATGTAGACATATATGCACACATACAATTATTTCTATTTATACGATTGTACTAATTATAGCACATTATTGCTCTTAACAGGATATATTCCTTTCCTGAGTTAATCCTATTATAATAATGTTGTTATCTTATGTGATTATAACGTGGCCACTTTGTAACCATGTTATGGCTATTATTTATTTTAATATTATCTTCATGACCAAAATAGGATCATAATTTGTCGTAGTATAGTCTCATATATCTGAAATAAAATGATATATACTTTTTATTTTAGAAATGAGTTTTATTGTCTAGTTTACATCTATTACATACGCCTAAAAGATATGTACACCAAATGCACCACTTCTAACGAGGCTAATATGATCAAGAAAACGCTACAGAAGAAAAATCCCTTACCGTCTTCCAGAATTTCGAGAAACCTAATCATACCCCTCGCAAAGTAGTCTCAACACAGAATCTTTCGATGTGATCGTTAAAGTTGTGCCCGAAAAGAAGAGCACATATTTATATCCTCCAATATATGGACTCAAATAAGAACACCCAATATTCATAGAAGACAGCAGCAGAGGTAAACGGCGCTCTCCTCTGGAATTGGTATAGTAAAAGATCAGATTTACAGTTTTTATTAACACTGTTTAATTTAATTTTACTGCCTTTGTGATTTAGGCAGTAAAATGCAAATCAAAGCAAAATGCATCATGGAATAGGCCATTTATGATGTATGTAATTACGCGGACCAAAGTGACCTTATGTGTTGGGTCCGGGGTTAAAGATTTTCTCCTCTGGGATATGTCCAAAGACGGCTACGCGGTCAAAAGTGTCTTTGGGTGGCCGACCTTCGGCCGGGGTTGTAATGTATTTTGTATTCTCTTGGGTATGTCCAAAGACACTTTAGTATGTGTAGCCGTCTTGAACAAAATCCCTAATATTGGCCACGCAAACACGATATGGTCAGCGTAGCCATCTTTTGACATGCTCCAGAGGAGAAAATCTTTAACCATGACCGAAGGCCGGCCAAGCAATACACCTTGGTCCGTGCTTTGAAAAATTTTATATTAATTGAAATGTCATATCGCCCAAAAAATCGTTGAGCTTTATGGCATTGCATTTGGGCGATATAACATTTTTAGACAATCGATTTTGGGTGATATGTCGCTTTTTGGGCGATATGACATTCATGGTTTTGGGCTTTATGACGCAACTTCCATTTAAGGCCATTTTTCATTGGGAGAACTCAAATCAGTGGACTAAGTACTACAAGCTGAAAAAGATCGCTATTTGATATAAACACATGAAAACAAGTAAGAAAGTTTCAGTCGGGTAAACCGACTAAGGTATACCCTCACTTTGTGAGTAATGTAATATTGAATATTACTCGAATTATTCTGTCAATTTGTGTGGGAGTTACCAGAAGGGGTTTATATAATACACCTTTTTTTCGCTGAACATTAGATACTTTAAATTCATTGCACTGTGCCGACTTATAAGCATTTATGTGCACTGGTATAAACGTTATGAGACATTAAATTGTGGTATGATTTGGGAATTTTTGTGTGGGAGGTACAAAAAGGGGCGTGGCAATAACGCCCATTTTTCACAGGGCTATAGACACTATAAAAACATTACACTGTAAAAAATTTCTTTTGAAAATACTATGTGTGAAATTTCAAAAGATTCGAATAAGTAGTATAGCAGTTATTAAAGAATCAATATTTCACAACATTTTAACCCTTTGTGGGGGAGGTACTAGAAGGAGTGGACCAATATGGCCCATCTTCGAACTTAGCCGGAGATAGAAAAAAATATTACCACATACCAAATTTGAGGTCAATCGGTTATCGTGCGCACCAGCCAGCAGACACACAGACAGACAGACAGACAGACGGACGGACATTGCTCATTCGACTTAAAATGGCCCAAAACGGATTTCCTCCGAACATACTTGGGGTCTTAGGTCACTCCTTCGACGTGTTACACTTTTTTCCGTAGCAAATGATATATACCCTCGTCACACTAAAGTGAGGGTATAAAAATGGAAAACTTCTTACCTAAACAATAAGTTTGTTAATATTACGGATGTAACAATATTCGCAATGCGAACGCGAATTATTCGCATCACTTTAACATTCGCTTTCGCAAAAATATATTTCAGTATTCGCTTCCATTTGTTAAACGTGTTTTATCTTCTTATTCGCTTCACACATTTTGAAGATATTAATACCAATGAAAACCTCTTCCAATTCTCTTCAAAGTAGTTGAAAAATATGATTATCCTTGTGGTACCAGGAGGTACAAATATGGAAACCATTCTTAATACTTGAATATCCTTGAAAAGTATTAATTCAGTTCCTTAATTTTATTGGTACTAAAGGATCAAACTACTATTCGCTTTCGCAAAAATACATATTTCACTATTCGCTTTCGCATTCGCAAGAAATATATTTCAATATTCGCTTTCACTAAAGTCACTTTCGTTACATCCCTAGTTAATATATGCGTTCCAAACTAAATTTCTTGATTTTCAAATAAAATGTATTTGTTCAGAAACATAAAATATATTTTAAATATTTTGGTTCCAAACACATATTATTAGACCTCGGATTATATGCAATTGCATATTTTTTTTTGCAGATTGATAGAAAAATTCTGATTAAAAAATTCGTTTCAAAGAAAAAGGAACCGAAAAACAGGTACATATTTGTAATTTTTTTTTGCGTATTTGCTTATTTGTGCTATGCAAATATATGCAAAAAATATGCAAAATATGCAAAAATATACAAAATATGCAAAATATATGCAAATTTTTTTGGGGATATATAAATCAAAAATGCGAAATTTTAGAAGGATATGTAAATACTATTTAAAACATCATGACACAAAAATGAATGATTTCAAAAATCATCCAAAAAAGTGCCTAAACATATGGAAAGTATGGGGTGATTACAAAGGAAACCGGCCCACTCTGAATATTTATGAATTGAGATTTGGATGAAATTTTGCACGCGTATACTACAAGACAATACGGAATTATGACCAAATTAAAAACAGTTTAGATTCATCTAAACATTTTTTTTACAAATTTAGCTATTTTGAATTCGATATAACTTTTTAACGGAATATCCAATTTGAATGATATACAGTATATACTAGTTAATAAAATATTGGACCCTTTATACTATAAACGGTCTGTAAATCATGGAGGCGGCAATGTCATGGTCTGCGGATGCTTTCCCGGCAACGTGGTTGGACCCCTCTATACAATAAACGGAATAATTAACAGGTTTATGTACTGCGAAATTTTGGAGAATTCCATGCTTCCCTATGCTGATTGGAATGTTACTCTAATAGGGCAATTTCAACACGACAACCACCCGAATAATACCGCGAAATGATTCAATGATTGAGTTAGAAAGAAAGGAGTTGACGTTAAGGAGTGGCCAGCTCAACCGTAGACTTGAATCACATTGAAAATTATTGGGAAATTCTCAACAAAGAGATAAATCGAGAAAGCGTAGGTGGAGATAAAAATAAGCTATTTAAGTAGCCAAATTGCCATTTTTTTTGTTAAATTGGTGCAATTTCTTAGATAAAAGGTACAGTTTTTGGAATATATCATTGATAGTTTTCAGATTTTGGCGACTGAACAGAAGTATGAAGTTAATCCAAGATGTATTGTCCGATACTGTAAGTGCCATTTGAATGATTTTAACGTCCTCTCTGAGAATTATAAATTAAGTAAAGAATTTTTGTGTATTAAGGACATCAAAATGACGAAAATGTCCTAGATTATCCTGAAAAATGCTAACGATAACCCAGGAAAGGAGTGACCGGATGACTTACAATTTCGTACGTGAAAATATTTTATTCAAACCCAGTTTATGTTTGATGGACAACCATATTAGTCTACTCTTTGTGGTACCTCCCCCACAAATGGTTAACATTTGTGGGCATGTTAAAACTCTTATAAATTCCATACTACTCATGGGAATTCTGTAAAGTAGCATACATAGTAATCATTTTACTGTCTCTATAAGCTGGACAAAAAAGAACTAAAAAGCCACTCACCTTTTGATACCCCCACAGAAAGTGAGCAATTGGTACAAAAAATTAACAGTTTAAGGCCCAACTATAATATGCATAAGCTAACATAAGTAATTCCGTACGGAATGTGCGTTAAGTTTCGCACCTTGCTTAAGTAAATGGGTACTGAGAGAACTTAACGAAAATTTCACGTAAGTACATTATGGTTTATCACATATGATTTATGTGGACTCGCACCGTTGCTTAAGTTGGCTTAAGTCAGCTCATGCATATTATAGTTAGGCCTTTATAACATTATTACCAGACAAATAGTTGAAATTTTGGGCAGTGTAATGTTTATATTTCGTACGTGTAAAAGTGGGCGATATTGCCATGCCCCTTCTAGTACCTCCCACACAAATGGTAACAATTTTGTGAAATGTTAAAAATGAGAAACTCATTGAAGTAAATATATAAATAAAGAGTTTTAAATTTTTTATAAAATATGTACTCTACCGATGGTGTAAATTTTGGTGTGGGACTTTGGTTCAGAAGTTACATTGAAAATCTGCACCAAATTACAAAGAAAAAATATTTGTTTGTTAACAAAGAAAATGAAAAAAATCAACAAACAAAATATAGTTGAAAACACATACAAATATTTTTTTTTTGTAATTTAGCGAAGATTTTCAGTTATTAATTGAACTTCCGAACTAAAATAGTGCTTTAAAACAATTGTTATTGCTTCATATATCATTTTAAATTGTAAGATATAACTCGAAATCAATAAAAAATTAAATTTTTATAATCTGCAACGTTTTGAAAGTCTTTTTTAAACAAAATATATTTGGAGAAATTCCTAAACAATAACTTTATTTATATACCTGTAAATCCACATATTTTATTTGAGAAAATTAGTTTGCAAATATATTTTATTGTAATAAATTAATATATGCGTTCCAAAAAAATTAAATCGATTTTTAAATAAAATTTATTTGCTCAGAAATATAAAATATTCAAAAATTTGTGTTCAAATATATATTTTTATCAAAATATGCGATTTTGCCCCACGTATCTAAATCTTTACCGGCAGTTTTCGTCCTTTGAAACAGGAATTCCTCTACGCCAATTGTAGTAATTCTCAGAAGTAAAATACGACTTCTTTAGCGCTCATCAAGTTGTTATTATACGTTACTCTGCCAAATTTCATAATAATCAAATATAAAATACAGATTTCATCAATTTAAATACACGCTGAAAAAAACTGCTTCCGCAGTATATTATCCCAAACATATTCTGCTAGCAACATAAATATGTTTAGGTTACAATCCAAATATATGGTATTTGAAACACAAATATTATATGATTCGGAGGATGTTGTTCTAAACAAAAGTGTGTCTTCATCCAAAATTTTTTTTATTTGAAACTAATATTTCCGAAAGAAACATTAATTTGCGTTTTTTGGCAATGTATCAAGGCACATTGCCCAAAAAGGCAAGTTTTCTGTTTTGCAAAAGTTCAATGAATTTTTTTTAGAAGTTTTATACGTTTCTAACATTTGATTAAAATTTAAATCGTATTATCTTTCGTAACTATAAATTGAATTAATGGATTGAAAAAAAACTTGATGAATAGGTATATTTTATATTAACAAGTAAGAAGGTTCAGTCGGGTCGGTGAATCCCCTTGAGACCCAAACAAATATTAGTAAATTTATAATTTTTTTGTTTTAATAAAATTATTATCAATTTAAATTTAATAACTTTAAATTATGTACTGGTATTGAAGTTACATGCTGTTAACTTTTGGTGCAAAATGGTATATGGTAATGGTAATTGTATGTACTGGTACTACAGTTATAAGCAGGTAACTTTTGGTACCAAATGGTCCATTTGTGTGGGAGGTACCAAAAGAAGCGTTGCAATGGTGCCGATTTTCACTGTATTTTAGGTACTATTAAACCAGCATACCGTACAAAATTTCAAGTCTCTGTATGCACTAGTATTAAAGTTATAAGCTGGTAACTTTTGATTTAAAATTGTCAATTTGTGTGGGAGGTACCAAAAGGGGCGTGGCGACTTCGCCCATTTTTCTCGAGGTAATAGTGACTAAAAAACTAATACTATGTATAGAATTTCAGAGAATTCAAATAAGTAGAATAGAAGTTATTAAATAATCAATATTTCACTAAATGTTAACCCTTTGAGAGGGAGGTACTAGAAGGAGGGGACCAATATGGCCCATCTTCGAACATAGCAGGAGATAGAAGAAAATATTACCACATACCAAATTTGAAGTCAATCGGTTACTCCTTTCGAGAGTTATCGTGCGCACCAGCCAGCAGACAGACGGATGGACATTGCACTTGACCCATGACCCAAAACGAATATCCGCCGAACATACTTAGGGTCTTAGGTCACTCCTTCGATGTGTTACACTTTTGGCTCGTAGCAAATGATATATACCCTCCTCTCTAATGTGAGGGGATAATTAACAGTTTATAACATTATTACCAGACAAATACTTGAAATTTTGTGCAGTGTAATGTTTTTATTTCGTAAGTGTAAAAGTGGCCGTTATTGCCTGCCCCTTCTAGTACCTCTCACACAAATGGTAACAATTTTGTTAAATGTTAAAAATGAGAAACTCATTGAAGTAAATATATAAATAAAGAGTTTTAACATTTCACAAAATTGTTACCATTTGTGAAGAGGTACTAGATGGGGCGTGGCAATAACACCCACTTTGTGCTGTAAGTACTATAAAAACATTACACTGCACAAAATTTCAAGTATGTGTACGCACTGGTATTACTGGGTCGGGCACGCGCTGCGAAGACTTCATGCTTACCCTATGTTCCTTATAGGAACCAAAAAGGAATCTAAATATGGGTAGCTCAGCTCTTTCTCAAATGTCACAGGTCAAAAATTCGAGCTTTCTCAAATTCTCAGAAAATGTTGCCCTAGTATGTGGAAGTAATGACCCACGCAATTAAAAAAATGAAATGAAAATTGCAGGCAGGGGCGAGGTCAAAGTTCAAAAAATTGATTTTTTTTCATTTGCAATGTTTTTTTGAAGTTAATTTTAATGCTACAAAACATAAGAATTTCAAAATAGCAAATATAATTTCTTGAAGCTTTTTTTGCGTACTTTTCAAAAAAATACTAATTTTATATAAAACGGTTTATTTCGGTCACTTCACGGAAATTAAAAATATAAATTAAGATATCTCTGAATCGATTGATTTTTTGTCCTTAAATTTTTTATAAGAAATGGACCATATGTACTCTACCGATGGTGTAAATTTTGGTGTGGGGACGACTTTGGTTCAGAAGTTACATTGAAAGTCTTCACGAAATTACAAAGAAAAAATATATGTATGTGTTTTCAACAATATTTTGTTTGTTGAAAACACATACAAATATTTTTTCTTTGTAATTTAGCGAAGATTTTCAGTTATTAATTGAACTTTCAAACCAAAGTTGTGCCCACTCCAAAATTAACACCATTTTTTTTTTAAAAAATTTAAGGAAAAAAAATTATATCGAAGCTGAGATATCGCAATTTATATTTTTATTTCCATGAAAAGTGACCGAAATAAACTGTTTTAGATTAAAGTTAGTATTTATTATGTAAAGTACGTGGAAAAAGCTTCAAGAAAAGAAGATTCAAGATAGAAAAAATCAATTTTTCTGAAATTTAACCTCGCCCTCTTCCTCCAAATTTCATTTAATTTTTTGAATATTGTGGGCCATTGCTCCCACCTACTAGGAAAACATATCCCGAGAATTTAAGAAAGATCTAGTTTTTCACCTGTGGCGCTTGAGATAGAACTACGAAATTTTACGTCATTCGGTCACTTCTTTCCAGAGTTATCAATACACTCATTTGAGCCATTTTTAGTAATGCCCTTATAGCGCACAGATTCCAGCTCTTAGCTAAATATATATGGGGATTATACACGCTGAAAAAATCGCGTCTGTAATATATTGTCCTAAAAATATTCTGCTTTAAATATACGAATCTTTAGGATACACTCGAAATTTATTATATTTGACACACACGCATACAGAAATAGTATATAAGTATATTTGGGAAGATGCTGTTCTAAAAAGTCTTTGTTTCCGTCCTAATATTTATTATTTGGAATTATTATTCACGAAATATGGTGATCCAGGTAGAGCTACTTTTTTCAATAGACTTTTTTTGACAGATCACGTGTGAGTCGTGTCATGCTGTCATGTTATTTTTGTTAAGTATTGTTTTGCATTTTCATCATGGAAAGATCAGGCTAGGCCTATATAGACCTATTTGGCCCTCCAGGCCTATACCGACCTCTTTCAATTGGTTCAAAGCTTATAAGCCTGAACAACGCTTGCGCGTGTCATTCGCCAGTTACCAGTCGAAATGCTAGAACGAGTCATCGAAAATCGGACTCAACAGATGGACCATCTGAGACGTAGCCGCGGCCAACATTTGCCAGACATAATCTTCAAACAATAAATGCCAAAGAATGTTCTTTCAAATGATAATAAACATTCACCATTCAATTTGAATTTTCTGTGTTTTTTTCTTTAAAAAAGTAGGGAACCTCGAAATGGATCACCCTATATATATTTTTTCGCATTTAAGTATTCAGAATATATACCAACACCTTTATTTTAAGACAAGTTTTATGTTTTTCAGTAATTTTATTCATTCATTATACCCTCACTTTAGTGCAGTGGTGCCCACAAAGAGAAATGAGAATGTGTTAGTAAGGTTACACAAAAATGAGATTGTAGTGGTACAATTGCACTGAACAAAATCACTTGGTTTTGTTTGTTTACGTTGTTATATTGTTTTACTATTTATGTTTTTATGTGTTAAATTTTAGCAATGAAGCGAATAAAAAAAGAAATAAACATAAAAACAATTCATATGTAACAAAATAAATTTCTTCAACAAAATAGGTACATGTGTTCTTTGCCAATAATTTATTGGTCAAAAAAAAATATATATAAATAATTTTATATATTGGTAAACTAAAAAATAACAAAAAGTAAAAAAAATCAAAATTATTTTATATTAAATTGAAAATAAATACAATAAAAAAATATCATTCGTTGTTGTAAAATATTTTCAGTGTACTTATTTTATTAAATAAAGCGACATAGACCTTCTTCGCTGACTACTAACAAGCAACTGAACAATTATGTTTTGTTTTTTACGCTCTCTGTTTTTATTTTCGTTGACGCTCGGGCTGTGTATATGAAAAAGCCGATTAATCTTCGTTGTTCTAACAAGAGTTTGGGCACCACTGCTTTAGTGTGACGAGGGTATATATCATTTGCTACGGAAAAAGTGTAACACGTCGAAGGAGTGACCTATGACCCCAAGTATGTTCGGAGGAAATCCGTTTTTGGTCATTTTAAGTCGAATGAGCAATGTCCGTCCGTCTGTCTGTCTGCTGGCTGGTGCGCACGATAACTCTCGAAAGGAGTAACCGATTGACCTCAAATTTGGTATGTGGTAATATTTTTTTCTATCTCCGGCTAAGTTCGAAGATGGGCCATATTGATCCACTCCTTCTAGTACCCCCCCCACAAAGGGTTAAAATGTTGTGAAATATTGATTCTTTAATAACTGCTATACTACTTATTCGAATCTTTTGAAATTCCACACATAGTATTAGCTTATTAGTCGTTATCAACTCGAGAAAAATGGGCAAAGTCGCCACGTCCCTTTTGGTACCTCCCACACAAATGCACCATTTTGCACCAAAAGTTAGCAGCTTAATATTTAAAAGGTTTTCCTAATATATTTTATTTAAAAAAAAACATTGCTGACTTATTCAAATCTTAGTTAGTTTTTCCTAGTTTTCAAGTTAATCTTTATAGCTAAAAATTTCTTTTGTTTTATGAATATTCCAATTCATCACTTTTTGTCAATCCATCAATGCAATTTATATTTACGAAAGATCATACGATGTAAGTTTTAATTAAATTTTACAAACATATACAATTTATAAAAAAAATGCTCTTTGAACATCTGAAAAACAGAAAACTTGCCTTTAAATTAAGGCATTGATATATTGCCAAAATACATAAATACAAATTATTCTTTGTTTCGGAAATACTAGTTCCTAATAAAAAAATATTAGAATGGGAACATATTTTTGTTTAGAACAATATCCTCCCAAACATATAATATTTGCGTGTGTCAAATATTATATATTTGGAGTGTACCCTAAACATATGTATATTTCAAGCCGAATATGTTTGGGACAATATACTACAGAAGCGATTTTGTAGTTCATTCTTGATTCTTGTAGTTCATTCTCTTCGTCTCGGAAATTCTTTAGGGTGTTATAAGTTTTGTGTGTAATGCCGTAGTGTTTTTTATCACAGATCTCTGCATAAGCAATTCGCTAAGATATATATTTTGAATATATATCAGGTATTTGAATATTTTGCCCTTTCTTCAATCTCCATTGTGAAATTTATATTACTTTGGAAGCTGTTGAGGGTTGTCAAGGTTATATCTATTGCACTCACCGGAAGTATTGCGAATAGGTCGTGAACCCAGCGGTAGTCCTTTCTTTTGTTTGTATAATTTATCTTCGTATTTAAAAAATCTATTCTATTAGGAATAGGCTCTTTGTCATATTCGTAAATTTTTCTATTTCTAGCGGGTATTGATGGGAAAAGCGATATGACGTCAAAAGATACAAGTTTTTCATCCTGTTTGATAGTCAAGTTTTAATCGTATCCCTAAATTGCACACAGTCTTATTCTTATTAATAAATTAGTGTAATTCAGCGCCTTAAAGAGATAAGTCGATTTTCTGAAAAATATTACAAAGTATGAGTAAAAGGCAAAGAACTTTTC
This sequence comes from Eudasyphora cyanicolor, assembly GCA_963930755.1. NCBI lineage: Eukaryota > Metazoa > Arthropoda > Insecta > Diptera > Muscidae > Eudasyphora > Eudasyphora cyanicolor. Next base: position 250,188,944 of record OZ005736.1, on the reverse strand, counting down.
AATGTGTAAATGATCCCGACAATTTCGGCAGAAAATATGTAATTAAAAAAATCGACGTGCGTTTAGTAAAATAATAGAAGAAATATATGTGTAATATTTTGGTATACGAGTTAAAAATATGAACGAACCGTTGACACCTAGTATTTTGTGTAATTCGTTCCATGTAAATCTTACTCGATGGACTAGTGGAAGAATGCGGTAAATACATTACAATTAATGTATTACAATGTATTGTGGAATAAAACGTTTTAATTTTAGACTTCACGTGCAATTTGGAATGCCAATGATTTGGAGATAACCATTCATTCACGATACGGACTGCTATTTTTGTCTAAGTTAATAGATTGGAGTAGGAAGTGTCCAAGTATAGCTAACAGCCTAATTACGGAGACATCATCATGTTTAACTGAGTACTCAACTCTGAGCCATTCAAGTTTGAGTCAGAAGTCATCGCTTTTAACTCAGTTTCAACTCATTGATCTAGTGAGAGATTTGGAACTGACCAAAGATAAGGCAAAACTACTTGCATCTGGGATAAAACAGTACAATATTTTGGCCCCAGATGTTAACATATCCTATTATAGAGTCCGTGATATACCTTACAAAACAATTTTATACAACTGTGGATAACTGATGCTTTTGCAAGGACATTGCCGGATTGTTCGAGGAACTTGATCAAACATACAGTTCAAAGGAATGGCGGTAATTTGTTGACAGCAGTAAAGAAAGTTTGAAAGCAGTACTTTTGCACAACGAAAATCAGAAACCGTCGATTCTCATTGCTCATGCTGTCAACACTAAGGAATCATACGAAACAATGGCTAAATTGATAAAAAAAACATAAAATATGAACAACATGACTGGAAAATTTGTTGCGATTTAAAAGTATGTGGTATGTTGTGCCTCTGGGATAGCCGTGCTCGCGAAGATCATTACAGAAGAAAGAAATGGCCAACAAGAAAACATATTACATTGGGTGAAAACAACATAAAATACACACCTCTCGTCCAAAAAGAAAACATAATGTTGCCACCACTGCGTATTAAACTGGGGCTCTTTAAAAATTTTCTAAGAGCCTTAAGGAAAGATGGCAATTCACACTCGTATTTAAAAAGTTTATTTAAAAGCCAAACATAAGGAAACTGATGAAAGATGTAAATTTCGAATCATATTTGACGTCGGATGAAATTGCAGCACGGAGGTCGTTAAAGCTTGTAGTTTCAAATTTCCTTGGATCCAATAAAAGCCCGCAATATGAAACATAGATTAATGATTTCTTAAAAAATTTTGAAAAAATTTGTTAGAAATATATTTTTTTATATTTATGTATATAACACATATCCAACAGGTGTAAATATGTCCCTCAAAATGTATTTCATGCATTCTCATTTAAACTTTTTCCCCGAGAATCTTGGCGACGTAAGTGACGAACACGGCGAAAGGTTCCACCAAAAATTGAAGTCCATCGAGCGGCGTTACCAAGGGCACTGGGATCAAAGAATGATGGGAGATTATATTTGGTTCCTCATTAGGGAAACCGATTCCGAAATCTACAAACGTCAACAAAGAACTCACCATTACTTCTAATGAAACTTGTTCATGTAAATAAACTCAAATGTACATAATATAAATAAAAGTAATAAATAAAATCGCTATTTAAATTAAAAAAAAAGATTTTTTGAAATTCTATAGCCCAAATAGGCATTATCTTCTTCGCTAGGATGCAAACTTTTAAAAAATAAAATAAAATATTTTTTTACATTTGTTTCTATTTTTTATGTTATTTTTGTCCCAGGATTTTTGTTTTTTTGAAAAAAATCTACTTTTTCCAATTTGTTTAATCACCGTTACTACGAGTAAACCACTGTTTCTAAGTGAAAGAGATATTTCCAACATTGGCAGCCCACATTAATAGCTTCAATTTAACGTATAAGTCGACCTGATCGGGCATATAGTCCAAAAATTATAGTGCAAATACTAAGGGTACCTTCGACGATAATAGTACATTTAATAAAAAAAATTTAAAAAAAAAATTTAAAAAAAAAATTATCCATAAAAAAATTTTTGGTTTTGCCGCAATCTATACAAAAAAAAAATATTTTTAGGTCTAGGACACAAACAAATTTATTTTGTTGCGTAGTGTTATTTTTGAAAGTCAGTTCATTCGTAGTTCGCTGTACGCCAGTTCGCGATTCAAATAAATTTTATGGATACTGAAATAAAATTTATTTGCTCCAAAGTAGTATATAATATTTAAAAAAAACTTGTTCCTAATATAATTTTTTCGATTCAAATATATCAAAAAAAAGGTTTTGCCCCGTGTAGTCAGGAACTGCATACATTCCATGCTGACGTGGCCCTGCATAAACTCCAAACGCACTAACACACTGCTGTCGGTATCGAGACCGGACGTCTCACTTATCGTGTCTGTCATGATGGTCACTTCCTTATTGGACGGCACGCAGAGAGATTGAGGGTCTTGCATAATGACTTTTGCAGAATCTGTGGGGACGAAGAGGAGAATTCAATAGAACATCTAATGTGACCAGCTCACTCTAGAAGTATGAAACCTTAGGCTCCCATTTCTTTGGGGAGTAAACTAAGTTGTCTGATGTTAAAATCCGCCAACTTCTTACCCTTTTAAAGCAATCAAATTGGTTCAACAGGCTAAGGGTATCTTCTGTTTTCCCGTACGTCCCTGTGGTAGCACAATGGATTACATGTAATGTGTGATTCATCGTGAGGTTTGATTAATAATGTAAAATAAAACAAATAAATGCGAAAGTGAAGTTAAAATTTGTATTATCGGTTAAAAGAACAGTTAATGGCATTTACTGTTTGAAAATGATATCATGTAAATGTTGGGCATGACTACGTCTGAGGCGGTCCATTTCGAAGGTCCAATTTTGGGCGACTCGTTGGAGCATAGCGACTGGTATATCGCGAATAACACGAGTAATGTTGGCTTTCAAAGCGTCAATTGTAGCTGGCTTATTTCTGAGGACTTTACATATTCCCAGAGAAAATAGTCCAAAGGTGTGATATCGCACGATCTAGGTGTCCAATTTACTGTCGCAAAACGTAAAATTAAATTCTCACCAAAATGATTTCTCAATAAGGTCATTGTTTCAGGTCCTGTATGGCCCGTCTTGTTGAAACAAGAGCTCACCGAGACCAAGCGCTTGAATTTCAGGAAGCACATAGTCCGTTAACATGGTGCGATAACAGTTACCATTGACGGTATCGATTCGTTACTCACTCTCAGCTACAGCAGCTATATTCACTTCACTACGTGCTGGATGTGGCCTAACCGGGCGAGTATCATCCACTAATGTAAACTAGGCTCAAATGTTCGAATTGTGTTGGAAATAGTGGTTTCAGTTGGTCTAACAGAACGCTGATTTTCGTAATACAGCTGAACAATTACGATGAATCACCTATATATAATGGACTATAGTCAAAGTGAGTCTGTTATTCAGGCAGCTCTCTTAACACAACCTAAGCAAAGTTGAAAAAAACTATGTCGGTGAAATGAGAAACGAAAGAGTTGATGCACATTTGTGCTGATGAAGATGCTAATGAGCGACGAAGCACATTTCCACTTAAGTGGTTATGTTAACAAGCAAAATCATCAACTCAGGATGTGGTCATTAAACCGATATAATTTTTTCAACTTAGTGCACTTTCACTTTTCGTGAAAACAGAACTCAGTTTTTTTTTCATTTCTAACAAAATGATAGGCAATTCACATTATGACATTACTTTTGCGCCACCTTGTGCAATTAATTTAAAACCAATGCGCAATTAAAACAGAAAATAATACTAGAACAATCTTTTCCAAAAACAAGTAAGAAAGTCGGGTAAACCGACTTATGAATCCCCTCACCTTGAGTCCCAAAATAATATTAGTAAATTTATTTATTTTTTTTTAATTCATTATTATCAATTTAACTACATTTAATAACTTTAAAGTATGCACTGGTATTAAAGTTAAAAGCTGTTTACTTTTGGTACAAAATGGTTCATTTGTGTGAGAGGTACCAAAAGTGGTGTCACAATAACGGTCACTTTTCTCTGGACTCTAGGTACTATAAAAGCATTACACTGTATAACATTTCAAGTATTTGTATGCACTGGTATTAATGTTATAAGCTGGTAACTTTTGGTACAAAATTGTCCATTTGTGTGGGAGGTACCAAAAGGAGCGTGGCAATAATGCCCATTTTTCACTGTATTGTAGGTACTATTAAACCATTACACTGTATAAAATTTCAAGTCTTTGTATGCACTGGTAAGAAAGTTATAAGCTATTAACTTTTGGTTCAAAATTGTCCATGTGTGTGGGAGGTACCAAAAGGGGCGTGTCAACTTCGCCTGTTTTTATCGAGGTAATAGTGACTAATAAACTAATACTATGTGTAGAATTTCAGAGGATTCAAATAAGTAGTATAGAAGTTATTAAATAATCAATACTTCACTAAATGTTAACCCTTTGTGGGGGAGGTACTAGAAGGAGTGGACCAATATGGCCCATCTTCGAACTTAGCCGGAGATAGAAGAAAATATTACCACATACCAAATTTGAAGTCGATCGGTTACTCCTTGACGTGACGGGATAAAAATAAATTGAAGTTATTCCGAAACAATATTTTTTTCGAGTCGACACGTACATACAATGTAACCTACACATATGTATATTGTCATCAGAAACAACAAGAAAAATGGAAATTCAGTTTTTGATAGATTTTGGCACACTGCATCAAAATACACATCCCGAAAAATTTTTAGCGACCTACTATCAAGAATGGCGAATTTATTAACGAAATTCAATAGAGCCTAACAACAAATTTATTTATTTTTGCATAGTTCAAAATTCACACTGCACGCAATTTTGACAAACAAGTTATCAGTCATGTTGGTGTGAATTTATATACATAAAACATCATCATTTATATATAACAAACATCATTATGTTTAGGTAGTATCCTGAAAACCCCATTTTTCTAACGGCAACATTTTTCATTTTATTTAGTTTTTGCTTCTCCTGTAAAATGGATCTTGTCTTGTTCGACCGCTTAAAACTTGAAAACTACTGGACCAAATTGGATACATCCTTCTGGGGATTTGCTCGCAATTGCTACGCGAAGATTTAGGAAAAATAAAAGTCGTAAAATTCTCAACAGTTGGAGCTGGCAACTTGACCGCTGCCCTCCTGTAAGAGCTAGTAAGCTGAAATTTTGAAAAAGCAGCGACAAGAGTGTTGTATAATAAGCGAACTCTTCACGTCGTCATTTTTTGCCCTGTGGTCAGTTCAAGTGTGTTTGTCCATTCAGAAGCATTTTATTAGATCAAAAGCTAAATCTTTGTAAGTATGAAGTACTATACAAGTCAAGTATATAAATAAACGCGAAAAATAATTTTAAATTCTCTGACTGTATTTAATGTTTTTGTCGAAATTTATTCGTCCCGGGAAGTTTATCGCGAAAATGCTGATACCAATGTATTCCACAGAGATCATCAAATGCCAGTATATTAATTTTATTAAATTCGCTATAATGTTGTTGTAAAAATTTGGTGGTGTAAGTCAAATTTATGATTATAATCCATAGTTGTAAAATTCGCAATATAATAATATTGCAAGTATTGCGAACTTTATAACACGACTTACAGATGTTCATATTTATGGAAAATTATGTTATGGTTTTAAATTTTCGCGATTCAATGTAATTAGTTCAGGTTTTTGATTAAAAATGTTTTTTATCGCGATAACCTGCGAAAGGATGCTGATAAAACTTTGATCTCTTCATAGTTGAGTAGACGGGATGATTCTGTACAAAACCTTATTAGCCGTTTTCGCCGTTAATCTAGGCCACGTTAATCACGCCGTTTGCTTGAGGCATGCTGTGCACATTCAAATATCAAAACTCCTATGTGTAATTATTTTGTTTTATTATAACGGGTGATCCAAGTAGAGATACTTTTTTCAATAGCCTTTTTTTTGACAGATCACGTTTGAGTCGTGTCATGCTGTCATGTTATTTTTGTTAAGTATTGTTTGGCATTTCATCATGGAAAGACTTACGCCTGAACAACGTTTACAAATCGTTCAACTTTATTACGAAAATTCACGTTCTGTGAGAAATATGTTTCGCGCACTTCGCTCAACTTATGGTCAACATAATCGGCCTACTCAACGTACTATTAGCAACACTAGCACCCATCTTGGGACCCAGCATTCATTATTGGATAATATTCGACCGAATAGACCACGTCCAGCACTCAGTGAAGAAAATGTAGCGGCCGTAGCTGAGAGGGTACACGAAGACCGTGGAGAGTCGATTCGGCGCCGTTCGCAGCAGCTCGGACTGACATATGGAACGACTTGGCGCATTTTACGTCGACATATTAAATTGAAAGCATACAAAATACAGCTTGTGCAGGAACTGAAGCCGCCCGACCTTCCCAAGCGACATCGCTTCGCTCTATGGGCTCTTGAAAAGTTCCAAGTATATCCGACGTTTTCGAGCAAAATTTTGTCCAGCGATGAGGCCCATTTCTGGCTCAATGGGTATGTAAACAATCAAAATTGCCGCATTTGGGACGAAGAGCAACCTGAAGAGATTCAAGAGCTGACACTTCATCCAGAAAAAACAACGGTTTGGTGTGGTTTGTGGGCCGGTGGAATCATCGGTCCATATTTCTTCAAAAATGATGCCGGTGAGAACGTAACCGTCAATGGCGACCGTTATCATGCCATGATAACCGACTATTTGATGCCTGAAATTGAAGCTCGTGATCGCGGCGACATTTGGTTTCAACAAGACGGCGCCACTTCCCACACATCGCATCAATCAATGGATTTATTGAGAGAACACTTCGGTGAGCAGATAATTTCACGTTTTGGGCCGTTCGATTGGCCACCAAGATCGTGTGATATCACACCGTTAGACTTTTTCCTGTGGGGATATGTAAAGTCTAAAGTTTATGCGGACAAACCCGCTTCGATTCAGGCCCTGGAGCAAAACATCACGCGTGTCATTCGCCAGTTACCAGTCGAAATGCTCGAACAAGTCATCGAAAATTGGACTCAACGGATGGACCATCTGAGACGAAGCCGCGGCCAACATTTGATAGACATAATCTTCAAAAAATAAATGCCAAAAATTTTCTTTCAAATGATAATAAACATTCCCCATTCAATTTGAATTTTCTGTGTTTTTTTCTTTAAAAAAGTAGAGAACCTCGAAATGGATCACGCCATATTATGCTCCAGACATAGATTTTCTTAAAAACCATTTACTACGTCATGGCTTTTTTAGATATACGATTTTAGTTATGATATATTTGTGGAAAATAATTGAAAGATAAATACAAAAATCTGAAATATATCGCGATTTGTCGAAATGGCACGGTTTAGGAGTTTTCGTCGGCGCACCGTCGATATGTATATCATTATGAATCTATGAATTATCAGTATGTTTGTAATATTGTTGATTGATATCTGTTACGATGCCAAGAAGAGGTCCTGGTAACATTGGGCTGCGTTCTCAGAATGCAACGCGAAACAAAAATGTCGTAGAAAGTCGTACGTGCTATTGAATGAGAATCAGTATGAATCAGAATGAATCAATATAGGATCCGATCCGAGAGGACCCGACAGTCTGAAGTCATTACCGCAACCAACAATGATCGAGAAAGGTTGAGAAGAAGAGAAGTTCCTGCTCGACAAAGTGATGAAGCAAGATAGCAGCGTGCAATTATTGAACGACAACAACAAATTATTCAAGTAAACATGGATCGTGCCGCCTTTCGATATGAACCATACGATTGTTTAAACGCACGCGCAATTTAAGTACGATCTGTAATCATTATGTACGAAATCTTCATACTTTTAACGGAACTCGAATGATTGTGACGAAGCTAATGAACAATATGATCTAGGCAAGGTTCATTCAAAGGAGGAGAATGCCTAATTCCTTGAAATCCCTTGACTTCACCGGATTTACCATTCAGTTCCCATTGAAACTTACATTTGCGATGACCATAAACAGGTCACAAGGACAATCGCTGGAGGTGTGTGGGATAAATCTGAAAATGCCATACTTTTCACACGGCCAGCTGTATGTGGCGTGTTCCCGATTTGGGAAACCATCCTCACTCTTAACTTGCGCTCCAGAGCATACAACAAAAAATGTTGTATATCAGTGCACATTAAATTGAATACAAGAATTGATCATTAATTGTTTAGATTTCATTAAAACTAATATATAATAATATAATATTAGTCGAGAACCACGTTAATTGTTCATAAAAAATGCTGATCGTCTCCGATTTTAAATAAACTATGGGAAAATGTTAAATATGATGCTCTAATATCGAATATAAATTTTTGTTGACAAATCTTGGAAACTATGGGAGATATGTACATTTAAACTTTAGAAATTTGGCAAAAATATCGAAAGTGGCTTGCATTCGAAGGCTCATAACATTTGTTCTACGAGAGATATTCAAATATTTTGTTTTGACCTAGATTCCTAACGACTTCAGCTTTAGTAATATCGAGGTGGATGCTGTTTGGAAGCTGCATGACATATTTTTATTTTTAAAACACTAATTAAAATATAGATTTTTTGAAAAAGTAATACATTGAAAAATTGTAGACCAGATGATAACCCCTATATGCTGTCCTATATGTCCAAAACAAACCTTTTTGGAATCGTTTTAGTTTTTAAGATATAAATTAAAGTATAAGATGAGTTCACTTTTTTCTATTTGCTATTACTTTCCTTTGGTATTTTTTCTATCAACTGTAGATCCTGTATTCTCTTCAATTGATCCAAAGTATTAAGAAAAAGAAAAATAAATTGCATTATATTTATCTTAAGGTGGGAGTACACTGTACAGTCAAACCTTTCACAAACGCCAGCTGAGTGTGGGTTATGGGAGGAAGACACCAGATCTTGTCTGTTGTCTAAAACACTGAACAAGTTTCCTCAGATTATTGTCAGAATGCTTAGTGCAACATTGCACTGATTCCTGTGGGACATGTTTAACTACCTACATATATTTCGCACGCTTCAAATGCTATATATCACTCTATTCCAACGAATAGTTATTTCTATATAGAATGTTTTAATCACAGTTCAGTGAAATTTCCTATTTTGAGATGTGACGCTCTGGCACGAAATGAAAGGTATGTCGCGTGCGTCGTATGTGTGTGTTCGCGTATTTTGTAAAGTTTATACCACGGCTTAGGGGGAAGCAAATTGTAAACTAATCCTACACTCGAGCAGATTTATATTTGAAATATTACTTACGTTTCGCCTTAAATGATAAGACGCTCTTACATTTTAACACTCGCGTATTCGTGTGGATGTGTTGAAGTGTGTATGTACTCGTATGCATGTGTTTGTGAATACATAAGTAGGTTGTGGCTTGAAGAACGCCAAAGTCACACAGACAAGGGCACTCCAAAATTTCAGATGAATGCAATTATTTATTATATAAGTTTGAATTAGTATAATGAATTGCGTTAATGTCAGTCCCATTGTTATTATTATTTTTCATTTTTTTTCACTGAAATAGGTATAAAGGTGACGTTCAGTTATGTGAACGGACATGTGTTGTTCTGACGAGTCTTAGTTATATAAACATCTGTTCGGCGGTGAACACGATGGACACGGGTGTTTATTAAATGACCTGCATTCGTTTAATTCACATACAATGAAATGATAATGTTTATGTATTTGCCAAGCACACACACGCGCAAAGAGGCAAAAACCACGCACACGAAACGCATTCCGATGTTTGTGTGTGTGAGAGAGAGTATTTATATGTATATAAACACATACATCCATACATATATGTATATGTATGTTTGTATATATAAATTTATGTATGTATATATGCATGACATTGGTAGTAGTGAATGAAATGTATCTTTTCTTCGTTTGATTCTTTGCGTTTCTTTCTTAACCATCATCATTCGCTCGTTCGTTCGTGGTATGTGTCCTTTTTATACTCACTCGCGCACAAACACACACAATCACTTTGGGTGGATACAAATTCTTTTCTATTTTCCTTCATTTGATATTGATTTGTAATTTAATGTTGCCTTTGATTCATTGGTCTTTTTTTTGTCTCTTTGTCCGTCAATTCAAGAATTGTGGCCCCCAATTATATGTAGACATTTAAGTGCATTTATGTACACAAACATACTCACACACACACACACAAACATGTGTCTGACTATGTGTTTGCAGATTTTACAATTAACCAACTTTCACAGTGTACTCGTATACACACATGTGTGTGTGTACTCATAAGTGGGGTATATTGAAAACATTCAGCAGTAGAAAAAAGGGACAGTACATAAACGTACGCACATAATAATTATTACCCTTCAGGGGCGATGGAGGAGTCGTTGAATGACATGTACATATGACAATTAGCACACACACACACACAGCCACTCTATCTATCCACTTTTCATATGTGGATTTGTTATTTGAAATTAGTTTTCACAATGACCCACTTCAACTTTATAATAGACGTGAAACGAAAAGGCAATAATTTTAGCATTTTTTTTTTTTGTTTTTAATCCTTTGGAAATTAAATTTGGCAAATTATTAATTATATATTCATATACATATTGTACACGCACACTCACGCACACACAAATGAGGATATATGTATGTATACACATATACGTGTATAAATCATTTATAGGGAAATATATATGTACTATGTATTTGTTGGTATATTATTTCCTTTTTTAATTTTATTGGTTTCTTGTTGTTGTATGTAACAATAATTATTTTAATTTTTTTTTGTTTTTTTTTTTTAATTATTTTTTTTGTGAGGGATTCTTGGGAATCCACACTTGTCTGTGTATAGTTTGGCACTGATTGTTAGCTTATCAAACGTAACTCAAGAACTGACATCTCCAAATCAGGATATACGAGTACCTACCATACGTTCGCTCGACACTCATCGCATTCTCATTTCCTCTTTGGCGTGGTGTGTAACGCGCTGACAACATGAACAACGTGTCGCAAAGAAAATCACGGGAGTCCTACCAAGAATCTTCTCCATTGTGTGCATGTGCGGGAAAAAGTGGAAAATCACTCTTTTTATCACACTTCAGAGATGCGCATGAGTGCTGCTAACTACACGCCAAGGAGCACCACACTGTGCCACTGCTGACACTGACTGTCTGTCTATAGGTATGCAGGAAGCCAGCTGAGCGTAGCTGAGAGCTCGTAGCACGTGATTGCGATTTATTTACTCGTACAATGCCACACAATACCTCTTTAGACACTCGTGCGAGTATTATGATTTAATTAATCTATTACAAAAGCGTATCCTCTCGAGGAACAAAGACCATTCCATAAATGCAAATGGAGAGATTCGATGATATCGTCGCCGAGAACTATTAGTTAAAAACTAGTTAAGACATTCTTGAGAATGCAAGCATGTATGCAATAGTCACGGATATAGTGTACAAGTATGTGTTTCAAACATTTTATGTGTACTTCTTTCCCAGTAAACACAAACGTTGGATAAATGTAAGAATATGAAATCTTACAAGAAAAACTATTGGGGATTATACGGTTTCAACGGCATACAAAGGGAGGAATTAAATAATTCCGCCGTTTCTAATCCACACTAAAAACACATACTGAACATCAACGGATTTGTCTTAAAGTATACGATTTTTTATTTCGAGCTAACGATAATTGCTTTTAAAATAAGAATGTTCTATATTTAATTTAAAGATATGAAAAGTACTTATTTCGAGGATACATTTAATAGAGTCAAGTGTATTGTGTAATAAAGCTAATTATGTTTGGCCTGAACATAAGCGTGTGTTGGCGTAACTTTAGGTAAGACACGTGCATTTTTTTTTTGTAAAATATCTTAAAATTAAGTAGATTTGCTTATTTAAATTTAAAATATCTGCGGTGAAATAAGCATGTATGTAATAGTAATTGATGCAAGACATAAACGCATTTAAATACAGTTCATAAAATATGTATGGAAAATTCCTTACATTGTATTTATTCTAATGTCACTCATATTATTTCATTTGAACCATTGAAAATATATGAACATATATAAGTCAACAAGATAAATTCAAAACTCAGCGCTTCTTTCTAAAGATTGTATTTGTTATATATATATAAGTAGTTATGGAACACCAAATCCCATACATATATATCTACTTGATCAATATTATGAATTGTAATTTTTCTTACATAGTAGTTTTAAATTGAAATATGTTTGTATTTCATTTCAATATTTAGATACATTTCTTCAGACTTAATTTTACTGTTCAGAAGTAAAGATTGTTTTAATTGTCTAATATATTTGATTATTGTTATATTCGTCTAATAAATTTAACTGGCGCAGTCGGTAGGATTGCTACAAAAGGTTTAGCAATTCGCAAAAAAGAATCCTATGGAACTAATACTGATAAACCTCGCTGAAGGGAAGTGAGTCAGGTCATGTGCAAAAGGACAATTCTGATATCTGTGATTTCTTAAAAAAAAAACTACAAAAGAAAATATATGAACTAAAATACATAAAAGAAAAAAATAATATGACTACATCAAAATCCCTGGAAACTTCGCCATTTCCTATTACTTACCTGGCTCATCTCTCCGATTTTAATGGCCAGAATAATCTGATTCCTATTTTACTAACATGCGACGAAATCTCACAGAATATGATTATGTCTATCATAAAAGGTAGAGCTAGAACGGCATTGGAAATTCGTCGACATTTAAAAACATGGTCAGATATCATAACAATGTTAAAAACAAATTTTGGAGAACTTGCTTCCGCCGAATGTCTCTTTGAAGACTTGAGAAATGCAGAATTTAGAGGCGACGTCACAGAATTTTACAATTATATACAACGGAAATTATCGTTATTAAACCAAAGGTATAGACTGGACGAACAACTAATAAAATTCAAGGCAACAACAAAACGGCTTCTTCATAAATAAATTACCTATTACTCGTATATCAAAGAACGGTTCTGTGCGGTTTGAAACCATCTTCTATGGAGCAAGCTTTACATGAATTATCAGCAGCGCGATTATTACAAAGTTCTCGAAATAATTCCTATAACGGTCTTAATCCTTCACTTGGCACTCAGCAGCGAAACCTAAAAAATTTTAGCGAAATTCAACAAGAATTTCAATCTTTCCAAAATAGGAATTCCAAAACTGCAACTTATACCAATTTTAAAAAAGAAATTTATATAAAAATGGCAACCAAACCAACCAATGGCAACAACAACCAAGACAGCAGTGGCAATTACCACAGCAAGGTTTTGCAGAACCAATTGACATTTCACAGCAAACTAAGCAGAACCACTATATGAATAAAACTGAGAATTATAAGCATCCACAACAATTAGATAAGTATTTATGTAACGTTAGCCACACAAATTTTCATTATCTGGCCTCAGGGACACCACCCGACGGGGACTTCCGTATATCCTATTTAAAACCTCAAGAAGATCTACCAGAATTTTAATTGACACCGGATCTACTGAGAATATTTTGTCAAAAGATCATTGTCCACCTCAATACATTAGAAACTTAGAAAATACTTTATTGATTAAAACCGCATCTGGAAAATTGAAAATTACTCAGGATGCGACCATTCCAAAAGAGACTATGCCGATTTTACTTAAGACTAACCCTAATTTCCAAATACTTGAATTCCATACGATGTTCGCGGGAATTTTTGGTTCAACTCTTTAAAGAGAGAACAATGCGACGTTAGATTATGAAAAGAAAATATTGACATTAAATAACCAAGAGATGCCTTTATTTTTCGAGGGTGATGATGAAAATCATATGGATATCAGAGTCGAAGATTTACCGGAAATGTACCACCTAGATGAATTGGGAATTATTGAACTGCTTAGGATTGATCATTTAAATTCTGAAGAACAGAAAGCTATTATTTATCTCATCCAGAAATATAGGGATATATGTTACAAGAAAGGGGATGATCTTTCTTTTATAAATGAGGTCAAACATAACATTCCCACTGGAGATGCTTGTCCAGTACATTCTAAAACTTACAGATATCCAGAAATCCATAGAAAAGAAGTAAATAAGCAGATCTCAGAAATGTTAGAACAGGGTATAATTAAGCCAAGCACTTCTCCCTATAATGCACCCATTTGGGTAGTTCCCAAAGAGGACAAGGACGGGAATAGAGAATGGAGAACAGTAATCGACTACCAAAAGCTAAATTCAGTCAACAAGGAGGATAAATATCCTATACCTCTGATTGATAACATTCTAGATAAACTAGGTAGGGCAGCTTATTTTTCAACATTAGATTTAACTAAGGGTTTTTACCAGATTGAAAAAACAGCGTTTTCAACTTCCGAAGGTCACTTTGAATTCAGAAGAATGCCTTTTGGACTGAAAAATGCCCCGGCGACATTCCAACGCATCATGAATAACGTTCTAAAAGAACATATTAATAAAATTTGCGTCATTCATATGGATGACATACGAGTACTTGTTTTTAGTACGACACTACAAGAGCATCTTATAAGTTTAGGTAAGATTTGCACAACTTTGAGGAAGGCAAATTTAAAAGTTTCTTTGAAAAAAAGCGTTTTTTTGAAGAAAGAGACTGAATTTTTGGACACGTGGTAACTCCTAATGGTATAAGACCAAATCCCAATAAAATCAAGGCTATACAAAATTTTCCTATACCAAAAACAGTCAGAGAAATTCAAAGTTTTCTAGGTCTTACCGGCTATTACAGAAAATTTATTTCAGATTATGCTAAAATTGCCAAACCCTTAACTACAAGATTGAAAAAGGATTCGAAGATTGACATATAAGGAATCTTTCAACAAATTGAGGACAATTTTAATGTCGGATCCCAGCAAAATTTTTTCCAAAAAAACAATTGAGTAGGGAATTGAGCAGCTTTGTGCGTACTAATTCCCGACTCGCTTCACTAACCGATTCTTTTTATAAAGGAATGAGACTTCCGGAACTAATTCTAAATTGCTGAAAAATGAATGCATTCCTTTTTCGATATTTTCACCAGGTTAGAAAAAAAAAAAACCAGTAAGGAAAAGCTAAAGCCGGGCGGGGCCGACTATATAATACACTACACCACTCTCGTAATATTGAATAACTCTGAAATATAAATTTTGTAATTCATATATAAATTGTTTACATAAATTTACTTTTGGGACATTTTATACTTAAATAATACCCTGTACCACAGTGTGGTGTATGGTATAAAAACGATTGGATGTAAAATACAGCTTCTACAGGACTAAAGAGCCAAATCGGATGAAACATATATATGGGAGCTATAGCTAAATCTGAACTGATTTTCTTCAAATTCGGCAATGTTGGTTCATGGATCAAGAAACTCTACCATTCTAAATTTCAAAACGATTGGATGTAAAATACAGCTTCTATAGGACTAAAGGGCCAAATCGGACGAAGGGTATATATGGGAGCTATATCTAAATCTGAACCGATTTCAACCAAATTCAATATGGATCCTGACAGCTGCGAAATACTCTAAACTGCAAAATTTCAGAACGATCGGAGTGAAATTGCGACCTGTAGTCGACGAACAACTTTACATGGACAGACGGACGGACAGACATGGTTAAATCGACACAGCTAGTGATTCTGAGTCGATCGGTATACTTTAAGGTGGGTCTAGCTGTGTTATTTTCAGGTGTTAGAAACATCTGCCGTGAAACAAACTTATAATACCCTGTACCACAGTGTGGTGTAGGGTATAAAAATTGTCTTCGTTTTTATGTTTCTCTTTTTCTCTCTATTTTTCTATTTTGAATTTAACTTTTATAGACTAATTTATTTTTTATTTCGATCCGACGAGGATTTGAACCCGGATTACTTGTTTAAAAACAGTTATCCTCTTTGAAGGAACCAAATTCGAAGATAATTAGATGGAAGATTCAGCTCAATGAATATGAATTCGATATCTGTCATGTAAGTGGAAAAGAAAACCAGTAAGGAAAGGCTAAAGTCGGGCGGTGCCGACTATATAATACCCTACACCACTCTCGTAATATTGAATAACCCTGATATATAAATTTTGTAATTCATGTATAAATTGTTTACATAAATTTACTTTTGGGACATTTTATACTTAAATAATACCCTGTACGACAGTGTGGTGTAGGGTATAAAAACGATTGGATCTAAAGAGCCAAATCGGATGAAACATATATATGGGAGCTATAGCTAAATCTTTACCGATTTTCTTCAAATTCGGTAGTGTTGGTTCATGGATCAAGAAACTCTACCATTCTAAATTTCAAAACGATTGGATGTAAAATACAGCTTTTATAGGACTAAAGGGCTAAATCGGACGAAACATATATATGGGAGCTATAGCTAAATCTTAACCGATTTTCTTCAAATTCGGCAGTGTTGGTTCATGGAGCAAGAAACTCTACCATTCTAAATTTCAAAATGATTGCATGTAAAATACATCTTCTACAGGACTAAAGGGCCAAATCGGGCGAAACATGTATATGGGAGCTATAGCTAAATCTTAACCGATTTTCTTCAAATTCGGTAGTGTTGGTTCATGGAACAATAAACTCTACCATTCTAAATTTCAAAACCATTGGATGTAAAATACAGCTTTTATAGGACGAAATGGCCAAATCGGACGAAACATATATATGGGAGCTATAGCTAAATCTTTACCGATTTTCTTCAAATTCGGCAGTGTTGGTTCATGGATCAAGAAAGTCTACCATTCTAAATTTCAAAATGATTGGATGTAAAATACAGCTTCTACAGGACTAAAGAACAAAATCGGACGAAACATATATATGGGAGCTATAGCTAAATCTTAACCGATTTTCTTCAAATTCGGCAATGTTGGTTCATGGATCAAGAAACTCTACCATTCAAAATTTCAAAACGATCGGATGTAAAATACAGCTTCTATAGGACTAAAGGGCCAAATCGGACGAAACATATATATGGGAGCTATAGCTAAATCTTAACCGATTTTTTTCAAATTCGGTAGTGTTGGTTCATGGATCAAGAAGCTCTACCATTCTAAATTTCAAAACGATTGGATGTAAAATACAGCTTCTATAGGACTAAAGGGCCAAATCGGACGAAAGATATATATGGGCGCTATATCAAAATCTGAACCGATTTCAACCAAATTCAATAGCGATCTTAACAGCCGCGAAATACTCTAAACTGCAAAATTTCAGAACGATCGGAGTGAAATTGCGACCTGTAGTCGACGAACAACTTTACATGGACAGACGGACGGACGGACGGACATCGTTAAATCGACTCAGCTAGTGATTCTGAGTCGATCGGTATACTTTAAGGTGGGTCTAGCTGTGTTATTTTCAGGTGTTACAAACATCTGCCGTGAAACAAACTTATAATACCCTGTACCACAGTGTGGTGTAGGGTATAATTAGGTTGCCGATGCTCTTTCTAGAATTCAATGTGAAATTAATCTTTTTGAATGTAACGAATGCAATAGGAAGTATAATCAAGCTACAAACTTGGGTATCCACAAACGAATTGTACACAGAGGATTAAGATATCAATGCGAAATATGTAGAAATCGTTTTAAGACGAAAATTTCATTGACAAGACATTTTGGCCGAAAACATCCGAAGGAGAAATTATCATATACAGATGATGCGTTAGGCACAATGATGACATGTCAGTGAGTTAAGAGATTGTAACGATCTGGGTAACTTGTATCTACGGTACATAGCGCCAATGAAGATGGCGTTGACCACATTCCGATAACGAAGAAACCTCTTCAATTTTACAATAACCAGATATTGATAAAACTTGGTGAGATAGATGAATACAAACTTGTTGAAATATTTGGGAAAAAAGACATCCATTCTACTATAGTCAAGATGGCGAAATTGTAGGTAAAGTTATTGAGATTATTAGAAACGAACAAAATGTGACAATTTATTGTGAAATAGAACCAATTTATCTAAAAATTCAGAAGGAATTAATTAAATTGAGAAACATAACGAAATTTAAAATTTTTCGAACTTACAAACTCATTGAAGATTTACAAAATGAGCAATTAATGGAAATAATATTAAGACATCATAAATATGACAACAATCATCCAGGTATAGAAGAAACATATCAGGAATTAAAAGACACATATTATTATCCTAATTTGAAGAGGGAAATATCCAAAATTATAAATAATTGTAAAGTCTGCAATTTTAAAATCGAGAGAAGGCCCATAAAGTTACCACTTGAAAAGACGGAAACCACATAGGGAACACATGAAATTTATCATGAAGATATCTGGTTTATGAGTAGAAACAACATGTATCATACCATTATTGATACATTTTCTAAATATGCACTAATGCAGGAAATAGAAGATAGGACACCTTTATGCCTAATTAAGGCATTTACTATAGTCTTCAATTTAATGAAGACGCCAAAATTGTTGGTAACTGACAATGAGTCAGGTTTTTCTACAGCATTATTTAAGGACTTTCTGGACATTAAAAGTATTGAATTACATGTAATTACACCAAATAGACATACTGGAAATTCTGATATAGAAAAATTCCATAGCAGTATAAATGAGAACATAAGTATAAATGATAAACGAGAAGAGGAAGACGATATTGCATACAACGTCGATTTAGTAATACAATCCAATTTTGTCTATTTTTATTAAGGAGAGATATTATAATTGTTAAAACTTATCTGAAGGATAGCATATCATTCGAAAAATAAAGGGATATTTAAATGACACCAAGTAATCTTAATGACAACAATTCATAATTTTGGAAATAGGAATTCCGATGTAAACATGGCATGCAATTTTATTTGGAAATCACGGAATACTTGGGTGGATTAGCACTGAATATTCCGATGCCGACAGTACAAATTACGTTAGGTTAGGTTGAAGAGAGGAGACTTTTAAACGTCTCATGTCCATGGACATACACTTAAGCCAGTGGTTCAGCCTGTTGTGCGCTCCTTATTTATGATCTTTTTATACCTCACGAGTTACAGAAAATCGGTACTAGACACGAATTTTCTCAATATCTTCCAGTCATATTCTCTGAGATGAGTCAAGTCTGGTAATATGTCGGACCCGAAATGTTGGGATCTTGCATGTGTGAAAGCCGGGCAGTGACACAAAAAATGTTCCATCGTTTCGATGTTTTCCCTGCATGCCCTGCATTCGTCGTTTCCTGCTAGTCCTATGCGATGAAGATGTGCTTGTAAGCCGTTAGAACACTCATCATCTTACTAATATCGATCTTGTTTAGTTTCAGAAGACTTCTTGTTTTCTTTTCATTTGGGTCATCACCCCACAGTGTCTTTACAGTTGCTCCTACTGTTGCGCTATTCCACACAGTTTTGTGAGCCATCACTGCCCAGTGCTTCAACTCATTTTTCGTGTCTTCAAAAGGTTTCCAATTTTTCAAATTTATTACTCGAAGTTCTCTGCCCTTTGAAGCCAAGCTGTTTGCCCGTTCATTTCCAATCACTCCGTTGTATCCTGGTACCCAGCAAATACGCAATTGACCATGGGCTGAGTAATCATTTATCGTTCTTTTACAGTCCAACACAGTTCTGCATTTTACCCTTTCCGATGCTATTTCTTTAATCGCCATTTGGTTATCTGTGAAGATGTTGGTATATTTAGGCTTTGTCGTGTTACTGAGCCAGTTTACACACTCCGTGATTGCTCGAACTTCTGCTTGAAATACCGTGTTATGGTCTTCAATAAAAAGTCCCAGACCCGTCCTTCCTCCTCGCTTGGACCCATCCGTGTAGCAGCTGGTTCCCACTGGCACATGGGCCAAAGTTCCATTTTCCCAGGAGCGTCTGTCTGGCACAAACGTATCACAGGTAGCTGTAAGCCGCACTTCAGGAATGCGGTCGGAGATTTCTGGCGTTTGAATGTGACCAACTAGAGATTCTAAAATCTTCTGATGGTACGACTTGTGGTCTCGATTTATCCATTCACCCATCACTTGTAGACGTCTTGCTGTGAGGGCTGCCTCATACTTTATACGGATGTCTATTGGTTGGATTTGCAGTATAGTCTCCAACGCTTTTGTTTGTGCAGTTCTAAATGCCCCGCTCATGCCTAGACAGCACATACGTTGAATGTTTTGCAAAGGTATTACGTTGCACTTCTTGTCCATTGGCGTAGGTGATTATTGGTCTAATCACGCTCATGTAAAGCCAATTGGACGTAGTACCCTTTTTGAACCTATAGCTCTTCTGCACAACGACCAACATCTGTGGGCCTTTGTAACTCTTTCTTCAAGATGATCTTTCCAGTACAGTTTCTGATCCAAGATTACTCCCAAGTATTTTACATTTTAATTTTTAGCACTTGTCTTATTCAGAAACCGAGGCCGGGTAAAACGTGGGATCTTCGTTTTCCTTGTAAATAGACAGTACAAGTTGGTTAATTAAATTAGTTGAAAATTAAAATCATTGTAGTATAAACATAGAAATAAATGTCAGAGTAATGACCCATCAGGAGACTAAGTCCCAACATTATGAAAACCTTGTAAACACCTGAGTTTGAAAACAAAAACATTGTAAATGTTTATTTATATATCAATAATTTTTACTATTTTATGTTCTAGTAAAATCATGATAATCAAACAACACTTTGTCCGTTACTCCTTCAGAATGCAGACAAAGATCTTCGTCTGGGGGAGTTATGGAACACCAAATCCCATACATAAATTTCTACTTGATCAATATTATGAATTGTAATTTTTCTTACATAGTAGTTCTAAATTGAAATATGGTTGTATTTCATTTCAATATTTAGATACATTTTTTCAGACTTAATTTTACTGTTTAGAAGTAAAGATTGTTTTAATTGTCTAATATATTTGATTATTGTTATATTCGTCTAACAAATTTAACTATGTATATATACATATATATATATATATATATATATATAAGCTAGCATTTTAATACCCGGCCTTGCCCGGTATTAACCTTGAAGATATTCTTAAAATCTCCGCTTAAAACAAAACATTTCTATTTTGAAGCTGATCCAAATTCTAGTATGAAAATCCTTGGCTCTGACTATCTCAAAAAGTAACATAAGTGTTTGGTCTTAAATTCTTTTGTAGGCTTGACCAAACGAAGAAAGAATAATATTTGTGTCCCAACTGTTCAAATTTCGTTAACCTGAGTAGGGTATTGTTCCGGCCACACTTAACTATATGCGTGCAAACTTTCTGCATAATACCTCTCAGAGATCAAGAGGTCGCAAAACGCGTCTCGGAAAATCAAATGGTTTAATATACCATTGCATATTTCATACAATGTTATCTACATTCCATGTTTTGATTTAACCAGTTTAGTTGTTATAGTAGATTTGATAGTTCAAATCTTGTGAATAACATATTCCAGCCACGCCCTTTAACGCCTTCAATGGTAAATAGATCAACAAACGCGTGGCCTTCTTGACCACAAGTCGGATGAATCATTCCCTTAAAGCTCGGTATATGCACATATACAGGGTGGCTGATATGTATTGCAACAAACTTCAGGTTGCTATCATTTCTAAACCGCTAGTCTGATAGCTGATAGATTTATTTCAGTGACAGTTCATTTTATTATTTACAAGCTTACAAAAGCATTTTGATCTATTGCATTCAGAAAAAAAGTTATTCGTGATGGAATTCAAGCGTGATAGTGTGATTGCTTTATATTTGGGTGGAAA
The DNA here is from genome assembly GCA_963930755.1 of Eudasyphora cyanicolor. Taxonomy (NCBI): domain Eukaryota; kingdom Metazoa; phylum Arthropoda; class Insecta; order Diptera; family Muscidae; genus Eudasyphora; species Eudasyphora cyanicolor. Next base: position 250,167,162 of record OZ005736.1, on the reverse strand, counting down.
AACACAAGTGGCTATCGTTAGAGCCCTCCAGCATTTAAATGTGAATAAATCTTTTGATTCTCGTACCATTGCTCGTTACCGTGATACTGGCAGTGTTGCATCGCGTCCAAAAAGTGGACGAAAAAAACGGTAACAACACCAGAACAATCCGAAAAGTGAAGGCCAGATTTGATCGAAATCCACGCCCCAGTGGTAGAAAAATTGCCCGTGAGCTGAACATATCGCGAGAACGGATACAACACATATTAAAAAATGAGCTTGGACTAAAGCCATTGAAGTTCCAAAAAGTGCAAGAGCTCACCGATGCACAAAAAAAGTTAGACTGGAAAGAGCCAAGGAAAGAGGCCAGTTACCGAATTTGGTTTTCTCCGATGAGAAACCATTCCAAATTGAGCAGTTTGTGAACAAACAAAATGATCGGGTTTACTTGCCAAAGAGGTCAGCTGAAAATTTACACCTTCGATTGGCCACCAGAACTCAAGCGCCGCCGATGGTAACGGTGTGGGCCGCCGTAACGGCCGATGGTCGCTCCCCGCTCGTATTCATCGACCATGGGGTCAAAATCAATGACGAATATTATCGGGAAAATGTCCTAAAGACAGTATTGAAGCCCTGGGCAGGCAAATTTTTCGGTTGCAGACCATGGACATTCCAACGGGACTCAGCACCATCGCACTCAGCACGCGTCAACCAAGAATGGCTTGAAAAGGAGGTTCCTCGCTTCATTTTTACCGCACAATGGCCACCAAGATCTCCGGATCTCAATCCGTTCGACTTTTGCGCCTGGGGCATTTTAGAGAGTAAGGTTCGCACTAAAAAATACCAAAGTATCGATCATTTCAAGACGGCGCTTCGCCGGGAATGGGCCAAAATACCGCAGAGCCACTTTCGTGCAGCGTGTGATGGCTTTGTCGGCAGTTTGAAGGCCATAATTCGTGCCAAAGGTGGCCAATTCAAACAAATCTAAACTGTTTCTAAAATTTTATGTTATTTCCGAAATTTGTTGCTTTTGAACAATAAAATTTAAAAAAAATTTAAAAAATATAGCGCTTTACTTTGTTGCATTACATATTAGCCACCCTGTACATATGTGTAGCTGCATGGCTCTTTATAGGATTTTTCAAGTATTGGAAGAATATTGTTGATCAGTACATATATACACATAAATTAGTAGGATCATAGTACAGAAAGAGTGAAAATTGCTTTGGTCACAGCTACACTGACCACAGTCTGACCACAGTAAGTGGTGAACGATATATTTTAAAAAGGTTGAAAAGACGCTGTTTTATGTCCACTTTGACCTCAGACTGGACATCAAACAGTTGTTTTTGCATCTCCTTTGAGGTCGGTATGTACATATATACATTTATAGATTATTAGCTCTTAAGGAACTTTTAAATTAAACTTAAACTTTTAAAAAAATTTAAAATTATTTTTGGTCACTGCTATTGTTTAGCCGTGAATATTCAGCCGTGCCATTCAAAATAAGAAAGCTTATTTTTTAAATTTTCAGAATTCAGAGTTTTTATTGAAAAATGGTAAGTTAAGAAATCAATACAAGTGTAGTATTGATTCAGTTGTATGTGTAATTCAAATTGTTTTGTTTTCAATATGTACAAAGTATATTTGCAATGTTTAAGGATCGGTAAAAGACTGGTTACTTGTGCTTGCCATCCATCTCTTCTAAGCACAACTACCGGCTTTCGTTAAGCTACAGATGGCAAGCGACAAGTAACCAAACGAATAAACAAAAGGTAAATTAGAGTAGTGAGCGCATGTAATAAGTACTTTAGAGTGATGAGTGTAATAGGTAATGTAATGCATTCGCATTTACCCACCTACACACATAATGCCGCGCAGCAGTGGACGTTTCACTCTGATGATCAAAAGTGTGGTGTCAGTTTTGAACATTCTCCCTCCCCCGTGATATAGTATTGATTATTAACTTAGATTAACTTAATCTAAAACTGCAACTCGTGCGACTCCCGTTAATGGAAACCCTATCCAGTTTTGGGGCTGTGACGGAGCCAAGGCTTGAATGGTGAATGTTGCTGGAAATGGTGGTGGGTCTGAGTGGGTCGACGTTGTAGGGCATGGTTACCACAGCATCGGTCTTCGGGGTATATGGGCTGTCGTCGTGTCGCAAAACGGTACACTCAAAAAAATGTATTTCCTAAATTTTAGTAAAATCCATACTTCAATTTAGTTCAATGTTTTTATTCATATTGAGTTAATTTTTTCTTAAAACTGGGAAATTTTATTTAGTACTACCAAATTTTATTTTTTTGGGGGATATGCAGAATAGTTCGTTAACTAAAAATGAGGACATATTTTTACTAAACTAATATTTCTTGAAAAAAGTTCGAATATTCATACATATATTTATCAAATTTAAACATATGCGGTGGACACCCAACATAGACATAAGGAAATTATGAACTAATAATGGAAAGCATGATTTTTAGGAAATTTTAACTAAAAATAATCATGAATCCTTATTTCGAGTCCATTATTTTGAACTCAAAATTAGGAAAACATACTAAAATCAAGGAAAAATTAACTAGTTTCGGACTATGTTGTAGTGCTAAAAACACAAAAAATTCTGTTCTTTTTCGTTCCGCAATTTTTATTTTTTCGCAAATCGTTACTTGCAGAAACTTAAATGTATGGAGAAACATTAAAAATGTTACCCCCGGGACGAGAGTCGAACCGACAACTTTATGATAGTGAGCCGGACACACTATATATCGAGCTACGAAACTCTTTTGGGATTGATATGAAAATGCCATTCATAATAAAATTTCTTCAAAATAAATAAATAAATATAATATACATATGGCAACTCTATTTATCATTCAATGATGGCAATCCTTTTATCAAATTCATGTGTACATAAAAATACATTGTTTCGAAAATTTTAGGATATATAATTGTATATCAAAACAAATTTTTCACAAAAATTTAAGTGTCTACGTAGCTCAGTTGGTAGACACGTGGTTCATAAAACGGAAGGTTCTGGGATCGAATCGCATTCGGAGGTAAAATTTTATATACATAATGTTTAGTGTTTAATAAAATAAATTTCAATTCCTAAAATAGAGCAAAAGAGAGAAATCCAAAGAGGAAGAGTGGTAAGAGAAAGATTCCAACATATAAAATGGAGGAGGAAAACGATGAAGTAGGATCAAAAATCGCAAAAAAAATCATGGACTAAAAAGTCCAAGAAAAATTTTAATTTTTCTTTTCTTTTTGCATAAATTTAATTAAATTTTCCTAAATTTGAGTAAAAATTTACTTGCTATAAGGACAAAAGTATGCTGAATTTGCATAATTTCAAGCCCAATTTTGCTAGTATTGAGTTAATTTTCCCTATTTTAATTTCAATAGCTACTTAAAGGAAGTACGAGTTAACTAGAAATAAGTTAAAAATATTTCATAATTGTGAGGAAATGTATGAACTTGATATAAGGAAAAATAGCTTTAGCGAAATACGAAGTTCAATATTCCTACAGTTAAGTTCATTTTAACTTGCTCTAGGGTTCACTTTTTTTTGAGTGTACTTCGTAAGTTGGAAGAGCCACGACTCGGGTTGAGCTAGGCAACTTAGAAACCATATCTAGGATAGAAGAGATGTGAGAACCAAGTTCTTCTATATAAAAAGAAATTGTTAGTCAATCTGAAAATAGTTCGACGACTTTTGTGATCGGTCGACTAATTCCACCGTTAGCTGTCCGAATGTCCACAAACCTAATGTTTTTGTCAGTTCCTACATACGTTTTTATTATACGGCCCAGTTTCCACTCAACAGGGGCTAATCTTTCAACTTTAATGACAACCAAATCGTTTGCTCTTACATTTTCTGTTTGATACTTCCACTTATATCGACGATTTAAATACTCCGATTTCCATCTTTGACAAAAATATTGGGAAACAATGGTCAATCGTTTCCATCGATTGGCAAGGGTGATGTTTCCGTCTGATCCGGTTCTGTTGGTGTCAATATCAATGTACCTATCAGAAAATGTGCTGGGTTAAGCGGATTTAAGTCGGACGGGTCGTTGCTGGCTGGACTTAGTGGTCGAGCATTAACACAGGCCTCATAGTTGCGAATTCTTCAAAGGTAAAATTCATTTAGGGTATACATTTTCGTGACTTAACTCCCGCCTCCCATAATCCTCCCATATGAGGGGCACCTGGAGGAATAAAACTCCACTCTAAATTTTGCTAAATATTGTTCTGGGTGGCATCATTTTGAAGATTCTTCATAAACTTTAGCATATCCTCCTTTATTAATTTAGCTGCTCCTACAAATTTCGTACCATTGTCAGAGCAAATCTTGGATGGGCATCCACGTCGTCCAATAAAACGCGATAAAGCTGCTAAAAATGACTAAGTCGAGAGGTCACTTGTGGGTTCTTGGTGTATTGCTTTTGTAGAAAAGCAAACGAAGACGCAAACATATCCCTTTTGTTATTAAACAAGCTCTTCTTGTAAAATTATTTATGTTGAAGGGTCCTGCAAGGGTACTCCTGTGTTGGTAAAAGGTCGAGTCAGCATAGTTCGCTGGGGCGGAAGTGAGGACATAATCTGGGTTTGAGTCTGGTGTTTATACAAAACACAAGTTCGACAATTATGAATCACCTTCTTGACTAAGGACTTCAATCTAAATATCAAGAATTAAGACCTGATTACGCGAGTCATGAGTTGATTTCCGACATGCATCGTAATTTTGTGAATAAATTCTACTAACAAAAGGGCTAATCTCGATTCGTATGGGATAAGAATTGGATGGCGCTCGTTATATGCAAGTGTTGGGGACTGAACAAGGCGGCCATTTGCTCTGATTTTTGCTTTTGAATCAATAAATGTATTGAGGAATAAAAGACTGCTACTAGGTGAGAGCTTTTTTTAAGCTAAATACTCCTCAGTGAAATAATGTTTCTGTGTTAAAACAATAAGACGATCTTTTACATCATGGATTTCACCATGGGTGATTCTGCTGAAGAAATTCTAAGTCGGGTCCGATTGACGCTAGTATTCCACCAAAAACGAATCGCAAATGCTAAGACTTTATATGCCCTTGATAGAGAAGAGAATCTATCCAAAGGATCTTCACCTGTTTTGGTCGTGAAAACTTTGACTGCCTTCGCTTCTAACTCTGTGTCGCTCATAATTTCGTGTCTAGGCCATCGGTCTTTTAGAAACTTCTGCCACGGGGCCAGTCCACCACAAATGATGTGACTGCAAGTCATTTGGCGAACATCCTCGACTGGCTACATCAGCAGGGTTGCTTTCTGCTTCCTATTTTTATTTACCACAGTGTCTAAAATGTCTGAAATGCATTTCCTACAAAGGCACTCCACGAAGACGTTTTTTGAGCCATGCTAACACGATCGTTGAGTCGGTCCAAAATTGAGTAGAAATATTTGCATTTTGTAAGTTAGGAACCACCGCTGTGATTAATTTTGTTAAGAGAACGGCTCCGCATAATTCTAATCTAGGCAGAGATATTTTTTTTGATTGGTGCTACTCGAGTTTTTGCTGCTAAAACAAATGTGTCGACTGTTTGATCTATATGTTCTACTCTAACATAAAGAGTCAAAGCGTAAGCGCTTTCTGAAGCGTCACAAAACCCATGCACTTAAATTTTACTTGAGGGTTTGAATCTGATCCACCTAGGTACTGAAACTGAATCAATTGAGGGACAATTTTTAATGAAATTCTTCCAATTCATTCGAGTTATGGGCTTCAACGCGTCGTCCCAATCTACTTTTCCAGCCAGACTTGCTTTGCTACGATGATTACTGGAGCCAGTCATCCACATGGGTCGAAAAATTTGGCAATTGTTGAAAGCACTTCTCTTTTGATGCATAATTCCCTTTCTTCCGTGGGTGGTGATGTGAACGTAAAGTTATCAGCCGAAATGTTCCATCGGATACCTAGAGTCTTCGTTGTGTTCCTTCCGAAATGTCCAACCAGTTGACCGGCAAGAGTGAGTCAGTTGGCAGATCGCAAATCAGATTGGGGTCGTTTGAACTCCATTTCCTCAATTTAAAACCTGCTGAGCACATGGCTGCTACTAATTCTTTCATAGACTTAATGGATTCTTCTACAGTGTTGCCTCCAGCTAAACCGTCGTCGACATATAATTTTTGTTTGATAATTTCTGAGCCTAATGGGTACGATTCTTTAACATCTTCTGCTAGTTGATTTAGGGTCCTACGAGCGAGAAATGGGGCGCAAATAATTCCGAAGGTGACTTTTGAAAGTTCAACTTGGTCATTTGCTGAATTTTCTAAAAGGAATTCTTTGAAATAGTGCCTGACTTGGAACGATTTGTATTTGACGATACATTTTGGTTAGTGTTGGATACGTATCTAAACTCTTGATGTGGCAAATAGTAGTTAGGGATCTTCTCGATTTCCTGGGGTCCCAGTTTCCGCATGTGTCCAAGTTCCAAATATTCCATTATCGCTGCGTCGTATTGAACTTTCTTTCCATTCGATACAATTGCGATATTTCGAGACGATCCAATTCAGCACAAGATTTGAACGGCATCGTGACAATACTCGTATATCGTCCATCTTCAATTCTTCGCGTTCTATTTTTGAAATTTGTTTCGCAAAAGGTGTCTTCTGCTGACCTGAAATTCGAAGAACATCAATTGAAATTCGAAAAACATCAATTGAAATTCGAAACACATCATTTGAAATTCGTAAAATTGCAATTGAAATTTGGAATACGTCAATTGAAATTCGAATTTTTCCATTTGAAATTCGGAGAACATCAATTGAAATTTGAAATTTGAAAAATTTAAACAAAATCAATGCTGTATATTATATGGGGTAGCATTTAAGTGATACAGTACAATTTGTCTTTGTTAAACCTTTAATATTAAAATATTTAAATATGTTTTGCTTCAACTAATTTTGAATAAATATTCATAAAAGATAAGATAATCTATATGTTCTGCTATCGGGGATCTGCTCACTTGAGTTGTTTCTCTATGTTGATTTTTATCCAGGATGAGCGACGGCAAATTATAAGGAAGGATCTTCTTCAATTGTAATTCGAAAAAAATCAATTGAAATTCGAAGATTCCATTTGAAATTCGAAAAACTTCAATTGAAATTCGAATATTCCATTTGAAATTCGAAAAAGGTTAATTGAAATTCGAAGATTCCATTTGAAATTCGTAAAAAATCAATTGAAATTCGAAATCTATAAATTTAAATTCGAAACACATCAATTGAAATTCGAAGAACATCAATTGAAATTCGAAACACATCATTTGAAATTCGTAAAATTGCAATTGAAATTTGGAATACGTCAATTGAAATTCGAATTTTTCCATTGGAAATTCGGAAAACATCAATTGAAATTTGAAAAATTTAAACAAAATCAATGCTGTATATTATATGGGGTAGCATTTAAGTGATACAATACAATTTGTCTTTGTTAAACCTTTAATATTAAAATATTTAAATATGTTTTGCTTCAACTAATTTTGAATAAATATTCATAAAAGATAAGATAATCTATATGTTTTCTGTTCGTCACATTACATATATGTTAAGATTTAGTCAGCAAATGTGTTTAAATCAATTCTACCCAATCTAATGTACAGATTTGTTTACATGTTCGAATTTCAATTGATGTATTTCGAATATCAATTGATGTTTTTCGAATTTCAATTGGTGTATTACGAATTTGAAATGGAAAAATTGGAATTTCAATTGATGTATTTCGAATTTCAATTGATGTATTTCGAATTTAAATTGATGTTTTTCGAATTTCAATTGATGTGTTTCGAATTTCAATTGATGTTTTTCGAATTTCAATTGATGTGTTTCGAAATTCAATTGATGTGTTTCGAATTTCAATTGATGTATTTCGAATTTCAATTGATTTTTTTCGAACTTCAAATGGAATCTTCGAATTTCAATTGACCTTTTTCGAATTTCAAATGGAATCTTCGAATTTTAATCGATCTTATTCGAAATTGAATTGATTTTTTTCGAATTACAGTTGAAAATGGTGTAGGGTTTGTACGAGAACAAAGGTTGAAAAGACAAACTTTTGTTGAAGTTTCTGAAACGGTTTCACTTAAACCGGTAGGTTAGGTTGAAGAAAGGAGACGTTTAAACCAGGGACGTATCTAAATGTTTTAAACATTGGCATAAACTCTTTACAATTTTCAAAATCACTCAAAAAAAATAAAACACGAAAAATATTTGGAAGGCAGTACAAAAAAAAAAACAATACAAAAGCGTAAAAAATGGTAACAGTAAAAGTAATAACAACTAAAAATAAGAAAAGTGCATGTTTCACGATTTTTTGATTGGTGCTAGCCAGAAATTAGCTGAAATAAGTATATGGATTGATTATTGGAAGCAGAAGAATGATAAGCCATCAAATGCATTAGATGCTATTTTAGTTTTTGTTCTCGACGTTAAGAAGAATAAAAACTTATCTGCGGAACAGATTGGAGGGAGAAAGGCTATCTTATCTGGCTTTGATGTCTATATACAAAGATGAAGTCAAAATCGATGAAATTATTGATATATTTCTTTCAAAAAATCGAAGATTACATTTTTAACCTTTACGTATTTTATTGTTAAAAGTTTTAATGATCTCGTACTAAAGTACATATTTATATTTAGGAATTAAATTCGAATAAAAAACTAAGGAAATTAACTACCCTTACCTACACAATAAACGCAATTTTTAATTGTTTATCTTTGTTATGAAAAAAAGGTTGGGCAACAAGAACTATTTAGTGGAATAAAAAAAAACCCACAGGGTGATTACATATCATCCCTACGATGAATCGTGCTCATAAATAAAAAAATGATATATACCCTCCTCTCTAAGGTAAGGGGATAAATATGGGGATTTATTTGATTTATAATACAAATACCAATAAGTGTATATGTAACATATAGAAAAAGGGTAACGCATCAAAGGAGTGGCCTAAGACCCTAAGTTTATGCGGAGGAAATCCGTTTTAGAACACATTAAGTCATTTTACTTATGTCCGTCCATCCGTAAGCCTGACCGGAGCGAACGATAACCCTCGAAACTATAGTTTCCAGAGATTAAACAGAGATTCGTCAGGGCGACGAACAAATTCATCAATAGGATTATCCGTACGTTAGCTGACTTTTGACGAATGACGAAGCTTTTTCTATCAGCGTAGACACGAATTTTCTCAGTATCTTCCACTTAAACCGGAAACGTGAACAAGATTCTTCCTAGTTGGAAGCTTCAATTTGTTTGTAATCTTCTCCGAAATAAATGTTGATTGAGAACCAGGGTCGATAATAGCTCGAGCGTCATATCGCTTCTCTCTAGATTCAATTTTAACATTTGCTGTGAGAATTTTTTAAGTTCAGAATTTTCATTGAGAGTTAGAGTCGTTATAGTAGGAGTTTGAAAACTAGATGTGGACTGTAAACTAGGAGTGGATTGTACTAAGGTGGTTAGAGCTGCCGCACTGGTACTAGGTCGTACGTCATCTCTTACCGGTTGTGGAGTTGTAAGTCGGGTCTCGTTACCCTTATGTAATAAAGTGTGATTTCTTTGATTACATTCCCTACAAGTGATGCAGTTGTAACAAAGATTGTGAAGTTTTACTAAGTGAATGCGATTATTCACGTTTATCTCAAGGAATTGTGGACAATTTCGTAACAAATGGTCCATTTGTACGACTACTAGGTTGCGTAGATGTGCTAAATCAGTTGATGTTGTTAAATATTCTTTGCGAACTTTGAGTTTGTTGCGCAACGTTTGTTCGAAATGACTTAACCATATTTTCCTTCCTATTATAATCGGGCCTAGGCTGATTATTTTTGGAGAAATGGGGCTTAATATTTCCTACAGATTCTAAAGTTTTGAACTTGTGCGTTAAAAATTCATTCAAATCTTTCCAAGACGGTAGTATGGAACAATCTTCCAAACCGTTTTCAAATTCTTCTAAGAAATTTCTCGGCAGTTTCGTACAATTAAGGTAAACTAAAATTGGATCCCACCCTTTACATCTACTTTAAGTGTCTCTAGTGTCTGAACGCAAATGTGCGTTGAAGTTTTTGGATTGAAGATCCCGAACCTGCCGAAACTGTCTGAAAGCAACCGTCAATCGTGTGTCGAAGTTTTTGGATTGAAGATCACGAACCTGCCGAAACTGATGGTAAACTAAGTAGAGGTTTAGCTGTTCATTAACCTGCATTCGTTTATTATTTATTATTTTTTTATTATTTTCGTATCTATTTTCAAAGATTTCCCACCTTCATCTGTTAACCCTTGGAAACATATTTCTACTTTAGGTAGATACCTGTAGCCGCCTAAATTCTATCTGTAAAACAAATCAAAAATATCGTTACAACACGACGAAAACTGCAAAAGAAAAAAGTCACTCTCGAACAAACACATATGCCTGGCCAGATGTGTTTGTGTTTTTTCATACAATTTGTATGAAATAAATTATTATTATACACATTTTTGGTTGTTTTTTTGTAAATTCAATGCAGATGTTTACTTCCAGGTAGTTTCTGTGTTAATTTTTCTCTTACTTCTTTCTTTCGATTGTGATTTTGGTTTTGAGTTCAGTTAGTTTATTATTGAATGCTGAACATACAACATCGACAGTCCGAAATATAAATTTTTCTGTGCGGAAACTAAAGTGAAATTATTACCATTTTTATGGCAGAGCATTTAGAATTTGTGTACCATACGCGCTTTCGTACAGGCAAGCTGCAGACGGTTTTTTGCTTGGAAAAGATGGTACCAAGTGGAGTACATCTGAACCCGCTACAGTGAGATTCCGCCAGCACAACATCATGCGTTTCGGAGGTGGACCAAAAACAAACCTGACCACTCCGCTTGAGGTGTTCAAGCTTTTCTTTTCACCGAATATTACGTTCATCATCGTAACACAAACAAATTTATATGGAGAAAAAGTTACACGCAAATGGAACGCAGAACATGCAAACTGCACACCACGAGTATGGGTTGATATGTCAAGTGTCGAGCTTGAATCTTTTATTGGGATACTATTGGCTTTTGGTGTCAGTCATAATACTATTCAGCTCTCAAGATTGATGTGGCAAACTGATGCACACATAGTCGTACGCGCGCATTTCGTCAACAAACCGACAAAGCTGCTCCCATTCGCGACATATGGAACTTCTTGAATAACAACCTTGCCAGTAATTGTTAACCATACGAAAGTGTAACCATCGATGAGCAGCTATTTCCATACCGTGGGCGCACAACCTTCACGCAATACATCCCATCAAAGCGATGCGAAAACAAAATATCCGTTGCAAGGAAAACTGTACACTGGTAAGGAGGGAAAACAACGAGAGACAAACCAAGGCGAAAATGTGCTCATGAGTTTGGCTTATCGATACACCAGCAGCGGCAGAACTATTATTGCTGATAACTTCTTTACAACATTAGACGCAGCTAAACGTCTTTCGTCGATTGGACTAGCATACGTTGGCACCATTAGATCCAACAAAAGCTGTCTTGTCAAAGATGTGAAAAAAGACAACAAACGGCCAGTGCTTTCATCTGTGTTCGGTTTCTATTATAACCTTATATCACTGTGCAACTACGTTCCAAAGAAGAACAAAGCAGTAAATCTACTATCCACTGTGCACTACACCAAGAAAGTTGAAGGCGTGGCAAAAAACCGGAAGCTATATTATTTTACAATTCAACAAAGGCCGGTGTTGATACAATGGACCAAATGGTAACGCTTTACTCCACAAAACGGTCAACCAGACGTTTCATTAATTTTGACGTCTATCATTTTGCAATATGATAGACGTCATGGAATTAGCCATTACATCATATGTAGAAGGAACCAGAAAAGAGAAGCGACGATTGTTCTTGAAAACGCTGAGTTAACAATTGGTGCTTGCTAATACTGAAAATCGCATGAACAACAACCATATTTTGGGACAACATTCAACCCATTTGGCCATTGAATCTTTCTTTGGAAGGCCGTTGAATATTCCCAGCAACATGCTGCCTAACCAACAAAGCGACCCTAGTACACTGAGTTCCAGAAAAGATTGCAGAATTTGTTTCATGCAAGACGAAAAGCTGCGTAGGAAGACACGTTTTTACTGCACCAAATGCTCAACTGAGTATTCAACTCTGAGCGATACAAACTTGAGTCAGAGGTCATCGCTTTTAACTCAGTTTCAACTCATTGATCCAGTGAGAGGTTTCGAACAGACCAAAGATAGGGCAGAACTACTTGCATCTGGGATGAAACAGTACAATATTTTGATCCCAGATGTTAACATATCATATTATAGAGTCCGTGATATGCCTTACAAACAATTTTATACAACTGTGGATAACAGATGCTTTTGCAAGGACATTCCCGAATTGTTCGAGGAACTTAATCAAACATACAATTCAAAGGAATGGCGGTTACTTGTTGACAGCAGTAAAGAAAGTTTGAAAGCAGTACTTTTACACATCGGAAATCAGAAACCGTCGATTCCCATTGCTCATGCTGTCAACACTAAGGAATCATACGAAACAATGGCTAAATTGATAAAATACATAAAATATGAACATGAATGGAAAATTTGTTGCGATTTAAAGTAGTTGGTATGTTATGCCTCTGGGATAGCAGATTTAAGCTGGGGCTCTTTAAAAATTTTGTAAAAGCCTTAAGGAAAGATGGCAATTCACTCTCATATTTAAAAAGTTTATTTAAAAGTCTTTCTTTTCAAAAAATCGAAGAAGGAGTTTTTGATGGGCCTAAAATAAGGAAACTGATGAAAGATGTGAATTTCGAATCATATTTGACGTTGGATGAAATTGCAGCATGGAGGTCGTTTAAGCTTGTAGTTTCAAATTTCCTTGGATCCAATAAAAGCCCGCAATATGAAACAATGCTTAATGATTTGTTAAAAATTTTGAAAAAATTGGTTAGAAATATATTTTTTATATTTATGTATATAACACATATGTATGTATTCTTCCAACTTATTTTTAGCTTTATGTATTCCAACAGGTGTAAATATGTCCCTCAAAATTAATTTCTGTCATTCTCATTTAAACTTTTTCCCCGAGAATCTTGGCGACGTAAGTGACGAACATGGCGAAAGGTTTCACCAAGAGTTGAAGTCCATCGAGTGGCGTTACCAAGGGCACTGGGATGAAAGAATGATGGGAGATTATATTTGGTTCCTCATTAGAGAAACCGACTCCGAAATCTACAAACGTAAACGTTCCTCTCCTTTCCAATTTTCATAGCAAAATAGAAAGAAATATAAAAGTAAATTTTTATGAGCAATTTCGTCGGCACTTCACTTAAAGTTACCTATTATCGCCAATCTTGCTTGAATGTCATGCGCCATTACATTTTGTTGCTGCCTCTCTTTACCGTGAGCTCGAGGAGACATGTCAATGAGTTGCTAATAGGGTCTTCAAAGTAAAAATTCTATCCAAAAGTTTTCTGGCTAAGTGGGTTGGCTTTGTTGATGATCCAAGTGCCATATTTAAGATTGTTTGACGCCAATAAATATTGTTCCCGATATCGACCATCTGAAAGTAATAAGATAGTTGCATCTGAATCATTGCTTGGCTTTGGTAAATTAAAAATAATAATACTCACAATGTCCTCGGAAGATCTTTCCCCATATAGTTGGGAAGAATAGAGGATGCAACTATTATCGTTACTGCATACTTGTCGTTTGCCGGAAGGAGGTGGGCTGGAGGTTTTATCGTCATCCTCTAATTTACACTTAAATACCGTTATCCTTTTCTTCAATTCAGCCATATTGACTTCCTACGAAATGATTTTTTTCTTCTTCGCTGGAGGAACTACAAATAATCTTCATCTCGTTCTTCGCTTGTTTCTGTTTGTTGTTCTTATCTATAAAAAAAATATTTTCAAAAACATATTCCAAAAATTAATTATTTTAGTTCTTACCTTTACGAATTGCGTTTTCAATGAAAATTAAAAAATTTATATTTTTCTACAAATGACACATAAGACAAATTAACAAACTTGAATAGTATTTAGTTTTTGTGTGACAACTGGGTGACGTTTCAAAATATTATAATTTTATGTAAACATGATTCCTCTGCGAAAAATGTATTTGTATGCAACCAAATTTTTATAATGTTTTGACATAAGCAATAAAAAACTTTTTGCACAATTTTAAAACAGTTGTTTTATTTGAAAATTAAGTATTGCATATATTTGATAATTAATTTATACGGAGCAAGGCATAAATATTAATATGTATAGATAATTATATATTGGACCATATACCTGCTTATATATGTAAATATATATGGGGCAATATATAATTATATATGAAAACTAGCTGACCCCAGCAGACGTTGTCCTGCCCGTCCAGTTTTGGTTGATTTTTGATATTTCTTTCATACATCCCGAGATTCAGGAAAAAATCATCAAAAAAATGTATTTTGACCATATGTCCACTACAGCGTCATCTACCGGTTAGAATCATACGTACAAACTATTATCAAGACAAACCACACATACATCTTAAATTTCAGTCAAATCTGCGAATTTTGCAAATAATTTGACCACTCCGCAATTTATCGCGTTGCAAATAATTCTAAAACACAAATGACCCCAATCTGAATATATTGCTCGATTTTCAGCCCATTCGCTTTTATGGTTTCGGAGATCATGCGTTACTAACAAACGTACAAAGGATTTTATATAAAAAGATAAAAATATTTTGTTTGCCATATATAATAATATATTGCCCCATATAAAGTCATATATGATTATATATATGCATTATTGAAGTCATATCTAATTATATATCCATGTATATGACGCTATATATAATTATATATGTTCTTATATATTTATGAAAGATCATATATATTTTTATAAAATCTTGTTTACTCGGGCAAATTTATTTATCGTAGTAAAGTGTAATTTTCAATGATTACCACTTAATAAATTTTGTGAGCAAATTTATATCTCGTAGTAAAGTGTAATTTCCAAAAATCAGCACTTAATGAATTTTTCGAGCAAATTTAAATTGTTGGATAAAGTGTTATTTCCAAATTTCAATAAATGTAAATTATATTTATTTATATATATTTAACTCGTTCCAACATGTCTGTCCGTAATCATCAACTTCTTCGCCATATGTTTACCATTTCTTCCTTTAACACTGAAATGATGTTTTTCTATCTCTTCCTTTGTTCTTGTGTTTTTTCATCCTACTTCACAAAAAACTCCAGTGGTAGAGTTTCTTGATCCATGAACCAACGTTGCCGAATTTGAAGAAAATCGGTTAAGATTTAGCTATAGCTCCCATATATATGTTTCGTCCGATTTTGCTCTTTAGTCCTGTAGAAGCTGTATTTTACATCCAATCATTTTGAAATTTAGAATGGTAGAGTTTCTTGATCCATGAACCAACACTACCGAATTTGAAGAAAATCGGCTAAGATTTAGCTATAGCTCCCATGTATATGTTTCATCCGATTTGGCTCTTTAGATCCAATCGTTTTTATACCCTACATCACACTGTGTCACAGGGTATTATTTAAGTATAAAATGTCCCAAAAGTAAATTTATGTAAACAATTTATACATGAATTACAAAATTTATATATCAGAGTTATTCAATATTACGAGAGTGGTGTAGGGTATTATATAGTCGGCCCCGCCCTTTAGCCTTTCCTTACTGGTTTTAAATAAATTAAAATTTTCGCTTCAAAGTGGTTGGCAATTACAATTGTAATGGTTCATAGCACAAACCACACATACTAATGCCAAAAGAAATTTTAAAATAGTAAATTTGTTGACGTTTTTCAAAAGGGTTTCTCTATTGAATCTGGGGCAATACAAGGGTCGTTCAACAAGTGTGATGCTATTTTGGTCCATACGCCATTTTTGTGTTTTTTGAGTTAGGAGTTGATAATATGGGTTCCAAGCATGCTCTTTCAGAATCTGCAATCATTTTTTTCCTATCTCGCCTAGTTTTCGAGATATTGGTAGGGTAAATTTGGTTTACTCTGAATAACGGGAAATAATTTCGATATTTTGGTTCTATGTCTCAATTTTTCTATCGCCCTATATTTTTCACTCAGTATTTTACGTTCTTTCGATCACAATATGTAAATTAGTGTCCTTCCATACCGACCCTTTTTGTGGACCATGTAATACAAATACGAAAAAATATTAAAATAAAAGTGGATATGGACCAAAATGCCAAGTACAAAAATTGTTATAACTTGCTTATTTTTGGATGTAATGGCATAGAAATGCATGAGAATCATACAAGCACTGTTGGGAACCCTATAAAATAAAAAGTGTGTAACTCTCCAGTCCCGTTTTTACTCAAACAATAAATTGCGTTTTTCTCCGATCATACAAAATGGCGTATGGAACAAAATAGCATTGAGCCGACGATATTTTCGAAAGTAAAAAATATTCGTTTTTCCAATTTATTAATTTGGGTTGATATACGCTCTCCAACGCAATCCGTAGTTGAATTTTTTTTTCCAAAAAAAATTTAAATGAAATTTAAAAAATTGTTTTCAAGTTTCACATTCGTTTTTTAAAAATGTTTTCCCAAAAATCACGAAATTATTTAAAAAATATTTTCCTAAATCGTCTAGGTAAAGTCAGGGGGTCGTTTCCGAAAATCGCCATTAAATATTTTCTTAGATTAGAACGCGTTAGGTTATGCAATGTTAGTATGTATATGACCGGGTATGTATAGCGATTTGTATTTAAGTGCAAGTTAGCTGCACTTATGTATATATGTATGTATATCGGGTTTCTATGTATGTAAGTGCAAGTTAACTGCATTTATGTATTTATGTAAAAGGAAGAAAAAGCAAGCGTCGTATATAGGGTCAGACGCGCCAAAATCTCCTTCATATAGCAATATGTAAAAATGGTTTTGGCACACTATATACACGCTTCTTTTCACAATTATTGGGTACTCACTTAGATCCTTTTATGTATTTGGGGTACCTGGTGTTGTTGGAGTTGGTCGCTGGTTCTTTCTTCCTTCCTTCTAGGGGTTCAAGCGAATTGTTGTTGTTGTTGGGTCTCGTTTCCAACGCTCTTTGCTGGGTCTTGTGTTGGGTCACTTTGGTTTTTTGGCTCATGGTGTTTTATTTTTAAATATTTTTTGAATCACTTTTTTGTTGTAATACACTTTCTTATTTGTTGCCTTTCAAATAAGAAAGCTTATTTTTTATATTTTCAGAACTCAGAGTTTTTGTTGAAAAGTGGTAAAGCTGAGTTTAGACGATTGCCAGATCGGCAAACGTTATCAACCCTGTTAAAGTGCTGCAAATATACGGGCAATGTCAGATTGTTAGGCAAAGGTGAATTGGCAGTTCAGACGATTGCAAGAAAACATTACAATTTCATATATTTACAATATATTTGGTAAATATTTATATGCAGGATTGCCAATAAAAATACATTATAGACAGTGTTGCAAATAAAATGTTTTTCTGGCAATGGCGCCGTTGTCACATGCATAAACTTCGCACATATAACAATCAGCAAATTATCTCGCAATGACTTTTCTGCTAACACTGCAAAATAAAAATTGTATGTTCACACGGTTGTAAATTCACAGGGTTGCATTTTTCCGCCATTTTTCTGGCAATGTTGTCCGATCTGCAAATCGTCTGTACTTACCTTAAGTAAGTTAATAAATTCCAATACAAGTGTAGAGTTGTTTTACTCAGAGTTCGGAAAAAAACACTAAGGAACGCTTCCTTAGTCTGCATTTACATGATACTTTTTTTTTAAGTATTAAGCATACTTATCGGCGTTTTGTGGGCGAGAGAGGCAGTCGGAAACGGGGGGAAAAAAAGTATGCCGTACTCGTACTTATCGTACTCATCGTTTTGTGTTTTTCGTTCGCACTTGGAAACAACAACAATTCACACACGAAACAAAACAAATGAAAATAAGTTAAGTATTGAAAAAAAAGTACGCGTGTGAACGTAAATACTTTTTCAAAAGAGAATAAGCCGATAAGTTGCTTTAAAAAAAAGTACCATGTAAATGGGGACTTAGCGTTCTGTACCGTTCCTCCGTCGCGAACGGAACAGTATCGCAACCCTTAGTCCCTATTTACATTGGCTGAATGTTCAGCAGATTATCGGCGTTTTGTGGGAGAGAGAGGCAGTCGGCAAGAGGGGGGAAAAAACTCTCCCGTACTCAGGCTTATCGGTCTGAACGTTTTGTGTTTTTCACTCGGCCTTTGAAACAACAACAATTCACACAGAAATATCCGAAACAAAATTATGTGTCTAAACGCAGAGGCAAGTTTAAAAGAGAATTAGAGGATAACCTGCTGAAAAAAATATCCTAGTGTAAATCTGGACTTACAAGAGAACAGAATACACTAAACATTTTTTAGTGTTACTGTTCGCGAACGGTACCACTACGATAACGTACCGTTCTTAGAACACGACGAACGGTATCACTACGATAACGTACGGTTCATAGTGATACTGTTCTTTTGAACAGAACACTAACAGTATCACTACGTTTAGCGTTCCGTTCATTTTTATATCAGTCCATTTTTTGATACAGCCCCAATACAAAGCTCCCTTTCGACAAGACATATTTACGTTATAGTGGACGCATTTTTATCCGATCATGCCGAAATTTAAATATGTGTGCTTCCTATTGCATTTAATCATGTCTAGTGAAAAAGGGGCACATAGGTACATACTTTGATATAGCCCCCATATGAGAGTCCCTTTCGATAAGACATATTTACGCTCTAGAGAGCGCATTTTTTAACCGATCATGCCGAAATTTGAATATTTGTACTGTGTATTACATTCAATCGTCCCTGGGTTAAGAAATAACTCTGTACCAATTTTCATTAAGATTGCTTCATATTTGCGACCTGTGGTGTCGAATATAAAAAAGAACGGAACGCTAAACGTAGTGATACTGTTAGTGTTCAGTTCAAAAGAAAAGTATCACTACGACGTAGTGATACTGTTCTATGAACCGTACGTTATCGTAGTGATACCGTTCGCCGTGTTCTAAGAACGGTACGTTATCATAGTGGTACCGTTCGCGAGCTCTGAAAAAATGGCGATTTTCTCGCCATTTTTTCAGAGCTCAATGAACTGTCAAACTCATGGATGACGTTTGATTGTTTGTTTACATTTTGTTGTTGGGAGCGTTTTAAAAATTTAAAATAATGTAAATTGTATTTAATATTTTCTATATTTAAATGTAAATAAAGCAAAGTGTGTATGTGTGATATCACATAACTTTATTAATTTCGTTTTAAAGTCCTATTGATGTCATTATAATTGGAATATAATATCTTGCAAATGTATGCCACGGTTTCGCAGAGTCGCGAATCCGTAATTTCGAATTTTCCATGACTTTGGCGCATGAGACAAGCTGAATTTTTCCGATGTCAAGGGTTGTGTTGGCTGTTATGGTTTGTAGATTGTTCTCATAGACGTGCCACTTAACAAAACTCCACAAAAAATTCTAATTGGGTCACATCGCACGATCTCGGAGGCTAGGTCACATCACCTCCTCGTGAGATGACGATGCCATGTAGCATGAGTTGTGTGGCTATGGCGCCGTCCTGTTGGAACCACATGTTAGTGTCCATATCATCCAATTCAGCTCAAAAGAAGTTGGAAAGCACCAAATCAAACAGCAACTTTTTCGATTTGAATTGGACGTTCTTGGAACTCTTGTTTGTTCAATTTTGTTCATCGACAAATGGTAAACTAGACGGAAGACAACACCCATTTTCATAAAACTGAATAACTGATGGACAATTCAACAGATGTAGCTTGAACAATGTTGCAGCTAACAACTTATTATTGGTATCAACGACAAACTTTGTTATTAAATTAAAAAGTATATATGTATAATACGTTCAATTCTTTTTACAGTATTCGTTCATCATATTTTTTAATAAATGGTCCATATACATATGTACGAGTGGCATCTGTATGAGAAGAATTTCAAGAAAGTCCTCAACTCTAAACTTCTGTACGAACCGAATCACAAAGCCGGTCTGGATAATCTGGTCGATCATATCACCATATCATTCAATAGATCCCTTGAAGAAGCCTGTCCAAAAACAAGGTACAAGGGTAAAACTAAACCCCAATGGTGGACTTCTGAGCTAACGGCTATGAAAAAGACCTGCAACAAGCTATTCAATAAGGCTAAATCTACTGGGGTCGCTAATGATTGGGATGCCTATAAAGAGCAACTCAAGATCTATAAGAAGGAGCTTAGAAAGGCGCAAAGGCGCTCTTGGTATACCTTCTGTGGTGAAGTGGAAAAGGTCTCCGACGCCGCTAGGCTGAGGAAAATATTATCTGCTTCACCATGTACAGTGGGATATTTACAGGATGAGACAAATAACTGGACCAAAAACAGCGAGCAGTCGCTCAATGTACTGCTCGACACACATTTCCCGGGGAACTCTGTAACAGAACCCGAGGATCAGCAGGACCAACAAGAGTGCGAGTGGACTGCGAGCGTCGCTAGCTTCTTGACTGAGAGATCCAGAATAAGCTGGGCTATTAACAGCTTTGAGCCCTTCAAGTCACCTGGACCAGAAGGCATCACTCCAGCAGAAATGCAGAAAATGTTAAAGTACATTATCCCCTGGCTGGAGAAAATTTATGTAGGCTGGATCAGGCTTTCATACGTCCCGAATCGATGGAGGGATACCAAAGTGGTATTCATACCTAAAGCGGGAAAGATATCACACACTAGACCAAAAGACTTCAGACCAATTAGCCTATCCTCCTTCCTATTGAAAGGTCTGGAAAGACTTTTAGATAATTTCATTAGGGAAAACCTGGATACAAAACTCCTGTCGGGGAACCAACATGCTTACAATAAGGGCAAGTCTACAGAATCAGCCCTGCACGAACTTGTGAGCACTATCGAATCGACCCTGCATTTCAAGGAATTCACCATGGTGGCATTTCTTGACATAGAAGGGCTTTTAACAACATTCACTCAGATGCGGTAATTGCGGCACTCTCACATCTACAAGTTAACACTAGTTTGATTAGACTAATTCAAAGTCTGCTCACCAGAAGACGCATAACAGCATGTCTACGGTCCACAACTCTAACTAGGTTTGTAAACAGAGGGACCCCGCAAGGAGGAGTACTGTCTCCACTAATTTGGAACCTTGTGGTGAATGAAATCCTGCTAGATCTAGAACGTTGTGGCTGCAAGGTCGTGGCATATGCGGACGACGTGGCAATCGCAGTGAGTGGCAAATTCGTAAACGTCCTCAGAGACATCCTACAGGTGGCTCTGAACAAGTTGGCTAGATGGGCCAGAAACAGCGGTTTGGGCGTTAACCCCAACAAGACAGAATTGGTTCTCTTTACTAGGATGAATAATGTCCCACATGTGGACCCTCCACCTCGGATAAATGGAACAGATCTAGTCTTTTCTGAAAGTGCAAAATTTTTAGGAATAATTCTAGATAGGAAAATGTTATTTAGACTTAACGTATTGGAACGTGTAAGGAAGGCCAACGTCGCCTTATATTCCTGCAAAAAGGCTGTAGGGTCGCGGTGGGGACTCTCTCCTAAAATCGTCCACTGGATATATATAGCAGAGTTCGTCCAATACTGTTATACGGTATTGTGGTATGGTGGACGGCAACTGACAAACTAACCGTTACCAACCTACTAACAAAGGTTCAGAGAACTGCCTGCCTGAGCATAAGCGGAGCCTTAAGGACTACAGCGACCGAGTCTCTACAAGCCCTACTCCATATACTGCCGATTAATATTGTGGCGAGAGAAGTTGCAACCAAAGCGGCAATAAGATTAAACTGCCTATCAATGTGGAGGTACAAGAACTATGGTCACATGAGGATATCAATGTGTAGTGCTATGGTAACCGACCGAGTGGACTATATACCAACTGTGTACACCTTCGAGAGAAATTACATCACTATGATTCCCGCCAGAGATGAATGGGTCGGCAGAATACCAGGTAATAGAAACCATCTCCACTTTTACACGGATGTTTCGAAGCTTGATGAAAAGGTTGGCTTCGGAGTACACTGTGAAGAACTTAGTCTGTATATAGCTCACAGACTACCAGATACCTGCAGTGTCTATCAAGCCGAAATAATGGCAATATGGGAAGTCGCCAAGTGGCTGAGTCGCAACATAGTAACCAACACTGGCGTTGTAATTTACTCGGACAGCCAGGCTGCCATCAATTCTCTGGAGGCAACATCCCTAAATTCACAAACAGCCCTCGACTGCCGCAGATCTCTTAACGAGATGGCTGAGCAGTTTAATATACACCTCATATGGGTGCCTGGGCATAGGGATATCCCGGGGAACTGCAAAGCCGATGAACTTGCTAGGAAAGGGACGACATTACAAATTCTCGAAGAAGTTGCATATATTGGTGCGCCACTATCCACGTGCAAGCTTTGGCTTAGGCAAGAAGCAATCAGGCAGTCCAACGAAAGATGGACAGAAATCGGCACCTGCAGGGTAGCTAGACAAATCTGGCCAAGGTATGACCTGAGAAGGTCAAAATATCTCCTCGCACTAGAGAGGAAACGATTGTCTACGTTAGTACAGGTTCTGACGGGACAATGCTTAATCGGCGAACACGCCAAAAGATTGGGTATTGACTCCAATGACTTCTGCCGAAGCTGTGGAGATGAGGAGCAAGTGGAGAGCATTGACCACTTGCTTTGCGACTGTCCCGCTTTGAGTAAACGACGACTGGACATACTGGGGTCGGCCTTTTTAGGCAGCCTAACAGATCTTTCCAGTACTGATATTCGTACTATCGATAAATTTATATATCAAACAGGTTGGTTTCGATGAGGGGCATTTCAGCCCGTGGTAACACTAGGGACCTAAACTGGTCTATGTGAGCTTGTAAAAACAATACGGCTGCCACCCTAACCTAAACCTAAAACCTACATATGTACGAGTATTTATTTTCTTATAACATTAAAAACTTATTTCCTAACTAGAAAATAAATACAACCTGAAAATTCGTTTTAACATGAGGAGTAGCTCTTCAACCCAAAGTCCTCATTCTGCCCAAAAGGATCTTGCTGTCGGCATTTTGAGTTAATTCCATTGCACGAGAGGCAGGCCGTCTTCCATTTTATGCATTTACTGCTTCATTTTTTCTGTTCTGCCTTTTTACTGATATGGGTGATATGTGTGACACGTATGGCCGCATTCAGCATATGCCTCGCCCCACTCATTTGTAAGGACAAGCTCTGAAGAGACAAACCTTTTAAAACATGTATTCCAAAGAAGTAAAATCGTTAGAAAGCTCGACCGGGCAGTATTGTATTATATGATATCCATCATCAATGCTACTCAATACTATAACAGCAAAAACATCTGGGTGCCATGAAGGATAATGACACTATCCTTCTGAGATTAAAATGAGGAAATTATTTAAATTTTATAGTTCTTTAAAGACAAAACTTACATTGTGTGTGTATCCCAATACAAGAGAAAACTTGTTATACTGAATAAAATTGCAGTCACCAGATTTACTTTAAAGGGTAATTGCACTTAAGTTTGAAATATAAGAAAAAATTATCCTTTTCAAAGAAAATCAAATTTCAAATAAAAAATTTATTTGACAACCAATTGTTGGTCAGCTGTTCGAGTCAGCTGCCTATTTTGACAAGCTATTGTACGAAAATAATGTACAGGGTTGTATCCCAGTTTTGTTGGGCAAGTGATTTTACCTTCTATTATTGTATCATGAGCCAAGTCTGGCAATATGTCGGAACCGAAATATCGGGATCTTGCATGTGTGAAAGCTGGGCAGTGACACAGAAAATGTTCCATCGTTTCGATGTTTTCCCTGCATGCCCTGCACTCGTCGTTTTCTGCTAGTCCTATGCGATGAAGATGTGCCTGTAAGCTTGAGTGTCCCGTTAGAACACTCATCATCACTAATCTCGATCTTGTTTCGTTTCTGAAAACTACTTGTTTTCTTCTCATTTGGGTCACCCCACAGTATCTTTGCAGTAGCTCCTACAGTTGCTCTATTCCACACAGTTATGTGAGCCATCACTGCCCTGTGCTTCAACTCATCCTTCGTGGCTTCGAAAGGTTTCCAATATTCCATGTTTATTACTCGAAGTTCACTGCCCTTTGAAGCCAAGCTGTTTGCTCGTCCATTTCCAATTACTCCGTTGTGTCCCGGTACCCAGAAAATAGGCAGTTGACCATGGACTGAGTAATTATTTATCGTTCTTTTACAGCCTAACACTGTTCTGGATTTCACCTTTTCCGATGTTATTGCTTTGATCGCCATTTGGCTATCTATGAATATGTTGGCATATTTAGGCTTTGTGGTATTACTGACCCAGTTAACACACTCCGTGATTGCTCGAACTTCTGCTTGAAATATTGTGTTATGGTCTGGGAGGCGGAAGTAAAGTTCGACTTCTGGTTCATCAATAAAAAGTCCCAGACCCGTCCTTCTCCTAGCCTGGACCCATCAGTGTAGCAGCTGGTTCCCACTGGCGCATGAGCTAGTGTTCCGTTTTCCCAGCAGCGTTTGTCTGGCACGAACGAATCACAGGTAGCTGTAAGCCGCACTTCAGGATTGAGGCCGGAGATTTTCGTTGATTGAATATGACCGACCAGTGATTGTAATATCTTCTGATGATACGACTTGTGATCTCGATTTATCCGTTCCCCCATCACTTGTAGACGTCTTGCTGTGAGGCCTGCCTCATACTTTATACGGATATCTATTGGTTGGATGTGCAGTATAGTCTCCAACGCTCTTGTTGGTGCGGTTCTAATTGCTCCGCTTATGCATAGACAGCACATACGTTGCACTTTTTGCAATGGTATTAGGTTGTACTCTTTGTCCATTAATATCCACCACACTAAAGAGGCGTAGGTAATTATTGGTCTAATCACGCTCATGTAAAGCCAGTGTGTCATATTTGGACGTAGTCCCCATTTTGAACATATAGCTCTTCTGCACAACGACCAACATCTGTGGGCCTTTGTAACTCTTTCTTCAATATGATCTTTCTGTTTTGTCTGGGTTGACATTTAATCCCCTTGGTTGTGCCCAGTTATATGCTATGTTAAGTGCCTTCTCAGCTCTTCTGCATATTTGGTTTGGATGTGTGCCCCTTACAAGTATTATAACGTCGTCTGCATAACAGACTGGTTTAAGTCCTTCATTGGTGAGGGCTCTAAGGAGACTGCGTATCGTCGTAACCCATAGGAGAGGCGATAAAATGCCCCCCCTGAGGTATACCACGATTTACCTTGTCTCTGATTTTTACGTCATATGACCCACAAATAATCCACCTATTCCTTAGCATACTGTTGATCCAGTTTATCAACGCCCGGTCAACCTGAAACTCGTCTAAGTACTGGATAAGTGTATCGGTCTGAACGTTGTTAAAAGCACCCTCAATGTCTATACAAACGGCAAGTGTGTACATTTCTTCACTGAAGGACTGTTCTATGTGGTGTACTACCTCATGTAGAGCTGTTTCCACTGATCGCTCCATTGTTTTTAACAGGAAAGAAGTTAGGCTAATAGGTCGATAAGCCTTTGGGATCGAATAACTCGCCTTGCCTGGCTTGGTTATGAAGACCACCCTTGATTCCTGCCAATTTTTTGGGGTATATGCATGTGTTAGGCATGCAGTGAAAACTCCAACCAGATGAGTTGATACCAGATCCACCTCATTCTGAAGTAGCGCTGGAAATATTCCGTCCGGTCCCGCAGCCTTGAAAGGAGAGAAGCTTTTTATTGCTTCTTTAACCATTCTGTAACTGTTCCTCTGTTGGCCCAGCATTACCACACGGAAAATGAGTTTTCATCAAAAGCCTTACGGTATCATCTATAGTTTCCATCCTTTTACCCGTTTCATCCACCAGTGTTTCGGTTTGGATATGAGTTTTTGAGAGGAACTTTTTTATTTTAGACATGCTGTCATCCAGGGTTTCTCATAGGCAGATTTCCTTTCTCGACGCGGGCAACTATCTTCGAATGATTTTACAAGAGCCTCCGTAATCCTCCTCACACTGATATCAATATCTTCTGTACTTGGATAATCGTGTTTAGGCTGGCCCAATCGATTTCTAAGTAGATTGCCGAATTTGGTCCAGTCGGTTTTAGCCTTATTACGGAAACTTATTGGGTCAGGCGATGGCCGTGCAATTTTAAACCTTATATAACGGTGGTCCGAATAGGAGTGTTCATCCGAAACCCTCCACTCATGGATCTCATCAATGAGGTTTTCTGAGCATATCGTTATATCTAATACTTCTTCCCTAATTTTATTAACAAAGGTTGCCTTGTTTCCTATGTTAAGAGTTAGGAGATCGTTATCATTCAAAAATTCTATAAGGGCTTGTCCTTTTTTATTAGTGTCAGTACTACCCCAAGCAATATGGTGTGAGTTGGCATTACAACCAGCTAGTATCACATTACCATGATACAATAATAGAAGGTAAAATCACTTGCCCAACAACAAAAGTGGGATACAACCCTGTACATTATTTTCGTACAATAGCTTGTCAAAATAGGCAGCCGACTCGAACAGCTGACCAACAATTGGTTGTCAAATAAATTTTTTATTTGAAATTTGATTTTCTTTGAAAAGGATAATTATACCCTCACTTTAGTGTGACGAGGGTATATATCATTTGCTACGGAAAAAAGTGTAACACATCGAAGGAGTGATCTAAGACCCTAAGTATGTTCGGAGGAAATCCGTTTTGGGTCATTTTAAGTCGAATGAGCAATGTCCGTCCGTCTGTCTGCTGGTTGGTGCGCACGATAACTCTCGGAAGGAGTAACCGATTGACTTCAAATTTGGTATGTGGTAATATTTTTTTCTATCTCCGGCTAAGTTCGAAGATGGGCCATATTGGTCCATTCCTTCTAGTACCTCCCCCACAAAGGGTTAAAATGTTGTGAAATATTGATTCTTTAATAACTACAATACTACTTATTCTAATCTTCTGAAATTCCACATATAGTATTAGTTTATTAGTCGCTATCAACTCGAGAAAAATGGGCGAAGTTGCCACGTCCCTTTAGGTACCTACCACACAAATGCACCGTTTTGCACCAAAAATTAACAGCTTATAACATTAATAACGGTGTATAAAAATACTTGAAATTTTGCACAGTGTTATGCTTTTATATTGCCTACAGTCCAGAGAAAAATGGGCGTTGTTGCCACGCCCCTTTTGGTACCTCCCATACAAAGGTACCATTTTGCACCAAAAGTTAACAGCTTATAACATTAATACAAGTGTATAATAATACTTGAAATTTTGTACAGTGTAATGCTTTTATAGTGCCTATAGTCCTGTGAAAAATGGGCGTTATCGCCACGCCCCTTTTTGTACCTCCCACACAAAATGGCCAAATCATACCACAATTTAATATCTCATAACGTTTAAACCAGTGCACATAAACGCTTATAATTCGGCGCAGTGCAATGAATTTAAAGTATCTACTGTTCAGCGAAAAAAAGGTGTATTTGTTAAACCCCTTCTGGTAGCTCCCACACAAATTGACAGAATAATTCGTGTAATATTCTATATTACATTACTCACAAAGTGACACAAATTGACAGAATAATTCGTGTAATATTCAATATTTCATTACTCACAAAGTGAGGGTATACCTTAGTCGGTTTACCCGACTGAAACTATCTTACTTGTTTTTTCTTACATATATTTCAAACTTACGTGCAATTACCCTTTAAAGTAAATCTGGTGACTACAATTGTATTCAGTATAACAAGTTTTCTCTTGTATTGGGATACACACACAATGTAAGTTTTGTCTTTAGGGAACTATAAAATTTAAATAATTTCCTCATTTTAATCTCGGAAGGATAGTGTCATTATCCTTCATGGACCCAGATGTTTTTGCTGTTACAGTATTGAGTAGCATTAATGATAAATGGCATATAATACAATACTGTCCGGTCGAGCTTTCCAACTATTTTACTTCTTTGGAATACATTTTTTAAAAGGTTTGTCTCTTCAGAGCTTGTCCTTACAAATGAGTGGCGAGAGGCATAAGCTGAATGTGGCCATACGTGTCACACATATCACCCATATCAGTAAAAAGGCAGAACAGAAAAAATGGAGCAGTAAATGCATAAAATTGAAGACGGCCGGCCTCTCGTGCAATGGAATTAACTCAAAATGACGACAGCAAGATCGAAGAGCTACTCCTCATGTTAAAACCAATTTTCAGGTTGTATTTATTTTCTAGTTAGGAAATAAATTTTTCATGTTATAAGAAAATACAAACTCGTACATATGTATATGGACCATTTATTAAAAAATATGATGAACGAATAATGTAAAAAGAATTGAACGTATTATATATACTTTTTAATTTAATAACAAAGTTTGTCGTTGATACAAATAATAAATTGTTAGCTGCAACATTGTTCAAGCTCTACATCTGTTGAATTGTCCATCAATTGTCTTCCGCCTAGTTTACCATTTGTTGATGAACAAAATTGAACAAACAAGAGTTCCAAGAACGTCCAATTCCAATCAAAAAAGTTGCTGTTTGATGTGGATTTGAGGCTTACCAACTTCTTTTGAGCTGAATTGGATGATATGGACACTAACATGTGGTTCCAACAGGATGGCGCCATAGCCACACAACTCATGCTACATGGCATCGTCATCTCACGAGGAGGTGATGTGAACTGGCCTCCGAGATCGTGCGATGTGACCCAATTAGAATTTTTTGTGGAGTTTTGTTAAGTGGCACATCTATGAGAACAATCTACAAACCATAACAGCCAACACAACCCTTGACATCGGAAAAATTCAGCTTGTCTCATGCGCCAAAGTCATGGAAAATTCGAAATTACGGATTCGCGACTCTGCGAAACCGTGGCATACATTATTATATTATATTCCATTTATAATGACATCAATAGGACTTTAAAACGAAATTAATAAAGTTATGTGATATCACACATACACACTTTGGTTTATTTACATTTAAATATAGGAAATGTTAAATACAATTTACATTATTTTTAATTTGCGTGAATTTTGTTTGATTGTACACTATTTTTTAAAACGCTCCCAACAACAAAATGTAAACAAACAATCAAACGTCATCCATCTTGTATTTTTTGATTCCCTTACCAGACGTTGTAATTCCGACGTAGGTGGCAATGTCGGCGCATCGAATGTCAGGTATACTGACGCCAGGTACATACTTCCATTGCCTAGCATCAGCACAATTGCGTCCGATGTTGACATCTCTGGAGAGAAAAGATAGCATACGTTTTTATGGCACAGGATACAAGTCCTGTGTTAGCATAGAAAAGATTGTAGTTCATATGGTTTAATCCAGTAACTTTGTTACTAGTAGTCCACGGTTCCTAGACCAAAGCAACACGAACCCTGCATTTATTTATTATGTCCATCAGAGCAATGGATGCCGTTTCGCTCCGGTGGAGGTTTATCTGGATGACCTCAATCATTTTCTTTCCAGTAAAAGTTTCCTTTGGGAGTCGTCTATCCTATCTGGTTGCACTCCCTACTTATTTGGTAGTGATTCTTTCTCCTCCTTTCGTTTACTATCTATTACACACTCTTCAAGTATACCTCTTTGGAAGGCGGTGTTACTTTTTGTCGTTCCCTCTTTATTTTGATTCTTTATGTACCAAATAAACAAATGCACAAAGTTATAATACCCTGTTCCACAGTGTGGTGTAGGGTATATAAATTATTAATTTTGCAAAGGTTGCAAATACGTAAAAGTCAGCGATGGCTTGATATTTCAAAAACAAACCCCGTTAAACAATCGCAAGAGTCGAAAGATAAGAAAGTACTTATTAAACTATACTTTGAGATGAAAAGTTTTTTAAAATCACAGCAGCCTAGATTTCTCTTTTTGATGTAGAAAAAAATTCAATAACTTTGTTACTCCGTTTTTCACATTCAATTCGACAATTCAAAGAAAAAACAAAACAATAATCGTAAGAAAGCAAAAGTTATTTCTGGAACTCAAAACTACCACGCATACATTCCATTGTACGATAAAAAATTTGAGTTCAGACAACATCAACTTCCGAACAGTACTGTGTTAATATGTTTATACTCATTTTCTTATTTTTTACTGTAAATACTATACTTGATTGGAATCATTCTCATACATTTTTTTATTGTTCTTATTTTTATATTAATATATTGATTATTAATAATTGTCATTCATTTCTTGAATGTTTTATTGTTCTTACTGTTTTAATAAACTAATGACTAAAAATATCATTCTGTTAATTATTTAAAGCACATTCACAGAAATTATGCAAATGGGTTTTTTTTTATAAAAAATCGAAGGGTGTAATCATTTTGAAAATCGCAAAAGAAATTATAACTGGGCAAAAACATAAAAAATTAGTATATTTGTTGCAGTGCTAACTCCAGTTAGTTGTAAATCCGTCACTTATTTCAGGAGATACAAGCTAAAAAATGAACACACATTTTACAAAAATACGTAATTTCGTCAACTTTAAATCGTTCATAACTCTTAAAGAATTTTTTTTTAAATTTTTTTTGAACTGCGTATAAGATATTTTTAGGTAAATATACATACACAATGTACGTAAAGTTTTCGAATTGTAATCAATTAAAAACGCGATTGTTTAAAAAACAAAATGTTAATTTATTTTTTCTGTAAATTATTTTCTTTGTTGCTGTAATGCATGAAACACCAATCATACATATTATGCTGGAACAATACCTAGCTAGTGATGTGAACAGCTTGGCAGTCAAAAAAGAAAAAGCAGTGTTTCAATCATTTGAATCTACCATCTAAACTACAAAATGTTAAGTTTTGAGTGACTTTAGAACTCATTGCAAATGCCAACATTGGCCACTGTCGTTCTAAAGGCCAGCTTACACACATCAGTTTTGTCGTACAACTTGTGTGATCCATGGATTTATCCACAGTCTAAAGGGCACCTTACATTGTGGATTTGTTGTCAAACATCATGTTCTCTCAGATGTTGTGTTCGACGACTGTTTGCCCTTACATTACTCATGCAATCTCTACAACATCATTTCATCTACGACAGCAACGTGGTCGGTTGTGCGTGTGCAGCGAAGAAAAATATCAAAATGCCGTCGGCAAAATGAAAATATGCGACCATAAAAATTTGGGTATTTTCCTTCAACCTTTTTTAATGAATAATTAGGGAATTTTTGAAAGAATTTGTTTATACCAACATTCCATATGAGTGTGCATCGTGCGTTATATTTTTAATGTGATATACAAATGTACCTGTTACAAATGTTACCTGACTTTTTCAATACATTTGTTTCATGTTTTCATACAAAATAATATATGCTGAAACAGAGGAGAAAAGTAAAATAAATGTCATGCAAATATCGTTGTTTCTTAATTACTTTTACAAATATTGCCTTCCAAAAATTATGTTTGGGAGAGACAGACAGGTAGATTCTACAGTATTGTTCGAATTGTAATGTAGATACCCGTACATATATAAATGCAAAGTGGTGTTTCATAAATACAAAGATAAGTATATAAATGGTGTTGGTGGAAGAATGTTTTCGCCAACACACAAAATTTCGAAGCAATCAAAAATAATGATGTCAAAAATCGTCCCGTTTGGCATGGAATGACTGGAATGAATGTATGTTCATTCCGCAATATAAATATTACGTTTAGGAGAGAAGAGTTTCTTGATCAAAAATATCAACAGCACCAAACTTGTAGAAAATTGGTAAAGATTTAGATATATATATACAATTTATAAAAAACATTGATAAAGCATGACAATATTTCTTCGAATTCTGCTCTGAGGGTGACTATCCTTTCATTACTTTTCATATAAACAAATATTCTCGACACTAAATAAACTAACGGCGCTGATTTTATGCCAACGTAAGCCGTTAACTTCGGCGGCTGAGTTTCAGCCGATATGAGCCGCTTAAAGGCCCAACCATAATATGCTTAAGCTAACTTAAGGTAATGTCAAAAATGAACGAAAAGCCTGTCAAATGCTTAAGCAAATTCAACGAAACTTGTAGGTGGCTATAATGTACTTACAAAAGTTTTATGTTTTGGTAAACTGTGTTTTGTGTGTGCATAAAAATGAATAAGAAATTAAAATATTTAAATAAACTTAAACTATTAAAATTAGCACTAGAAGGGTTGTGCACATTACAGACAATCAGCGAGATAAATAAAAGAAAAGTACGTTCCTGTTCAGTTCGAGAAATAAACCGTGACAGGAGAAGGAATGGGTTTTTCGTACAATCCTTTTTGAGAATGAAGGAGATTGATCATCAACAATTTTTCATTTACTCGCGAATGGCTCCCCAAACATATGAACTTTTGCTAAACCTTGTCACTCCGTTTCTTCAAAAAGGCTCACTGAGGGAGCCCGTGCAGCCGGAATGCCGATTGGCGGTGACATTGCTGTAAGTACATTTTACAAAATTGCATATGCCTGGATAATTTCAATGTGTACATGAATAATTGTATTTTCTTTTCGAGAAAGATATTTAACGCAAGGGAATTCCTTCCAATCGCTGGCATGGTCCTTTAAATTAGGAAAAGAAACAGTGAGAAGCATAATACTAGAGACTACAGAAGTGGTTTGGACCAAATTAGGCAGTATTTATGTGGCTGAACCAAACGAAGAGGACTACAAGAAAATTGCTGAGGATTTTTGGAATATGTGGGATATGCCCAACTGTATTGGATCCATTGATGGCAAACATATCGCCATTCAATGTCCCCCTAACAGCGGCAGTCAGTTTTTCTGCTACAAAAAATTTTTTTCTATAGTTTTGTTAGCAGCTTGTGATGCACGATATCGCTTCACTCATATTGACATTGGAGCTTATGGTAGTCAAAGTGATGGCGGTTAGTTGTAATTTGAAATACCTTTTTTGGTGTCAATTATAATCATTCATTTAATTTGTTTAGGCATTTTCCAATTAAGTAAATTCGGAAAGAGGCTTCTTAAGAACAAGCTTCCAATTCCACCGCCGAGAAATTTGCCAAATATGGAAATACAAATTCCGCACTATTTTGTTGGTGATGCTGCCTTCCCTTTAGGAAGAAATTTAATGCGTCCTTTCCCTGGCGAGCTCTTGCCAGATGATAAAGATGTCTTTAACAAAAGGCTATCAAGAGCTCGTCGTACAATTGAAAACGCATTTGGGATTTTAGTGTCTCGCTGGCGAGTACTCCTAACAACACTGCATTTACTTCCGGATAATGCAGAAAAAGTCGTCTTGGCATGCGTAACTTTGCACAATTTTATAATGCTCAATGATATTGAAGCATCATATATTCCGAGCAACTACGTTGACTGGGAGAATTCAAATGGCGAAGTTCAGGCCGGGTCGTGGCGAAATGATGTTGGAAGTAGCATCCCATCGATTTCACCGTCTTCAAATTTACATCATTACGGTGGAAAAAGTTCTACAGAAATTAGAAATAATTTATGTATGTTTTTCAAAGGACCATAAGCTACCCATGAACATATAACTTTTATTGAACTAATTATCCTCCTGTCTTTTATCTTCATTCATAAAATATTATTTATCCCAAAATAAATAAAACTTAATTTAAAAATCAATAAAATTCAGTCTTGTTTTTATTAAAAATATAGTTATAAATATGCATAGCTTATGTAAGAAAACAAAATAAATGAAATAAAAACTAAAATAACACAAATGATTCCATTGAAATAATTAAAACTTAATTTAAAAATTAATAAAATTCAGTCTTTATGTAAGAAAACAAAATAAAGAAATAAAAACTAACAGCCTGTTCAGCTAAATGTACCAAAACGCAGACGTGCGATATCTACCCAAGCAATAATTTTCTTCTTCTTATTCTCACCCAAGCGATCATGTTTTTAATTTGGTTCATTGTCACTTATCGTTTGGGTAAGAAAGCTCTTTTCTTCATCGTCTTCCTGTCAAAGTCCAATATTACCTCCATGTTGTTATTGACATTTCTTAAAGCTTTTTCCACACGAAAATATCAGAACGGGGGCAACCCTATCTAACAGCTGTAAAAGTTGCAACAGCTGTTTCTAGACGATGAGAAATAATAAAAAAACCGAAAACAAACACAATTGTTTGTTTGATAGATCATTTATGTATATATAGGGGCTATATCTAAAACGGAAACCTTCTGCACCCATTTTAATAAGTCCTTGAGTTAAAAAGGAAGTTCTTGCTAAATTTCCTAGTGATCTGAGCATAATTGTGACCTGTACTCGGTAACAAGGACACATTTATAAACAGACGGACGGACAAAACCAAACCTATTCCGAAAGATATTCTAGGTCGATAGGTATAATAAACAATTGTTTGGGTCACCTAATTTAAGGTATTACGAAAAAATGCAAAAAGCAACAGTGTGGTTGTGAGATTTCAAAACATTTTATACAAACTAATAAAAAGACATTTTTTGAAATTGTGGTGGATACTTCAGCAAAAGATACATGTGTATGTTGTTTGGTTCATTTATCAATTTTTTATTCATTTATCCAACAATTTTAACTTTATCATTCAACAGGGCGGTAAACATAACCGACACGAATGAATTTTTCTGATCGTCTAATTTGACATTTCATTTCGTTCGTTGTTGTCTTATAAGAACCAAAATGTTGGCGATAATTGAAAGCTTCTTTGTTTACAATCAAAACAAAGTGTGCAAAAACCAAAAATTTCATTCGCTTGCCAATAGACGTGCGAAGTGACAAAAAATAAGTTACAAAAACAGGCCCTAAAATAACACAAATGATTCCATTGACTAGTAAAAATACAAATAAATAAAAAATGTCTTCAATGACTAAAAAAAGATACAAAACTTAAATATTCCGGTGGATACTTCGTAATCGATATAGCTCCTGTATTAATTCGTCCTTCACATTGATAGGAAGATCCTTCATGAGGCAAACCACTGTCTTCATGAAAGACTCGTCCGTTGTCTCCTCCTGTGTAGCTGTTAATGTCTTCTCTATGTTTTCGATAGTCTCACCAAATTGTTGGTACAGACTATCTAAATTATTTTTAGATTTCTTCTTAAGGGTTGGAGAAGGAGTCATTGGTTCCAACAGACTATCTCCACTAAACATGGACTGTTCGAACTCCGTCTCTGTCTCCTGTTGCTCAACGTTATCACGAGTCCTACAAATAAAATTGTGCGTTTTTAAAATAAAGATGTACAAAATTACTATGTGTATATATAAGTATACATACCGGCGCGGCGCAAGAGAAGCCTTTAAAAATAGCATGGGCTGCAGGAATCTCCATTCTTCTAGGTAGCACATTCCACTACCGGAAGGTGCGTCCATCCTTCTGACCTCCTTAACAAATCTCTCCCGCAGCAACTTCCATTTGTGTTTGCAGTCTGCTTCTTTTAAATGAAGTAACAAATTACAACTCGATCAAAAAAGTCGAATGTTTTGTATACATACCACTTTTGTCACAAATTTCCTCCAATTTCCTTCCACGCCCTTTCCTTAACATTCCTGTTGAAGTAAAACGGGTCCCTTTTGTCATAAAGACATTTTTTCTTCTCTACATTTTCAATTAATTTAAAAACAAATTCACTTTCCTCTTTTTCAGTCGTCATTTTCTGTATTTTTTCACAAACAAACCGAAAACAGCTGATTCCGTACGGAATGTGCGATCAGTTTGGCACTTTGCTTAAGTAAATGACAGCTGACAAAACTTAACGAAAAGTTTCATTAAGCACATTATGGTTTGTCACATATGATTTATATGTACTCGCACAGTTGCTTAAGTTGGCTTAAGTCAGCTTATGCATATTATGGTTGGGCCTTAAATCGGCGGCGGCGTCGGCTGAAAAATGGTACGTTTGATTTAACATTGGGTTAAAGATGTAAACTTATTAATTGGGAGAATTAATGAACGATTGGGTGCCATTAATGCAGCTAGCGATCAGACGGGTTCTTGTTCAGTAAATCCCATTACCAGTTAACGACATATATAACTGGAGATTATTTTTGAGATATAATTAAAGAACCTCTCGTTTATCAATCTATAACTGAAACAAAAGTCAACCATATTTTGCCAAAATAATTTTAGCTACTCCCGAGCTTTTTTACTCGCGCTTAGTAGCTTTTTTTACTCGTTAGATTCTGTCGTACTTTATTGTACTTTTGGTCGTAAACCACAAAGTCGTATTTGAAAGTAGTAGACAGAATATAACGCCGGAGAAAATTGGGGATTGCCACCTAATGAGGAAAATGAAAAAGGGAAAATTAAAGGAAAAATATTTTGGACTTAAACATTGCCGCCCGCCTTCCAACATCCAGCTATGTTGTAAATTAAATTTAGACTCTTAATTAAATAATAAAAATAATAGAAATTATAATGCGAAAACATTATTGCAAAAAATAGATTTTTTTAAAATTGTTTTTCATTTATTATTTTTTTTTGTGATTCGTTTTTTCATAAAAAATGAGCTCGACTAGCTAATGTAAAAATGCAATGGTCTGACAGACCTAAGCCAACATTAAAATGGACCGACTGGCCCGTTGACATTATTTACGTTAAATTCCTTATAAATTACATGGACCCGATATAACCCACCGAAAATGGTGAGTTGGGCCCATGGGAAACCTTGGCTCGAGTAGTTTGCGGCCTATCGACGAAGCCCGATTAAACTGGGGATCTGCTAGTTGCATACCCGCGTAATGCTCCCTGATGGCATCTGTAGCAGACTCTGAAGGAGCCCTAAGATGCGCCAACCTCATTAAACGAGCGGATATGCTCAATTTCTGAGTGCTGTCGTGACTTGACGCGACGATCAACTGGCAAAATCTCTCTTGGCCAATGCTAACGGGGTGCAGCGGAAGTTTCTCAGCCAACGTCCGACAAACTATGCTGTGCCCCGAGCAAGGGTCCAAAAGAGCTCTCACCGGTATTCGTCGGTCTGGCAACACGAGTGTTACGACTGCCGTAGGCCCAAAGGTAACAACGGGTTAAATTGCCATTATCGGACATAAGGTCGGAGCAGGAAGCGGATGCGGACGTGGAATCTGATCGGGCCTTTTTCAGCGGACGGACGTGGAGTTTTATTGGACGGACTTTTTCCAGAGGACTGACGTGAAAATTGTTGTTTTTGTGCTGGAGGAGCTTTGTGTTTGGAAGCTGGTCGTGATCCAGAGGCCTGGTACGGAGCGGAAGGACCAGAATGGAGAAGGGTGTGGTGATTTGCCTGACAGACTTTGCATCGTTGGAAACAGTCGAGTAAAAGGTGCGTGCTGTCCAAGCAATTGGCGCAGCATCGGTGCAACGCGACTGTGCAAAGCTTCCTCTTCATCCGCATAGCCTGGAATTCCCTACAGTTCCTGAGCTGATGGTATGCCTGGCAGACTACGCATGGAACCTTCCAATGCCGCGGATGCCCGGTTCTTTTCGACCAGACGCCGAAATTGGTGGCGAGCCACAGTATTAACTCCGCAAACAACTTCCGGAGCCGACGGCGGATTTTTTTAATTTACTGCCTCTTCATCTCTGGGAGACAAAGTTTCAGCTTCCAATGGGGAAGGCGTTGAAGTCTCGGAGGAGACGGTTTTTTCAACCGGGAGAGGTGTGACCTGAACCTCCTGTTCCTCGTCGGACATGGGGACGTTATCCTCATAGTCGGGGAGAGTCGCTGCCATCGTGCCTAGATTTTCCATATTTCTGCGTAAAAGTAGAGGGCGAGATGGCGAAACAAGGAACGAAAATTATTAATTAATAGGATCTGAAGAGACCCTAAGTCGTCTTACAACGTTCGAAAAGGCCGAATATTAACGATACGAACGCAACCGTCAACCTAACTTTTCAAATCTAACTGAAAAAAGGAGAGGACGCAATTCCGACGCGAAAAGTGGACTCACTGCGGCAAAAATAATAATTTAGCTACTGGCCGTTTTACGATACCGTTTTCTATCCGTCGGACGCTGGATAAACAGCAACAACTCGACCTAACTTCCACGACGTGGGGGGTAGTTGCTCATGCCGAATAACGACCAAATTATTATTTTGTATGTCGCGCTTCCATTTGTAGCGTTTATGTAGGCTCTTTAGATACTCGTCTTTCCACCGAAGGCAGAATTGTTGAGTTAAAGCATTCATTTTCCGATATCTATTGACTAGGTGCAGCGGAGATTCGTCGATTTGAGGCTCCGGAGGAACGAGAATCGGAGATCCAATAAGAACATGTCCTGGCGTAAGTGCTACTGTATCATTAGGATTATCATTCATCGGACAAAGAAGGCGGGAGTTCAAACACGCCTCTATTCTAGCAAGAATTGTTGAAAGTTCTTCAAACGTGTATTTGAAGTTTGCCGCATGTTTTCGAAAATTCAATTTAAAACATTTTACGGCGGCTTCCCAAACGCCACCCATATGTGGTGCTCCGGCAGGGATAAAATCCCAAGAAAGTTCCTGATATTGATATGAGGAATACAAGAGGTAGCGGTTTTCGCGAAGTACAGATCTAAAATCCATTCCTAATTCTCGGGATGCACCAACGAAGTTAGTGCCATTATCCGAGAATATAGTTTTAGGGCAACAACGACGTGATATAAATCTATGAAAAGCCGCCAAAAAGGATGTCGTAGACAATCTGACGTAGGAATAGATATAGTGAAATCTAGAATCATATGTTATTTAAATCAGTAGTGAAATTCTGTTTTATGTGTGTTCTTTATTTAACTAAACAAAGTTAACACTTTTTATGCATGTATGTATGTACATACCGGCTGTTGATATATATTCTGTAGCTGGTATTCCACCCTCTACTGTTAACCCGCCATGGTTCGGATCATGGTGTGTACGCAATCCCTACGTTATGGGGATGTGGCCCCCGCGGTCGGAAGGGGCGGGTAAGAGTGGCTGCGTTGGGAACGTTCGTAAAAAAAAAAAAAAAAAAAAAAAACCTCGAGATGTATGGCTTTCGTAGAAAAGCATACAAAAACGCAAACG
This sequence comes from Eudasyphora cyanicolor, assembly GCA_963930755.1. Taxonomy (NCBI): domain Eukaryota; kingdom Metazoa; phylum Arthropoda; class Insecta; order Diptera; family Muscidae; genus Eudasyphora; species Eudasyphora cyanicolor. The sequence goes on along the minus strand of OZ005736.1, from coordinate 250,128,104 downwards.
TAACTATTAGTTATTTTGCAAGCTCGACCTGTAAAGGATTTAAGATAAAAAGGACCGGCAAAATCTACGCCAGTAGTGGCAAACGGTCGGGATACAAAGGTCCTCTCCGGAGGGAGAGCAGCCATAATCTGAGTGCAAGATCGCTTTTTGTCTAACACACAGCGTTTACATCTATTGATAGTTGTTCTGACTAAAGAGGTGAGGCGTGGGATCCAGTATTCAATGCGAAGGATGCGTAGCATCAACTGGCATGGAAATTAAATGAATATATGAAACTAATAGGGAGGCAAAACGGCTGGCGTAGGGAACAATTATAAGGTGCCTTTCCGAATAAGACATGGTTGGCGATCGAGCCAAACGCCCGTTTAGACGAAGTACACCCGAGTCATCCAGAAATGGATTAAGGGTTAGAAGCGAACTTTTAGAATTCAATGGTTTCTTCTTCAATAAACAATCATATTATTCAGCATAGTGTGCCTTTTGCGCCAAAACAGCTAGACGTAATCTCACTGTTTTGAGTTCCAAACTCGAAAGAGTCGTATCTCGATAAATATGGCGATCTCTAGAAACGGAAGACGTATGCTATCACACGCATAGCCCTATCTAAAGATGAAAATATTTCCAAAATATCCTCATAATTTGTAAAAAAGGATACATGACATTTGACAGGCCGAAGTTCAACATCGGTCTGGAGGAGACAAATTTCGAAGTTCCCACTGAGAAATGTCTTGACGGAGCCAGTGTGGCCCCTGCCACCAAATATGCGATTTGGCAAACTCAGCAGGCGAAAGCCCGCGGCTGCCAAGATCTGCGGGATTATCCTCAGAACGAACTTGATGCCAGTTGTGGCTTCCAACGTGTTCCTGAATTTTGCATACACGATTGGCAACAAATGTAGTCCATGCAGATAGTCTTTCTAAGCCATGAAAGGACGATCGTAGAATCTGTCCAACAATAAACTCTATGAATTTCTATATCAATTTCACTGATAATGGCTTAAAGCAATGCAGAGGCCAACACGGCTCCACAAAGCTCTAAGCGAGGCAATTAAATTGATTTAATGGGGGCTACTTTCGTGTTACAAGAAAGCAGATGACTAAAAATATCCCCATTCGGTGCCAATATACGAATGTACGCCACCCCCGCGTATTCCTTTTCCGAGGCGTCGGAAAAGACATGAATTTCGACTGCACTATTGGGGGAATAATGAACCCATCTAGGAATCTGAATGGCATACACCTCCAGATAAGAATCCACGAAACTTTGCCATTCACGTTCCGTCGTAGACGGAAGTAGATCATCCCACCTAATATTATCTAGCCAAATTTGTTGCATAACTATCTTTACTGTTACAATCACAGGGCCTAACCAACCTACTGGATCAAATAATTTGGCTATAGTGGACAGAACTTCTATTTTTGTTTATCGGGATTTATTCGGTAGGGGATTCACACTAAAATAAAATTGATCTAATTGGGCATTCCAACGAATGCCTAGAGGTTTGGAGCTGCTAGCTTCAACAAAGGTGAGAAGCTTTGCATCAACTAAGTGGTCAGTCGGTAAACCTTCCAGTAGCGATACATCTGTGTGATGTCGCAGTTATATACATATCTAAAAAGTCTCCACCTAAGTATCAAAAGGGCCAAATTACAATGTCGGACCCACATCAAGAATGTCATTTAGGCTATTACCGTTCGAAATTTTATTCGAGGCGTTGAAAACCACTCGGAGCTTCGTCGTCTGCTTATATGGGTTGATCACTGGGTGATGAGGCAAGTAACAAACCGTAGAGTGTGATGGCGTAGCCGGAACGGGTTTCATGTGATCTAATTCCAAATATTCCCTTACTACCGAGTCGTAGACTGTCTTAATTTGTGGTTTTCGAAAGAGAGAAGCCTCATTTCGAAGAAATTGTCGTAAACAATTTATCCTAGAATGTCCTAAGTCCACCTGTTCAAAGTTGTCCGTTTATAATTTTCTTCACGAAATCTGTCCTCTGGAGATAGAATAGATCGTTTAGGAACTTCCTCAAGTTCCCAGAAACGAAGAAGTGTCTTGTTGAGTCCGTCTTCCTCACTAAAATCTATAGTCGTGGTAAAAACCGGAATATTGGGAGAGGACCAGTAATGATCCAACAAAAAGACCGTTTTTTGCGCTATCAATGAACCTTATATGTTTGTGAGAGTCCCTTGTCGCAGAAGTTTAGGATAAAGATCTGCCCCTAGTAATAGGACGACACACGAAAAGATTAGAATCGGCAAAACGTAAATTTGGCATATGAGAAGTTACGCCACTACTTAAAGAAAATGATGGCAAATCTCTCGAAATGTGTGGAAGAACCAAAGCAGTTGCTTCCATTAGGGTAATTCCAAAGAAAATCGACCCAAAAATTACGATTTGGAAATTTTACCTTTTTGACACTTAATTGAAGGTACTATAAAATCATTACATTGTACAAAATTTCAAATATTTTTACGCCCATTTTTGTTCAGCTTATATATAGATACGGCGAAATAATTACTATGTATGAAATCATCATTAGTTTCCCATGAGTAGTATAGAAGTTATAAGAGTTTTAACATGTCACAAAATGTTAACCCTTTGTGGCGGAGGTACTACAAGGAGGGGTCCGACATGGGCCACTTCAAAACATTAAGTAGATTTGAGGAAAATAATACCACATACGAATTTGTAAGTCATTCGGTCACTCCTTTTAAGATATATCGTTCGCATAATCCAGTCAAACGGACAGACAGACGGACATTAATTAAGTCATATCTTTTGAACCCATTGAGCACCCATTCTGAAAATTTTGTATCTTTTGTTTAGGTGTAATATTCAGAAGTAAAATAAAAAAAATGAAAATACATTTTTTCAGGATAATCGTCCTTTTGGTATCCTTAATACACATTTTGTGATCCTTTTTCGTATAATACTTAGAAAGAACGATAATATCTTTAAAATGGTACTTATTTTATTTAAATCTGACCTTCCGTTCTAAAGTTATGACGACTTGAACATAGCTTAATTTTCAACAAAAAAAATGTAAATGCCTCACTTTGGCACCCTATAAAATCTAAACCGCTATAAATTTTGACAAACGGTAAACTGTCACTATTTCGTATCATCTTGCAGTATGCGCGTGCAATATCGAAGTTCATAAAAATTCAGAGTGGGTCGATTTTCTTTGGAATTACCCATTAAGAAGACGCATCTAGAGGAGAACCAATTATCAAAGAACACCGCTTTGGAGAGAAATGGTTGAAACTGTCTGATTTATACCGGAGACAGTAGCTTGAGTCGAAATGGTGCTAATACCAATAATATTCTGAAGTCGCTCCATAATAAAAGAAGCTTCTGAAGCAGTTTCGACTAGAGTCCTAGCTGGGTACGTAGTACCCTGGGGAACAATGTTCACCATTGCTGTCCCTAATAACACATTTCTACTCTGGGCGGTGTGAAAACCCTGTCTATTTGAGGCTCCAGAAATAATGCCGGTCGATGTAGAGTTGATTTGGATTCAGAGAACCTGAATTAGAGACTGGAGTAATAGTAACAGTGTTTACGGTAGAGGTAGAAGTCGTAGAATTCAAAATATTCTTATACAAAAGTGTGTGGTGTCTCCTATTGCATTTACGACAGTTATAAGAACTCACACAGTTATTGACTTTGTGTCCTCGAGACAAACAGTTAATACAGCAGTGATGTCTCCTCACTGCGCTCAATCGATCAGGCAGTGGAAGCTGACAGAATTTGGGACAGGAACGAATCTGTCGTGGACAGAGAATACAAGAATTTTCAGAGGGTGCGAGAGAAGATCTCGACACACGAGGATAGATTCGAGAGTTGGCGGCAGGGGGACGATAAATTGAAGCATTTGTAAAATGCGAACGGATTTTCTTATTGTTATTGCTTTGATTTTTTGAAGAATCTATACCCCTAAGATCACGAAGGCAGGTGAGAGTTTGGATCCGTTCCGTAAGAAATTGATCAAAATCTTCCCAAGAGAACAGAGCTGATTTTGCTGAAGGCACAGGAATACTAGTATAGGATCCCAATCTTCAGTCGACACATCATAGACAGACATGGCCGAAACGCAGCCGTTAATTCCTCGTAAATTTTTCAAACCGGAGCTAGTCTCACTCTCTAATACTGACAGATCAAAAAGTACTTTAAGTTGGTGGTTCACCAATATACGAGTATTTTCGTAAGTGTCCCTCAATGCTTGCCATGCAAGATTGAAACTACGATGCTAAAGCGGAAACTTGGATACAATCGCACGAGCATCGCCACTGGTCTTCTTTATCAGATGACATAGTTGTTCTATTTCACTCAAGCGGACAATGTTAATGTACACCGCCGAAAATAAATCCCTGAATGTCGGCCATGAGAGGTAATCTCCATTGAATACATCTATGTCGCAAGGTGGCAAATTAAGGCTGTGAGACACGCTGTTACCACTGAATGAGAGGGAAGAATTTCCCGAATACTGTGAACTTTGTGATGCATTCCAATCGGACTCCCTATCTACGGTTCGACATGCAGTATCAATATTGCCGGTATTAGGAGGTGGAGTCTGACTAGACGCTTTAGGCAAAGCCCGAAATTCTTCTAGCTTTCGATTAATGGAGGAGAGAACACTTATATAGGATTTGTATGCGACATCGTATTTCATATCGGCTAAGGTAATGTCATTAACAGAATTCTCCTGATCTGCTAAGAATGTAAGGCATTGATCAAACTTTGTTTTTACTTTATCCCATAAAGATTTAGCCTCAGATCCCTGTATTTGAAGGGGAAATATATCATGCTCCTCGTTCTTCACCAGACTGAAGTTGGTGAAGAACGAAGTTGGTCAAATTTCACCAAAGCATCAGTGGCTCAAATAAAGAAGTCGAAAGGAGTGAGCGGCATTATGAATAAATTTTCAAAGAAATGCGCTAAAATGTATGACAAAATTAAAACGAAGTGTCAATAAATTATTGAAAATATAATAAAATGTCAACGAAATTGAAAACGCAAGAATTTGGTGATAAAATGTACCAAAAAGCACAGAGAATGCACAAAATACAGCAGAAAACTATGCAGATGTCGAATAATTCAGAAAAGGTTGACACGAAAATGTCCGAAGAAATATAAAAACGAGAGACCTCTTATTACTAATGTATCGAAAAACACGAATAAGTTAATAAGAAAGCACGTAATGCTCAAAAGTCACCCAACATTGTTTTAAATTTCCAAATAAATGGAAAATTTGTAAAATTTCCCAAAAATGCACCAATTTTTTTTCTCAGTGTATTGAATTCTCACAGTGTATCGAAAAATACAATTGTTTTTCTCAGTATAATACTTGCAATATATTTTGCCATGTAAAATACTTGCTTTCTATCACTGTATAGAAGCAGGTTGGTCTATAGCCGAGAGAGTATCTCAGTTTAAATCATAACGATTACAGACCGAAAAAATAACGGGCAACCGACGTAGCAAAAAATATGAAAAAACTCGAAAATTTTAAAAATTAACCTTTTTTTTAATTTTTTCCCAGCGTATCGTAAAACACGCTAAGTTTTTGGCAGTGTATCGAAAATATCACTTGCCGCAAGCGGAAAATAAAATAAATCAAAAAATGGCAAAATATTCAAATAAAATAGGTATATATAGGGTGATCTAAGTAGATATACTTTTTTCAATAGACTTTTTTTGACAGATCACGTGTGAGTCGTGTCATGCTGTCATATTATTTTGTTAAGTATTGTTTGGCATTTCATCATGGAAAGACTTACGCCTGAACAACGTTTACAAATTAATCAGTTTTATTATCAAAATAATCGTTCGCCAATTGCGCTAAGTCCATTTTTTTTTAAATAAAAAAACACTTTCCAGTCGACCCACGACCTTGACACCCATGAGCAATATTTTAGCTCTCGTTAAGAGCTATCTTTTTACTATTGACCGATTCCCTATCCGACGTCCCGGAATCATCGATCCATAATTTTTCAAAAATGATGCCGGTGAAAGCATAACCGTCAATGGCGACCGTTATCGTACCATGATAACCGACTATTTGATGCCTGAAATTGAAGCTCGTGATCTCGGCGACATTTGGTTTCAACAAGACGGCGCCACTTCCCACACATCGCATCAATCAATGGATTTATTGAGAGAACACTTCGGTGAGCAGATAATTTCACGTTTTGGGCCGGTCGATTGGCCACCAAGATTGTGCGATATCACACCGTTAGACTTTTTCCTGTGGGGATATGTAAAGTCTAAAGTTAATGCTTTAGGCCTTGAAGCAAAACATCACGCGTGTCATTCGCCAGTTACCAGCCGAAATGCTCGAACGAGTCATCAAAAATTGGACTCAACGGATGGACCACCTGAGACGTAGCCGCGGCCAACTTTTGATAGACATAATCTTCAAAAAATAAATGCCAAAGAATGTTCTTTCAAATGATGATAAACATTCCCATTCAATTTGAATTTTCTGTGTTTTTTTCTTTAAAAAAGTAGGGAACCTCGAAATGGATCACGCATAATTAAAAATATGTTTAATTAGCAGACTGTATGGTGCACGATAAACCGACTCGACGAATAATTAATATTTGGTGGTTAGCCGTAGGACTGACCAATAAAAATCGCGAAAAAAAATATTTATTTATTCACAAAAAAATTAAATAATAGGCGTGTTTTCGTTACACCATGGGTGCTTAATTTGTATGGGGAGCTAAGCACTTTTAAGCATTATTAGTTCCCGATGAAGTTTGGTGCTTGTGTTCCTGTCTTAATCGAGTATGGTGTTGCCAGATTGGGCATCCTATATTTCGCAGTATGGCATCTCATTTTGGAGAGATTATTGTCAATTATTGTGAATTAGCGGGAAGAAGAAGAACAGAAATGGAAAATTATTTCAATATTTGCAAAAAGAGTGTAAACAATTGAACATAGAATAGTAAATATATGTTTTATAAATACATTTCACGAATTTTTTGTCTGTTTCGCACTGTTCATTCTCCGCAACTCGTGACATCATTGTTACCAGATAGTGGAAATCCGTCACCTACCGCTTATGCGCCAGTTAGTGGTAATCGGTTGCTTTCGTTGCAAAGTGCTTATCTAAAATTGCTAGCTTGTAACGAAAACATGTCTAATATTTCGATCAACGTTAATAAATAAGAGTTACGACCCACTCTAATACACAGTCTGCCAGCAGTGTTTTGTTGAGAGTCGAACCAGACCTGCGTGAAGATACCGACGTCGGTAACTTTCGATAACACGAAATAACAGGGTGACCCAAAGTGACTGAATATATTGTCAAATTACAAAATGTTTGAATGTATGTGTGTACGTATCAGCTGTTTTGGTCGATTGACAGCAAAGTTACCGACGCGTCGGTCGTGGTGGTAATAGCTTGCGTCATGCACAGCTACTATATAAGTGTAAACACTTAGCGTGGTTTCAACCAACCTGATTGTGCTATTATTGACCAACCATCTAACCGCGATTATTGAAAACATGGCGTTGAACAATTTAAAATTATTTGAACTGTTTAGAAAGTCAACCACACCAAAGTTTTTCACGGAAGCTGCTTTAGAAGAACTTGATAGCTTATACGGAAATATTGAGAGAAGCGAAATTATAAAAAATAATTTTTATCTGTTATATGTGCAAATATTAAGGCAAAATGGGTGAAATCTAATCGAACCATTCAGAAATTCAACTCCAAATACGAGGACTGGCTTAATGAAGACACCATCCTGGATATATTGGCAGTAGATAAACCCACCACATCAACCAGAGGAGCAAAAGGAAGGCCAAAAAAAGTATTGAGGAATGTTCAATTTTCAAAAGAAAGAGGAAACTTGCCGATGCCACCAATGACTTGACCACGATGCATCAGCTTGTTGCTGATGCAAGCCCACTGCGACTAAAAAGGATTAAGGAAAGCATTCCCACGCCCACATTAAAAAGTATGGTTCCGAAGAAGCCTTGGCCTTGTTTATGGACTTACAACTTTCCAAAGAAAAATATGAGATACTACGGGCATCCTTGATGCGACACGGGGCTGACGTTTTACCAAGGTACAAGCATATTACGCAAGCCAAAATAAATTCACGACCACTGCATACGGAGTTTACGGAAGTCTCTGTGAAAGCCAATCTGCAGGATCTCATGGGCCATACAGCAAAACGGTTGTTGGAGAGTCTTCCTGAAAATGAGGTGAAAATTCTTCCTGAGAAACTGACATTGATCAGCAAATGGGGCTGCGATGGATCATCCGGACAAAGCGTTTATAAGCAAAGGATATCTTCCGATGACGCTACAATATCGGACGGAAATATGTTTATGGCATCTGTTGTTCCTTTGCGGCTAAAATCTGATGTTTCCCTACACTGGAAAAATCCACGTCCGTCATCAGTGCATTATTGCCGACCAATAATGTTTCAGTTTGCAAGGGAATCGGCAGAACTGATAAGGACCACGGTGAAGGACATTGAAGAACAAATAAGCAAGATTAAGCCTACAAAGCTGCAAATTGGAGAAGGAAAATATATTGAATGCAATTACGAGTTCCACCTGACCATGGTTGACGGAAAAGTCGTAAACGAACTGACAGGAACAACTTCAACATTGTCATGCCCGATTTGCAAAAAGAGTCAGAAGAACTTTGGTAATTTAAACGATTCTACAAACGAGGAGAATTACGAATATGGAATGTCACCATTGCACGTAAGGATAAGGTGTATGGAGTTCTTGCTAAAACTGGCGTATACCCTACCACAAGAGGAGGAAAACTTCGATGAAAATACATCAATAAAGGATAAGGAAAATATCAGAAAGCAGCAAATACAGGATGCTTTTTTTAAACAAGTTGGACTAAAAGTAGACTGTCCCAAGCACGGATACGGTAACTCAAACGATGGAAACACTTCTAGGAGATTTTTTGGAAATGATGAGGCAGTAACTAGAATCACTGGAATTGACAATCAAATTGTGAAAAGATTGGGAACGATCTTGAATGTTTTAAACTGCAAAGAAAATGTCAATTCTACAAAATATGGAGAATATGCATCGAAAACTGCATCTCTTTTAGCAGAAATGTATCCACAGAAGAAGTTGACCCCGACCGTCCATAAAATATTGGCGCATGGCAAAGATATAATTGAGTACCAGTCTTTGCCAATTGGAGAGCTTTCTGAAGAAGCACAGGAGTCTCTTAACAAATTTTATAAAAAATATAGATTGCAGAACACATTCAAAGCATCAAGGGTAAGGCAAAATGAGGACCTCTTCAACATGTTGGCAGCATCTTCCGATCCACTTATTTCTTCCCTGCGGCATGTGAAGTCACGAATAGAGTTATAAAATAATTATAGTTTAGAAATGATTAGTCTTTTAGATATACCTTCTCCTACGAATTGTGATGAATATTTTACAGAAAATTGAAAAAATAAATTTAAAAAAGAAGTAATTTTTTTTATTTGTTGGGTAATAATTTAAAACATAAAACCCTAAACAATCTAAAAATGTAAAAATAATTTTTTGTAGTTACCATAAAACTGATTTTTCTACAAATTTTAACTTTGATAACCCATAAGTAGGCCCCTAGAAAGCGTAGCACCCTTTCCAAACGCTCATTTCATAGGCTGAACAGTTATCTATCATATGCTGTTTAAACTGTTCAATTATCTTATTCGGTTCAAAAGATATGATTTTTGCAACGAAAAAACTCAAATGGCGCCACTGTGCGACGTTCAGCTGCTTTTCAGGGAGATGTGTATAATATTGATGTCATACAAGCAAAAATCAGTTATGTAATTAATTCCTTGCATGAATGGAAGCGTTTAATTAAATAATTACAAACTGGTGGTGTTGTTTTTAACAAGTTTTATTTTTATTTATTTCCGATATTTCGATCGCCTTCGACGATCATCTTCAGGGATTTTCACTTAAAAAATAACAAAGAACATATATTATTTAAAGAAAAATTACAAAAATATATCACGATATTTACATTTAAACAAAACAAACGACTTGTTGCTAACACAGCATTGTTTCAACTAACTATTTAATTTCTAGGTTTGTATTTTTCTACTGAGTTACGATAAATTTGTGCACAGTGGTCAGTGTCAGTCTTATAGTTCATTCTTACGTCAGTAGGTACATTAATTATGTGTAGCATTTCCAGAGTATATATTTTCTTGTAATTGTTCTCCTGTGTTTTTTGCTCCAAAGGCGATCGAAATATCGGAAATAAATAAAAATAAAACTTGTTAAAAACAACACCACCAGTTTTTAATTTATATATGACCTCGAGCCAGACAAAACTTTCAAAAATTAGAAAATAAAAGGTCAACAATACAAAAACCAAACATTAGTTAATAATAATTAATAATAATGCTTCGAAAACAAAAGCTTTGGGTTTCTCTAAAATCTTAGGGGTCTTTATTGACCATAAACCTTCTTTGGAATTACATATTAATAACGTTGTTTCTCGTTGGTTAAAGAAAAAGTAGTACACGCATTAATTATGCCGTACATTATTTACTGCATTGAAGTATTTTGTGGTACCACTAAGGATAACATGAAAAGAGTTTTGCTTGCAGTAAACAGAGTAGCACGCTGTTTATATTCAGTTAGGCGATTTGACCACGTCTCACCTTATGTGAAACTCATTTTAGGCTGCCCACATTGGGACTTTGTTGACTTTAGGTCGTTGATGATATTCTTCAAGGTCGTTAAAGAGCAGTCTACGGCGTTTCTTATTGAAGCATTTCAATTTGGTCGTTCACGACGTAACCAGTTAATTATTCCAAAAGCTAAAGGCTGCATGGATAAATCGTTTAACGTTAGAATCGGTAGACTATATAACCGCCTTCCCAACACTTTGAAAACATTTTCTATTACTGCTTACACCTATCGAGAAAAGCTTGTGCAGCACTTTGGCATCACTCATACAGACTCTGTATATCAACAACAACTTTAACATTACACATGATTAATTGGAAACATGAAATCTGATAATCATTATTACTTCAATAAATAAAATTAATTATATCTCTTTAATTTTAATAACGTTTGCGAGTAGTTAATACATACTAGTACGTAAACAAATAATAGGTTCTTTAAAAATAACAATAATACGAGGGCGGTTCGGAAACTTCTTAGCCTAGCACAAAAAGCGCGGTATAAACAGAAAAAAGTTAAGTGTTTTGGAAACTTCCATCTCTGCTATGAACACATGTTAAATTTTGTTTCGATCTGGCAACTCCTTCATATAGAAACAGGTGTTCACAAAAGCCGCATCCGCGATTTTTTTACAATGGAAAAATTAGAAATGCGTGGTGTCATTAAAAATTTACATAAAAAAGATTTATCGGGACAAGAAATTCATAATGATATGGTGAATGTGTTAGGTGAAAGGTGCTCCTTCATATGCAACAGTAAAAAATTGGGTTGCTGAATTTAAACGTGGTCGTACAAGCATTGAAGATGAACCACGTAGTGGACGTCCAAAAACAGCAACAACAACTGTTAATTTTGCATGAAGAACTACAGATGAAAAAGCTTTCTGCAAGATGGTTGCCGCACTTGTTAACAGTCGACCAAAAACGCATAAGAATGAACATTTCTCAAGCTTGTTTGGATCGTTTTAAGCGAAATAAAATGGATTTTAAGCGTCGTTTCATAACTGTTGATGAGACATGGATCCACCACTATACTCCAGAGACAAAAGAACAATCCAAATAATGGACTGAAGCTGGAGGAAGTGCCCCAAAGAAGGCAAAAACAATTCAATCGGCTGGTAAGGTTATGGCAACGGTTTTTTGGGACTTCAAAGGTATTTTATTGATTGACTATCTGCAAAAGGGTAAAACAATAAATTCAGAGTACTATTGCAACCTTCTGGATCAATTAAATGTACAAATTCGAGAAAAACGTCCTGGCTTACAACACAAAAAAATAATTTGTCATCAAGACAACGCACCAGCGCACAAGAGTGTTTTAACAATGGCTAAAATCAACGAATTAAAGTACGAGTTGCTTGACCACCCACCTTATTCTCCTGATTTAGCTCCCAGTGACTTTTACCTGTTCCCAAATTTAAAAAAATTCCTTGCTGGCAAGCGCTTTACCTCAAATGAAGATGCAATTACAGCTGTAAACCACTATTTTGAAGACCTTGAGGGAAAACTATTTTAATCAAGGGATAGAATTGCTAGATACACTTAGTCCAAGTGTATTGAAGTTTCAGGAGATTATATTGAAAAATAAAAATATTTCTGAAAAACTAACTATTCTCTTTCATTGATAGGCTAAGAAGTTTCCGAACCGCCCTCGTAGATATGCGGAGTACTATGTCGCACAATTAATAAAAATATATAAACGATAAATACATATAAATGTAAAAACAGAATAGTAGGAAGATTATAAATACGAGTATATATGCTATGACTACTCGACAGTAGTTTCGAGTAAGAATTTAGTATTTTTTAATGCCAGCTCTAATTTAGTGCATTGGCCATAAGGCTTCAAATTACTTGCTTGAATAAATAAAAAAAATATGTAAAAAAATTAAAATGGGTTGTGTAAAAAAAAAGTTGTAAATTGGTACTGTGTAGAAAAATAAAATAGATATGGACAATCAGATATTATTCTATCTATTAATTTAACGGTCCGCCACCGGCTGATGAAGACGATTGTTTTCATTAAATTCAGCTATTGTAATGAACAGTATAAAATACTAAAAACATTACTAAATGTTTGAATGGGTTCTGCTAGCCAGAGAAAACATAATTGATTTATTATGCCTTGTCAAAATTGTGCTCCATAATTATTTTTTATCATTAACGATTTTGTATAAGTTTGAGCAAATTAATATTAATGGGAATGATTTTTTGGTCATAAAAATCCTCGAGACTTGCATCCGATCCTTTGGGTTGCAACTAGCAAAACAATCTTCATTTTTTTACCAGAATTTCAAGCAACTTTTTCCGTTTTTGTTAGCTTTCATCTTTTTCGATTTGCGACACCTGAACCAAAGACAAATAGAATATAAGAAGACATTTACTCCTTCCCGTAGCGAGTAAGTATCAGTGACGAACGAATAGGAATTTGATTCCAAAGAGTGGGGGTTTTCGCGGATTTTCTGACCGATTTTCCCGAAATTTTTGTAATTGTCACAATTAATAAATATTAATCGATAAATGCAAAAAGTTCAATGTTCGCGAAAAAATGTTTTTTTCGCGTTTGACAGTTCATTCCAATTCGTTCGTACCTGATAGATTTTGACGTTTCGCCCGGAAGGAATGTCTTCTTATGTTCTATTTGTCTTTGACCTGAACTGCAACAAAACAATTTACACAAATTTTCGTTAGAAATTATGTTTCGAAACTCATGTTACGAAGATTTTAACTTTCTATTTAAATTACGCGATAAGGACCTTGAATTTTATAATTCATTATTGATTATATATTTCCACCCCCAGTGCAAAAAACAATCTTATATACATCTAGTAGTTTAATATTAATTTATTATATAAGAATACATACATACATATATATATATATATATGTAGATAACAAAATAATAATAATTTTTATTATAATAATAAAATCAATTGTTTTCCAGATGTTACTGCTTAGGAACAGTTTAATTAATACGAGGGGGATTATGATGGTACTACTACATCTATAGATTCATTTTGAATGTTCTGAAATATAATATATGCATGATAAAAACTTGTAGTAATATATATACTTATATAATATAAAGAAATGGACGTTCACATGTATGTGTATTCTTCGCGAAGAATAGGGGGTCTGTGTGTGTTGGTGAGGTAGTGATAAATTCTTTAACAATTTCTCACCTCTCTTTAAGTGTGTTCTTGATGTATGTATAGCACAACAGAATATTATTTGCAAAGAAATACTTATGTATATTAGTATATGTATGTACGTATGGTTCATATGAATGTATGTAGCAGTTTGTAAATATAATTATATAAGTCACTAAACAGAACAATGAACATAATCCAAACAAAAAAGCATAATTCAACTGATGTTACAGACAGCATCAGGCATTCACATGCCATCGTATTTAATATAATTTTACCTCATACTGTGTTACTGAAGTTAATTTCTTTATCATTGTTATTTATTGTATTGATTGCAAGGCGTCTCTGAAATCTGCAATGTATCCTTCTGGACGTGTTCAATTCTATTCCAACGAACTCCACCACAAGTGAATCTAATACCGGCGATTATTAAACTGGGAATTGATAGCTGTGTTAACTGCGGAAGTTGTGGCTTGCTGAACATGCTGGTTGCGCATAAATTCAGTGGCAAATTCAGCTTGGGCCTTAGCCATACTCGCACCAGAGCTTCGGTATATTGAGTGTATCTGCAATGGAGAAATATCATTTATTTACAATGCCCAACTGTAGTCTAAAACCATACCGTATTACCTTGGTTATCATCATTATGTTTGCTGCAGCGGTGACTGCAAAGCAAAAAGCGATGCAGAGCAATAATAGACCTACTACAATACCAGCCGCAGAAGAATTGAACTGCGATATGGCCACTATAAAGCCACAGTAACCTGTTTTAGGAAATCCAATTGCTTGGAAAACGGAGAACAGTGTTTGAAAGAAGTAAACAAAGAAGAACACCATGAAGTTAAAACTTGAATCGTTGCGAAATGCCTTGTAAGCTGGTCGAAACCTGAAATACAAAAGAATATTACAGCAAATATAGTCTAACACAACCGTACAGGATATCAAGCCCATAAGATACATCTACATTAGCAGACAGCACTGATTTAAAACTTACCAGCAAATGTATGAAGCAGGCGTAAATAACAACGTATAGAAAATAGAAAGTCCAAAATTTGTAAAGTCACCTGAGTGTAGAAGTATGGTGAGCCCTCCTATAATATTGACACACATTGTCAAGGTGTAGACTGTGTAGGCAAATTCAAATAAAACAAGACACATTTCACATATATTAATAATATTTAGAGCCAACTACTTACACATCCATGTATAGTATAAATGTTTGACAAGTCTCTGAAATTCCGGGGGTATTTCCAAATTAAAATCTTGATAAAAGCATGGTTTTACGCAGAAATTATCTGGTAGAGGGGGCCAGTTATTCAATTGTGGAACATTGCCATGTAATTGTTGTTCTCGTCTATCCAACTCAGCTGCCTTTCTGTCTAACTCCTCTTGACGGCGCTAAAACAAATTATTAAAATGGTAAATTAAAAAAAGAAATTTAAAACATTTACTTATAACTTAGCATAACTTTTAAAAGAGCCTACAAATATTAGCGACGTTGGTGTACGATGAAAGGTATTAATCTCTACTTATCGCTAAATAAAAAATAATTTGGTTTCGACACCATGGACCAAATAATAGCATATTTTTCTTACTTACTTTAAAATATTAAAATTCAACGTTGCAGAAAAAGTGGAGTGCCATGTTCTATTACCTTAAAACATATTTACAATGTACTCTAATGCCAAATACAGCATTAGCATCAATTACAAAATCCAACTTCAACTTTAAACACTTCTTTTAAGAAAAGCTATGAAAAGAGTAACATTTGTCTAGTATTTGCAAAGTTAACCCTTGTGCGGCCTTAAGAAAATTTTTAAGATTTGTGAACTACTCAAAAGTAATTTGGCTTAAAATACAAAAAAACAAGTAAGAAAGTTTCAGTCGGGTAAACCGACTAAGGTATACCCTCACTTTGTGAGTAATGTAATATTGAATATTACTCGAATTATTCTGTCAATTTGTGTGGGAGGTACCAGAAGGGGTTTATCAAATACACCTTTTTTCGCTGAACATTAGATACTTTCAATTCATTGCACTGTGCCGACTTATAAGCATTTATGTGCACTGGTATAAACGTTATGAGACATTAAATTGTGGTATGATTTGGGCATTTTGTGTGGGAGGTACAAAAAGGGGCGTGGCAATAACGCCCATTTTTCACAGGGCTATAGACACTATAAAAACATTACACTGTACAAAATTTCAAGTATTTTTATACACTGGTTTTAATGATATAAGCTGTTAACTTTTGGTGCAAAAAGGTACCTTTGTGTGGGAGGTACCACAATGGGCGTGGAAACAACAACCATTTTTCACAGGGCTATAGACACTATAAAAACATTACACTGTAAAAAATTTCAAGTATTTTTATACACTGGTTTTAATGTTATAAGCTGTTAACTTTTGGTGCAAAATGGTGCATTTGTGTGGGAGGTACCAAAAGGGACGTGGCGACTTCGCCCATTTTTCTCGAGTTGATAGCGACTAATAAGCTAATACTATGTGTGGAATTTCAAAAGATTCGAATAAGTAGTATAGCAGTTATTAAGGAATCAATATTTCACAACATTTTAACCCTTTGTGGGGGAGGTACTAGGAGGAGTGGACCAATATGGCCCATCTTCGAACTTAGCCGGCGATTGAAAAAAATATTACCACATACCAAATTTGAGGTCAATCGGTTACTCCTTTCGAGAGTTATCGTGCGCACCAGCCAGCAGACAGACGGACGGACATAGCTCATTCGACTTAAAATGACACAAAACGGATTTCCTCCGAACATACTTGGGGTCTTAGATCACTCCTTCGACGTGTTACACTTTTTTCCGTACCCTCGTCACACTAAAGTGAGGGTATAATACAATTTAACAAGTAAAGGCGTTAAGTTCGGCCATGCCGAATCTAATACACCCTCCACCATAGATAGCATGTGACCACACAAAATAACTCAAACCTTAAGAAAATAACACCGAAAAACACAAAAAATATATAAAGGGTCCGCCATCTAACGTTTTTTTTCAACTAGTGCTTATTTCGTGAATGGTAACACTTAGCTCATGTCTGATTTGACAGATAATTAGTTTTATCCTTCCGCTGAACGAATATGGTTGTGTATACGCTTGAACAACGCTAAGAGCGATCGACTTACAGAAGATGCCGATTTTGCCAAAAAAAATCATCTTTTCAGATGAAGCTCAGCTCTTTTCAGCGGGTATGTAAACATGGCAACATTTGGTTTCAACAGGACGGCGCTACGTGCCACACAGCCGAAGCTATACTCGATGTTTAAAAAAAAAACAGTAGGAATCACAACAAGTTCGATGCTATATATGGGGGCTATATCAAAACGATATGGCCCATTTGCAATCCCAAACAACCTGCAACTATAAGAAATATTTATACCAAATTTGATCAAGCTAGCTCTATTATTACGGACTGTAGCGAAATTACAACGGACGGACGGACATGGCTAAATCGTCTTAGAATTTTACGATGGTGCCAAGGTGCCGATGAGGTTGCTTGGTAGCTTCCGAAACGATATCGTCCACCAACCAGTGACCACCCTTAATACATTTCACACATTTCTTATTCTTCTTTTTTAAAGAAAGTTTGTTTTTCTGTTTAACAGAAAACAAAAGCAACGATCTCGAACTCAATAGTCAAAAACAAAACTATGAAAAGTCACAACAGATCGAATAACAAAAACAAAAAACAATGATGAATGAGGCAGAGTACGGCCGAACGTTTGTTGTAGCTGTAAGAAGTGACAATATCAACAAATCGTGTGCCTTCCTCGCAAATTGCAGGGACACACATAAAACCAAACAAGAAGTGTGGGGATGTATTAAGGTTGAGAAATACTGTCTGCAATGTTTTGGAGATATGGGACTTTGAAGTCAGTTCTCAATTATTTCATATTGAGCTGCTCTCATATTGTGCCAATTATTGACAGGGTATTTTGTCCAAGGTGCCGATGAGGTTGCTTGGTAGCTTCCGAAACGATATCGTCCACCAACCAGTGACCACCCTTAATACATTTCACACATTTCTTATTCTTCTTTTTTTAAAGAAGGTTTGTTTTTCTGTTTAACAGAAAACAAAAACAACGATCTCGAACTCAATAGTCAAAAACAAAACTATGTCAAAAAAGTCACAACAGATCGAATAACAAAAACAAAAAACAACGATTAAGAATATATTTATGGGGTCTCAGATCAATATTTAGAGATGTTACAAACGGAGTGACAAAATGAATATACCCCCCATCCTATGGTGGAGGGTATAAAAATAAAGAGGATTTTTTTAAAAAATTAATTTTAACATTTTTTTTAAAAAAAATTAAAAAAAGTCTTTTTAAATATTTTTTCTATTTTTAGAGTGCAAATAACCAACATTTTGCAAAAACTCTCACATTGATAGCTTTACCGATAAAAAGATATACTTTTTTTAAAAAACCAAGTATTCCTCAAAATTCACAATTTTGATAATTTTAAAATCGTCTAGTAGGCCTGTTTTTATTTTTTTTTTTTTAATAATTTGCAAGTTTCACTAAAATCCGTGATATGAGCCAAAAATACTAAAGTATAATAAAGTACTATGAAGGTGGCAAATGGACAGAAGCCATTTTCCAGGTTGTCAGGAAGAAGTTACCTATCTAAGAAGATAGGTAACTTCTCAGATTCTGGACACAGAGCTGAAAAAAGTAGAAACCATGCTAAAGTGATTAATTTCAACCCTAGAATTACCTGGACCAGATGAGATTAGTCCAGCTGTGCTTCAAAGAGCATAACCTAATTTAAGATCTGGTCTCGCCCTCTTTCTAGTTTGCTGGATCGAAAAAATGATGAAACGCCACAATATCAACTCAGCAATGGGAGTAAGCAGCATCAGGAAGGTTGTTACCAGGGACACGTCGAATGGGGGAGTACTCTACTCACTGCTATGACTCATTGCAGTAAATAGAGTTCTCAGAATTTCCGAGGAGCAGCGAACAAGTGTACGCAGACGACGTAGTAATTTTAATCGGGGGAAAGCAAACTTCAACAATAACTGAAGAGACGCAAGGAACGCTGAGAGGACATGGATATAAACACTCGGGTACAGGATCTCGCGAACCCTGCGGTGATATTGATGATGTGTTCTGACGGGAGATTTTATAATCGAATCTCTATAGAATCTCCATCGCAACTTTCGACATTGAGAGCAATTATTAATTTTGTTAAGCATCTCAAATGTCTGGTATGCCACTCAACTGATAAGGTTAAAGAGTACCCAAATTTGTCTCCAGGTAAAATACGAGTAAGGTGCAAATGTTAGCAACGTGTCCTTTAAACGAAGCTACATCTATTCCATTCAAAATGTCGAAATTGAAGAAATTATAGTCAATCACAAAATTACTTAATACTTAACTTACCCTATACAATCTGGTCTTAGTAATAATTTGTTGAGATGGATATCCTCAAATCTTAATAGTCGTATATAGATTGTGAAATTTGTTAGTTTTTGCTCCGGTCTGATATTGGTATCGTCTGAAGCAATTTATTGATGATTTACTGCTGCTGTATACAGATCATGTCAATATATTTTTCTCTTATAATACAACAGATGATTTGGTGTTGCTACAAATTCATTTGAATAACTTTGGATATTGATTGGTGTGATATTAAGCGTATGGACCTTAATTTGACGAAATGTAAACATATGTGTTTCTCAAGGTCGTTCAACTGTCTAATTTAGATATTTCGACTCCTTTAAGGATTTTGGTATGTTAATGGATTCCAAATTCAATTTCAATAATTACAAATTACAATGGTAAACAAGGCTTATGATGTTCTAGGTTTGAACGAAAGAATTTTTTGTTCAGATACAAGTTTTATTATTTTGAGACACCTGGAACAACTGGTAGTTCTTTCTCAAGTGTCACATCTCAAAAATTAGATCTTTTCAAATTCGCAGAAAATGTTGCCCTGGTATGTGGGAGTAATGACACACAATATTAAAAAAATTAAATGAAAATATTCTCTGTAATGGATTTTCTAAGTTAATTTTAATGCTGCAAAGCATAAGAAAAATAGATAATATTGTTTCTTAAAGGATTTTCCGTGCTCTTTTACTAATACCAATTTTATCTAAAACAGTTTATTTCGGCCACTTTTCGCGAAAATAAATATATAAATTGCGATAGCTCAGAATCGATCCAATTTTTCTTAATGGAAGTTATACGAGGTATGTTCAAAACATATTGCGAATTTTTAATTTCCGCGGGCTACGTGTATTTGACTTTTGATATTTTTGTAGCGTCATGTTGGTACTCATGTCCCTTACTTCTGCTGACAAGGTCGGCCATTTTGAATGTTTAGTTAATTTTTGACAGCTGTTATGCTTGGATGTGTTTTAACTTGTCTTCGATTTTTATCTATTTCAGAAAATGGATCGAAGAATCTGCATCAAATTTTGTGTGAAAAACAAAATAAAGTGCGCTGACGCATTCCGAATGTTGACTGTGGCATATGGTGAAGCAACCTTGGACCAACGCAACGTTTATCGGTGGTACAAAATGTTCTTAGAGGGCCGAGAAGATGCGAAGGACGAACAGCGTGCCGGACGGCCGAGCTCACAGTTTTCTTTAATTGCAGGGGCGTGGTGCATTATGAGTTCTTTCCACAGGGTAGTACGGTCAATAAAGAATATTACCTGCAAGTTATGCGCAAATTGCGCGAAGTAATCCGCCAAAAACGCCCGGATTTGTGGAAGAACAAAAAGTGGCTTTTGAACCATGATAACGCCCCTGCACACACATCGTTGCTTGTGCGCGAATATTTGGCCAAAAACAACACAGTAATGGTGCCGCAGCCACCGTATTCCCCTGACCTATCCCCCTGTGACTATTTTTTGTTCCCAAAACTGAAAAGGCCCATGAAAGGACGACGCTACGCCACGATTGAGGAGATAAAGACTGCATCGAAGGAGGAGCTGAACAAGATCACAAAAAATGATTATTTGAAGTGCTTCGAGGATTGGAAAAAACTTTTGGCAGAAGTGTATTATGTCCGAGGGAATTACTTTGAAGGGGACAAAATAGATATTCATGAATAAATAAATACTTTTTGAAAAAATACAAAATTCGCAAATTTTTTTGAACATACTGTGTACATATACTTCTAAAATTTCGCATTTTTGATTCATATTTCGCCATTTTTTTTTTGCATATTTTGCATGTTACAAATTGCAAATATGCACAAAAAATGAATAATATGCACCTGTTTTTCGTTTTCTTTTTCTATGAAACGAATTTTGGTCCAATCAGAATTTTTCTATCAATCTGCAAAAAAATATGCAATTGCATATTATCCGAAGTCTTGTTGTATTGCATTATATACGACTTCTTCTTTTTGTGTGTGTTTTCATTATATTGCACTAAAATAATTAAATGATTTGCTGAAATTCGCATTTTTGCAAATGTAGTATCATTGTGAAGATTTTAACATTGCTCTGTTAGACTTATAAAGACACTCTGTTAGCCCTGTCTTGACTCATATTAATTTTTCAATGAATACTTCTACTGCTACTATCACTAATCGATATTGGTCCAGAGGCATAATTGGACCATTTTTCTTCGAAAATGAGCAAGGAGTGGCCGTTACAGTCAATGGCGATCGTTATCGGGCCATGTTGAACGAATTTTTGTTCACAAAAATTGAAGATGAGGATATCTGCAACATTTGGTTTCAACAGGACGGCCGAAGCTACACTCGATGTTTTGCGCCCTGTTTTTGAAGATCGCATTATCAGCCGCAGTGCTGATGTCGTTTGGCACCTCGGAGCTGCGATTTGACACCGTTGGACTATTATTTGTGGGGTGCCCTCAAAGATAAGTGTTACGCCGACAATCCAGAGACAATTGACGCTTTAAAGGACAATATTCGTGAAGCCATTGGTGAAATACAGCTGCACACAATCGATAATGTGCTTAAAAATTGGACCAATCGTGTAGGCTACTGCATGGCCAGCCGAGGCAGCCATTTTAATGAAATTATTTTCCATTATTAAACGGAAGGATTGTACTTTAAAATAAAAAAATAAATTTGAGAAAATATTCAGTAGCTTTTTTTTGGCATTTTCAAAAAAAAAGGTATTTGGCGGACCCTTTATATATATATATATGCATTAATCGAGAAGATACTACCGCTAATCTTATCACATATTTATACCCTGCTCCCTCATAAGTTTGTTTTGACCCAAGTATACAGCAAAAAGTTAACATTACGTTTTCGTAAAATCCATTGCCAATCATCCTTTCTGCATTACCAATCACATTTTTATAAGAAATAATACCGCGTACCCCAGTGTAGTGTAAGGTAAAAAGTAAAGTACAATATTGAATTGCATTAATATTTAGGATGCTCGCTAATTCTTCGAGTGCGTAGAAATAATAATGACCTTAATATAAGTTTGATTGTTTCTTTGAATTTCGTTGATGTCATTTATTTCATTCGGTGCATATATTGGCTAATTTATCGTGCATATATACTCGTTAAAATCTGCCTACTCCCCATTACTACATCCTAGTGGTATTAGCTTTGCAGATTTTAGCGAGTAACGATTCGTTTATTTCGCTCGACTACATCGCTAGTTAGTACATCTTACTGTACAACTAGGATAAAGTTAAAAGATCCTTACCAATTATTATATTAGAAAAAACTAACCATTGTGTTTTTCTTCTTCTTCCCTCTCTTCCATTACATACTCGCGTCGTAAACATAACTCGAAAACCATTTATACAATTTTGTCCACAAAAATATCATTTTTTTGGATATGTGTTTATTATTATGCTCAAAAATATTTTTTAAAGAAAAATTTTATTATTTTTGAACTGAATGAATTTTTAATTTATGTTAGACGTAAAAAGTAGTAAACAAATCACAACGTTATAACCATTTTTACAACTCTTCCCGAATAAAATTTTTGCAAGTTTTCACTTACTGAAATCGTATACCGTGTTCTTATTACGGTTGATTTTTCTTGATGACAGATCAATTTTTCGTAAAAAACTGAAAAAATATTTAAAAAATCGAAATTTTCTGAAACACATTTTCATAACACCTATACCATTTTAAATTAGTACAATGTCTAACTATATAATACTAAGACTTATCGAATTTCATTCAAATATGTACATAGCTTAAAAATGTAATGTTAATAATAATAAGTTAATAAAAACGTATTGGAAGTTAATAAAAACCCATGTTAAAGGTTTTTAGTTTTAATGCATACTGTAATTTATCTTTAATTTGCCTGTCACTTTTTATTTCAAGTTAAGAAGATTGATGAATTGAAATAATACACAATAAAGCTTTGCCTTTGCACTAAAATATCTTTTTTAAAAATTGATTTGTTCATCGAACCAGTAAGGAAGGGCTAAAGTCCGGTGGAGCCGACTACATAGTACCCTACACCACCTTATCGGAGCAGAATAAGAAGAAATGTTGCCTAGTTTTATGTTATTTTCCTAAAAATTGCCTACCAAGGTGTTCTAACATCATTACACCTAATACTACTTTCACTTAAAATTTTCTACAAGATTATCAAAAATAGAAGGTATTTATTTAACAAAACTACTGCAAGGTAAAAAAATATGATTACTTTTTCAATTAACGTTTATAATTTTTTACATTTACGATATACCATTTTCACTATGGACGATTTAATGCAATATGAAGTGAATTTCCTAGACAGCGTTGCCGCTAACTTTTTTCGAAAGGAATCACAAAAAGAATCATTTTGGCGAAAAAGAATCAAAAAAAGAAATCACGTAAGGAATAAAGAATCGAACATTTTACAATTCATTTTATTTAAATGAACAACTACTGAAATAAGGTACAACGTAAAAATGTTATGTTAAATTTTCAATGTTAACAAAAATAAACGATATTCATGAAAATTTATAGAGGTTCAGTTCTGGACGGAGTCCAATTAACTAACAATCGATCATGTTAGGAGGCAATAGAATTTCACAAGTTTGTTTGTACTTTCAATCTAATAAAGTTTGTAATGATTGGAATTCACTAATGAGTTCATCAGGTTCTGTGATAATGTGACTACATGTAACATGTTTTTCCAGATTATTTTAATATCTTTTCTCTTTATTGCAATTTCGGCTCCGTAACCTATATATTTAGGATACATCAACTGATATAAATTATTTTCAAAATCAATCGTTTCAAGAAAATTCTTAAAAATTTGAGAAAGTATGTTTTTTACCGATTGAATTTCTATAAAATGTTGGTATTGATTGGTTATCTCAGTACCATTTTTTTAAATGCCGACCCTTTTCAATTGTGACTTATTGATTAAATTCGCGGAGTGGCAAACACGTCCTATATGGAAAAGGTTAAGTATTTTATGTTTCAATAGGGTTGCTACACCAGTCTTTGATCAAACCATAGAAGATGCATTGCCGCAAAATCAAATCTTTCAATGGAATTTCATTTTAATCCAATGTGTTATGTACCGGTTTTACTAATTAGTAAAACTCATTACCGCAAAATTCTTGTGAAAAACTCGAAAGGAATCTAAAAGAATCATTTTTTGCAAAAAGAATCAAATTTGGAATCAAAATTAAGAAGAGTCAGAAAAGAACAAGTAAGAAAGTTTCAGTCGGGTAAACCGACTAAGGTATACCCTCACTTTGTGAGTAATGTAATATTGAATATTACTCGAATTATTCTGTCAATTTGTGTGGGAGGTACCAGAAGGGGTTTATCAAATACACCTATTTTTCACTGAACATTAGATACTTTAAATTCATTGCACTGTGCCGAATTATAAGCATTTATGTGCACTGGTAAAAACGTTATGAGATATTAAATTGTGGTATGATTTGGGCATTTTGTGTGGGAGGTACAAAAAGGGGCGTGGCGATAACGCCCATTTTTCACAGGGCTATAGACACTATAAAAACATTACACTGTACAAAATTTCAAGTATTTTTATACACTGGTTTTAGGGCCTGTTTCTGTAACTTATTTTCGTTCGTCTACGGCGAACGATCAAAATTCTCTCAGCTATTACTTGAATTCTATAAAACGCAGGTTAGAAATATTTTAGGAACAAGTTTTTTACATGATTTTCTACAGACACAACGAATGATAAACTTCTGTGATTTATAGATTTCTCGGAATAATTGAGTGATTTGTGATCGTTCGCAGTAGACG
Organism: Eudasyphora cyanicolor; assembly: GCA_963930755.1. Taxonomy (NCBI): domain Eukaryota; kingdom Metazoa; phylum Arthropoda; class Insecta; order Diptera; family Muscidae; genus Eudasyphora; species Eudasyphora cyanicolor. Next base: position 250,103,051 of record OZ005736.1, on the reverse strand, counting down.
AACGAAAAAAAGTTACAGAAACAGGCCCTTAATGTTATAAGCTGTTAACTTTTGGTGCAAAAAGGTACCTTTGTGTGGGAGGTACCAAAAAGGGCGTGGCAACAACGCCAATTTTTCCCTTGACTGTAGGCAATATAAAAGCATAATACTGTACAAAATTTCAAGTTTTTTTATACACTGTTATTAATGTTATAAGCTGTTAACTTTTGGTGCAAAACGGTGCATTTGTGTGGGAGGTACCAAATGGGACGTGGCAACTTCGCCCATTTTTCTCGAGTTGATAGCGACTAATAAGCTAAGACTATGTGTGGAATTTCAGAAGATTCGAATAAGTAGTATAGCAGTTATTAAATAATCAATTTTTCACAACATTTTAACCCTTTGTGGGGGAGGTACTAGAAGGAGTGGACCAATATGGCCCATCTTCGAACTTAGCCGGAGATAGAAAAAAATATTACCACATACCAAATTTGAAGTCAATCGGTTACTCCTTTCGAGAGTTGTCGTGCGCACCAGCCAGCAGACAGACAGACAGACGGACATTGCTCATTCGACTTAAAATGACCCAAAACGGTTTTCCTCCGAACATACTTGGGGTCTTAGGTCACTCCTTCGATGTGTTACACTTTTTTCCGTAGCAAATGATATATACCCTCGTCACACTAAAGTGAGGGTATAATCAAGGAAGGAAAAAAGAATCATTTTGATTCTTTAGAATCATCAACGGCAACACTGTTCCTAGAGCGTCAAGAAATCTAATCGGAAAGAGCCTTTATTGGAGGGGGGCTACATCAAAACATAGACTGACATCCCGCATTTTCACTAAGGACGATTAAATGCAATATAAAGTAAAAATGCTTAATTTCAACTAGATCAAATGAAAACCTGTAAGGAAAGATTAAAGTCGGGCGGTGCCGACTGTGTAATACCCAACCACCAGAGTTTGCAACCCAATGCACGGATCATTATATTCATCCATTGTTTCGGGTAAAGTAAGAGTACCACCAAGAATTCAAATTCGTCTGTGGCATTGATATGGGTTCTATATAAAATGCGTTCCCTAGATCGTCAAGAAATCAAATCGGAAGGGACTTTTATCAGGGGGCTATATCAAAACATGGACCGATGTAGCCCATTTTTTACTATTTACTATTATGTGCAATTACTTTTATTTTTACTTTATTACTATTTACTATTATGTGCAATATAAAGTATAAATGCTTAAATTTCAGCCAGATCAATTGAAAAATGTATTCTCCAAAGCGTTAAGAAGTGACATCTGTGGGGACATTTATATGGGTGCTATGTCGAAACATGGACCGATGTGCCCCATTTTTGCTGGGGGAGATTAGGTACAATATAAAGAATAAATACTAAAATTTTAGCTAGATCAATTGAAAAATGTGTTTTCCAGAGTGTCAAGAACTGACTTCGGTGGGGACCTTTCAATAAGGGTTATATCAAAACATTTTCAATATCGTTCGCCCACATTCTAAATAATCGCCCTTATTCCAGTTGGCGTCGTCGACGTCGATTCTTAGTCGACACTGTTCAGATTGACGACTTCAAAAATTTTGAATTTTTTTTTAAATATTTTTAAGTTATAAAAAGGGTTTTTGTTAGTTCATGGATACCAAAAACATTCGCTTTGGCGTAAAGATGACAAAGCTAGAACTTCATAGATATGACGAAAATTATGTGACGACGCCTGGAATAAGGGCGAATCTCTGTAAAAATTTTCGTAAAGCTCGCTTCATATTTTCGACGTGCACTTTCATTACAAGAATATCTGTCCATATGATAGACAGACGGAAGGAAAGACAAACAAACGAACATGGCTAATTCGACTCAAAAAGTTATTCTATATCGACCGGTATGATAAACTAAAGGTCTATCTATCTCTTGTCTTTTCAGGCGTTACAAAGAAATGCCGAAAATCATATTAAACCGTAGGAATTAGGCCGCTCTATTATTTTCGAAAAATAATTTTTTTCTTGGAAATTATCTAATAGGTTCGAAAGATTTCAACCCCAAAAGATTATGGCGGAGAAAAAATTATAAATGCTCGGCTATTTCCGCTTTTTAGACGTAGGTCGCCCATTAAACTTTTCTATACTTCAAAAGTCCAAACGCAAGTTAGTTGGAAACATAACTCACAAGTACGTGTGATTTTATATTATTGCGAAATAACGAGGACATAAGGAATGAAGCAACCAAGAACGGAATAAAGTGTACCCCTGAAGACATATTCCTACAAGTGTACACTATCTGCTCGCCCCACGATGAGAATAAAATATTCCATATAAAATACTAAAGGTTGTATCTCACCTTTTTATGAAAAACAACGCACTTGTTGAAATAATGTTTCAAACATGTGCTTCATATTATCGGCTAAATGTTATTTCTATTAATCGTTGCCAAAAGCCGATTTCAGCATAAAGTTAGACTCATAATCGAGCTTCAACAAGAGGTGATATTTCATAGAGCCAAAAAGATACATACTCGTATTATTTCGTTATTCTGGTTGCACCCAGGACACATTTTAATATAGTGATATGCTAGCCGATATAAACAGATGTATGCATACAATTATGTGTTAACGTTCGAAATGAAATAACCGATAATATTATTTCATATCGAATTTGGACAAATGGCTCTTTTTCAGGGATTCCATATGTACTAACACGAAAATATAATTAACCCAATCAATGGACTCAAGTTAAACTATCAATGGGCTTGTAGCCGTTATACTTTAGCACACATTGGAAGGAAGTAACAGTCGCCAATAACCCGACGAAGTAATTTCATAGTTTTAGCTACCTTTCATGACCACTTCGAATAAAAAGATTTATCATCTAGCATGAATGAAAACATTTTTAGATTTAACAATTAAATCGATCTCTTCCATTTTACCTCGATACGATTCATATAATATTGGCAATAGCGGAGAAGCAGTCGTTGTTATTTACAATATAAAGTGGCGAATCGCGAATCTGGATCAAATTACATACCTGCAATTCTTCTGTGGTTATCTGAATACTGGTGCTAGGTGTGGCTGCGGGAGCGCGCTGTTGTGCTGGTGGAATGTTTTGCGATAGTGGTTGAACCACAGCAGCATTGGAATTAATTGTGGAATTAATTTGAAGCTGAGGCTTGGACTGTTCCTGCTCGAAGGGATTGTAGTCTTCCAGCGAGTTCTGCACATTGGTTGTCGTGCGAGTCGCTTGTTGGATTGCTGGGTCCTGCAATATATAACACCATTAGAATATCTCTCAGTTGCCCCATAGGGGAATTCATATTTGGTACATATGCATGTTCCAATGCGAGATAATGAAAAGTGAGTCAATAATACACTTATACATGCGTATACTTGGCATATTGTGTGTACAATGAAGATATTTTCTTTCACATCCGTCGATGAGTGACCAAGAAAATCTTACCGCAAACGGGTTATCCACGTTTGGCTCACCAAATGGATTGTCATCAAAGCCAGACATATCTTCTCCAGTAGATTACAAATATTAAAGAAATAGTACGTTTTCTGTTTCCTTCGGTATTTTTCACTTTTTGAGCTGTGTCACTAACACCAAAAATAGTGTTGCAAAAGTAAAGGTTATGGTTATCCGGTGTATTTGATTCGCATGTGTTGCCAACGGTAAATTTGACATTTCCCCAAAGACAAAAGTACTAAAGATGAGGCAAATCAAATTACCCGATAGGGATAATTTTAACCGCATAGATGGAACACATGTGTACAGTACAGTGTTTATTTCTAGTAAAATAGAATGAAATGGGAATGATTGGACCCTTATGCACTAACGACATCTGTTTCTCGAATAAAAGATTAGCTCCCAATGAAACAGCGCCACCTGAGTTTTATTGTGTGCAAACCATCTGCCGCATCTTTCGTATTTTTGTCTTGATCAAAGACAAGAATACTAAAGATGAGGCAACTCAAATTACCCGATATGGATAATTTTAACCGCATAGATGGAGCTATGTTTTTCTTGAAATACAAGTGTACAGTGCTTAAATATGCAATGTTCATTTCTAATAAAATACGAATTAATTTTCATAAATTTTAATGATATTCATCAATTTCTTAATAGTAGCAAGTGTTGGAGATATAATTATGGGGAAGATTAGGTCGTTCAGTCGTTTTTGGAATAAAAAATTGGACCCTTATGCACTAAAGACATCCGTTTCTCTAGTAAGATTAGGTCCCAAAGAAACAACGCCACCTGAGGTATATTGTGTGCAAACCATCTGCCTCATCTTTAGTATTCTTGTCTGTAAAATGTTTTTATTGACAATCCTGCATATGGGTGATTTCGACATTATCGGATAATTTGCTGTCCTTGTGTATTGAAATTAGGAAAAATAAAATATATACCACTTTGAAACTTACTTTATTACAAAGCTTTATAGGTTCTACGCGGTCACCCTCGAAAAAAATGTATATAAAAATTTATCTACCAAACTGCTCAGAAGTCATTCCCCTGGCTGTCCCTAACTCTGCTTTCACTTAATTTGTTCCAAATTTTTGACAAAAATAGTTACTATTTATTTAATAAAATTCAATGAAAATATAGTATTTTATGATTTAGATTTTCTATTATAGTTTATAATTTTGTATCAATTACTATTTTTATGGATGATTATTTTTTGTCCCTGTAGATATGCGTCATTTCCCTCTCAATTCTTAAGTTCCGTAAAATTCAAATTTCCAAACCATTCAGGATTTCCAATAATTCAAACTATAAAGAGTATTAAGTTTACTACATATACATTTTCGCCAACAATATTAATAAATTGATTTAAGTCGCGCTTTGTCTTCCGAAATGAGCTTTCACACTCACGTGCATCATTCCCCTGTGGTGCTTTTATTTTTAAAGTTCAATACTTTTTATAAAATTGCTTTTTCACTTCATTCTGAAAACCTATCCATGCAAATTTTTGAAATGCAAGTATTAAACCAGAAATTATGGAAATATTTGTAGTTAATCGTCATTCCCCTGTCAAAAAAAAATGACAGGGGTATGACGATTAACATGACAGGTGAATGACGATTAACATTATAAAGGGCGACCATCAGCATCCTCGATCTTATGTTTAAAAATTAACGGGCAATTTATCGATAACTTGCTTAGTTATAGAGTTATAGGACGATAAACTTTGAAAAATCGACAAAAAAATGATTCTTTCCGGTAAAATTACATTAAAAATATGTTTAAAAAAATAATAATATTTTTTGTGAACTGTCCTATTTACCGATAAATGAAGAAAAAACCCGAAAAAATCAATCAATTTGTTCGAAAACTACCTTGCAGTTACTTGCATTCCCCTGTCAAAATACGCCAGGGGAATGACGATTAACAAGGGAACTATAAAGGGCGACCACCAGGATCCTCTATCTTATGACATTTTTGGATAGAACAAAATAACAAGAAAAATTGACGGGCAATTTATCGATAACTAGCTTAGTTTTCGAGTTATCGGACGATACAATTTGACAAATACGAAAAAAACACACAAATGGTACATTTCGTACCAAAATTTAGCGGCTTATAACTTTAATACCAGAGCATACAAATACTTGAAATTTTTTTCAAGTACCAAAAGTAAACAGCTTCTAACTTTAATACCAGTACATACTTTAAAGTTATTAAAAGCTAATTTAATTTGATAATAAATTAATTAAAACAAAAAATAATTACATTTACGAATATTTTTTTTGGGACTCAAGTGAGGGGATTCATAAGTCGGTTTAACCGACTGAACTTTCTTACTTGTTTATGAATAACACAGTTAGTTACAGTAATATAAAAAAACGGAAAAAATCAATCCAATTTTTCGATAACTACATTAGTTATCGAAACTTTTTGTTATTTTGAATAGAAAAAGCCAAAAAGTCGGGTAAAAGTTTTCGAATTATCGAAAATGATGTCCAAAGACGGCTTCGAGAGTTATGTCCAAAGACGGCTACGCGGATGAAAGTACTGCAGCGTGGGCAGCCATCGCAGTCGTTAAAGATTTTCTCCTCTGGGATGTGTCCAAAGACTGCTATTCGGTGCAATAGCTTGAAATCGATTACGGAGGCAGATATGGATAACTAAAAAGTCATCGTTTTTTTTTTCAATTTTCGATGTTGTGCGCATTGTAACGAAAATTTTTTTTCGGACCGATAACTCGATAACTAAGCAAGATATCGATAACACGCCCCTTAGTTTTAGATGTTACAGTAACTAGTGTAATATAGATTTTTTCCCTATTTCCTCATTTTATCAAAAAAATAATTTTTTTTGTCGATTTATCGATAACTAAGCATGTTATCGATAAATTTCCCGTTAATTTTTGTCATAAGATCAAGGATCCTCGAATATAATACGCCTCCGTCATTACCGTGGATGATATATTTTAAAAATTTCGCATAACTCGGTTAAAAAGTAAAAAAATTGATGTGTACCTTCGATAATAGTGTTGCTATTCTTAAATGGATTAAATCTACCTATCTGAAATACTGAATTCAGCAAAAAACGCCAATGCCACAAATGTTGTCGAATTCCCGTAATGTCGAAACAACCCATATAAATATTTACAAAATATTTGATTTGTCCCTAGGTTATTCTCCTATTTACAAAATATATTGTAAATATAAGAAATTGTAGTTTTCTTGAAATCGTCTGAACCTTTGCCTAACCCGGAGACAGTTTTGCGAAGACAATAGCAATACATACACCCAAATTCGTTTATGATAATGAACCAACCCCGTATGTTACGAATTAAAGTAAGGCGGTGCATGAATATAGCATCAAAAATCAACAACGCTTCGTTGCAAAATGAATACCAACTGGGGATAATTTATATCAAGTTTTGGGGACAACTATAGAACGTGCGGGGGGCGACTAGAGCACTTGCTGAGGACAAATAAAGAACGCGCTGGGATAACTTTCCATTCTAAATCCCACCCCCTTCCCCCATCCCCATTTAAAACTATTTAAACAGCATTAGCGTTTCAATACATTTATTAATGTTATAAGTAAATAAAATGTGAACAGAACAAACTTATAATTGCAAATTTGCATATTTATCACTAAGCAAATCACGTCTAAACAAAACACATTCGAATGTGCAGCAACACAGTATAACCTCTGGTTTTTCTCGGAATTCAGCTCGTAACCCTAATGGTGGCAGTCTCCTTCGTATCATTCGCCTTTATGTACTGCTAAAATTTAACTCCTGTGCTCTATGAAAAACATACAAACTTATTATTAACTTTTAAAATTGAAATTTTTATAAGCTTAGGTTGTTAAATATTCGTAGGCCGACACCATTTCTATTGATTCTAGAAATTTCTGCAATAGGAAGATGTCACTGGATCAATCACCTTATCCTTCTCATTCCATAGCCCAGAGAATCATCTACAATATCAAACAGGTCATTAAATCATATTTCTTCGTCATTAATTTTCATTTTTCACGTCTTTATAAATCCTCGTGGTTTCTTTTTCTAAGAACTGACAATAACAAATCCAATGAACAACACAAAGCCGAACAAATAATCATCAATCTTACGGGTCTGGTGGGGCCTCTCTCCTAAAATTGTCCACTGGATATATATAGCAGTAGTTCGTCCAATACAGTTATACGGTATTGTGGTATGGTGGACGGCAACTGACAAACTAACCATCACCAACTTACGAGCATAAGCGGAGCCTTAAGGACTACAGCGACCGAGTCTCTACAAGCCTTACTCCATATACTGCCTATTAATATTGTGGCGAGAGAAGTTGCAACCAAAGCGGCAATAAGATTAAACTGCCTATCAATGTGGAGGTACAAAAACTACGGTCACATGAGGATATGTGCTATGGTAACCGACCGAGTGGACTATATACCAACGGTGTACACCTTCGAGAGAAATTACATCACTATGATTCCCGCCAGAGATGAATGGGTTGGAAGAATACCAGGTAATAGAAACCATCACCACTTTTACACGGATGGTTCGAAGCTTGATGATAAGGTTGGCTTCGGAGTACACTGTGCAGAGCTCGGTTTGGATATAGCTCACAGACTACCAGATACCTGCAGAGTCTATCAAGCCGAAATAATGGCAATATGGGAAGTAGACAAGTGGCTGAGTCGCAACATAGTAACCAACACTGGCGTTGTCATTTACGCGGACAGCCAGGCTGCCATCAATTCTCTGGAGGCAACATCCCTAAATTCACAAACAGCCCTCGACTGCCGCAGATCTCTTAACGAGATGGCTGAGCAGTTTAATAAACACCTTATATGGGTGCCTGGACATAGGGATATCCCGGGGAACTGCAAAGCCGATGAACTTGCTAGGAAAGGGACGACATTACAAATTCTCGAAGAATTTGCATATATTGGTGCGCCACTATTCACGTGCAAGCTTTGGCTTAGGCAAGATGCAATCAGGCAGTACAACGAAAGATGGACAGAAATCGGCACCTGCAGAGTAGCTAGACAAATCTGACCAAGGTATGACCTGAGAAGATCAAAATATCTGTGTAGATGAGGAAGAAGTGGAGAGCATTGAGCTCTTGCTATGCGACTGCCCCGCTCTGACTAAACGACGACTGGACATTCTGGGGTCGGCCTTTCTAGGCAGTCTAACAGATCTTTCCAGTACCGATATTCGTACTATCGATAAATTTGTATATCAAACAGGTTGGTTTCGATGAGGGGCATTTCAGCCCGTGGTAACACTAGGGACCTAAACTGGTCTATGTGAGCTTGTATAAAAAAATACGGCTGCCACCCAAACCTAAACCTAATCCCCGGTATCATCCTTCCTATACAAGACTTCCCACTTTCTCACGGAATGTTTGGAATTCAGTTTGCCAATAGAGTATGTTCTCTGATGAGAACTTACTGGGACATCCCTTAACAAATAGGGTCGTTTTTATGAGTTCAGGAATGTCGCGTTTCCTTACCAATTTTAGCTTTGCGCCGTCCCAAAGACACCAGCGCAGCGTTGTGATCCCAGCCTTAGCATCAAAACATCTCTCTCAAACTTGCAACTCATTACTTCGATTGGTGGTTCATCCTTAGATTCGAGGATTTTTCCGTGTCTGTAGAGTCTTTTTGTTTAAAGCCTCATCCTTAACGGATGATTTGGTTGGCTTGATCTGCGTTGCTGGATCAACTTTACCGCCCACGATCGAAGGACCCCGACTAGAGACTTCCTTTTGTGTGGTTACGTTAGGCTTTTCCGAATTACTGAAAGACGGCGAGCCCTTTTTATTCTTAGTCACAGCGCTATGTTCTTCGGGAGACCTGACTCTTTTAGTGGCCTCCATGTATGTGTTGGAGGTAGAATTGTCAGGTTCATCCCGTAATAGATTCAGTCGGTTCAACTTATTCAGTTTCCTTCTTTGTGCCCCTGACAGTCTCTTTGAGTTAGCAACAATAGTGATATTGTTTTCATTTGATGATTCAGAGTCAGAGTGCCCACTGAATTTTAAAGGCTGGGGTTGCTTAGAGCCCCAGCTGGGTTCTGCTTCATCTATCTTATCATTTGTTTTGCCTGCGGCTGGACGTGCTCTTGTTTCATTTTCGACTACGGGATCCAAGGCACCAAAGCTCGTAGAAGTTGCATGCTCACGATTGTTCGACAACGACGACACATGACTTTGTTTGACTTGGTTTTATCATAAATTGGTTGGGGGAGACATCCCCTTCGTCTTTTTTGGTTTTATCATAAATTGGTTGGGGGAGACATCCCCAAAACTATCCGCTCTGCGATAACACGTCCGTTCGCTACGACTGGCGACGACTGAATGCTTGGTGGCTATAAAACCGTTGGATTTTCAAGTTTCGGTCCATGAAGTTCATTTAGTTCACTGCTTGGCATTATCATTATGTCGCGTTCTTCAAAGTGAAAATCAAGATTTAGCTGAAGCCGCCCATCTGGCTGAAAATACGAAAAAATTAACATGCGCGACCAGCTGGAGTTTTTCAGTCTCCTAACTGGCGCGTCACCAGGTGGTGGATAGGGGGAGGGGATGGACACTCTGTTTCATCTCAACTAGGGATGCCTTAGGAAGGATGGATCTTCTAACCTTACTGAGGTGTCCATGAGGGGGGGATGTAGCAGTGTGTCCACCACCTTAGGGAATATTGCATTCCCCGCGGACCTATAGTGAATATGGGGGTGTTTCCCCTAAAACAAAAAAAACAATATGGAAAGTCAAAAAAGCGAGAATAAAGTTACGGTGCAGGGAGCAATAACCCCAGTAGGCAAGTGTTGATGTGCTCCCTAGTCATGTGTCGCCGTTATCCTAGAATAGCGAGCATAACAAATTTTCAATGTCTCATACAGGTGTGGTTGCTTTGGCACCAGTAGTCGTAGTAACTGTATCAAGCGCAACTAATCCTCCTACAGGTGTGGGTGCCTTGGCGCCTGTAGTCGCAGTCAATGCAAGAAGCGCGCATCTAGCCATTGGCAAAAATACGGAGAAGGAAAAGGAGGAACCACGGGAGACTATAAACTGGACCCAGCCTTCACGTACAGGTAGGGAATTCGATTCCGACTCCGACTCAAACGAAAACGTTAACATTACTGTCTAAGCTAACTCCAAAGACGTCGAGGTCAGCAAGATGGTAGAAGAATTCAACGCGTGCATGGCACAGCTCATCACAAAAAAGAAAAAGCTATCAGGGGCACAAAGACGAAAGTTGAAAAAGATGAACCGGAACAGAAAACACGCAAAGATGCTCCAAAGGAGCTATCTGAAACTCCATCCACCTCCTCGGAAGCAGGGAAGAGATCAGATCTCCAGAAGAGCAGAACACTGCGAAACCGCCGAAGAAGAAAAAGAGCTCCCCGCTTTCATGTAAATTGGAGGGAACAAATCAAGCCATTCACGAAGGAGACTCTAGTCTGTATCCTGGTGGAGAGGGCGGCGACAAAGTCGATCTAACTACATACTACAGGCGAGCGCAACCGCGGAATCCTCCGGAAAGATTAGGACATCCAAAATGATATCACGATCTATACGGAAGAGGAAGTTGGTAGATGAAAAAGGTAAAAAGCCACCATCTTATGCCAAAGTAGCGAGGAAGCTACGACGAGCTCCGCTACGCAGTGATCGATATCAACAGAGCATCTGAAAAACCCCCCTGACCAACACAATAACGTTGAAGACTTGGTAAATAATAAAATTGTAGAGCCCGCCCTCAACACCGACGACGGACCCCAAATTCAGATAATGAACAGCGAGTTTAAAGGGGACACATTGAGGATGAATTTGTGGATAGCATCCCTCCACCTTGGGAAGGCGCTAAGCTGAAACTGATGAGGATGAGGGACATCCCTCAGCTCATAACAAGTAAGAAAGTTCAGTCGGGTAAACCGACTTATGAATCCCCTCACCTTGAGTCCCAACAAAATTTGCGTAAGTTTATTTTTTTGTTTTAATTCAATTTTTATCAATTTAAATTGCATTTAGTAAATTTAAAGTATGTACCGATATTAAAGTTAAAAGCTGTTTGCATTTGGTACAAAATGGTCCATTTGTGGGGAAAAGTACCAAAAGGGGCATGCCAAAACGGTTACTTTACTCTGGACTCTAGATACTATAACAGCATTGCACCGTACCAAATTTCAAGTATTTATATTCACTTGAGTTAAAGTAAAAATCTGTTAACTTTTGGTGTAAAATGGTCCATTTGTGTGGTAGGTACCAAAAGGGGCATGCCAATAACGGTCACTTTTCTCTAGGTTCTAGTTACTATAAAAGCATTACACTGTACGAAATTTCAAGTACTTGTATGCACTGGTATTAAAGTTAAAAGCTGTTAAATTTTGGTACAAAAAGGTCCATTTGTGTGGTAGGTACCAAAAGGGGCATGCCAATAACGGTCACTTTTCTCTAGGTTCTAGTTACTATAAAAGCATTACACTGTACGAAATTTCAAGTACTTGTATGCACTGGTATTAAAGTTAAAAGCTGTTAAATTTTGGTACAAAAAGGTCCATTTGTGTGTGAGGTACCGAAAGGGGCGTGCCAATAACGCCAATTTTTCTCTAGACTCTAGGTACTATAAAATCATTGTACTGTACAAAATTTCAAGTATTTGTATGCACTGGTATTAAAGTTATAAGCTGATAACTTTTGGCACAAAATGGTCCATTTGTGTGGGATGTACCAAAAGGGGCGTGCCAATATCGCCACTGTTCTCTGGACTTTAGGTACTATGAAAACTGTACAAAATTTCAAGTATTTGTATGAACTGATATTAAAGCCATAAGCAGTTTACTTTTGGTGCAAAATAGTCCATTTGTGTGGGAGGTACCAAAAAGAAAGTGGCAACTTCTCCCATTTTTCTTGACTTGTTAGCAACTAACAAACTAACACTATATGGGAAATTTCAAAAGATTCGAGTATGTAGTATAGAAGGTATTAAAGAATCAATATTTCACTAAAACTTAACCCTCTGTGTGGGAGGTACTAGAAGGTGTAGACCAATATGGTCCATCTTCGAACTTAGCCGGAGATAGAGAAAATTATTACCGCATACCAAATTTTAAGTCAATCGGTTACCCCTTTCGAGAGTTATCGTGCGCACTAGTCAGCAGACAGACACACAGACAGACGGACGGACATTGCTCAAATGACTTAAAATGACCCAAAACGGATTTCCGCCGAACATACTTAGGGTCTTAGGTCACTCTTTCGACGTGTTACACTTTTGGCTTGTAGCAAATGATATATACCCTCCTATCTAAGGTGAGGGGATAAAGACGACAGTACACTTCAAAGGATCCCCATCCAGCAATTTTACAACAGAACGCATGCTTTGGTCAGCAAAGCAAGGGACTGGACGTGAAGAGGTGGGAAGTCTTCCACAGAGAGAATGATCCTGATGGCACTCTCCTTGTGGTGGGTTTGGATCGGCTCTCCATGGCCAGCCTGGTCAAGACGAAGGGTATGGCGTTCTATGTGAACAAAGCAGTCTTCTTCAAAATTGGTAAGGCTTTGGTTGGCGCTGAAAACCGGCAAAATGAGCCGCTAAATAATAAAGGCAGCGATCAAGTTAAGCGCCCACTGCAACCAAAAAATGATGAGGGAACCGAATCTACCATCTCCGACTTCCAAGAAGCCCGGTTACTGGAGGACCAATAATTGAAGTCATCCAGATAAACCTCCATCGGAGCGAGACGGCAACCAACGTTTTGATGGAAATAATAAATAAAGGTTAGACTCACATTGCTTTAATCCAAGAACCATGGACGATTCGAAACAAGGTTACGGAATTAAATCACGTCAATTATCAACTGTTTTATGCCAATACAGGAACTAGACCAGGGACTTATATGTCACAAAAAGTTATGTTATCTTTTTTCTCCAGAGTTGTCAACATCGGATGCTAGAGTACTGAAACAAGGGAATGGAAATGTAAACCTAGCATCAGTATATCTGCCTTTCGATTCACCGACATTACTACCCACGTCGGATCTACAACGCTTGGTGAGGAAAGTCAAACAGGTAACGAAGTACTAGTAGGTTGCGATGCTAACTCTCACCACGTCGCATGGGGCAGTACTAACATTAATTAACGGGGCCAGGCCCTAGCAGAATTCTTGAATACTAATGACCTAATAACACTTAACATAGGTAACACACCTACCTTCGTTAATAGTATAAGGGAAGAAGTATTAGATATAACAATATAATAGACAAAATGCAGGAATGGGGGGTCTCTAAAGAACATTATTTTTCTGATCATCGTTACATAAGGTTTAAAATAGCACGGCCATCGCCGAACCCAATAAGTTTCCTACTTTGATTTTCACAGATAGGAACGGTGAAGTCGAGGACAGTTTTAGATTGTAAAATGGCAATTAACGCCTAATCCGAACACGGCACTATATGCATCATATGGGTGCCTGGTCATTGCGGAGTAAGGGGTAACGAGAAAGCAAATTCCTTGGCATCTAGAGCCAGGGACTTGCACACAACAACCCTAGAGAACGCAAAACTCTTCAAAGTTACGCGTTCTGAACTAAAAATATGGGCAAACAACGCCCATATCACGCTATGGAATAGTGAAAACGTTGGGAAAACAACGAAAGCCTTGTGAGGTGACCCAAACGAGGGCAGGATCAAGACCTTGCTGGGATTGAGCAAGTAGAGACCACTAAGATCATGGGTGTACTTACAGGACACGCATGCTTACAAGCACATCTACATAGAATAAGAGTTGTAGATGACAGCGTATGCAGGGCATGCGGGGAGCATGACGAAACGTTGGAGCATTTACTCTGCCAGTGGCCAGCGTTCGCGAACAGTAGATCCCGTTTCTTAGGAAATGATACTATACCAGACTTGACCCAACTTAGGGACGTAGACTGGAAAACAATTAAGGATTATGTCGATAGCACCGTGTTCCTAAAATAAGTTTCCAAGGACCAGTCGTTAACAATTAGAGCGCACAACTGGCCGAATACTGGCTTACCTAACCTAACATACGCGAAAATTGTACTCACCATTTTAGTGCGATTTTTCCGTCAGTTAAAATATTTTGTGAAGAACAAGACATTCAAATCAAGAAACCTAGGATTTCGGCCCAACAAAGTCATTGTTGCAATGTTGATGCAACAAATATTGAAGAATATTATACGATTTAGACCTATATTTCATATCTAGATTGTTTCACCACTCATCTCGAAGATCGCTTTTTGAAACACCGTGGAATTCTGTTAAATTTCCAATGGTTCTGCCATCTTAAATGACAATCTATATATATAAAAATGGATGTGTGTGTGTATGTTACGTATGGACTCCAAAACGGCTGGACCGATTTTGATGAAATTTTCAGGGAATCTTCAGATAAGCCTAGTGGGTGACAGGCTATATAAGTTTTTGATTGAGGGGGCGTGGCCCCGCCCATAGAAGCCGATTTGGTGATTCCTACTGTCCGTACCTACGAATAGAGTACCGAATTTCCTACAATCCCTATCTTCCATGATTAAGAATGGACCGTAATCCCACCGATCGTGGGCTGTCTGGGTCCAACTTGAAGTAGCTGCGAGTCTACGTGATAAGTCCAAAATTGGCCGGGATCGGACCAATGAGCGTGGTGCCGCCCACAAAGGCCAATTTTTAAAATTTTGATTATATTTATTTGGTGGGAGTCTACGTGATTGGTCCAAAAATGGACGGGATCGGAAATCTGATATCTGGGACAACAAAGTGGACCGGGTCCAGCTAGTACTAAATGAAGGATGTTGTAAACAATTATTTGAAAAATATTCATCAATTTTGCCTGACAATTCTTTTGAAGTGTGGGTTAGTGAAGTGGGGCTTTGAGGGGGCGTGGCCCCGCCCATAGAAGCCGATTTGGTGATTCCTACTGTCCGTACCTACGAATAGAGTACCGAATTTCCTACAATCCCTATCTTCCATGATTAAGAATGGACCGTAATCCCACCGATCGTGGGCTGTCTGAGTCCAACTTGAAGTAGCTGCGAGTCTACGTGATAAGTCCAAAATTGGCCGGGATCGGACCAATGAGCGTGGTGCCGCCCACAAAGGCCAATTTTTTAAATTTTGATTATATGTATTTGGTGGGAGTCTACGTGATTGGTCCAAAAATGGACGGGATCGGAAATCTGATATCTGGGGCAACAAAGTGGACCGGGTCCAGCTAGTACTAAATGAAGGATGTTGTAAACAATAATTTGAAAAATATTCATCAATTTTGCCTGACAATTCTTTTGAAGTGTGGGTTAGTGAAGTGGGGCTTTGGAGAAGAAACATTTAAGCGGAGAATGTCAGAAATTCCCTGAAAGCTCTTTATTTTATGTAATATAGATGCATTTCCAAACGTTCACCAAATATTGATGATGTTGGCGGTATTATCTCTGACTATAGCGACAAACAAACGCTATTTTTCGACATTGCGTCGGCTGAAAAATTACTAGCGGTCAACCATGACTGAAAATCGTTTAAAAGGATTGGCTTCCCTAAATATTCATCGATACATTCCATGTTAACGCAAATGTTACACATTTTTTTTATTTCGCCTCGCCGTATCGGCAGTTTATAAAAACATTCATACAATATATTATTTAAAATAATACAATTAATATAATATTTAAATAAAAAACCGCAAAAATAGTTAAAGATATGTCCAACATTTTTGTTTGGAGTAGATAAACATACAATTTAAGTTAAACATTAATTTTCGCAAGTACATTCTTTACTCAAAAACACATAGGGTAGGTTTTGTCGTTGAATAATTTTTGTTTTTTTTTTGTAAATAACGGGTTTTCCAATAGGGAAATATGTCATGATCTGTCATTTGTTTTTCATTGTATTCAGTGGTGTTTACAATTTCATCATGGAGAGATATACGCAAGAACAACGTTTACAAATTATTCAGTTTTATTATCATAATAATCGTTCTCCAATTGCAACTTTTCGTGCGCTTTTGCCATTTTATGGTCGTTATAATCGTCCAAGTGTGCTCGCTATTCGTCGAATTGTTGAAAATTTTGAGCTTACATTTTCTTTACATAATGTTCAAGTGCCGATAAGACAAAGAACCGCTCGAAGTAATGCAAATATTGCTGCCGTTCAGGCAAGTGTTGCTGAAGACCACAATTTGTCGATTCCATGATGTTCTCAGCAATTGGGACTGTCTCAAACCACAACCTGGCGGATTTTGAAAAAGGATTTGAGTTTGCATCCGTATAAAATTGTTCTCACTCAAGAACTGAAACCATTGGACCACCGAAAACGTCGTGAATTTGCTGATTTTGCCTTGGAACAACTTGAAAACGATGACGATTTTTTTAAGAAAATCATCTTCTTCAATGAGTGGTGCGGTAAATAAACAAAACTGTCGATTCTGGTGCGAAGAAAATCCATAAATTATTCATGAAAAACCATTACATTCACCTAAATTGTTCGGTCAGGTGGAATCATCGGTCCATACTTCTTTCGAAATGAAGCTGGTAACACCGTTACTGTCAATGGAGAGCGGTATAGATCGATGATAACCAACTTTTTATGGCCGAAATTGGAAGAAGTTGGTCTTGACAACATTTGGTTCCAACAAGACGGGGCTACGTGCCACACAGAAAATGAAACAATTGAATTGTTGCGAGAAAAGTTTGGAGATTCGATTATTTCAAGAAATAGCGATATTGAATGGCCTCCCAGAAGTTGTGATTTAACACCATTAGACTATTTCATGTGGGTTTATTTGAAGTCATTGGTCTTTCGAAATAAACCAGACTCTCTTCAAGCTTTACAAGTCAATATTGATCGTGCCATTCATGACATACGACTTGATTTAGTGGAAAAGGTGCTCGAAAATTGGGTTCATCGAATTCGTTCCTGCAGAAGAAGTAGTGGGGGCCATTTGAATGCCGTTTTATTTAGAACTTAATTGTATCAATTGTACTTCACATTAAATAAAAAAACTTTGAATTTCCAATAAGTGTGTTTTTTTTCAAAGAAATCATATCACTTATTGGAAAACCCTTTACAAATAATAAATATAAATACATGTACATATATGCATTAAAAATGTCAGCCATCGATTTTTATAATAAAAAAGTGGGTACCATATATGAAAACACCCCCCAAAACAAAATCCTCCTCACGGCCTTGAGCTCTTGAATTGTTCTTGACTTATTGACGTACAATATTTCTTTTAAATATCCCTAAAGAAAGAAGTGGGGATTTGGGGTTGATTCTCTCAGGGCAACGTTTCGATCGCTTTAACTTGGTAAAGCCGTGATGACACCGCCACCGCCACCGCAATAGCATTCGTGGCCTCCTCGCGGTAATCCCTGGTAACGGCAACCGGTAACCACTGGTTGTTGGATAAGGTGAGCTTCGGCCTGACCCTCGAGGCTCCCTGAGGTCGTGCGTTGGTTTTGTAGGCCACCACCGAAGAAACAATTACAATGAGAAGTAAAAAAAGAAATAATAGTGATGGACCCCCCTATGATGACGAACCCCGCAAACATATAAAGAATCACGATTTACGGATGTGCACCTGGAATGTTCGAACCCTATATAGACAAGGTGCAACTATCCAACTAGCAAATATCCTCGAAAGATATAATGCTGACATCACTACAATCCAGGAAATGCGATGGACGTGACAAGGTTGCTCAAAAAGGCTACTTGCGATATATATTATAGCTGCCATGTTGAAAGGCACGAGTTTGGTTGCGGTTTTGTGGTAAACAATCGACTCCGAAACCTTGTTACCGGTTTCACACCCGTTGATGAACGGCTTGTCGCAATTCGTATCAAGGCTAAATTTTACAACATCAGCCTGATCTGTGCCCACGCGTCAACCGAAGAAAAAGACGAAGGGGTCAAAGACAGCTTCTACGATCGACTTGACGAATTATACGATCGCTGTCCGAAACACGACATTAAAATTGTCCTTGGCGACTTTAATGCAAAAATCGAAACATGGTGATAAGTAGTACTGGATTCTAGCATCGAAATATCTACAAGGCTACTTGGTTGTCCCCAGATTAGAACATCTATCTTGTTGCAGGAAAAGTCCGAACACGCCTCAGCAAGTTGAAATCTGTCCGCCCAGGCATCAAAAGAAAACTAGATGTCACAAAGCTGCAATCACAACAGATAGCTGGAAGCTATTCCACTCGTCTCTCCGAAATGTTAGAAGAACATTCTCGACTCTCCACAATAGGCGACGATGGACATATATGTCCCACTCATTTTGAGCTGCTGCCGAAGAGTTACTTGGATACGATCGACCTCGTAGGAATCAGTGGTACGACCAGGAGTGCCGCGACGCCACTGCAGAAAAAAATGCTGCTTACCGAGCAACCCTGCAGACAGCTGCCACACATGCCGAAAAAGACGCAGCAAACCTGACGCAAGAAACAAGAACAAGAAAGGCGTGAGTGTGAGGAAATTCAGGTACACTACGACAGGAATGAAACCCGGAAGTTCTTTCAGAAAATAAAGCGTCAAACTGAAGGATACAAGTGTGGTGCGTCATCCTGTAGAGATAGTAGTGGAAATCTAGTAACGGACGCACAAGGTACACTGAGTTTGTGGAGGGAGCATTTTCTCCAATCTTTTAGCTTGTGATGATGACAACAATTCCGCAAATGGTGAATCTGCACCTGAAATGCTAATCAACGCCGACGGTATTGACATACCACCGCCTGACCATATGGAGATAAAAACAGCGGTTGCACGGTTAAAGCCGCTGGCGCCGATGGCCTGCCCGCTGAGCTGTATAAAACCGGTGGAGAAGAGTTGGTCAGGTGCATGCACCATCTCTTATGCAAAATATGGTATGAAGAAAGCATGCCCTATGATTGGAACCTTAGTGTCCTCTGCCCTATCCATAAGAAAGGAGACCCTACCAATTGCGTACGCCAAATCCTGGAAAAGACCAAAGAGAAACAAATCGGCACCATCTATTTGTCGACTACAAAGCTGCATTCGACAGCCCGATAAGGGAAAAGTTTTACATCGCTATGTCTGAGCTTGATATCCCCGCAAAAATTGTGAGACTTTGCATAATGACGCTGAAAAACAACCAAAACTGCGTAAAAAAAGTGTCATGCTGCTTGCATTTGCGGACGATATTGACATAATTGGTGGACAGATAAACGAGGACAACACAAAGTACTTTATTTCGAATAACAAAACACCACAGCGTATCGAACAGCGCGTTCTCATCGAAAACTACAACTTCGAAGTTGCAAAAGACTGTCTACTTAGGTGCCAGTGTCAATAACAACAATGATGTAAGCTTGCATCAAGACATTCATTTCCTCGTCTACAGTAGTGTACACTACTTCACTGCACACTGAAAAATTGTATTTTTTACTCGATTGACACTACCATAGAATGATCGAAAAAAAAACAACAAACACTTCACACTGTTTGATGTTTACAATCTAGTCGTGTACTTTGCTCGTTCGGTTGTTGTATTCTTTATACTCGTTTCAATTCGTCAAACGATGAGTATAATGAAGCGATTACACTGCTGTTTTATATTTCTTCAGTATGTACACTAGTGTATTTACCCCTCAAAATCAATAAATTACTAAGGTGGTCCGTCGCTCTTTGTTGTTGCGTCTCTCTTTGCAATGACAATGAGTACGGTAGTGCAGTGCACAGACCTTAGATTGTATAGATGTGCCGTCCCCGAGCGAGTAAGTTATCAGTTACGAACGAATAAAAATTTCAACGAGTAGGACTTCAAAGAGTGATGTTTTACGAGGATTTCGGACCGATTTTCCCGAATTTTTTGTAATTGTCACAATTAAAAAATTAATATCAATCGATTAGTGCAAAAAAAGTTCAAACTATGTTCGCGGAAACCTGTTTTTTCGCGTGTGACAATTCATTCCTATTCGTTCGTAACTGATAGATTTTGACGTTTCTGGCTGACGGCACATCTATACAATCTAAGGTCTGTGGTGCAGTGTACACTGAATTCGAGTATTTTTGTTATGGTGTACTGTGTTTGAATGAGTGTACTTCTCTCTTGTCTTGTTACTTATTTGTTTTGAAACTCATTCATTTGTTTTGTCAAAACAAATGGCAGTAGGTATTTGATAAACAACTGAATGTCTTGAAAGGCCATTCAAGACATTCATTGCAGAGGTTTAATACGTACCGATGATGGATTCCGTATCAGAATGAACCACGAGCTGTACCAGCTGTACGCCGACATCGACATAGTTAGACGCATCAAAGACTGCGCTGGCTTGGACACGTATGGCGAATGGAAAACGATGTCCCGGCTCGTAAGGCATGCAAGGAAGAACCCCTCGGAGGACAACGTAGAAAAGGGCGACCCAATCTCCGTTGGAATGATCAGGTGCAACAAAATCTATCAGCACTTGAAATCACCAATTGGCGCCAGAAAGCAGCAGACAGAAATTGCTGGCGTTCTATTTTACTTCATGCTGAAGCCGATCCCCGGCTGCATTAGCCATAATAATAGTAATAAAGAAAAAAGTCCAACGGTGTCAAATCACATGATCACCAATTAACATCGCCACGACGTGAGATAACACTGTCATTGAATTTCATTCACGGTACCTGCTTGGCCGACCTAATTTTCACGAAGTGCACGAAATCCCACTTTCGTACAAGGCTTCAAAAATTTTAAAGCGCTGCTCAATTGTGTACCTCTTCATGAACTAGTCAAACACTGAAACAAAGAAAAGTCAAATTAAGTTGGGCAATTAACATCGTGCATTATGGTTGGACCATCCTTTACTATGCTACGAACATTACGCTTATTGACGTCTAAATTATGCATAACATTATCGCTGATGTAAAGGGTCCGCCATCTAACGTTTTTTTAGTGCTTATTTCGTGAATGGTAACACTTAGCTCATGTCTGATTTGACAGATAATTAGTTTTATTCTTCCGCTGAACGAATATGGTTGTGTATACGCATGAACAACGCTGGGAAATATTGCGACATTACTTTAAAAATCATTACCAAAAAAATCATCTTTTCAGATGAAGCTCATTTTGATCTTGGCGGGTATGTAAACAAGTAAAATTGTCGCATTTGGGGCACAGAAAACACGCACGCATACATTGAAAAGCCGATACACCCAAAACGAGTCACTGTTTGGTGCGGATTTTGGTCCAGAGGCATAATTGGGCCATTTTTCTTCGAAAATGAGCAAGGAGTGCCCGTTACAGTCAATGGCGATCGTTATCGGGCCGTGTTGAACGAATTTATGTTCACAAAAATTGAAGAGGAGGATATTGGCAACATTTGGTTTCAACAGGACGGCGCTACGTGCCACACAGCCGAAGCTACACTCGATGTTTTGCGCCCTGTTTTTGAAGATCGCATTATCAGCCGCAGAGCTGATGTCGTTTGGCCACCTCGGAGCTGCGATTTGACACCGTTGGACTATTATTTGTGGGGAGCCTCAAAGATAAGCCAAGCCAGAGACAATTGACGCTTTAAATGACAATATTCGTGAAGCCATTATGATAATGTGCTTAAAAATTTGACCGATAGTGTAGGCTACTGCATGGCCAGCCGAGGCAGCTATTTGAATGAAATTATTTTCCATTATTAACCGGAAGGATTGTACTTTCAAATAAAAAAAGAAATTTGAGAAAATATTCAGTAGTTTTTTTTATAGCATTTTCAAAAAAAAAGTTATTTGGCGGACCCTATATTTATTTATTTATATGAATTACAATACAAAGTAAATTTATATTCTAATTTTAAGGTCCAGGGAAAGGCCGGGTTACAAAGACCATATGGCTAAATGTTTGCAGCGACAGACCAGAGCCTCTGGTGGGAATCGAACCCACGACCCCCAAACTCATAGGCGAAGGACCCTATATATTCTCATTAACTAACAGATGCACGATGCAGTCCGGTGGCTTATCAACTTGTCACCAACGGATTGTCATCCCCTACAATCTTTTTCTTGTAGTTTGTCTTCGACTTCGTTCTATACACAATTTGGTCATGGAAATTGTCTTTTGTAAACCTTTTTTTTTGGAAATTTTGTTTATATTATTTTTTGAATGGAGAACCTCTTAAAAATATTGTCTGAAAATTTAAGATGAATCGGAGCAAAACTTACGAAGATACAGCAGTCTCAGCAACCGCGCCTCATACTTGACTCGGTACATCAGCAAAACTTTAAAGCGTTATTCCCACAACCCACATTTCCAAAGTCTGTGTCCATCATAACTTCAAAACTACTACACCGATCGCTTTGAAATTTTGAACACTATTTTTGCAAATAATTTTCGAGGTAACGCTGGAGAGATTTTTTTAAATTCGTTAATATTTTATTTTACAATAAAAAATGGACGATTTTTTTCCAAAAATTGCGTTTTTCTCTTCAAACTGTTCCCAAAAATTGAAAAATAGAAATTTCGAAAAACCCTCTCAACGTTACCTGGGGAAAACGATTACCTAACGAAATAATTTTGGTTTTTTGATTTTAGATAATCCATCACCGAGTTATGATGGACACCGCAATTCAACTTTTTTCCGAGACGCTTCCGAATAATTGCTGACGTTTCCACATTTTTTAATATTTCTTCATGAAATTTTTTCACAATATACTTCGAAAGTAATACAATAATATTCCGTTGGTTTTAACTAAAAGATTTAACTATGTCGTCACAAAAATGTGTCTTTTTGTACGAATTAACGTTAATTAATTTATTTGCAATAATTTTAACTTGTATATATGTAGGATGCGAAAAAAAGGGTATGCTCACGCAACATGGCGAGAAAGACGACGACTTCAACAGAAAGGCAGAATACGTTCGACAGAATTTGAGTGCAGCCGATCTTGCTTCAGTTTGTCTAGTATTGGGAACGTGCTGGAGAAGACGTACAACAACTAGAACGGAGTTTGCTCAACGACTATACTTTATTTCATTAATTCATTTTACTACACATTGTTTCTTACAATTACATTTCACTTTTCATTAACATTAAAATATCAAACCCCTGGATTTATTGAATTACTTTAAAGAATTAAGACGCTTGTTTTATTAACGGGAATTGGAACTCTTTCGGGATAATAAACGTGAATTCCCACAAAATTGGCGGCTCGTCCGAAATAGAAGAGGGAAAGACGAAAGAGACAATTGTGTCGACGCGAAAATTAACGGTAAAATACGTTGTGAAATAAGTTTTTTCTGTTCTTGGAACAAAGAAGGGCGTACGTACAGATAAAGGAGTGTGTAAAGAAAAATCAGTCGCGACCGCGTAAACGAAGAAGCAAAAAACGAATTGGGTCGACATGTCTGCACTTGGTGATTTTTCTCATATACGCAACAATTTGTCGACGGCGAAGCGAGCGGTGGTTGTTGCATTCCACAAGTTGGTGTTCGAGTCGGAAGGCGACAGAGCGAACAGAGGGCGACTACGACGATTTGAAGGTTTTTCATTTGACGAGAAAGACGACGACTTCAACAGAAAGGCAGAACACGTTCGACAGAATTTGAGCGCAGCCGATCTTGCTTCAGTTTGTATAGTATTGGGAACGTGCTGGAGAAAATACGACGAGAAGGACAAGTTGTTTCCATACATTTTTGCGAATTTGAGAAAGGGGATGTTGTTGGAAGCTGCGAACGACGATGGCCAAACAGACGACGATGACCATACTGATGACGAAGATGAGGGGCAAGACGACGACAGTTCAACAAGCAACGACGTAAAAGATCGTACTATAGTACCAAGAAGTGGTGACGGTGTTGTTGGTGGTGCTTTCAACGATAATGAAGATGATGATGAAGTTAACGTGGGCGCTGAGGAGTATGCAATGGAAAATATGACAACTGGCAATGGAGATACAGCAATATTAAGTACAAGCAAAAACTTTAACGAACAATGCGATGTCAACAAACGGCAAAACGGAGCGAACTTAATTGCACAGTGTAAAACAGCGACTATGAACGTACCAAGTCCCTATTTACATTGGCTGAATGTTCAGCAGATTATCGGCGTTTTGTAGGAGAGAGAGAGGCAGACGGCAAGAGGGGGGAAAACTCTCCCTAAACGTTTTGAGTTATTCGTGCAAGTTCAAAAGAGAATTTGATGATAAGCTGCTGAAAAAACTTGCCTAATGTAAATCCGGACCAAGATTTTCCATGAACTTTCGAGATATAGGGGATTCAATCAGATCGTTTGATGGCTGTGGAAGTTTATCGGTCAAGTCGTGGATTGATGAGTTTGAAGAGACGGCAGCCGTATGTACTGGGATGATTTTCAGAAATATGTTTTCGCGAAAAAGTCATTGCAGGGTCTTGCAAAGCTATTTGTGTCTAGCGAAAGGGGCATCACGACTTGGACGAAATTGAAGAAGTCACTTGTGAGTGAATTTGGTTCATCGATGGACAGTGCGCAACTCCATAGACTACTTACTGAAAGGAAGATGGCCAAAGACGAAAATGTTCATGAATATTTTCTGCACATGAAGGAATTAGCTTCTCGCGGCGACGTTGAGGACAGTGCTAAACTATTCTCTACGGTGCGACCAGTCTGACAGAATTCAAGGTAAAGCTGAAAAGTTACGAAGTCATGTGGATGAAGTATCGACAGGGAGGTGATGCAAAACTGAATACGACCAATATTGCTAAGCCAAGTGTGAAAAACGAAAAAAGGAATTCTTGTGTTATAACTTCGGCGGCAAGGGGCATACATCGAAAACCTGCAAAGACAAAGCGAAAGGAGTCAAGTGTTTTAACTGCAACAATTTTGGACACATGTCGAAGGATTGTCCGTAGAAGCATGAGAAATCTAACGTACGACAATTGGTTTCTGAAGACATCATGAGGAAGAATGTTAAGTTTGGGAGTCAGTTTTGGTCCGCTTTATTCGACACTGGCAGCAAATTCAACGTTGTGTCCGAGCGAGTCTATAGTTCATTGGATAAACCAAGACTTTTGAAATCAAATTTCCATCTGGTTGGTTTTGGTAAAAACGCCAAGGAAAACAAAGTTCAACCTTTGGGCAATTTGAGTTTAGAGTTGAAATCGATGCTGATTAATACAGTTTGACGTTTCATGTGGTTCCTGATACTTGCATTGGCGTGGAGGTGATTTTGGGAAGCGAATTGTGTACATTGGCCAACGTAAACATAACACCAGGTGGCCTGAATATCAGCAAAATAAGAGACTCAACTTCTGAGGAAATTCATAGCATTATGGTTATGGATGTTTGTGATGATGTAGACGAGAATGATGTAGACATCGAGACATCGGCTGACGACTCTGCTAAGAAGAAGGTGATGAATATGATTGCGAATTATGAACCAAGTAAATGTAAAACGACGAATGTAGAATTACGAATTGTGCTGAAAGACGATACACCAATATTCTGCAATCCCAGACGACTTCCGCTGAGGGAAAGATGTATTGTTGACGATCAAATAGACACATGGCTGGCTGAAGATATTGTTGAGGAATCGGAATCTGAGTTTTGTAGCCCCATTATTCTGGTGAAGAAGAAAGACTCTACAACAAGACTTTGCGTTGACTACAGGAGAATCATCAAGGTTATAGTCAAGAATAATTTCCCGTTGCCCTTGATCGAGGATCAGCTTGACCGTTTGCAGAACGCAGTTATGTTCAGCACAATCGACCTACGAAATGGCTTCTTCCATGTTCCTGTAAACGAAGAGAGTAGAAAGTATACTTCTTTTGTAACCCACAATGGACAGTACCAGTTCCGAAAAGTTCCATTTGGTCTTTCTAACCAACCTGCAGTCCAACGTCACGTAAACGCCATATTTCGAGATCTAACCCGTGAAGGCATTGCTCTACCACATGTTGATGACGTCATAATACCAGCAAGCAATGACGAAGAGGCTGTATTAAATTTGGAACGTGTATTAGATAGATGCAAGGATTATGGTTTGGACATAAACATCAAAAAGTGTCACTTCTTGAAGAGGAAAGTCCAATTTCTTGGACTTGTCATCGAGATTCGAAAGATATTGCCTACGAATGAGAAGACAGCAGCAATGGTGAACTATCCTCAGCCACAAAACGTTAAACAACTTGAGAGTTTTCTAGGGCTTGCTGGATACTTCAGAAAGTTTATCCCTGATTTCGCACTGATTGCTAAACCGCTTACAGATTTGAGAAAGCAAAATGTAACTTTTGAATTTGGTGTTGAACAGATGACCGCATTTGATAGGCTCAGACGAATCATGAGCAATGGACCTGTATTGAACATATTCAATCAAGACTACGAGACAGAGGTCCATACCGACGCTTCAATAGATGGCTATGGTGCTGTACTTTTACAGAAATCTCCAGACGACTGTATGTTACACACCGTGTACTACATGAGCAAAAAAACCAGCGACGCCGAACGGAAATACACAAGTTACGAGCTCGAAGTACTAACGATTATCGAAGCTTTAAAAAAGTTTCGAGTGTATCTCATTGGCCTGCGATTTAAATTAGTCACCGATTGTAACGCCTTCGCCAAAACCTTGGACAAGAAAGATTTGTGTACCAGGGTAGCGCGATGGATTCTCTTTTTACAGGAGTATGATTATACTGTTGAGCATCGCCCTGGAACACAGATGCGACACGTTGACGCACTAAGTCGATATCCGGTGATGGTAATTCAGGAAGACAATCTGGTTTCGAAGGTAAGGCGTCTGCAGACCCAAGATGAAGATCTTAAGGCCATACGAGAAATTTTGAAAGAGAGGCCGGTGTATAACGATTATTTTGTTAAAGGCGAAATTTTATATAAAATTATTGACGATTGTGAACTAATGGTGATTCCAAAGGGAATGCAAAATGAAATCATAAGGAACGCTCACGACAGAGGTCATTTCTCTATAAAGAAGACAAAAGAAATGATATCGAAGGAATACTACATCCCAAATTGGAAGAGAAGATTCATAGACACATAATGAATTGTATTTCCTGTGTCATTACAAGTAGGAAACGTGGTAAGCAAGAAGGAGAGCTAAACCCTCTTCCTAAAGATGACACACCCTTACATACTTATCATATTGACTATCTTGGACCTCTGGAGTCAACAAACAAAATGTATAATCACATATTCGCCGTTATTGACGCTTTTTCTAAATTTTGTTTGCTGTACCCAACGAAGACGTCGTCTGCCAAAGATGCTATATCAAGATTAGAATTGCAGAGTACTATCTTCGGAAATCCAGCTCGCATTAAATCGGACCGTGGTTCCGCATTTACAAGTGAAGACTTCAAATCATTTTGTGACATGGAGAAGATAAAACTCTACACCTTTCGAAGTACTAATCGGTACTCGAATGAGAACTAAAGATGATATCAACCTGAAAGAACTGTTGAGAAAGAGGTTATTGCATGTTACGCCGAGCAACGAGACGACATTCGCCAAGCAGCAAGACAACAGATTTTGGTCGTACAAAGTGAGAATAAGAAAACGTATGATCGCAAGCGAAAACCAGCACGTCATTACAGCATCGACGACCGGGTGGCTATAAAGCGAACTCAACTGGGAGGTGGCCTCAAACTTCGACCGAAATACTTAGGTCCGTATAAAATTGTCAAAGTCAAACCTAGGGACACCTACGACGTAGTTAAAGATGGTATTAGCGAAGGCCCAAGGCATACCACTACGTGTGCCGAATATATGAAGCCGTGGCCCGACGACCTAGAAGATGAGGAAGACATCGACAACATTATTTGCAGGATGGCCGAGATGTAGGATGCGAAGAAAAGGGTATGCTCACGCAACATACTCTCGAACGAGTTCAGTTTACTCTACGACGCGAAGCTGTTAAGACGTACAACAACTAGAACGGAGTTTGCTCAACGAAGATACTTTATTTCATTAATTCATTTTACTACAATTTGTTTCTTACAATTACATTTCACTTTTCATTAACAATAAAATATCAAGCCCCTGGATTTATTGAATTACTTTAAAGAATTAAGACGCTTGTTTTATTAACGGGAATTGGAACTCTTTCGGGATAATAAGCGTGAATTCCCACATATATACACATCTTCTAGCCTAAATCACATTTTTTAGTTTATAGATCCATACCTACACGTTGAAATAATTAAGCAGTCGCTTCTTAGTTTGTCTTACAGATTTTGACATTGGAGGATTAAGAATAATATATACATAGGGGACTCTTGGTAAATGTAGGAAACAACTTACCACCATCTAGCACTCATAAAAAATTCAGAAGAATAATGTTTTTAAACATCGAGAAGTTTTTATTTATTATATTTCTTGTTTCATTTATAATAATAGACATAGTTGTATGTATATGTATGTATTTATGTACGTATATGATTAAATCATAACTTTTATTTGGCCGTATGGTTTCTTATTTCTGATTCTTTTATATTTATTTGATACTAAATAATTTATTTGGAAAATGTACTTCTTAAGTGACCATAGTTCTTATAGTTGCCTATTATATATACTATATATATATACATACATACATATGTATGGATGCCTCATTAAGCCTGGGGTTAATTCCAACTGATTTTTCTTCGTGCTAATTCTCCGCGAATTTATTTTTCATCAAAATCAATTAACAAATCATTTTTAAATTATCTTGAGTTTATTTGAAATCAACCTGACAGTCTCTATGATGCAAAGCCACTGGAATGAATCGTGTAACTTCATGCGAAATAGATTGAAGATTTCAAGTTGATTTTACACAATTTTGTTCCGTGTGTAGGTATATTGCATTTGGAATTGCACGATATAATATATGATGATCTATATACGAGTATGTATATGTATGTACGAGTATGTATGAATGTAATGCATGAGTGTTACTGTGTTTGCTTTACACATACGAGTACATATTGAACACACAGAACTTTGTAATGTGTGTAGCAAACTTTTAAATTTATTTTAAATTTAAAACTAAATGGATAATAAGATTCTTCAAAAAAACAACCATCCCATTAACAAGATCTACCTGATGCTGTGGTAATTGTAAAAAATTTGAAACTGCAAAGTGTGTCCACTATGAATGAATATACAATAAATATGGCACAAAAGATAACAGAAAAGGTTTGTTATTTTACCTTAATTGTTGCACAAACACAAATATGGCGAATTATTTGCTTATTGCCGTAACATGTTTATGCCACTTTCTGAAGGAAAGAAGGAGCAGAAGTGATGCAGCCATCGGAGATAGATACATTCAAAGCAGATCAGGAATTCGGTGCTTTTCAAGCAGATAAAGATTTCTCTACAATACGGCTATGTATGTAAATTCTCCTTAGCTGAAATGTATACTTTATTCGAGTTCATTTTTACAATTTAACTACATATGTATGTGTAATTATACCCTCACTTTAGTGTGACGAGGGTATATATCATTTGCTACGGAAAAAAGTGTAACACATCGAAGGAGTGATCTAAGACCCTAAGTATGTTCGGAGGAAATCCGTTTTGGGTCATTTTAAGTCGAATGAGCAATGTCCGTCCGTCTGTCTGTCTGTCTGTCTGTCTGTCTGTCTGCCTGTCTGTCTGTCTGTCTGTGTGTCTGCTGGCTGGTGCGCACGATAACTCTCGAAAGGAGTAACCGATTGACTTCAAATTTGGTATGTGGTAATATTTTGATCTATCTCCGGATGAGTTCGAAGATGGGCCATATTGGTCTACTACTTCTGGTACCTCCCACACAAAGGGTTAAAATTTAGTGAAATATTGATTCTTTAATAACTTATATACTACTTATTCGAATCTTTTGAAATTCTGCACATAATATTAGTATATTAGTCGCTATTAACTCGAGAAAAATGGGTGAAGTTGGCATGCCCGTTTTGGTACCTCCCACACAAATGGACCATTTTGCATCAAAATTTAACTGCTTATAACTTTAATACAAGTGCATAAAAATGCTTGAAATTTTCTACAGTATAATTTTTTTGTAGCGCCTATACTCCGGTAAAAAATGGGCATTATTGTACAGCCCCTTTTGGTACCTCCCACACAAATGGACCGTTTCGTACCAAAAGTAAACGGCTTGTAACTTTAATACCAGTGCATACAAATACTTGAAATTTTGTACAGTGTAATGCTGTTATAGTGCCTATAGTCCTGTAAAAAGTGGGCGTTATCACCCCGCCCCCTTTTGTACCTCCCACACAAAATGACAAAATCATACCAAAATTACATAGCTCGTAACTTTAATATACCAGTGCACATAAACGCTTATAGTTCAGCACAATGCAATGTATTTAAGAATGTACTGTTTACCGAAAAATATGTGTATTTGGAAAACCCCTTCTGGTACCTCCCACACAAATTGACAGATTTATTGGTGTAATGTTATATATTACATTACTCACAAAGTGAGGGTATACCTTAGTCGGTTTACCCGACTGAAACTTTCTTACTTGTTTTAAATAAATTTAATATTTTACATGATGGGCAAAATCAAGTATTTATTCATTACTGTCCCTTTACTTCTATGGATAAAATCTTCATGTTTGCATCTCAAAGTCTTCATGTTCAATATGTTTTGTCTGTGTGCGTTATGTGGTATTGTTATGTATAATATGTTTACATATCGCCAACAAAAAGAAATTTTAGAAATTAATAAATTGTATTCGAGAAGGAAAAACTATGTATTTTAAATTTAATTTTTATTTTATTCGTATTTTTCACGAACTTACCAAACTTATCTTGAAAAATCTCTTGGTACTTTCTTCCTTGCGGAACTTCTCTATGTAATCTTAACTTTTTTTTAGCGGAATTTGACCGAACTTCGTTGGCGACTTCTTCCTTGAGTGTTCTGAACGTGATTGTGGAACACAAAAAATTAAAATGTAATAATTGAAATTTTTAAATTTATAAAATTTGAGCGACCCCTGGACCCACTGTGCGTAGCTATTAAAATGAAAATTTTAATTGCTACAATTGTCAAAGCTATTAAAATGAAAATTTTAAAATACAAATTTTAATTGCTACAATAGTCAAACAATTGAGAAAAACATAAAACCAAAATTTTTTGTGCAATTTGTGAATCGCGAAATTTGTGAATTGCAAAAGTTT
Organism: Eudasyphora cyanicolor; assembly: GCA_963930755.1. Taxonomy (NCBI): domain Eukaryota; kingdom Metazoa; phylum Arthropoda; class Insecta; order Diptera; family Muscidae; genus Eudasyphora; species Eudasyphora cyanicolor. The sequence continues at coordinate 250,071,488 of OZ005736.1, read as the reverse complement.
AAAACGCGAAATAAATAATTAAAACTCATCACAAACACAAACCATAAAACCAACATTTTCGGGGTAACGTTTATAAACTTTTTTTGTGCAATTTGTGAATCGCAAAAGTTTAAAACAGGAAGTCAATAATTAAAAATCATCACAATGGACGATGAGATAATTATGGAAATGATGATGGGCATCGAGCAATGCAGTGAAAAGACGACGCCTCCTAATGGAAAGACCCCAGAGTAAGTATATTAAAAATTCGATTATTGAAAATAAAATAAGAGGAGAGCGTTGTATCTAGAGCAGGGATGTAACGAAAGAGGCTTTAGCGAATGTGACTATTAAAATATATTTCTTGCGAAAGTGATCAATTAATTTGTTTGTTTTTTCGAATTCGATAGTTAATAAGTTAAATCGGACAGATGCTATATAAAAATATGGACCGATATTGCCCATTTCCAATACCAATTTACTGAAACAAATTTAGGGGGTAGCGAAGAGCACTGGGTACAGCTACGGTATTATGATAAACTTCAGTAGCCTTTTATTAGACTTATGTTGTATTTTTCTTTTTTTTATTATACAGATGGTCGAAAGAAGAGCAGGTGCTGATGATCACTCTCCCCTCAAAAGAGTGCGTATTTGTAAAGAAGGGGGAGGTGAATAACTTTCTAAATGTTATGAATAATGATGACAATTTTAAAAACATGTCCTGGTTGTTGTGGACCCGATTGTTGTCGGAATCGGAATTGAAACCGAGAAAGAAAATAACTGGTGTCACAAAAGGTTATTTTTTTCGATTACAATTCTGATTCGAACAACAGTCGAATTCCACGACGAGAGAAAAAATAAATTTTGTGTCACAGAAAGTTATTTTTTTTCTCGATTTCAATTCCGATTCCGACAGCAATCGGATTCCACAATATATTGAGAGATGTAAATTCATAATGTTAAATTGAAATTGTCGAAGTTGATTATAAACTCCGAAGGGAAGAAGTCTATAGTTTTGTTTTAAATGTAATTATTGTGCTTTTATTCTTGTTTTTTTGCAAAAACAATATAATTTAAGAAGACATTCCTTCCTGTAGAGAGTAATTGTCAGTTACGAACGAATAGGAAATTGATTTCAACGAGTAAGTTTTTCGCGGATTTCCAGACCAATTTTCCTGAATTTTTTGTAACACAATTAAAAAATTAATATTAATCAATAAGTGCAAACAAAGTTCAAGCTAAGTTCGCGGAATACTGTTTTTTCGCGTGTTACAATTCATTCCCATTCGTTCGTAACTGATAGATTCTGACGTTTCGGCCTGAAGGAATGTCTTCTTATATTCTATTTGTCTTTGGTTTTTTGAATTTTTTGTATAATTTGTTATTATTTGTATTTTGAAGTGAATTTCCCTGATGATGATTGTCGAAGACAATCGAAATATTGGAAACAATAAAATTTAGAATAACTTAAACACCAGTTTTCTAAATAATACATGACCTCAAGCCAAACCATCAACAACTTCATTAAATAAAAGGGTCAACAATAACTAAAATTAACATATGACAAATTATAAATTCTTATAGAGAAATCTAAATTCATAATGGTAATATGTATATGTATATGGGTGGTTTCGACTTTACGGGCCATTTTCGACATCATTTTTGGCATTGAAGTTGTTAGCAGTCTTCAATATTTGAGATAGGTAGACATAATCCATTTAAGAATATCTACACTATTATTGAAGGTGCATATAATTTTTTGTTTTTTTTTTAACCGAATTATACGAAATTTTTGAAAATATGGTCCCCAGGGTAATGAAAAATAAGATTTTTTGAAACTTTATCGTCCGATAACTCTATAACTAAGCAAAATATCGATAAAATGTCCGTTAATTTTTCTTCTTATTTTGAGGTGTTCCAAATACGTCATCAAAAAAAGAATCCTAATGGTCGCCCTTTATGGTTCCCTTGTTAATCGTCATTGCCCTGGCGTACTTTTGACAGGGGAATGCAAGTGAATGCAAGGTAGTTATCGAAAACATTGATTGTTTTTTCGGTTTTTTCATATATCAGTAACTAGGATACTTTTCGAAAATATATTATTGATGCCATTTTAACAAAAAAATATTTTTTTTGTCGTTTTTTCAAACTTTATCGTCCGATAACTCGATAACTAAGCAGGTTATCTATAAAATGCCCGTTAATTTTTCTTATTTTTTTGAGGTGTTCTATCCAAATATGTCATCAGATCGACCGATGGTCGCGCTTTACAGCTCCCTTGACAGGGGAATGACGATTGCCTACAAATACTTGCATTCGGTTTTAATACTTGCATTCCAAAAATTTGCATTGATCGGAACATGGTTTTCACAATGATGTTAAAAAGCACAAACAAATTATAAAAAGTATTGAAATTTAAAAATGAAAGCAGCACAGGGGAATTACGCACGTGAGAGTGAAAGCTCATTTCGGAAGACAAAGAGCGACATACATCATTTTATTAATATAAAAGTAAAGGGTTTTTCAACAGGGACGATACAAAAGTAGACCGACAGGGACAGCAAACGACGCCATATTTTTTGTCGCTCTTTTGACATTTCTCTTCAGTAAGGTTTTCCATTTCAGAATGGAAAGATATACGAACCAACAACGAGTCGAAATTATTAAAATTTACTACCGAAATTCGGAGTCAGTGGCCTCAACGTTAAGAGCGCGAAAAATCATCTTCAGCGATGAGGCTCATTTCTGGCTGAATGGCTTGGTCAATAAACAAAATATGCGTTATTGGTCAGACAGCAATCCACACGTACTCCATGAGTCATCATTGCATCCCGAAAAAATTACGGTTTGGTGCGGTTTATGGGCCGTACTTCTTCCGTGATGATCAAGACCGGCACGTTACTGTGAATGGGAATCGCTACCGTTCAATGATAATATGGACTTGGAGGACATGTGGTTCCAACAGGACGGCGCCACAAGCCACACAGCGAATGCCACAATCAATTTATTGGAAACCAAGTTTGGAGAACGTGTTATCTCACGAAATGGTCCAGTCGATTGGCCGCCTCCTTTGTGCGATTTGACGCCGTTAGACTATTTCCTGTGGGGTTACGTCAAGGTATGGTCTATGCCAACAAGCCAGCGACGATTGATGAACTTCGTACGAATATCGAACGTGAAATTGCAGCAGTATCGGACGATTTATGCTTGAAAACCGTCGAAAAGTGGGTTCAGCGTCTGGACTTCTGCAAGCGTGCCCGTTGTGGCCATGCAAAAGAAATCGAGTTCCATACATAATGGCATCGAACGTACTTTCACAGGAATAAAGAATTTCATTGATATCCAAAACCGTTTTTGTTTTATTAAAAAAAAACTTTTGTTGGGCTCTTATTGACGGACCCGATATATGTAGTAGATTGGAAATAAACGAGCAAACAGCTTGGCTTCAAAGGGCAGATAACTTCGAGTAATAAACTTGGAAAATTGGAAACCTTTCGAAGTCACGAAGGATGAGTTGAAGCACAGGGCAGTGATGGCTCACAAAACTGTGTGGAATAGAGCAACTGCAAAGATACTGTGGGGTGACCCAAATGATAAGAAAACAAGTAGTTTTCTGAAACTAAACAAGATCCAGATTAGTAAGATGATGAGTGTTCTAACGGGACACTGTAGCTTACAGGCACATCTTCATCGCATAGGACTAGCAGAAAACGACGAGTGCAGGGCATGCAGGGAAAACATCGAAACGATGGAACATTTTCTGTGTCACTGCCCAGCTTTCACACATGCAAGATCCCGATATTTCGGTTCCGACATATTGCCAGACTTGAGTCATCTCAGAGGATATGACTGGAAGATACTGAGAAAATACGTGTCTAGTACCGATTTTCTGTAACCCGTGGGGTATAAAAATCATAAATAAGGAGCGCACAACAGACCGAACCACTGGCTTAAGTGTATGTCCATGGACATGAGACGTTTAAACGTCTCCTCTATTCAACCTAAAACCTATTAGATTTAATACTCTTTATAATTTGAATTATTGGAAATCCAGAATGGTTTGGAAATATGAAGTTTACTAAATATAACAAACAATTAAATTAGATTTTTGTTTGAATGTTGCTCATTCGAATCGTTCCGCTTTTTCAATCAGAACTCTTACATGCGAAAGAGATTTTTTATCTCGAATTGGAACAGATAATAAACACATACCCTGATACGTATTTCAATCCTGTTTAGAGATCTCATCTCATCACTGTGGTATGCATACTCATCTTACAATGAATTTGGCATATGCGAATTATACACCCACGAAGAAGCAATTTTCACCATCTACATACATTTGATTTTATATTCAGTTTAGGACATCATTATCCTTCGAGATCGTGTCCGATATCTGTTCGCTATGACTCGTTTTGACCAGCCCAATATTGCAAGTCATTGCAAAAAAAACCAACGTCGATATTTTTCGAAATACGTTTTTTTGTCGTTCTGATATATGTGGCTATGGAATGCCACCATTACATTTTATTAATCGTGTTTCTGGTCCACATCCTAAAATAAACTCACTTTATAATACGAAAGAAATTATAAAAAAATTAGTAGGTTTGACATTGGAAATTTCCACAACTTTTGTTGTGGTCGTTATCCTATTACGAATATTCATATTGTTATAGTAAACAAAATGGGCTTCATTTTTGTAGTTTAAAAATATAGAATCCCATCCGCGGAACAATCACCTGGAAAACATAAGTCGCGAGAAAAAAGTATTAAAATCAAACAATTATCAATGAACATTGTGTGCACTTCTAAATAGCTGGCATATAATCCACGGTTCATTGAAATCGGTCCACGTAGTCAGGAAATACAATGGTCAAAATAGCGAATTTTGACACCCTGTATCTTCGTAATCTATCACGCTAGGAAACTGTATTTTTGGCAAACCTCTTTCCCATAGTACTTCTGCAACCCCACTAATGGTGATTTCGTTTCTGAAAAATAATATCACCACATCATGTTGCGATATTTTAAAAATTCCCCTGGTACCCACTGCTAATTTCGCATTTTGCATGCGAACAAAAATAGTGCTGTGAGTAAAACCCATACCTACATTATGGCACAACCATTTGATAGTGCATTAAGAATGTACGCTTTCAATTAGGTTTGATTCTGAAGTTTGCTTTTTGACGGTGCAACACTCCACACCGTGAACTGGGCTGAGTGTGGAAAATGCGATATTTTCGCATTTGCGGAGTGTAATAATTTTACAAAAGAAATCAAAACCCGTTCGTTCATACGGCTACACCATTTTTACATACAAACATAAAAATGCGGTTTCAGTGTATAATGTAGAAAAAATTTAAATTTTTTTTGCACAAACGAAATCACCATAGGTATTGACGCAATCGGAATAAAATTGAAAAAAGTGGGCCTTTTGACGTGTTTTCCCCCATGTATATTCTGTAGCTGGTATTCCACCCTCTACTATTAACTCGCCATGGTTCGGATCATGGTGTGTACGTAATCCCTACGTTATGGGGATGTGGCCCCCACGTTCAGAAGGGGCGGGTAAGAGTGGCTGTGTTGGGAACGTTCGTTAAAAAAATGGATCGAAATACGTATCAGGTATATGTTATCCTTTGAATTCACCACAAAACATCTCTTTCCCAAGGAAGAGTTTTTTCTGATCGAAAAAGCTGAACGAATCGAATGTGCAAAATTTAAACAAAAATCTAATACAGCAAATATTTGTTTGAGTAAAATAAATTTCTGTTTCAATAAATGCATTTTCCGTTCGAGCAAGTTAGAATGAAGCAATGACTTTAAGGAATTGAAAAGCCTGTATATTTCGTCCTAATTTGTTTTTAGATTTTATTTGTATCTAGCAATTCAAAACATTCGCATTATATCAGTGGCACGCACATGAGGTAACGCGTTAAAAGAGATATTTCGTTTTCAAAAGAGCAAAATCATTATAAAATCTTCTGATACTTTACTCTGATGCCTTATGTAACAATTAGTATACATTATTTTTAAAAATTGTTAAAAAAAAACATGAAAATTTACGGTTTTTTGCAAATAGTCCTTGCGCGACCTGTTTCCTTCCCTTCAATAATATTGTGATTTGACAGCAAGTTGTAATTTAAAACTCAACCCGGCTTACATATGTATACATGTATTTGTTGTATTGGTATGTGGATGACGATGAGTATGTTGTATGTATGTATGTGTAATGTTTTTGTATTCATCTAAAAGGGTTTCGATTCCTAAAATTAAACATGGTATTCAAATATAGATTTTATCATTATTTCTGTTTCAAGTCAGTCATAATCCTGCAAGTACTACATACCTATATTAATAATTAATTTCAATTGTACATATCTTATGTTATAGCACCGAGTACAATACTTTGTGAGCAGCAATAATAAAAAATAGTAATAATTTAATTGTTATAAGATAATTTAATACTTATGTTATGCTATGTTATGTTATGCACTGTAGTACTAACTAGTATATTTAATAAAAATGGAAATGAACAACAGAGTGGAACAAATCTACAGAGATCCTTCTCCTGAAATCTGAAAAAAATATAAAAAAAACATTACTGAATTATATGTTGGTATTATCGTACATGGTTAAATCTAGTTAAAAATATATATTATGTTTTGCATAGTTTTGTTTTTGACTATCGATCCGGCTGAAGGAATGAATTGTCACACGCGAAAAAACAGTTTTCCGCGAACATAGCTTGAATGAAGATACAATAACAAATCGCATTTGCACGGCGCAACTGATGTTGGTTAGACCATTTATTATTTTTTCGGTACTGATTTCCGGGCCGAAAAAGTTTCCATTGACCTACAAACCTCCAATAAAAAATTTGGTGGCGATTGGATAACGCTAAGGTCTGCCCAAAGTTGTTTGAAAACACAAAACTCACTTTACATGAACAAAATTTGGGTTTTTATCAAATGTCACATGTTCAAGTAATTAAAAAATATTTTATTAGCATGAAAAGTTTTTAAATGATCTTTAAATAAAATTTTCTTTCTTACAAGTCGTAAACAATCAAAATCGACCGAAAAACGAAAAAGTTACAGCAGTTTTCATTTGAATTTTACGGCACAAGCATGATCAATAAAAAATAGATCATGCTTGTGCATGCATGAAAAAAAACAACGGATTTGCATGATAGTTGATTTTTCGCATCAGTCTGACATTTTTCTACTGGTCAAATAAGAAAACATAAGCAGAACTTTGCAGCGCGCTATACGGCCATGCAACAGGGTCGTTTACAGAACGCGCTCTGTCTCCAGCCTAAGTGAATTGAGAAAGGGACACATTCGCACAAAATTTAATTTTAGTCATATTCTTATTTGTCTCCAGACCGACCACATCCAAAATGGTTACTAGATCCAGTGATAAATTTCGCACCGTAGAATCAGTTGGGCATGTATCACATACAATATCTGGAGCCAAACTGTCGTCAAACAGACAGATAATTAATAATGTCATAACTGTAATGTTTAATGCTGCGACGCCTCTGACCTCTGTTGGTGAGCTTGTGATTAATCGTTCTACACATCAAAATTTTTGGGCGCTCCCAAAAATCCCGGCTGGTACTGGAGAAAATATGGCCAAAGTCGTTCATGATACACTCATCAAATACAGGTCAAAACACTGGATCGTGCATTTTGTTGCAGAACAAATTAGATGGAAAATTAATCAAGTTCCCATGTTCTCATCACATGATGGATATAGCATTGAAACATGTGTTTGAGGTTAAACTTCGGCGACTTGTGGTCCTGAAGTGCCTATTTTAATCGTTTTGCTGCCGTTTGGGTAAGTCTCGACCACAAATCGTTTAAAAACGGACTCGAAGATCCAACTGTACGCTCAAAAATAAGTAATGCTGACTGCGAAATCATTAAGAAATTCTGCATTAAACAGCTAAATGAAACACAAATCCGAGCTGACTACAAGGAACTATTACAATTAACAATAATGTTTATTGGTGGTGTCGGCGATAACTTCCGAACACCTGGTCCAACATCCCACGCAAGGTTCATGGGAAAAGGCATTTATGCCTTAAAAATATACCTATTTCGAGAGCAGTTTTCATTGACAAAACGAGAGTCCAGTGGGCTACGGGATATACGTATTTTTCTCGTGCGGCTGTATGTCAAAGCGTGGTTTACAAGCAAAATGCCATACGAGCACCAAATCAAGATATACACTTGTTGAAAGACTCCATCGCATACGCAGAAATCGACCGAGATGTGTCTGAAGCGGTTATGAAGAAATGGAAAAATCATTTGTGGTATTTGGCCCTAGAATCAATGGCTTTGGCATTTTTCGATTCGGATGTTTCACTCGAAGAGAAACGAAAAATGGTTAGGCATCTGCAATCAACAGAACCCGTAGTAAATCTGGAAAACGATCGAAAATTCTCCGACCCGAAACTATTGCTGTGTAATAATTTGAGCGAGTTCGTCTCATACAAAACCAAACATTTTTTCGGTGCTTTTGGATTGAGTACTGAATTTTTAAAGCATGACCCATCCATTTGGGAAGATTATCAAGATACTCTCGATGTTTGTCGTAATCTGTTTGTTCTTAACGAAACTGCTGAACGCGGTGTACAATTTATGCATGATTACACAAGAATACTTACGAAAGACGAAGAACAAACTCAATTTATATTACAGTGCATTGAAGAATATCGTAGAAAATGTCCCTCACATAACAAGTCAGATCTAATATAATATTGAAATAATTGTATTTATTGTTTTTTTTTTCACCGATCTCAATATTTAAAAACTATTTATTAATTAATATACGATTTTTGAATAAAAAAAATATTTCCCCTATAAAGTGTGTTCTAAATTTTGAATGAACTTTGGGCAGAACCTAGGGTTATCAGATCGGCAAAATTTTTATGGAAGTCTTGTAGGCCAAATGGAAACTTTTTCGGTCCGGAAATCAAAGATCCCAGCTACTTTCACTTTTTGCATCATGTGCTATAAACGGTCTAATGTTGGTATTAACCAACATCAAACACACAAACAGTTCAACGAGTTTTTTAAGTGTGAAACATTTGTACGTAACGAAAACGAATTTGTTTTCGTACAAGCGGCTGGTGCTAAATACATTACTCGAAATAGCAGAATTAAGGAATACTTATTGTTCGTTTGCATTAAGCCCTTTCTGATAAGAGGCGAGTTTTACACAAAATAATCGCAGGTGAACCTTGCTGAGGATTGGGGTAGCACCCATGAAATCGCGCCAAGAGTCTTACGATATTACTTTCATATTACTGACAAAGTCCAGCATTTATTCTGAGCCTTCCTCATTACACATTTTTGCATTTGTTAAGTACTTTATATTTGTTCTATTTTCTGAAACAGAAATGTTGATCTATAAATACTGGCAAAAGCAACTACTACATGGTTTGTTTATGGGCAAAATAATAATTATTATGTTAAGTAACAATAATAGATATATAGTTGCTGATGTAGTAATAAGACGTTCGTATTTATATTTAACAACTATCTAATTCTATTTATTATTACTAAAACTAGTTCACAAAATCTTACGAAGTATTACTAAAAATGCTACCGCTGACGGCGAAGACTTCTCTAGGAATCAGCCGTTGTTTTCTCCTCCTCTTGTTCGTTACCACGTTGCCAGATTGTTTGTCATTCGAACACGTCGGTCTTGGTGTTGCCACAGCCACTCCCTCTCCAGTGACCAAGTCAGGATCCGATAACTGATCCGCTTGGAACGATATTCTCCTAGTTTGTGAGTTCCGCACAACTGGAAGTTCGGTGGACTGCGTACTCTGAGATGGTGTTGATGTGTCTTGAGAGATTGTCTGAGGACTCGGTAGAGGTGTTTCTGTTGTTTGAGGATGCTCAGTATTATTGATGACGAAAGCTGGCTTGAGTCGATCTACCGATATGTTCACGTCCTTGTTCTTCATTCGTATCGTATATAACCGATCTGAAATTCGTCGCACTATCTCAAACGGTCCAGTGTAAGGTGGTTCAAGTGGTCCTCGTACTGCGTCCGTGAGTGTAATCATCGAGGTTCTTGAAAATAAACATTTTGTTTTTTTTGTGGTGAGACACTGGAATTGGTTGCAGGAAGTTGAAGTATTCACGAAGTTTCCTTAAAAATTCAGATGAATCGGCAGGAATTTCTGATTCGGTGAAGAACTCTTGAGGTAACCGTAAGTGCCCACCATAAAGAAGATCCGAAGGCGAAGCTTGAAGATCCTCTTTGATAGCTGTCCTTAATCCGAACAAAACAGTTGGAAGTATATCGACCCACGATACTTGTGAATGACACATTAAAGCTGCGTTGAAAGATCTGTGCCATTCGATTGTGGTTGATAAGCCGTTGTTCGAGTACGTTTCGAACCTATTGAATTCGCTAGGGCCTTGAATAACGCGGACTTGAATTGTGTGCCCTGGTCTGTCGTAATTGTCTTAGGACAACCAAAGCGTGAAATCCAGTTATACCAAAATAAAGTCGCGACCGTCTGGGCCGACATGTCCCTCAGAGAAACAACTTCATGCCATCGTGAAAATCGATCGATCATGGTGAGACAATATCTATAACCCTGTACTAACGGCATTATCACGATGTCCAAACGAACATGATCGAACCGATTGTCTGGGACATCTATCTTGTCTGGAATAAGGCGGTTGCGTCTGATGATCTTTGCTCTTTGGCACGATATGCAATTCCGAGACCAATTTAGGATTTGTTTCTTCATTTCGGGCCATACGTATTTCTCACGTATCTGTTGAAGACTAGCACGGCCGCCAGGATGTGAAAGATTATGAATTGAATTGAAGATTTGTTGACGTAGTGACTCCGGAACATACATGCGAACATATCCTGTGTATACGTCACAGTATACTGATGTCGTATCAAAATGTACTATTTATAGTTTTAAAGAATTTGCGCCATCCAAAATAGTTTCAACTCTTCGTCCATCTCTTGAGCTGATTGGAATTCCATTAGAGTGACTGATGTCGGCATTGAAATTGCGTTAAGGCGGGACAGTGCATCTTCCACAGCGTTTACAGAACCTGACAAGTACAAAATTTCTGTCGTGAATTGCGAAATGCAATCTAGGTGCCTCAATTGTCGAGGCGAGGCTTTTTCCGGTTTTTGCGAAAATGCATAGACGAGCGGTTTGTGATCGGTCCGAATTATGAAATGTCTTGCCTCCAGCAAATGGCGAAAATATCTTATGACCTCGTAGGTAGCAAGCAACTCTCTGTCATATGTGCTATAATTTCTCTCTGCCGCAGATAATTTTCGGGAGAAAAATCCGAGTGGTTGCCAAATTCCATTTGCTTTTTGTTCCAACTCAGCTCCAATGGCTATGTCTGATGCGTCGGTTGTAAGGGCCAAATCTGAATTGGGTGCTGGATGAGCTAGCATAGTTGCTTCACGAAGGCTGCGTTTACAAGATGCAAAAGCATTTTCAGCTTCAAGTGTCCAAGGAACCTGCCTCTTATCATTCTTCTTAGAGTCATTAAGGAATTCATTGAGTGGTGCCTTTAGCTGAGCGGCATGTGGAATGCAACGACGATAAAAATTGACGACACCGAGGAATCTGCGAATCTCGCAAATAGTTTCAAGTTTGGTGTAATTTTCAATAGCGTCAACACGATCTGTTGGAGGTGTACAACCATTGCCGTTGATGATGTAACCAAGAAACTGTACTTCAGATTGTCCAAATTTACATTTTTTGACGTTGATTGTTAGACCGTATTGTCGAAGGCGGTAAATGTATTTGGTGTTCTTCAATAGACTCAGACGTAACAATCATATCGTCAATATAACAATAAACGAAATCAAGACCTCTCAAAGCGGAGTCCATAAACCTCTGAAAGGTTTGTGTGGCGTTTCTCAACCCGAATGGCATATATAAAAATTCCACAAGTCCAAAAGAGCTGCACACTGTTGTCTTTTCGATGTATTCCGCAGCCATTGGTATTTGGTAATAAGCCTTAACAAGGTCGAGTGTAGAAAAAACTTAATTTCTCACAAAAATCGTTGATGTTGGCAATTGGGTATCGGTTAGGCAGTTTTCAAATTCAGCTTTCGGTAATCTCCACACGCTCGCCAACCACCATCTTTTTTTGACACCATATGGAGCGGACTAGTCCAAGGACTTTTGGAGGGACGACATATACCATTGTCCAATAGGAAGTCAATTTCCGCTTTAGCAGCTACAAGTTTCTCTCCAGAAAGTCTTTGTGGGCGGTCTGCAACAGGGATTCCGATTGTTTCGATGTTGTGAACAATAATTGCATCACTTGCCGATTTACGCGTCAAAGTAGTAGTTGTGATGTCAATAAACTCTTTCAGTAATTCTTGGAATGGTCCTCTCGATGGCGATAATGTTGAAATACTAAAATCTTTGGTCTTACGAATTTCACCACGACTTGTTAAATTTGTTGTATTATCGATGAGGCATTTCCGTTTTAAATCAATCATCAAATTGTAATGAATTAGAAAGTCTGCCCCCAAAATGGGCGACTGGACATCGGCAATGGTAAACAACCACTTGAGTTCACGACGTAGACCTAGGTCCTATTTAAGAACACAATTACCATATGTTTGTATTTCGCTGCTGTTTGCAGCAAGAAGTCTCATGCCGGAAGGCTTTAGAGTTGTTCTGATTAGGGATGGGGGTACAACTGACACCACCGATCCGGAATCAATTAAAAATCGAGACTTTGTACACGTGTCGTAGATACGAGTATGTAAACGATTCTCCTTTACTGGGTTGTCATTGCCGCTATCGCCAGTCGTGTTAAATGACGACAGCCCTATTAATTTTCTCGAACTAGTGTTGTAGCGGGGACAATTCGGTTTACAATGTTAGGCAGAATCTCCAAACTTTTGATGATGCCAGCAAAGCAATTTGTTGTTAGGAGGTCTATCATTTGAACGTGAATGACTGTGAAATCTGGATCGATGATGACCGTATCTGCTTTTATTACTCGCTTGAAAAGTGTCCACTTTAGCAGATCCCTTAAAGTCTTACAAATATCAGCTAAAGACACAGGCGAATTAATTGTGTCAATCGAAATGTTGGTATCAGAATGTGGTGGTGCCTCGGAGACAACACACACAGTATTTCCTACAGCATCCAACATTTTTTCTGCGTTTTTAGCTAGTTTGTCTAAATCTTCCTCTTCCCACACAATTAATAGAGGGCGAATCGAATCTGGCATTTGCCAGAGAAATAGTGTCCGAATAATTGTTTCATTTCCTTTACCAGGTGCCAAACGTCTCATGTGGGATAGCATTTCCGACGGCTTCATACCTGTTGTCTCGACACCTTGCAATAAACGTCGCAATTTAGACTCGGAAGTCTCAGCAAATTTCGAAATTAGGCTCTCCTTCAATGTAGAATATTTGTCGTCTTTCGGCGGATATGTTAAGAGGTCTTCAACCGACAAGAGTATGTCGTCTTCAAGGCGCACAGAAACAACATCAAATTTGCCTGCATCCGTTGAAACACCACAGAGAGAAAAGGAACGTTCAACCTGAGCAAAAAATAATTCCGGATTTTGTCTGTTGAATTTTGGAATATGCACTTTATGCAGGTTCGATCGCTGTCCTTCATATGCGTTCACTGATGACTGTCGAAGAGAGTCTACTTCACGTTGTGGCGCCTCTATTTGCTGAATTAAATTTTCCACTTCCGACATGTTTATTCCATATCGTCACCACTGAGCGATTCCTCGTTGTAATTAGAGTGTTCTCGTTGCCTCATGTTGTGTCTGAAATGCATAAGCAGAAACGTAGACTTTTTTTGGCAAAATGATGCATAAAAAACGTTGAAAATTTTAAAAGCGCTGCTGCTGCTCTGCTGTCATGTTTTTTTTGCTGCTCTGCTTCCAAGAAGTTTTTGTAGCAATGTAAAAAATACCACTTCAGATTGTGCGTGAAAAGCGGGGTCACCAATATAGTTGCCGATGTAGTAATAAGACGTTCGTATTTACATTTAACAACTATCTAATTCTATTTATTATTACTAAAACTAGTTCACAAAATCTTACGAAGTATTATTAAAAATGCTACCGCTGGCGGCGAAGACTTCTCTAGGAATCAGCTGTTGTTTTCCCCTCCTCTGGTTCGTTGCCACGTTGCCATATTGTTTGTCATTCGAACACGGCGAAAATATCTATAATTCTATGTCCTATCCTATGTATAGTTTATATGTAATTGAACGACTCTAAGATAATTAATTTTAATTCAAAGAAATTTAAAAATGTTTTAGCTTATGTTTGCGTAGAAATGGGGTTGGGACCTGCGTACCAAACACTTACCTGAGAATTGGAACTGTCGCTTTCAATTTGTTCTGAATAACAGTGTTTGTAATTCAGGTAGTCTAAAAGTCTTCTTGGTAATGGTAGTGTTTGTATTAAGTCCTTCCGTACTACAGCTTTCAATATTACAAATCTGCAAAAAAGAAACAAATGTTGTTTAAACAAATATATGTACATACAAATATGTAGTCAAATATTGTGTTATAAGAAAAAATGACATTGCCTTTAAATAATTTCCAACACATTTCATACAAATTCTGTCAAAAAAGTTTCGCGACTTCCTTCTATCGCTTAAATATTTAACCGAAATAAATGATTAAGAATTTAAGCAAACTTTTTGGTTAAATGTTTCAGTTAAATTGTATTAAAAAAAAAATCGAAGTGTTAATGCGAATGTTAAAATATAACCGGAGTTTGTGAAAATGTTCTTTGTAAAATAAAATGGAAGTGTACGCAGTTCTGGCATTTCCGATACACAGAAAAGATACAGTTTACAAATTTGAAATTTGGAAAATAATTTTTAAAGTTATTCCAAACTACTAAAAATAAGAAATTTATCAAAGTCATACATATTTATCGTATTTTGTATACCCTAGGATGGGGTAATCCGTTTATATCACAACTAAATATTGATCTGATCTTGATCTCTATAGGGTCTCATATATATTATATATTATTAATCGTCTCAAAATTCTAAGACGATTTAGCCATGTCCGTCCGTCCGTCTTCTGTAATCACGCTACAATCTAAAATACTTGAGCTAGGTGGCAGAAATTTGGTGCATATACTTCTTATAAAGGGTGGTTAAATTGTAAGGGCCGATGTTGAATGTGAACCACACCTTAACGTCAAGTTTTATTCTGCATTTCATTTCTCCATTTGAACCATGGCAAAATACACAATCGAGCAATGCGTTAAAGTTGTTTAAGCCTTTTACGAAAATGGACATTCAAATCAAAATACATGTCGTGCACTTCGTGATGTTTTTTTGATCAGCATAATCGACCAAATGTGTCCACAATCGGGAGAATTGTGCGCAAATTTCAGCAAACCGGGTCTGGTGCGGCTTATGGGCTGGCGACGTCATCGGGCCATACTTCTTCGAAATGAGGCCGGTCAGGCAGTTACTGTGAATGGTGTTCGCTATCGTGAGATGATAACGAACTTTTTATGGCCCGAATTGGAAGATACGGATGTGGACAATATGTGGTTTCAACAGGACGGTGCCACTTGCCACACACCTAACGAAACAATGGCTCTTTTGCGCAATAAATTAAGTGGCCGTGTTATCTCACGTCGTGGCGATGTCAATTGGCCGCCAAGATCATGTGATTTGACACCGTTGGACTTCTTTCTTTGGGGTTATTTGAAAGAAAAGGTGTACGTCGATAAGCCAGCAACAATTCAAGAGCTAAAGGATGAGATAATTCGGCACATTAACGGCATAGAACCTCAATTATGCCTCAGCGTCATCGAAAATTTGGACCATCAGATGGAGGTGTGCCGCCGAGGTCATATGAAATTTAATGACAATAATTTCCTAAATAATTTGTGTATCGTTCAAAATCAACATCGGCCATTAAAATTTAACCACCCTTTATCTGCGGGTATGTTGGGACTGAAAATGGGCAATATTGGTCCAATTTTGGATATAGCCCCCACATATGGTCATAGGTCCATGAACGAAGTCTATTCAAATTGGACAACTCAGTTCAAATTTAGATATAGCTTCCATATATACGAGGTCGGATCAATAAGTCAGCGACTTTTTAAATAATACAGATTATTGGATAAAAAATCATTTTATTTTTCAACGTAGTCTCCTTTGTCTCAGCTTTGTCAAAATAGGTCAAATCTCTTTCCACCGGGCGGCAGCTTTTTCATATCCAAATATTCGTGCAAAATGTTATGTACCGGCCAGGCTATGAAGATGACGCGGCGCAATTCGGCGGCGAGCCTCCGCCGGCCAATTTACTCGGGGCAAAATCGCCTTTTTTGATATGTTTGTATCGAAAGAAAATATATTTGGAACACAAATTTTGAAATATAATACATATATTTTTGAGCAAAAACATTTTATTTGAAAATCAATAAAATATATTTAGGTTAGGTTAGGTTAGGTTGAAGAGAGGAGACGTTTAAACGTCTCATGTCCATGGACATACACTTAAGCCAGTGGTTCGGCCTGTTGTGCGCTCCTTATTTATGATCTTTTTATACCTCACGAGTTGTAGAAAATCTGTACTAGACACGAATTTTCTAAGTATCTTCCAGTCATATTCTCTGAGATGAGTCAAGTCTGGTAATATGTCGGACCCGAAATGTTGGGATCTTGCATGTGTGAAAGCCGGGCAGTGACACAGAAAATGTTCCATCGTTTCGATGTTTTCTCTGCATGCCCTGCATTCGTCGTTTCCTGCTAGTCCTATGCGATGAAGATGTGCTTGCAAGCTTGAGTGTCCCGTTAGAAAACTCATCATCTTACTAATATCGATCTTGTTTAGTTTCAGAAGACTTCTTGTTTTCTTTTCATTTGGGTCACCCACAGTATCTTTGCAGTTGCTCCTACTGTTGCGCTATTCCACACAGTTTTATGAGCCATCACTGCCCAGTGCTTCAACTCATTTTTCGTGGCTTCGAAAGGTTTCCAATTTTCCAAGTTTATTACTCGAAGTTCGCTGCCCTTTGAAGCCAGGTTGTTTGCCCGTTCATTTCCAATCACTCCGTTGTGTCCTGGTACCCAGTAAAGACGCAATTGACCATGGGCTGAGTAATCATTTATCGTTCTTTTACAGTCCAACACAGTTCTGGATTTGACCCTTTCCGATGTTATTGCTTTAATCGCCATTTGGCTATCTGTGAAGATGTTGGCATATTTAGGCTTTGTCGTGTTATTGAGCCAGTTCACACACTCCGTGATTGCTCGAACTTCTGCTTGAAATACCGTGTTATGGTCAGGGAGGCGGAAGTGAAGTTCGACTTCTGGTTCATCAATAAAAAGTCCCAGACCCGTCCTTCCTCCTCGCTTGGACCCATCCGTGTAGCAGCTGGTTCCCACTGGCACATGGGCCAAAGTTCAATTTTCCCAGGAGCGTCTGTCTGGCACAAACGTATCACAGGTAGCTGTAAGCCGCACCTCAGGAATGCGGTCCGAGATTTCTGGCGTTTGAATGTGACCAACTAGATATTCTAAAATCTTCTGATGGTACGACTTGTGGTCTCGATTTATCCATTCACCCATTACTTGAGACGTCTTGCTGTGAGGGCTGCCTCGTACTTTATACGGATGTCTATTGGTTGGATGTGCCGTATAGTCTCCAACGCTTTTGTTGGTGCAGTTCTAAATGCCCCGCTTATGCCTAGACAGCACATACTTTGAATTTTTTGCAAAGGTATTACGTTGCACTTCTTGTCCATTGATGTCCACCACACTACAGAGGCGTAGGTGATTATTGGTCTAATCACGCTCATGTAAAGCCAGTGAGTCATATTTGGACGTAGTCCACATTTTAAACCTATAGCTCTTCTGCACAACGACCAACATCTGTGTGCCTTTGTAACTCTTTCTTCAAGATGATCATTCCAGTACAGTTTCTGATCCAAGATTACTCCCAAGTATTTTACCTTTTTAGTTATAGCAATTGTCTTATTCAGGAATCGAGGCGGGGTAAAACGTGGGATCTTCGTTTTCCTTGTAAATAGACATATTTCTGTTTTGTCTGGGTTAACATTTAATCCCCTTGGTTGTGCCCAGTTATATGCTGGTGCCTCTTCAGCTCTTCTGCACAATCGATTTGGATGAAAGCCCCTTAGAAGTATTACAACGTCGTCTGCATAACAGACTGGTTTAAGTCCTTCATTGGTGAGGGCTTTTAGGAGACTGTGTATCGTCGTAACCCATAGAAGAGGCGATAAAATGCCCCCCTGAGGTATACCACGATTTACCTTGTCTCTAATTTTTACGCCATATGACCCACAAATAATCCACCTATTCCTTAGCATATTGTTGATCCAGTTTTTCAGCGCCCGGTCAACCTGAAACTCGTCTAAGGACTGGATAAGTGTATCGGTCTGTACATTGTTAAATGCGCCCTGCCCTCAATGTCTATGCAAACAGCAAGTGTATACATTTCTTTACTGAAGGACTCTTCTATGTGGTGCACTACCTCATGCAGAGCTGTTTCCACTGATCTTCCTTTGACATAGGCGTGTTGTTTGAATTTTAGCCTGTCATCCGCTATTTTACCTTTGACCATGTCATCAATTATTCGCTCCATTGTTTTTAACAGGAAAGAAGTAAGGCTAATGGGTCGATAAGCCTTTGGGGTCGTGTAACTCGCCTTGCCAGGCTTTGGTATGAAGACCACCCTTGATTCCTGCCAGTTTTTTGGGGTATACGAATGGGTTAGGCATGCAGTGAACACTCCAGCCAGATGAGTTGATACCAGATCCACCTCATTCTGCAGAAGTGCTGGAAATATTCCATCCGGTCCCGCAGCCTTAAAGGGAGAGAAACTTTTTATCGCTTCTTTAACCATACCATCTGTTATATCCGTAATAGGTACTTGATGCAATACATTTTCATTCTGTAACTGTTCCTCTGTTGGTCCAGCATTACCAGTCGGAAAATGAGTTTTCATCAAGAGCCTTACGGTATCTTCTATAGTTTCCATCCTTTTACCCGTTTCATCCACCAGTGTTTCGGTTTGGACATGAGTTTTTGAGAGGAACTTTTTCATTTCAGACATGCTGTTAACGCAGTCTACCTGTTCACAGAAAAGCCTCCAGGAGTTACGTTTCGCCGATCTAACGATTTTATTGTATTTTTTGAGTCTTCTGTGGTAGTCGTCCCAATATACTGATTGTTTTTTACGTCGAGCTCTATTGTAAAGTCTGCGGACATCTTTGCCAATCGAGCGAATTTGTCCTGTCATCCAGGGTTTCTCAAAGGCAGATTTCCTTTCTCGAAGTGGGCAACTATCTTCGAATGATTTTACAAGAGCCTCGGTAATCTTCTTAACATTGATTTCAATGTCTTCTGCACATAGATAATCGCGTGTAGGCTGCCCCAATCGATTTCTAAGTAGATTTCCGAATTTAGTCCAGTCGGTCTTAGCCTTATTACGGAAACTTATGGGGTTCGGCGGTGGCCGTGCAATTTTAAACCTTATATAACGGTGGTCTGAATAGGAGTGTTCATCCGAAACCCTCCACTCATGAATCTCATCAATAAGATTTTCTGAACATATCGTTATATCTAATACTTCTTCCCTAATTTTGTTAACAAAGGTTGCAGTGTTTCCTATGTTAAGAGTTATGAGGTCATTTGTATTCAAAAATTCGATAAGGGCGTGTCCCCTTTTATTGATGTTAGTACTACCCCAAGCGATATGATGGGAGTTGGCGTCACATCCAGCTAATAACTCATTACTTGTGTGTTTGGATTCCCTCACCAGACGTTGTAATTCCGACGTAGGTGGCAATGTCGGCGCATCGAATGGCAGATATATTGACGCCAGGTACATATTTCCATTACCTTGCCTCAGCACCGTTGCGCCCGATGTTGACAACTCTGGAGAGAAAATAAAACATAAGTTTTTATGGCACAGAATACAAGTCCTTGGACGAGTACCTGTGTTAGCGTAGAAAAGGTTATAGTTCACATGGTTTAATCCAGTAACCTTGTTGCTAGTTGTCCATGGTTCCTGGATCAAAGCAATATGAACCCTGCCTTTATTTATGATGTCCATCAGAGCGTTGGATGCTGTCTCGCTCCGGTGGAGGTTTATCTGGATGACCTCAATCATTGTCCTTCCAGTAAAAGTTTCTTTTGGGAGTCTATCCTATCTGGTGGCACCCCCTCATTATTTGGTAGTGGGTCATTCTCCTCCTTTCGTTCACTACCTATTACACCATCTTCCTGTCGACAATTTTGGGAGGCGGTGTTATTTTTTGTCGCTCCCTCATTGGTTTGAATCGTTTTGTGGCTCTTTTTATTTTGATCACCACCTTTGCTGGGAACTTCCTGCAAAAGTGGCGGTACTATTGGTGAACTGGTGGTGTTATTGACTACTTCCACATCAGTTTTTGGCAGTGTCTCACTTGTCTCCATCCGTTCAATACCAGTGTTTGCCTCTTCAGACAGTATATTTGGACTCGATTCATTTGTCCTGCCAATCGGGACCTTTCCAATTTTGAAAAAGACTGTCCAGATCAAGAAGTACGCCATGCCCTTCGCCATGACAAGATTGTTCTTGGATTCTGGGTCTATTCCTAACACGAGGAGAGTACCCTCGGTATCATCCTTCCTATAGAAGACTTCCCACTTTCTCACGGAAAGTTTTGAATTCTGTTTGCCAATGATGTCGAGTATGTACTCTGATGAGAACTTACTGGGACATCCCTTAACATATAGGGTCGTTTTTATGAGTTCAGGAATGTCGCTTTTCCTTACCAATTTTAGCTTTGCGCCGTCCCAAGGTGAGGGGAAGCTATCCACAAGTTTTACGAGGACACCAGCGCAGCGTTGTGATGCCAGCCTTAGCATCAAAACACCCCTCTCAAACTTGCAACTCATTACTTCGATTGGTGGTTCATCCTTAGATTCGAGGACGTATTCCGCTACCCTCGTATAGACCAAATCTTCGAAGTTACTCTTTTGGTCTTCGGGGATTCTGCCAGATGCACTACTGCTATCAATTATGGCGTAGCATAGATCGTCTCGAATATGTTGTTTAGCTATATTAGAATAAGACGGTGGCTTCTTACCCTTCTTTATGGCCAATTGATTTTTCCGTGTCTGTAGAGTCTTTTTGGTTAAAGCCTCATCCTAAACGGATGATTTAGGACTTGAACTGCGTTATTGGGTCAACTTTACCGCCCACAATCGAAGGACCCAGACTAGAGACCTCCTTTTGTGTGGTTACGTTAGGCTTATCCGAATTACTGGAAGACGGCGAGCCCTTTTTCTTCTTAGTCACTTTCACAGCGCTATGTTCTTCGGGAGACCTGACTCTTTTAGCGGCCTCCATGTTTGTATTGGAGGTAGAATTGTCAGGTTCATCCCGTAATAGGTTCTGTCGGTTCAACTTATTCAGTTTCCTTCTTTGTGCCCCTGACAGTCTCTTTGAGTTAGCAACAATAGTGATATTGTTTTCATTTGATGATTCAGAGTCAGTCCCCACTGGCTTTTAAAGGCTGGGGTTGCTTAAAGCCCCGGCTGGGTTCTGCTTCATCTGTCTTATCATTTGTTTTGCCTGCGGCTGGATGTGCTCTTGTTTCATTTTCGACTACGGGATCCAAGGCACCAAAGCTCGTAGAAGTTGCTTGCTCACGATTGTTCGATAACGACGACACATGACTCGTGAGTGAATCAACGCTTGTCGCCGGCACTGGTTTTTCCCTCCCCTGCGCCGTAATCTCCTTCGTCTTTTTTGGTTTAATCATAAATTGGTTGGGGGAGACACCCCCATAGCCAGTATTAGCCCGTAATAGGTACGTCGGTATAGGCCTTCCAGACTGAGCTCAGAAATTTCTGTCCAGAGACCGATGCATCCAATTCAACCTACGCTTTATAAACAACAAACCTCCTGGTTGCATAGTAGGTAGGTGAATAGGTATTGCGTAATAGGTTAAATCCGCTCTGCGATAACACGTCCGTTCGCTACGACAGGCGGCGACTGACTTACTATATTTGGAACTCGTATATTAATATGTTACAACATATTATATTTGCAAACTAAATTTCTCCAATAAAATATGTGTTGGAATACAAATAAAATTATTGTTTAGGAATTTCTCCAAATATATTTTATTTAAAAAAGAATTTCCAAACTTTTATTGAATTTTGACAAATTTCTTAAAAATTAACTTTGAATTACCGAAAAATTTAACACTTTTTAGGTATTTTGTGAATACTTAAATGCAAATAAATATTTGTTCCGAAAAAAATAATTAAAAATAGACACATTTTGGGATGTAAACAACGATTTGTTTAGAACTACATCTTCCCAAATATATAATTTTTGTGTGTAGCAAATATTATATGTTTAGAGTGTGCCCTAAACATATATATGTTTCAAGTCGAATATGTTTGGGACAATATACTACAGAAGCGATTTCTTCAGCGTGTAGCCGGCCGATTTTAGCGGCTCACCTCGGCAGAAACTTAGCCGCCGAAGTTTATTGGTGAGTCAAAAATATTTGTTTTATACAACCACGAAAATTAAGAAAGTATCTACTAAGTGATTCATAAAAGCATAAAATGATGCAAAAATATATAGGAAGATTCTTTCCAAATGTGAACAATTTTTCGACATGTGTGAATATGTAGACGAAGCCGTGCCCATATAGCATTTCCGAAAAAACAATTGAATATTACCAAAAAGAAAATGGTTAGGGCTATGCGAAAATAATTACGACAACAGAATCTGACCGAAACTCTTGAAGATTTTCGCCATTTATACATAGTTAAAGGAAATTTACTGAAAAAAATCATTTCGGCTATTTCGGCTTTCAATGCCAGACTATAGAGTGCCCTAGTAGGTGAGTTAATTTAGCTTTCTATCGCAGCCTCGACCAAATTAAGAAAACTAGAAAATTACTATGAATCTTCACTAAATAACAAAGAAACATATTTGTAAAAAATACAAATAATGCTTTTCAATTAACATTATCGCGATTAATATTTTTGTTTTCGAGAAAATTGATTTAAAAATATTGTTCATCTGAAATTAGTAATTTAAAAAAAAAATAAACGGAAAATGTATTAATAAACAATATTTTCAAAATTAAGAAAAAAAATATATCGCGGTTTATATTTTTGTTTTCGAAAAAAGTAATTTAAAAATATTGTTTAATCTGAAATTAGTATTTTTTATAAAAAATCCGCGGAAAATGTTTTAATAGGCGAAATTTTCTATTTTCAATTTCTTATGACATGTTGCAATAAAAATCGCTTGGAAACCCTATTACAAATATATAAATTTAATTGAAAAAGGCCTAATTTTTGAGGTGCGGCAGTTGAGATAGAACTACCAGCACTTTTTAAGTGTGAAATAAATAAATGCGACATTTTCAAAGCGCTACGACCCCTAGGGAATTGTCGTATGTTCGTCTACCGGTCCACAAAACTGCTTGAGGAAACTGGAGATGTCAAAGACCGCCAACGGTCGGAACGCCCTCGTACTGTTCAAACGCCGCAGGTCATCAAAGCCGTAAAGTCAAGAATTCTGCGAAATCCGCTCCGAAAACAGAAAATCATGGCCCTTGAGATGAATATTACGCAAAAACCCATGAGTCGAATTATCAAAAAAGACTTGGGGCTTTCAAACGCCGTACTGGAAATCTGTTGACTGCAGCTTTAAAAAAAAAATAGGAAAGAAACATGCAAACGTCTTTTGGTGAAGCATGCTGAAAACTTACATAGCAAAATCGTGTTCACTGATGAAACAATTTTTATCGTGCAAGAAAAATTTAACATACAAAATGATAGGGTGTAATCACGGCCGTCTAAGGAAGCATCTGAACTGATTCCACGGGTCGGCCATCATCCAGCTTCAGTCATGGTTTGGTGGGGTGTCTCTTATGAAGGGATCACTGACATGCATTTCTGTGAACAAGGGATCAAAACATCGGCCAAAGTTTACCAAGTAACCATTTTGGAAGCTGTTGTGAAGCGACTTAACCATTCTTTATTCCAAAACCAGACATGGACTTTCCAACAGGATTCTACGCCGGCTAAAACGACCCAGACATGGCTTCAAAACAATCTACCAGCTTTCATTTCATCTGAAGAATGGTCCTCTGGAAGCCCTGATTTAAAACCCACTGGATTACCTTCACACATGCCGGTAAGTCATGTGTGAAAGCCAAAGGTGGACATTTCGAATGAACGTTTGCTCTTTGTTTACAATATACTCGAATATCCATTCTGTTTTTGAGCCAAGAGTAGTATCTTTAAAAGGCTATGCGAATAAAAGATATATATTATTTACACGCAGTTCATCTCAAGACTTCAATGTTTCTATATTAAGTAAAAATTTTGGCATTCTAGTTTTATTAATCCCTTTTTTCTAATGTTGAATCGAGTAAAACGGAATGGCGTTTGTTCCACTTTCAAAATAAACAGTTCATATTTATGTCGTTTTTGAAAACAAGCTCCCAAAATTCTTTATATATTTCTAAGCCCATCTGATTTACACTCAGCAACGACCCAATACCAGTTTGGCCAAGAATCGGGAACTCAGTAACAAATGTATCAACGATTTGGATGTGTAAGAGCTGATGCAGCAATGTATAAATTGCACATAGGGTCACTTTTTGATTCATTAGACGCCTTTGAAGATTTATTGAACAGATTTTCAACATTACAACAAAACTTTTTTTTTAATTTTTGTGTTAATTTTAAGTTTTTTCTAATTGCAAATATCTCAAAGCGTCACCTTTGCCGGAGAATGACATGCGCCATCGATTGATGGAAATTGATCGGCTCAGCAGATTGTTGAAATTTGATCGGTAAAGCCTATCAATATTTTTCCAGGCGCCGCCGCCGCCGATTATTTTGGTCGGATTCATTGCCTGGTACCGGCTCGGTTGAGGTGCCTACGGCCTCAACCATCTCACCCAATTCATTCTCCGATCGCCCACGGATTTTATCAACCGTTTATGTCGTGACGACCTCTCTTAGGCGAACTGAACCACTAGCGTTATTATTATCTAATTTGGGTTATGGCCATGTTAAACTAACACTGATGGTTCCCAACAACTTCAGTATTCAAGAGAGAGACTAGGCGAACCCCTCAGAGTAGAGTTATTTCATCAGTTTTGTGGATTCTAGTTGTAAATAAAATCTTATACAGTTTAGAATTTAGAATTTATTTGGCCTTAAGGTGTGCGCCTATGCTTACTATATTGTATTACTTTCTACGGATAAATTCATGTCGTCGATCTCAGAGATTTGGAGGAAATCCTATTGAAAATATTCATATTAAATATCAAACCAACTGGTACTGTTTACTAGAAAATACCAGACTTTAGATTAACGACGCTACAAGGTACTACTATTAAACTGTCCAAAATTCCCTAGAGGAATTTTATTGAAAGTATACAAGTATAAATATTGTATAAGTAATGTTGGTTTCGTTTGTGCAAAAAAAAAATGTAAATTTTGCATTTTACGCTGAAACCGCATTTTTAAGTTCTTTTGTAAATATGGTGCAGCCGTATGAACTGGTTTTGATCTCGTTTGTAAAATTATTACACTTCGCAAATGCAAAAATATCGCATTCTCCACACTCAGCCCAGTCCACGGTGTGGAGTGTTGCACCGTCAAAAAGCAGACGGTGCAACACTACCAAAGGGCTGCGCAATAATGTAGGTATGGGTTTTACTCACCGCACGATTTTTGTTCGATTGTGCGCATGCAAAATTAGCAGAGGGTGCAGGGGGAATTTTTAAAATGTCGCAGCATGATGTGGTGACATTATTTTTCAGAAACGAAATCACCATAAGTATAAATAAAGCCTTCGCGGCCTTGTATTCATGGTAGAGGTTTATGGGTCCATGATGGGTTTGAAATCTAAACTAATTCATTGGCTTAACTCAGCCGTGCTAAGGCCTGCCAGGTCCTACGGTTGCCATACTTGATGGACTATGATGGGGGGTTTGATTCAGATGAACAAGGTAAATAATGTTGCTTAAAGTTACCTTATAGGAGCAATGAAATCTACCACTACAAGATCTCTAGAGATTAATACGAGAATTCAACCTATGATTTATTTAGTCTGTGGAATTTACTAGCTGGGCTAGTCCAGCTGAACCTTCTGTTAGGTACTTATTCTAGACATACTCGAATATCTGATCTATCAACAGATAGATTACACATATTTACACAGCGCTGTATTAGTTGATATAGGTGTGTGTACTCGCCAAAATTTCTACTTTGACGGAATGGCAGAAGAGGAATGTGAGGTTTCTGGATATTAATACTTCAATCGTGTAGCAAAATTGGCTTTCCTAAAATTACGATCTTGCTCATTTTTCGCAAAATGTGGCATCTTCAAAAAATAAATCCCCTTATCAAGTGTGCCGATTTTTGGGTATTTTTGTTCACAAAACAGCAGTTTTATTCCCTTACAATAGAGAAGAGAATGAAATAAAATGTGTAAGAGTAAATAAAAAGCAATTGGGTGTTTTGGTAGATAGAATTACTGCGAATTGGTGTCGGGTACACTAAGAACTCCAAAGAGATTTTGTCCCATTTCTGGTTTGAACTAGTTGAGGAATTAAATAACGCAGGCATGCCAATTGTAAGAACAGCCGGCTGGAAAAAGAAAAGGGATTTATGTCTATAGGTGCATATTAGGTAAACCATAAATTGTATGTGCGAAAACAGCTTCAGGGAAGTACCGTGATAACAATGGAAGAGGTGGTGGTCCTCCAAACCCAATTGTTATCCGTTGTTCAGGCTATCATCGATTTAGCAAGCATGAAGAAATCCGTGAAAAGTGTTGGCGAATCAAAAAATTTTCGGCGCGTCTTTATAGGATAATGGGCGAATGGATAAATCGAGACCCCAAATCGTACCATCAGAAGATATTACAATGGCTGGTCGGTCATATATAAACAATGTAAATCTCCAACCGCATTCCAGAAGTGTGTGATTCGCTTGTGCCAGACAGACGCTCCTGGGAAAACTATATCATGTGCGGATGGGTCCAAGCTAGGAGGAAGGACGGGTCTGGGACTTTGTATTGATGAACCAGAAGACGAACTTTTAATTACATCGGACAAGGTTAACAGAACTTTGTGGACCAGACTATGAAGCTGACGTTGATTTTAGCGGCTCACATCGGCTGAAACTCAGCCGCCGAAGTTTGTTTAGTGAGTCAATTCAATAAATTATTTTATGCAACCATGACAATTAAGAAAGTGACTACAACAGGGTAAAAATTTCTAACATCGATCTATGAAGTTCATTTTTGCGTAAATTAAAAAAAAGCCAACAATGTTATGGTGATTTGAAATTAAAAAATGCGTTATTGGTTTTTATGGAAATGTTTTGGTTTTTACGAAAATAACAATTTTTAAAAAGTCTACGTCGTTTTAAAGAGAACACAGCGGGCACTTTGTCTTTCACAATAAATTCTCTTTCACAACAATTGAACCGATTTTCGACATTACATCAAAACTTCCCCAACTTTTCTTATGTTTTTTGTTGTAATTGTAACTATCTCAAAGCGCCATCTTTGCCGGAGAATGATATTCGTGCGCCAGCGATTGCTGCCGATAAGGCTCAGCTGACTGTTGAAATTTGATCGGCTCAGCCGCCACCGCCGATCGGTATTTTTCCATACGCCGCCGATTTTCTGTAACTCGTGAGGTATAAAATGATCATAAATAAGGAACGCACAACAGGCCGAATCACTGGCTTATGTGTATGTCCACGGACATTAGATGTTTAAACGTCTCCTCTCTTCAACCTAAACTAAACTATCGGATAATATATGCAAACATAGATACAAATTGTACTGATAATGTTACTGCATTTAACGCCACAACATCTTCGGCAACGTTTTCGACTCTTACGACTTCTTTTTACTTTATTCTTCATATTGTAAATAAATAAGCGCACTAATTCTGAACATATTTGTTAAAAAATTGTGTTCTTTCACATTCTCATTATTAGGGCCGCACTTAAATGCGAGTGAAATACGCCAACGTCTGTCAAAATCTAATTTGTTTTTGTAAATACAACAACACTTTGACAGACGTCGTATGGCGATGTCGGTTGTTTAAGTAGCAGCCTTATGTAAATATTCATCAGCTGTAGTGTTCGATTGCAAACAGCTGATTGTTCGAAAATAAGGAATTCACAAAATTTGTGTGATTCAAAGGAAAATAGGAAAGGGAATTCACAAGTCGCCAGAGGAAAACATTCCACAAGTTCTACGTGATAAGGGGATGGCTCCAAAATGGAGGAGGGTACTTAATGGGGCATTCTCTGCCATAAACTTGATTTGGAGGTTCCTCTTCGCTTGTGTAATCTATATATATATAAATAGTTGTGTGTATGTATTGTGGTTACGTATGGACTCCAAAATGGCTGGAATAATTTTGATGAACTTTCAGGGAATCTTCAGATAAGCTTAGGGGGCGACATAGGCTATATTAGTTCTTGTTTGGACAAAGGGGTGTGGCCCTGCCCAAATAAGCCAATTTGTCGTGATTATTTTTTGAGTGATTTTTACTGGCGTACCTACGTTGGACCTATAGTTCCCATCTATTCCCAGGATGCGGACTGGACAGTGATCCCAGATGGGTCACCAGTCCTTGATTTTCTGGAATCTAACTGGTAGTATCTTGGGCTACGCAGTCTGACCAGAGTACTTAATCTGGTACCACGGGATCAGAAACGCCCCTGGAACGTAGGTTCTGGCATGACTATTGGTGTGGACCCTTCGGGGGATATCGTGGTGGCTGTGGTTGAAACCAAAATCTCTGGGAGAAGAGAATAGTCTCGGATGTGGTGTTGCAAACCAACCGGGTGTCATGACCAATAGAATGGCAAGGTGTTTTAGATGGGCTCCGCTCCAAACCAAGGAGGAGGGCAAAATTGTCCAAAAACTCGGAGTTGTTTGGTACCCCTGCACATTGTGTGTGGAGGCGTTGGTCGACGAATGGCGCCGCCCGTATAAACTAAATTTTGAAATTAATATATCTTGCAAAATTTGTTAGCGAGAGTGCTGTATTTTGTGCATGTGTATCTGGTGGCAGTCTACGTGATAGGGTCCAAAAATGGACCAAAGGGCGTGGCCCCGTCCGCATTTTGAAATTGAGATATATTGCACAATTTGTTATCGAGAATGCTGTAATTTTGTGTATATGTATTTGGTGGTAGTCTACGTGATTGGTCCAAAAATGGACGGGATCGGAAATCTGGGGCAACGAAATGGACCGGGTCAGCTAGTACACAATAATATAGAAATATATGCGCTTGGCAAGGCGGTTGAACTCATCTCTTCATGCAAATATATACCCAGCAAAAAATATGGTAGCACTTCCTAAGGAATCAGTTTTTAAGAACTCCAAAGTTAGTGAATTTTTTCACTCCCAAATAATGTATTTTACACGTTGTGAATATATTTACAGCCTGTTTCTGTAACTAGAAAATTTGTTTTCATTCGCCAGCCAGACTGAAGTCGTTTTGCCCGACTGAACTTTCTTACTTGTTTTATTTGTCGACTGATAGGAACAATGAAAGCAAAAATAGGTATGTAGATATTACTGAAAGCAAAAATAAGTTGATATTAATATAATTATGGTAAAACCAATTAAATAATTATAAAATTGTATACATATGTATTAAACTGCCCCAATTAGTATAGAGCCAAAAAAAGTTGCAAATGTAGCTATTTCCATTTGTGAGCTGGACCAGGTGCAAAACACCTCCAAGAACAGAGTTTTCCCGTGGATTAATAAAAAAACATTGCCAAGTTGTTGCGATGTAATACAACACAACACGTACTTACACTGAGAGATAAAACCTATAATCGAACATGGGGTTCTACAAATTTTATAAAGTTGCAACCAATGATATTCTACAGGTTCTAGTTTAAAAAGCTAGAAAAGCTTGTAGAACGGTACCGCGATAACATAAAGAATCCATCGCATTATATAGAGAAGCTATGGAATGAACTATTTTCTGTAACCAGCTGCTGATGTTCTCTTAAGAAAAGTAGGCCATGTGAGTGTCTTGGTGAAACCAAATTCCACTCAATATAAGGAAATTTTACGTAGATCAGAATGGTCCAAGACTGCTCACCCTGGACGTAGCTAAAACTAATAGCGACACTCTCATTTCAAACTTGTCTGACACTGAAGTTGACTCGCAATATGATGAAGTAGAGCCTGCCAGTAATGTGTCTACTGTAATTCATGATGAAAGATTTAAACTTTTCGGATGCTATCACATACCAACACCAAATTCGCAGAGGAATCGAGAGCTGAAGCTTTAAATAATAAAGTGACATAATAAAGTTTAGTGACAAAACGAAAGGCAAATGCAAGGTCTTATAAGGAACCAGATCCCAGAGTTCCCAAGGGACAAATCGCAGGCACAAATCTGGTGATATCGTCGATATATTGTCCCCCTATGCACAATATTAACAAAGATCAATTCATGAAGTTCTTCTCCACTCTTCTCCATGCCAAGCAAACATTTTGGGGCTCTCGCCTCACTACTCTATCTATACCTGTTTGTGGGTTACCCCACACTACCACTCATCACTCGAATACCATAGAATCAGTGAATTGAAAGCTGAAATGAGATCTAAGTTGATAAGCAAGCCACAGTGTCCATCTATAAACAATTACAAATTCATGAATAACAGTTCGTAAACGCAAATAGAAAGCATTTGGAAGCAATATTTGAATCAGTCGTCCTTTGTGGTCGACAAGGCTTAGTGAAAGTTGTGATACAGGCAGAATCAATTCAAATTAAACTATTCAAAATGCTGGCAATTTTAGAGCGTTGCTAAGGTATCGGGCGATAACGGATTCATATTTGAATAGTCACTTGACAAATTCTCCACGTTACGCAATGTGTATAAGCAATCGTGTTCAAAATTAAATTAATAGTATTTTCAAGCTTTGTACACACGATTGTCAGATCTAACAATATTGCCAGGAAAATGGCGGGAAAATTCTGTGAACTTACAACTGTGTGAACATACAATTTTTTCTTGCAACCTTGACAGAAAAGTTATTGTAAGACAATAATATGGGTAGACATCTGGCAATTGCGAGATAATTTGCAGACACTTTTGCAATCGTCTGACTGGCAATTCACCTTTGCCTAACAATCTGTCATTGTCCGATCTGACAATCGTGCGTACACAGCTTCACACTCTTATACACAGACAGCTTATTGGGAGAATCAATAATTTCAATGCTTTCACTATCATGTCGGACGAATTAGCTGATATTTCAGGGGTTGAGCAAGTTTCAATGTGTATCCGTACCTTAATGAAAACGGTGGGCGATATAAAATTTGGGATGATTTGTAGAGTTTCGTCTCAACAAAACAGTCCGATGAAAAAGGTTTGGCTTAAGTTATTCTAAATTTCCTCGGAACGTCTGGTATTGATTGTTTATGTTAACGCATCTGACAATGGCTCCATTGTCAGAGAAACATTTTATTGGCAGCACTGTCTAAAAAATATTTTTATTGGCATATGCACTATTGCATATTAACAAAAATATATTGTAAATACATGAAATTGTAAGTTTTTTTTGCAATCGTCCGAACCGTCAATTCGCCTTTGCCTAAAAATCTTCCATTGTCCGTACATTGGCAGCTTTTTAACAGGGTTGATAACGTTGGCCGATCTGACAATTGTCGGTATATAGCTTATGTTACGCACGCAAAGTAGTCTCAGTTAGAAATTGTCTCGGCACTATCCAAACCATATACCACTTTTTTCAATATCCTAAAAGGCAAATAGATCTCCAAGAAGCAATTTCTAATAACAGAAATTTCCGTGATGATAAAAACAAAAATTAAAGTGAAACCTCGAGTCCGTTTTTACACTCAACAGTGAATCATCTGAAATCTATCCGCCCATGATACATATAATTAAGTATAACTTCAAATGGCCATAACTTTTATCTCAGCGGGTATATCAAATTGCAATATTTATCAAATAGCAAATTTCATTGTTTATCCAGAAAAGATAATGAGAAAGGAATCGGTATATAACCGGCATTAATATATGGTTAATTCCACCAAAAGGTCTACCGTGATCAAAAAAAAATAAATTTATTAAAATCTCCTTAATGTAATTTATTATTATATAAATATATTCAAATTATAGATTGTTAATAGTACTATAACTGGTGTTTTAGTCTTTTTCAGGCGAAATATTGATTAGAAAATAAGGGCAAAAAAAGGAGCGGTTCGAACGCGAAAAAATAAAAAAAAAACATGAGATTCAGTGAAATAATAATGAACATGTTAAAGATGAAAATTTTATAATGTTAAAAAATAATAAAGTTTTTAATCCACTTTGTTTGATAGAAATATCTAGAGTACTTTTATTTAATTAATTTTTAAGTCGGTTCGAACGTGACATTTTTTCCATGACTATTTTTAAATAAAACAAGTAACGACGGATAAAGTTCGGTCATGCTGAATCGTATATACCCTCCACAATGGATCGCATATGAATAGTTTCGCCTACAAATAAACTCATTATATGAAAATTCAGCCTAATTCGATGAAAATTGAGGTTTTTATGGCGTTCCAAAGACGTTCCTTTGTATAAGGGCTATATGAAAACATGACTACAGTTGTTTGTGCGAATAAATAAACACCAGCTACAAATTTTAAGCCCGATCAGTTGACATTTGTGATCTCTATGGCGTTAAGAAATCAAATCGGGGAGATGCTATATATGGGAGCTATATCAAAAAATTGGATTGATAGTGTCCATTTTCAATCCGAAGTTACCTGTAGCTATAAGAAGTATCTATACCAAATTTCAGTCATATACCTAAATTTTTATAGACTGTAGCGTGATTACAACTGACGGACGGACATGGCAAAATCTTCTTAGAATTTTACGACGATTAAAAATATATATGGTGATCCAAGTAGAGATACTTTTTTCAATAGCCTTTTTTGACAGATCACGTGTGAGTCGTGCCCAGAGAATGAAGCCGAGCCAAAATTGGCGGCGTCGGCTGCCATTGAAAATTATAGATCGGCGGCGGCGGCTAGGCGGCTAAGCCGACATAAAATTGGCATGCGGCGGCTCTATGATGGGCATTTTAACATTTAAAATAAAAGTTGAAAAGTTAAGCTCTGGTATTTATTCTTAAATAATAGATGTTTTTAAGTTAATTGTAAGATTTTGTGAGGTGAAAAAATCATCGATTCCATACCGCTAGGCTCTATGATACACTCTATTTTCAAAGTATTCTAAAGCTATGTATAGACGATTGTCAGATCGGACAACTTTATCAACCCTGTTAAAGTGTCGCAAAGTCGTTAGGCAAAGGTGAAGACGATTGCAAGAAACCCTTACAATTTCATATATTTAAAATATATTTTGTAAATATTTATATGCAGGATTGCCAATAAAAATATTTTATAGACAGTGGCCAATAAAATGTTGGCGCCGTTGTCACATGCATAAACTTCGCAGATATTAAAATCTGCAAATTATCTCACAATGACTTTTCTGCCAACGTTGCAAGACAAAAATTGTATGTTCACACGGTTGTACGTTCACAGGGTTGCATTTTTCCGCCATTCATCAATATATAGCTTAAGTCGAAACAGGTTGTTTCCAGGAGAGGCGAATCGACGTTTAGTGAAATTTTAAATTTGTGTGGATTACCTTGTGGTTTAAATAGAATGACCTCTACTGTTTTGAGCTTAACTTGATAGATTCTTTAGATTATTCTTTAATACTCCATTGATTTTTTTCCGAACATATGGAAAATATATTTTTATCTCTATATGTACATAATCTAATAAGAAATCTAATTTTTTCCTTTAAACAAGAATTTTTATAATTATTTTTCTATTTCTATCAATATTATGATTTTTAAGACATGTTAAGCTCCCGCTTGTGACAATAAACGAATCAAAACGAAAATTACTCACTTCCATATCGTCCACCCAATAAATGAATAGTGTATAATTTATTTGTCGTTTCGAGAAAATCATTTGAAGTTTTTGTGAAATTGAAACTCGATATTATTATTTATTAATGAACAATTTCAAACACCCAATAACCCAATTTGTGGAATTTCACCAGATATAGAACCAATTGCGTAGATTCTTAGAATGCAATAAAAAATAATAGTGTATATGCGTACACATTATTCTTCTATTAAGGGGACGATATATCTGTTATATAGCTATTTGCTTATCAAAAATGTAAATTGTATCTATCCATATTTTAAAGTTTTTCTATGGAACGGCGACTGTGTTTCAGCCGATTATAGCCGCAGAGATCGGCGGCGGCTTCGGC
Organism: Eudasyphora cyanicolor; assembly: GCA_963930755.1. Classification (NCBI taxonomy): domain Eukaryota; kingdom Metazoa; phylum Arthropoda; class Insecta; order Diptera; family Muscidae; genus Eudasyphora; species Eudasyphora cyanicolor. The sequence goes on along the minus strand of OZ005736.1, from coordinate 250,037,107 downwards.
TTGTGAAAAAAGGTCGGCGGCGGCTAAAATCGGCGGCTCGGCTCGGCGTCATGCTCTGCGTCTTTTTTGGTTTAATCATAAATTGGTTGGGGGAGACACCCCCATCGCCAGTATTAGCCCGTAATAGGTACGTCGATATAGGCCTTCCAGACTAAGCTGAAAAATGTCTGTCTAGAGACCGATGCATCCAATTCAACCTACGGTTAATAGGTATTGTGTAATAGGTTAAAAACTATACGCTCTGCGATACGACTGACGTACCGTTCGGTACGACTGACGGCGACTGTTATAATTATACTTAACACGGCCAAAAACTGCTTCAATAGGTTATGAAGAATATCGGAAGAAAAATATTTTGAAAATCAAAAATATTTTACAACAAAACAGTTTCCCCAAAAATTCCATGAGAAAGTTAATATCAAAAAATAATGACAATACTTCCCCTCAAAACAAAGAAGACCCAAAAATATTTAAATCGGTAAAATTTTAATCTGACTATATGAGTAACACAAAAATCACAATAGCCCCAAAAACAAACAGCACTCTGAAATGAGAATCCCACACAATAAGAGCAGACATGAGCATAAACACTCAACTACTAGATGTTCCTTCGCTCTCTTAAGCAATTTTCTCGAGTTACGAACGATTAAATTTTTGACATTAGTAGTTAAGAGAAGAAAGAGCACAAATTTGTTTTTATTTGTTATTCGTATTTTTGGCATTTTTTCTCAAACATTTCACTTTACAATCACAATGGTAGCAAACAATTGATTTTTTAAATAAAATTGCAAAAAACACATCTTTAAATCAGCAAATTAAATCTCGAGAGTTAACAAGAGAATGCCAAAATATCTCGAAGAGAGCAAAACAACTGTCAAAAATTTAATCGTTCGTAACTGTCACTTTTTAAAGAGTCGGACGGATCATCTATTAGTTTGATTGTTTATGGACATGAGTCCATCCAGCAATTGGAAGATCATTTTGTCAAAAAGCATCTAACTGGGTCCTATTCGAGTACTTTTTATGACCATAAAGTGATTAAACACTTGCACGCGTGAAAAAAGGCGAGAAATGAGTCATGTTTATGTTTCAAAAGGGATTTAATGAAAATTCAATAACAAAATCTACATCGATCACAAAGAGATCATGCAGGTTTTTGAAATGTGACTGTTTTTATCGCTATTTTGCAATGATAGTTCACGCACGTGGATGGTAGAAAGTTCTCGTCATGGTGGTGATTTTGTTTATAACGGGACAAAATGCTTTCATATTGAAGCAAGAATCCAATAGTTGGACATTATGAATTTTAGTTTAGCTTACGATTAATGATTTAAATTTTTACAACTTGAGTTAATTTAAATAAAAAAGTAATGTCAGTTCAAACAATAAACAAAATGTTTTTGTATTTAATTTCTTTATTTTATTTTTTGAAGCGCAAAGGAATATAATTGCGGCTTAAAAATTACTCGAAGAAGACTCGCAGAAGGTTTAAAATAGCAATTAAAAATGACTCTTAAAAGACTCGTAAATTAAATACGACTGAACAGAATCGGAAGTGATTATAAGTACAACTAAGAAATGACTCGAAAGTGAGCAGAAAAGCGAGTCAAGTCTGGCAATATTTTAGACCCGAAATATCGGGATCTTGCATGTGTGAAAGTCGGGCAGTGACACAGAAAATGTTCGAGTTTTCGAAAAATAAACAAATAAAGATCAGCAAAAACCCTATGACCTTGAGCTTACAATCTAACAACAAAAATTATAGTCTTTAAGTATGTAAGTCCTCCCCAGTAATAGTTAAATATTATAGTAGTTGCACGTTCGACTAAAACTACAGAATTATACGATAATTTGCAAGAATCGTCATCCGCAGAAACCAATAGGATCGAAAACACGACATAGTCTAATACGGTATCAAACTCCAACACACCATGTCCAGTGTGTTCCAATTAAATTGCTACAATTTTGCATTGAGGGGCATCATAAAGGATGAGACTAAATATCAATTAAATGTTCTTCTCAATCGGAAGATATTACAGTCAAGATAATTGGAGTCATTCAGAAGCCTCCATTGAATAGTAATAATGAGGGTTTGACGTTTATAAACCTTTAATGTTTTTTTTTTTTTTAATTTTTTCCTGAAAAGAGAAACTCAAGAATATTGTGTAAAAATTTGAGGCGAATCGGATTAAAGGTTTAGATTTAGATTAGGGTGGCAGCCGTATTTTTTTTTATACAAGCTCACATACACCAGTTTACCCGCTGGAGTTGTCAGTCTCCTAACGGGCGCGTCCCCAGGTGGCGGATAGGGGGAGGGGGATGGACACACTGTTTCATCTCAACTAGGGATGCCTCAGGGAGGGTGGATTTTTTCTATCCTTACTGAGGCGCCCCTGGGGGGGATGGAACAGTGTGTACACCACCTTAGGGAATATTGCATTCCCCGCGGACCAAAACTGACTATGGGGGTGTTTCCCCTAAAACAAAAAACAATATGGAAAGTAGGAAATGTGTAAATAAAGTTACGGTGCAGGGAGTAATAACCCCAGTACCGGCGGCAATTGTTGATGTGCTCCCTAGTCACGTGCCGTCGTTATCCCAAGATAGCGAGCCAAAAAATTTTTCAATGTCTCCTACAGGTGTGGCTGCCTTGGCACCTGTAGTCGTAGTAAGTAAAACAAGCGCAACCAATCCTCCTACAGGTGTGGGTGCCTTGGCGCCTGTAGTCGCAGACAATGCAACAAGCGCACATACAGCCATTGGCAAAAATACGGAGAAGGAAGAGGAGGAACCACGGGAGAGTATTAACTGGACCCAGCCTTCTAGTACAGGTAGAGAATCCGATTCCGACTCCGACTCAAACGAACACGTTAACATTACTGTTTTAGCTAACTCCAAAGACGTCGAGGTCAGCAAGATGGTAGAAGAAGTCAACGCGTGCATGGCACAGCTCACGACAAAAAAGAAGAAGCTATCAGGGGCACAACGACGAAAGTTGAAGAAGATGAACCGAAGCAGCAAACAGGCCATAGTGCAGGATGCTCCAAAGGAGCTATCTGAAACTCCATCCACCTCTGCGGAGGCAGGAAAGAGGATCAGATCTCCAGAAGAGCAGAACACTGCGAAACCGCCGAAGAAGAAAAAGAGCTCCCCGCTTTCAAGTAAATTGGAGAGAACAAGTCAAGCCCCTCACGAAGGAGACTCCAGTCTGTATCCTGGTGGAGAGGGCGGCGACAAAGTCGATCCAACTACAAAGGAAGCGAGCGCAACCACGGAACCCTCCGGAAAGCATAGTACATCCAAAAAGATGTCACGATCTTTACGGAAGAGGAAGTTGGTTGATGAAAAAGGTAAGAAGCCACCATCCTATGCCAAAGTAGCCAGAAAGCAATATAGAGACGAGCTCTGCTTCGCAGTGATCGACATCAACAGAGCATCCGGCAAAATCCCCACTGACCAACACAACAACGTTGAAGACTTGGTGAATAATAAAATTGTGGAGCACGCTCTCAACTCCGACGACGGGCCCCCAATTCAAATAATGAGCAGCGAGTTCAAAGGGGACACACTGAGGATGAATTTCGCGTCACCAGAATGTATAGAGACCCTCAAAGAGCTTGTGGATAGCATCCCCTCTCCCTGGGAAGGCGCTAAGCTGAAACTGGTAAGGAGGAGGGACATCCCTCAGCTCATAAAAACAACAGTACACGTCAAAGGATGGGGCAGCAATTTCACATCAGAACGCATGCTCAAACTCTTTGGCCAGCAAAACAAGGGACTGGACGTGAAGAGGTGGGAAGTCTTCCACAGAGAGAATGACCGTGATGGCACTCTCCTTGTGGTGGGTTTGGATCGGCTCTCCATGGCCAGCCTGGTCAAGACGAAGGGTATGGCGTTCTATGTGAACAAAGCAGTCTTCTTCAAAATTGGTAAGGCTTTGGTTGGCGCTGAAAACCGGACAACTGAGCCAATAAATAATAAAGGCAGCGATGAAGATAAGCGCTCACTGCAGCCAAAAAATGATGAGGGAGCCGAATCTACAATCACTGACTCCCAAGAAGACCGGTTACTGGAGGACCAATGATTGAAGTCGTCCAGATAAACCTCCATCGGAGCGAGGCGGCAACCAACGCTTTGATGGAAATAATAAATAAAGGTAAGACTCATATTGCTTTAATCCAAGAACCATGGACGATTCGAAACAAGGTTACTGGCTTAAATCACGTTAATTACCAACTGTTTTATGCAAATACAGGAACTAGACCAAGGACTTGTATTATATGTCACAAAAATTTATGTTATCTTTTTTCTCCAGAGTTGTCAACATCGGATGCTACAGTACTGAAACAAGGGAATGGAAGTGTATACCTAGCATCAGTATATCTGCCTTTCGATTCACCGACATTACCACCTACGTCGGAACTACAACGCTTGGTGAGGAAAGTCAAACAAACAGGTAACGAAGTACTAGTAGGTTGCGATGCTAACTCTCACCACGTCGCGTGGGGTAGTACTAACATTAATAAACGGGGCCAGGCCCTAGTAGAATTCTTGAATACTAACGACCTAATAACACTTAACATAGGTAACACGGCTACCTTCGTTAATAGAATAAGGGAAGAAGTATTAGATATAACAATATGTTCAGAAAATCTAATAGACGTGATACAGGAATGGAGGGTCTCTGAAGAACATTCTTTTTCTGATCACCGTTACATAAGGTTTAAGATAGCACGGCCACCGCCGAACCCAAAAAGTTTCAGAAATAAGGCCAAAACTAAATGGACAAAATTCGGGAAGCTAATTATAGAAAGACTAGGGCATGGACTTTTCGAGTGCCTAAGTGTTGAGGATATTGACACTAATGTTGACTACATTACGGATATATTAGTAAGGTCTTTCGAAGACAGCTGTCCGCTTCGAGAAAGGAAATCAGCCCAAGAGAAGCCTTGGATGACCGGGGAGATTCGCAACATTGGGAAAGAGGTCCGTAGACTTTACAATAGGGCACGCCGTAAAAAATCTCCAGTATACTGGGACGACTACCATAGAAGACTCAGAGAATATAACAAAATCACAAGAACAGCAAAACGAAACTCCTGGAAGCTATTCTGCGAACAGGTCGATAGCGTTAACGATGTTTCTAAAATTAAAAAGTTCCTCTCAAAAACCCATACCCAAACCGAAACAATGGTAGACGATATGGGCAGAAGAGTGTACTCAACCGAAGAGATGGTAAGACTTTTGATGAACACCCATTTTCCGCAAGGTACGACGGGCCAGACTGAGATACCGAACTACAGTGAAAATGAGGAACAACTAAGTCATATCATTACAGACCATATGGTCAAAGAAGCCGTAAGAAGCTTTTCACCATTTAAGGCACCAGGACCTGATGGAATATTTCCGGCACTACTACAGATGGAGGTGGATTACATATCAACTCATCTAGCCGCCATTTTCACAGCATGTCTAAAATTCGCATACACACCGAAAGCCTGGCAGGAGGCAAGGGTAGTTTTCATACCTAAACCCGGCAAGGCAAGTTATGCAACACCTAAGGCTTATAGACCAATAAGCCTAACATCGTTCTTACTCAAAACCATGGAGCGTATAGTGGATACCATGATTAAAAGTAAGATACCAGGCGAAATGCTAAAATTTAGACAACATGCCTATGTTAAAGGGCGATCGGTGGATACCGCCCTACACGATGTAGTACACAACATAGAAGAATCCTTCAATGGAAAGATGTATACACTTGCGATATGTATAGACATTGAAGGGGCGTTCAATAATGTACGGACCGACACACTCATCCAATCCTTAGACCAGTTTCAGGTGGACCGGGCTCTCCGAGACTGGATAAGCCACATGCTAAGGAATAGATGGATAAATTGTGGGTCCCACGACATAAAAATAGGAGACAGAGTAGCACAGGGAACACCACAGGGCGGTATTTTATCACCACTCCTGTGGGTCACTACTATAAATAGTCTCCTAAGGATACTAACGGATGAAGGACTTAAACCAGTCTGTTACGCAGATGACGTTATAATACTTCTGAGGGGGAAGAATCCTAATCAACTTTGTGGAAGGGCCGAAACGGCTCTAAAAATTGCATATGACTGGGCTCGACCGAGAGGCCTAAATGTAAACCCAGAAAAGACAGAGATATGTCTGTTCACAAGGAAAACGAAGATTGGTCAGTATGATGACCCGCATTTCCTAAACAAAACAATTCCAGTTTCCAACAGGGTTAAATACTTAGGTGTTATCCTGGACAGGAAACTAAATTGGAAGTGCCACATAGAAGAACGAGCAAACAAGGCTCACATATGCTGGGCACTATGTAGAAGAGCCATTAGCTCAAAATGGGGCCTTAATCCAAGTATGACACAATGGCTCTACAAGAGCGTAATCAGACCTATTTTGACTTACGCATCAGTAGTGTGGTGGACATCAATGAATAATAAGTGCAACATAATGATATTACAAAAGGTCCAACGAATGTGTTGTCTCGGCATAAGCGGGACAATGAGGACCACATCCAGTAGGGCATTGGAGACGATCTTGAATATCCAACCAATAGAAATACAGATTAGATATGAAGCTGCCCTCACGGCGACGAGGCTCAAAGTGATGGGCGAATGGATCGAAAGCGATCACGTATCATATCATCAAAAGATAGCTGAGGTAGTGACGGTGGATTTAACTGACATATCATCAGTATCCGACAGAATACCTGAAAGATCAATGGTTGCTGAGTGTGAGACCATGATACCAGACAGACAATCCTGTGTCCCGTCAGAACTGATACTAACTTAGACAATCTTTGCCTCTCTAGTGCGAGGAGATATTTTGATCTTCTCAGGTCATACCTTGGCCAGATTTGTCTACCTACTCTGCAGGTGCCGATTTCTGTCCATCATTGCCTCTTGCCAAAGCTTGCACGTGGATAGTGGCGCACCAATATATGCAAATTCTTCGAGAATTTGTAATGTCGTCCCTTTCCTAGCAATTTCATCGGCTTTGCAGTTCCCCGGGATATCCCTATGCCCAGGTACCTATATGAGGTGTATATTAAACTGCTCAGCCATCTCGTTAAGAGATCTGCGGCAGTCGAGGGCTGTTTGTGAATTTAGGGATGTTACCTCCAGAAAATTGATGGCAGCATGGCCCTATCTAGAATTATTCCTAAAAATGTTGCACTATCAGAAAAGACTAGATCTGTTCCATTTATCCGAGGTGGAGGGTCATCCTAGTAAAGAGAACCAATTCTGTCTTGTTTGGGTTTATGCCCAAACCGCTGCTTCTGGCCCATCTAGCCAATTTGTTCAGAGCCACCTGCAGAATGAATCGGAGGACGTTTTCGAATTTGCCACTCACTGCGATTGCCACGTCGTCCGCATATGCCACGACCTTGCAGCCACAACGTTCTAGATCTAGCAGGATTTCATTCACCGCTGGGTTCCAAATTAGTGGAGACAGTACTCCTCCTTGTGGGGTCCCTCTGTATACAAACCTTGTTAGAGTTGTGGACCCAAGACATGCTGTTATGCGTCTTCTGTAGAGCAGACTTTGAATTAGTCTAATCAAACAAGAGTTCACTTTAAGATGTGACAGTGCCGCGATTACTGCATCAGAGTGAATGTTGTTAAAAGCCCCTTCTATGTCAAGAAATGCCACAATGGTGAATTCCTTGAAATGCAGGGACGATTCGATAGTGATCACAAGTTCATGCAGGGCTGATTCTGTAGACTTCCCCTTATTGTAAGCATGTTGGTTCACCGACAGGAGTTTTGTATCCAGGTTTTCCCTAATGAAATAATCTAAAAGTCTTTCCAGACCTTTCAATATGAAGGAGGATAGGCTAATTGGTCTGAAGTCTGTTGGCCTAGTGTGTGATATCTTCCCCGCTTTAGGTATGAATACCACTTTGGTATCCCTCCATCTAACAATATTTGGACTTCATAATAATCTCAAATGAAAATGCAAACTTTAGCATCACTGTTTCACTGACTGGTCTGAATTTAAAACATTAAAATATCGATATTTCGTGTATTATGTATATGAATGTATATTTTTTAGTTCCTTTCTATGTAATTACAGTAGAATTCCGGTAATTCGTACCCCGTTAATACGAAAACCTCAGTAATTCGTAATAAACTATCGGTCACTTGAAAAAATCGCGTTAATTCGAAAGAATTCCATACATTTTGGTCACCTCGATAATTAGTATTTTTTTTTGCAAAACAGGAAGGTCTCTACTTTTATTGTTTACGCAGTGTCAGTGTAAAATATCTGCTGGAGGACCATTTTCAGTCGACGAGATACGTGAAAAAAGCCTTAAACAATAACAAATTACACCTTTTTAAACTAATGCTGATTTCCTTTCTGTTAAAAGTGCAGCATTTTTTTGTCCTTTTGTAACTAGTTTTTGAAGTTTGAAAATTGGAGACAAGTTAAATTCTTGGGACTATATTATTTCGACTTAAAAGGCGCAACTATTGTAAATTAATAAATTGAAAAATCCCTTTAAAAAATGGAAGATCCCTCGCGTTTACGAATTAACGGGATTCTACTGTACTACAATAAATGAGGTTTATTTTGTTTCAAATATAATAAAAGTAAATCATAGAAATGTTTACACTATTTCCTCATGGAACTAATGGCCACCGTAACTATGCAACAACATTTTTGCCGAAGGGCTGTGCATAACATTTTCTGGTGTAATATGGTATACTAAACACGAAAAAAGTATTAAAAAATGCTTATGGTAAATATAACCAAAAAAAAAACAATTATTCATTTAGCTCAAATATGTTTGTACTCGTATAAGTATACGAGCATTAAAAACTAATGGCTATTTCGTTTCTGGAAAAAATGTTGCCCCGTCGACTGTGGCGTAGCAATGGATTTCTGCTGGGGAGGGCTATAGCCCCACGAAGGAAAGTTTGTTTTTATGCTTTAATTTTACGCTAAAATTGTCAATCTAAAATTAATTCTTCTACTCTTTAAAAAAAAATATCACCAACAATTTTACTACTTCGTTTTCGATATTTAAGATGGCCAAATTTCAGAATCGATCTTGGTTCATTGTAGATCTAAGTCATGTTTTAATTCAACGTATCGCAACGATGTCCTTCACAGCCAGAAGAGCTTAGTGGAAGCCTTATTGTAACTTGCAAACCTTTAATTGGATAAATATTTAAAAAGTCTAAGATTTTATTCAGTCTTTTTTGAACCTACATTTTATCTATTTTTATCAACCTTTTCTTTCTTTGGTTGGCTTATTGTCATATAGAGTCTTAAAAACATTTTTATCACAATAGTTTCTGCAGTTAGCGATTCCTTATCAATTTACAGGATACTTCTTTATCAATAAATTTAGAAGTTCCATTCAAAGCTTTACCAAATAATTTACTGCTTTAGCTAGTGGAAGGCTACAATCTGTTCTCCAATATTAAAAAGCTATCGTATCATCAGGCAAACCTACATATTGTTGCCGGAACCGTTTAGTATGGCACTCCGAGCCTTGCATTTGTTGTTTGACAATATTTGCTTCAATTATGCATGTTCTGTAGAGCAGTGTTATATACGTTAAAGTTCATTACGAATTCTGGTTTAGTGATTATATTTAATAATCCCAAAGCCTCCACTGCATTTTTGTGTCGCGATGCACTTGCTTCCTACTTTAAACTATGTTTTGTACCAATATAATATGCAATTGATCTACAATTTCCGTATCTGCAACTTCATTTTGTTTTACTGAGACGTCGAACTTCCAAATATTTTTTGTAGAACATTGCTGATTCTATTTAAATCAATATGATTTCCAGGTTTGGAAAAATAAATATGCAACCTGTACAGCAATGAGAAATGTTGATGCTGATTGTTTGTTCGAATAGGAGTCGACACTTACCAAATTTAATTTGTGTGCCTCGCAGTTAAACGCAATCGGTTTTGTGCCATGTTCATGTTTTATGTCACATTACGTTTGCACCATTATAAGACTTCCAATTATTGGAATATTTCCCATTTTATTTTTCCACAAAAAAATTAGAATAAGTTATGTAAAGAATTGGCATATCTACGTACAGAACAATCTAAGAAACCTAAGAACTAAGAATCGTTCTTCTTCTTCCACATTGATTGCAAACCTAGGAGTTTTGATATTCATTACAGCATTTGCAAAAATTTATATTATTTCTAGTATTGGTAACTGTAAATTTGATAGGTTATTGGTATTGATAAAATTAAAAAAAATCCAGCTGAAACATCTGTGGGTAGGGCTAAAATTTTTTTAGACCATCCAGCCACCCCCTTCCTTCGCTTATGCCCGTCGACGTGAAATACATACTAGAAAATAGTTGCACCTTTTAAGTCGAAATAATATAGTCCCAAGAATTTAACTGATCTCCAATTTTCAAACTTCAAAAAAGGGCAAAAAAAAATGCTGCACTTTTAACAGAAATGAAATCACCATTAGTTTTAAAAAAAATTGTAATTTGTTATTGTTTAAGGCTCTTCTCACATATCTCGTCGACTGAAAATGGTCCTGCAGCAGGAATTTAACACGTTACTTTACTATTTGTTATTTAAATCGAATTCGAAAGCTCCTAAAAAATACTTGTTGTTTTATTAGCCTATAACGTTCCTTATTACCTACGGAGTACTTTTCGTCAACATCTTGGCTAATTTAACTAGAAAGGCTAATTTGATGTTGTTGTCTCACGATCCATTAATCTTCAGGATGAGTTGAGGGGACATTAATAACTGATGTAACAAAAAATATGGATTAAACTACTTTTGTTTTATTTTTATGCAAATTATTAATTAAAAATATAGAAAAAAGTATAAAAAATATTTGTTTACTAAATATTTTCATTTTTGACACAATCAATTAAAATCTGCATTTATACAGAAAAAAGATTCGATTTGCGTCGTTTCGGTTTACGTCGCTTTTCTCCGATCCCTATTAACGACGCAAATCGGGGCTCTAGTGTACTACAGTTATGCAGATTTGCCAAATATAGATATAGAATTGTTTTTGGCGATTTTTAAACTATTTGATAAATTATGAAAAAAGTGAACATATGTGCGAAAAAATAATGCACAAAAGGGGACATTGTGGTAAAAGGTGTACCAATAGTGTACATGAAAAAATGCACAAGAGTCTAAAATAGTGCAGTGTTCACTATAATAGTGTTCGGATGGTCATCGTATGCATAGTGTTATCACAGGAACAGATAACTGTCTGCTTTAAGGATTGCAGCGACTGAGGTCTACTCCATCTACTGCCGATTGATATTGAGGCGAGAGAAGTTGCAACCAGAGCGGCATTACGATTAATTTGTCTATCAATGTAGAGGTATAAGAATTACGGCCACATGAGGATATCACAGAGCAGTGCTATGGTTAACCAACCGAGTGGACTATATACCAATGGTATACATCTTCAAGAGGAACTTCACCACTAAGATACCTGTCAGAGAGGAATGGTTTGGAAGAATACCAGAATTTAGAAATATACCTTAACACAGATGGTTAGAAACTTGGTGATATGGTTGGATTCGGAGTATATTGTAAAGAACCCAGTCTTGATATAGCTCACAGATTACCAGATATCTGCAGCATCTATCAAGCCGAAATAATGGCAATGGCTGAGTCGCAACAGAGTGACTAACAGTGGCGTTGTAATTTACTTGGATTGTTAAGCTGACATCAATTTTCTGGAGGCCACATCTCGCAGATCTCTCAAGGAGATGGCTGATTAGTTCATGATATACCTCACACCAGGTACCCGTGTGATATCCCGAGGAACTGCAAAGCTGATGAACTTGATAGGAAAGGGACGACATTACAGTGTAGCGAGGCAAATCAGGCCAAGATAAGAAAGTCAAAGTGTCTCCTCGCACTAGAGAGGAAAAGACTGTCTACGTTAGTGTCAGATCTGACGGGACACTGCCTGATCGGCGAACACGACAGAAGATTAGGTATTGAGCCCTTTGTAGGAGCTGTGTTGGTGAGGAAGAAGTGGAGAGCATTGAACACCTGCTTTGCTACTGTCCTACAACAAGTAAACTACGTCTGAATATACTATGGTCAGCCTTTGTAGGAAGTCTGACAGAACTTTCCGATACCGATATTAATACTATTGATAACTTTGTTTATCAAACAGGTTGGTTTCGATGAGAACCATTTGAGCCCGTGATAATACTAGCGATCTACATTGGTCTAAGTGAGCTGGCAAAATGGCTGCAATCCTAATCTAAACCTATGCAATATCCTTATTTTTAACAAATAAAATCGATCAGCAAATATTTATATTCATCGATTTATCATTTTATTACAGCAAATGCAAGAAGTAGTACTCTCGTACATTGCAAACCCAAATTAAAAACTAAATAACCGGGCAAATCATTCGATTAATTCAAAATTTTCTGCCACTCCAAAATCGCCAGTTATAATAAATATAGAAACAAATGAGTCTATGAAACAAATAACATATTATAATCTAATATTTTGAAATACAATGGACTTGTAAGTTAAAGTATAACCACTTCCATCGGAATAGAGATTTTATCTTTCACCCGAAACCAGTAGGTTGAGACTGATAAGACCGTCTATAGATGTACTTCACAATGGTACTGAAGGTTACATGTATATATTGAAATTCCTTCTGGTTTCTAAGATTAGATTTAATGCACAATTCAGATCATCCAGATATTAAACATTTTTGCTTATTTATTTTCAACGTACAAATTGTCTATCTGCAGAGCCCATCCATAGAATGCGTATGGATTTTAACACGTTATACGATGTAATTGACGTTGAAGTAGGATTTGAAATAGTAAGATAACCAAATGTCTCTTATTTAAATGTGTAGTGTCTTCATATAACTGAGAATTAAATACATGTAGAATATACATTTGTACTCGTATTTCTGCATGTGACAGCAGTTGATACCCTATACCATGGTTCGAATCATGAAGTGTACGCAATCCCTACGTGGTGGGAATTGATAATATAAATATATATAAGGAAATTACCTGCACATATGTTGCAAACTTTGAACATGCTTAAATCTAGATACTGGATTTGTCAACTGCACACGCATGGGGCCATGTTCTGGTCTTCGATGTAAAAAGAATAAATATCTGAAAGTGTATATAAATAGTTTTAAAATCAGTAATTTGATTAAATACACAGTGTATCCGTATATCAGTGGTATTTTGACGAAACATCCGATTTCAGAAAAATGTCGTAAAATTCAGTTTTTCAAAAAAATATGCCATTCACAATAAGTCGGCAAATACAATGCTTATTAATGGCGTCACCATATCAACATATTTTAGAGATATGTAAATACAGCATAGTCGTCAGATTGATACACCGCATTTTTGCCGCGTAAAGGCCGTCGTTTAATATCGATAGAACATCGTCGATAGCCCTGGCTCCCATGTCCGACAGGGTTAAAAGGTTGAGGATTCGATGCGTAAATGTGCCATTTGACAGTTTTGTCATAGTATAGAATTTCTTAATGTAGATCGCCAATACCATTTTTGATTATTCAAGGAAGACATTAACGTATGGATACATTTTAAGATAAGAAGGTTTCAAAGATCGAAGTGTTGGACTAAATTGTATATATGTAGTTACCTTAATTCAGAATATGGCCTAACTGTCATTTTTTCGAAATCGCATTTTTCATATTCTGATAGAAAAAGTTGAAGCTTTAGCAGAATATGTAAAAATGTGCATTACGCTCTTCTGTTATATGTTGTATGGTATGGCGTATAAAAGTCGTTTGCAGAAAAACAAATTCCATTGTCGAATACGACGGTAACCGGAACATCATACTCTGGCAATAATCCATCCAAAATTGATATGGTACATGTATATGTACATGTACAGATTTCCGCATCTCAAATGAAGCCTGGTTTTGTTTAGTTATCCCCAAAATATTTCGGCTATATCCTGAGCCGCAAGTGAACTAGAGCGATTTTACATAACCTCTAAAATGCATGTTTTTCTTGCAAATATGGGACATCTTGGAAAAAAGCGCGACTTTTTTCGTATGTACAGCTAGTATTCACTATTCTGATTAAAACAGTACGAATATTGTGATTCTTGCTCGGGTAGAAACGAAGTATTCACGATTTCATAGCGTTATTTTACATGATAGTAGAAGTGTGATATGGAAGTCCACAATTCCCTGACATACATATGAGTCATTCCTAGTCAAACCGAACGAATCTTCCACATATTGTTGTTGTAGTAGCAGTATACTCGTATGTGTTTGTTGTCCATTAGTTGTTGTTTTTATTCGCCTTGTGTAGTGGATTCTACTGTATTTGTTTCCAGGCTGAGGAAGATGCCTGGATCCAAAGAGACTTGGGAACAAGTTGAGTTGATTTGGCAGGGGCGTTAAAAAGTTGTAGTGTGCCGTGTGGTCCCTGGTTACAAGCGGGACATGTGTTCGACGTGGTGCCATCAATCATTGCCCAGTATGAATTGAGGCGGCTACAACCGCCTGATCTTAATTGGGTCAAAAGTACTCTTGTCTGTCGTGGTAATTCCTCTTCCTCTGAGGCCACTGATGGAGGTCTCCTAGCACGACATTGACTCTGTAATTATTCACGGCTTCAGCGACTGCATCAGAGTGCATGTCAGCCAGACCTGCTTGGTAAGCTCTTTGATCTAAAGGTTCTCCCTTGTAGCGTTGGACCTCGCGCTCTAGATCATGAAGGTCTTTCCTGATCTGCCTGGGAGGTGGGCGCCTATAGACAAGATGGTGGTTGGGATGGCTGGGACGGTAGCAACCAAGTAGCAAAATACTGCTTCGACAGCAAAAAATTCTGTCGTCGCACGTTTATGATCTTCGGCTCCTCATGTGGCGTTAGGGTAGTTGGTCGATGTCTTGTGCCATCGACTATCACATTGATTTGCTCCTTTACTTGCGCTGTCCCTGCAATAAACAGTGTGGCCGATGATTTGGTGGCGGATATTTTCAGGTTCCTCGCATCGAAGAAATTGGCAATCTCAGCCAGGTAGACATTCAGCCTTCCACATATATCATCGATAAAAGGGCCCGACGCCAGAATCATATAGTCATAGAGGTGGAATTGCAGAGAGGTAGAGGTTAAAGAGTGCCGGAGATATCACTCCACCTTGGGGAACTCCCTGTTTCACTCTACGAGGTTTGGACTTCTTGTTTCTGAATTCCACATACGACTGGCGCCCACACATGTAATTGACGGTCCAACGTTTCAAACTGTTCGGGAGGGTCGTGTTGGCGATGTCCTCAAAAAGGGTGGCGTGGCTGACAGTATCGGAGCCCTTCGATAGGTCTAGCGCCGCGAGAACGGTCCTATCACCGGGCGTGTAAAACAGTTGTCGTACTATGCTGCTTTCGGAATCCGTGCTGATGATCAGCAATTGGAAAATGTCCAATCAGGCTCGGGAGGATTAACGCCTCAAGCGTCTTTGCTACTGGCGAGAGAAGGGAGATAGGCCTGTACGATTCTCCCTCATAGACCTGTACGATTCTCTTTGCTCGGTTTCAGTAGCGGGACCACTATTCCCATTATCCAGGCTTCGGGTATTATCAGAGTGGTCAAGGACAGATTGAGGGCCCTAGTCAGATACTCAACTCCCGGTATGGATAACTGCTTCAACATCAACATCGAAATTCCGTCGGGGATGACTTAGCGCTACAGATTGCATCTGCAACTTCTCCAACTGTAAATTGTGGTGGTACTTCTTTAGCTCGGAGAGCATGGATGCGACGCATTACTCTCCTTTTCGCTCTGTCACTCACGGGGTGCTCTATAAATTGCGCACCTCTTTGGGTCAGTCACAGTGGTGGCACTAAATGTGACTGCCGTCCGGTCGCCTTTCCTGCCTGGATTCGAGAGCGACTTAAACGTTGCCCACAATTTACCAACACCAGAACATAAGTTACACTGCTTCAATTGATCTAGCCATTTATTAAGTTTATATTCGTCGACATTCCTATTGATTTCTAGATTCAGTTCCCTGATTCTAGGATCAGCAGGGTTAGATCGACGAATTTCATCACGCTCGTCTGCTAGTCCCGCTGCATCTGCTGGGAAATTAGGTCGTATCTCAGGTGCGTTGATGATGCCTCGGAATTTCTTCTCATATACCCGAACATCTGAGGGGAAGGGTAGTTCACTGAAGCTGCGGTTGGTGAATTCTCTGAACCCGTTCCAGTCCGCTTTCCTTTGATTCATGAAAGTACGGCGTTCAGAGATGATGAAATCGGCTGGCCTGTCTATGGAGAGGATTATGGGGAGGTGGCTGATCCCAATGAAGTGGGCGTCGGCTGCCAGGTGACGTCATTTATCAGACCCGGCGACACGATGGTGATATCTGGCGAGCTACTGCAATCACCCATAATCCGAGTGGGGGCATCCTCATTCACTGTGCAGAACGTAGAGCCATCTATCTGCTCAGCCAAAGCTATGCCTCTTTGGTCATTATGGGCATTAAGTTCACCTAGGACGCAGCGTTTATTGCCCTGGAGTAATAGACGTATGTCCGGCAAATAACATACCAATAGCCGGTATATAAACGTTATACGTTGGTATTAATATCTTCAAAATTTGTGAAGCGAATAAGAAGATATAACACGTTTAAAAAATTTAAGCGAATACTGAAATATATTTTTGCGAAAGCGAATAATCCAAAGGAAGCGAACATTAAAATGATGCGAATAATCCGCCTTCGCATATGCGAATATTCGTTACATTCCTAGTCTGTATTGCACAGAACGGTGTATTAAGAAAGCCAGTCCCCCACCTCCACTTCTAGTGCGATCCTTACGTAGCACATTGTAACCCTGGCAACTGCGCAAGCTGCGTGTGTCGTTCGGCTTTGTTTCCTGGATCGCAGCGGCCTTAATGTTCTTCCGATTCATAAATTTTACAATCTCGTTGATTTTGCCGCGGATACCATTGCAATTAAATTGCAAGAAGGATGCATTTTCGGGGATTGGTACAGCATTGTGTGGTGTTGATTGCTTTGTATGTTGCTGTAGAGGAGATTGCGGCGTTGTCCCATAAACCGAAGGCGTCGATGACGTAGACGACGATGCCGATGACACTGTCGGCTGCGATCCTTGAGGCACAATGTTTCCAAGATTTGCCTATATAAACCTCCGTCTACAACGCATGCGTAAAAAATCTGGTGGCCCAGAATGATCGCGAACGAGGAACTCCTAGGATTAACAAACCAAAAAGACATCAATATCCATTAAGAGACGCAAATTAAATTGGCTGCTACACTCGAATGGAACCCGCAAAGCAGCAGAAGTCGCTGTAGGCCTAAGACCACTTGGAGAAGAACCATTCTAAGCGAAACTGCAAATCTTTTAACGAACAACGATACCTAGCATTAGGCAGACAACAATGGCGATTCTTTGTAAATAATCTATGTTCCTGATGGAAAACGATAATAAATATATTTCCGACTAGATGTGTAATCTAAAACCTATTGGATTGTTTATCTTCTCCAAAACGAAGATAATTTACAAAAAAATAGAAACCATAAAATATTAAAAAAAAATTATTTATTTTAATATGTGAGAACAATATAAGGAAGATTGTGTACAAGTTAAAAAAAAAAACAATTACTTGTGTAATAATTTAGCAAACTTTGAAAAAATAATTAAAATGTAAAAAAAATATGGACATCAAAGTATACATTGCATGTATCATTTTCAAATCGGTCAACGCAATCAAGAGATACAAGAAATTTAATATTCATTTACTGAAATTCGTTAATATGTGAAAATGTAAAGAGTCAATATCTCGATAACCAAATTTTTAAGATTTTTTTTCAAATACAATGTTTTTTGAACAAAACTTCGAGAGATTTTTTTGTCGAATATCGTACGGTTTGACATGGAATGACTCATTCGTAATGAAAAATTTTGTAATATTACGCCCTAAAATCGTAAATAATTTCGGTTCTATCAGAGAGATAGTCACAATAATTGTACTGTTTTAAGCAGAATAGGCGTAAATACGATGTCGCGCATTAGTCCAAGATGTCCGACACTTCTAAGAAAAACATGAATTTTAGAGGTTATGTAATATCGCTTTAGCTCACTTTCGAATCAAGATATAGACGAAATATTTTGGGATATTCACTAAATACAACAAGCTTTCATTTGAAATGGGACAACCGCGACATTTTTTTACCCATATGTGTCCTTTATTCACTTTGCCAGTCTCTCCGTGTGGTTCGCTGCCACGTTGGTTTGGGGCGACCTGGACTTCTCTGCCGTTGAGGGTTCCAGTCCATCTTCTAAGCAGGATTTGTTTCTCGATGAGGACAGCATTGACAAGCGTTAGTAGCGGCTCGTTTGTGACCCAGTTTGGCCAGATAATGTGCAACAGCGATTGGCAATGTCTTAAACAGCGATTGACAATGTTTGAAGTGTTCCCAATTGTGTTTGCGTGTATGGAACTTTGTGTATTCATACAATAAAGCATTCGTTATACTGACATTGAATATTCGTAACTTAGTTTCCCGAGAAATGAATTGAAAGATAGGCTGCGTCAGCTTTGTTAATTCGCGTATTCTTATCCACTTCTGAACCACCATTTATTGTCATGGTACTTCCGGGTACCGCGGTAGCATAATTGGTCGACATATTCTATTTGTTCTCCTCCGATGGTTAACGAGTTGATATTTGTGATGTTTATTCCCATTAGTTTGGTCTTTTTTATATTAATTTTGAGGTCCACTGCATTAACATTGTCTGTGAGTTTTTGCAGCTTCATGACGATGTCGCTAAAGTTCTGTGCCATAAAAAATATATTATCGGCATAGCCGACGTCGTGTAGTTGTTGAAAAGCGTTGAGAAAGCAGCCATCTTTGACTCCACTGTTAATTAAGAAAGGTTCGCCAATAGTACCACTGAAGTTAACCCCGGATTCAGAGTCACGATACATTACTTTATAAGTATTATTTTTTTTCTCAATCCATATGTATCCATACTGCCAGTGATGTGCGCTTTCGATATCCTTAACTATTCCGGATCAGCTTGCACATGACATTGCAATTCCCTTCATCTCCACAATGCCCAGATGTGGAGAATGGATATCCTGGAGAACTCAAATTCGCTATTAGAAGAAGTGACAGCCCCCATATCACATTCTCGGTTGCTCGATTTATTCGGTATGTAATAGTTATGATTTGAACTGGAATATTCTTCTGACTCAAGACCAACCTGCTTCTATTTTGTTGAAGATGTCACAGGTTTCGGGATAGGATGTTTGTCTACAATGATTCTTGGGTTAAGTGTCGATTTCGAATCTTTCCACTTTTATTGAAAACTACGTGTTTTATTGACGCCATCTCATATCCAAGCCTCGTGTATAAACCTGGAACAATCTTTGTTACAACATATTCAGCAACATATTCATCTGTCAAGTCCAAAGGTACGAGTATCTCTCATCAGGTTTTAGATGTAGTTTCACTTGATGGGCACACAGCTTGCATACCTGCCACTTCATTGAAATCTTATGGCGAATTCTTTTCTGCAAAAAAGTGCATCACTTGCATTGCCCTTTTTCCGAAAACTGCACTATAATATCGCTTTTTTGAAATTTTGAAATTTTAGTTGTGCTAAATTCGAGTAACTTAATTACCAAATTTCAAAAAAGTATCACAAAAGTGCCGTTTTCGGAAAAAGGGCAATGAAAATGTTCCACTTTTTTGCAGAAAAGAATTCGCCATTAGTTTAAACGAATGAGAATTTTTCGGTTTCTGATTCAATGCGAAGAACATTTTGCGAAATCGAAATACCCTTCACCACGAACAAGTTCAGTCTTCACAGCTGTAAACACACGGCCAACACACGCATTATTGTGTCCAGTGCAGAATGTTAATTTTATATTTTTTTGTTAACATGGGCTGCTGTAAGTAGTGCATTATGCCTAAAAAGTCATGGAAGGTTTAAAATAATAATAATTTTTAACGTTGAAAATCAGTTCAATAAACCTTATATAACATTTAATGAATTCGTTTTACAATCAGTTGTTTTGTCAAAATGCCACATACATATGTACATATATGTATAAATATTATAATTGGATAGGATATGAAGCTTTCTCTGTCAATTAGACCTAAAAAAAATGCTCAGTTTTTTTGGAAGGTTAGGCTATATAACAGTAACAAAACATGTAACAAAAATTTTTAATGTTTCGTAGAAAATTGGGCGTGGTCAAAGTTAGCAAATTTGAGTCATTTTTGGCCAAAGTTGGGTTATATTCTCAATTATAACTCTCGAATGAAAAACAAAACCAGAGAATTCCAATGCAGGGGTTTAGAAGAAAGTCGAGAGGGCAATTCAATTATTTTTTTGTTAATTATAACACAGGCCACTTCTATCAAATATAAAAAATGTTGTTACTGTTTTTTCCAAAAAATTTATGCAGATATGAAAAAAAATTGTTTGTGGATGTGTTGACAGAGAAACCTTCGTATGTGAAAAATACAGATAAATCATAATAAGATTCATTACCTGCCACTTCGTGAGTGCTCTACTGCCTTTTCAATAAATTCTGTGATTGTTTGAGATTTAAATTTAGCATATGATCCAAATGAAAATGTTCCTGAAAGTTAACACAGAAAAATTGTTATTTAATTATTCGATACCTTTTGCAATCATAACATACCCTGATCCTGTTCAATGCGGACATGCCGAACGCAATTATTCAATTTAAAACTAAGTGAAAATATGTAATGATCATCGGAACTGTCACGAACAATAAAACTTCCATCGGGTTCGTTGGACAATACTTTTTCGGCAGCCTCACTTGATAAAGGCCCCCAGTACCAGCCATACTAAAAAGAAAAAACACAATTACCATTGTTAAACTTGTTTGATTTTTTTAAGTGTTCATTTTTATAATAAATACTAGCTGAACCTAATACTAGTTGCCCCAGATTTCGATTTCCGATCTCATCCATTTTTGGACCAATCACGAATACTGCCACCAAACGCCACTTCCTGTCACTTCACACTAGATATAACTTTTCAATTCTCCAGTCTATACCTATATTTGGTAGGAAGGGAGGGTTAGTGATCGGGTTAGATTGCGTTTGTAATCTAATCCGGTTATTATAATCTAGGTGCTTTTTTTTCTTATTGGTGTTCAGTTTAGTCTGCTATCATTACATGATTTATTTTCTATATGTTTTTTTAATATTAAGTATTATTACAAACGCACATTTTCTCAAAAATTCTAAATGATTTCGGTTAATTGTATTGGTGATGTTGTCAGTGACGATTCTTACATTAGAAGATTCTGTTCGAGTTAAAACTTTCTAAATATTAGCTTTTTTAATGCTCAGTCGCTAAAGCCAAGTAATACATCAACCAAATTTGATTGGGTGACCCACCTATTGAGTAATGGGTTTCTTAATATTATAGGGGTGTCTCAAACATGGCTTAAGTCATATGTGCTCTGATAAACTGGATCAACAATATGCTAAGGAATAGGTGGATTATTTGTGGGTCATATGACGTAAAAATCAGAGACAAGGTAAGTCGTGGTATACCTCAGGGGGGCATTTTATCGCCTCTCCAATGGGTTACTACGATACACAGCCTCCTTAAAGCTCCAACCAATAACCAGTCTGTTATGCAGACGACGTTATAATACTTCTAAGGGAATACATCCAAACATACTATGCAGAAGAGCTGAGGAGGCACTTAGCATAGCATATAACTAGGCACAACCAAGGGGATTAAATGTTAACCCAGACAAAACAGAAATATGTCTATTTACAAGGAAAACGAAGATCCCAAGTTTTACCCCGCCTCGATTCCTGAATAAGACAATTGCTATAACTAAAAAGGTAAAATACTTGGGAGTAATCTTGGATCAGAAACTGTACTGGAAAGATCATCTTGAAGAAAGAGTTAAAAAGGCCCACAGATGTTGGTCGTTGTGCAGAAGAGCTATAGGTTCAAAATGGGGACTACATCCAAATATGACACACTGGCTTTGCATGAGCGTGATTAGACCAATAATAACCTACGCCTCTGTAGTGTGGTGGACATCAATGGACAAGAAGTACGTAATACCATTGCAAAAAGTGCAACGTATGTGCTGTCTAGGTATAAGCGGGGGAATTAGAACCGCACCAACAAGAGCGTTGGAGACTATACAGCACATCCAACCAATAGATATCCGTATAAAGTATGAGGCAGCCCTCACAGCAAGACGTCTACAAGTGATGGGTGAATGGATAAATCGAAACCACAAGTCGTACCATCAGAAGATGTTACAATCTCCGACCGCATTCCTGAAGTGCGGCTTACAGCTACCTGTGATTCGTTCGTGCCAGACAGACGCTCCTGGGAAAACGGAACACTACCTCATGTGCCGGTGGGAACCAGCTGCTACACTGATGGGTCCAGGCTAGGAGGAAGGACGGGTCTGGGATTTTTTATTGATGAACCAGAAGTCGAACTTTAAGATAAAAATAATAAATAAGAAGCGCACCACTGGCTTAAGTGTATGTCCATGGACATGAGACGTTTAGACGTCTCCTCTATTCAACCTAACCTAACCATAACAGTTGTGAATTTTTACATTGTTTTTTTTTTTATTTGAAAATTATTGAAATTTTCTCAAAAAAATTTTTTTTTTTTTGGAATTTTTTGTAAGATTTCGGCGAAACCACTGAACGGATGGATAATAATGTTATACGAAGTTGAAACCTACTTAATTTTGAATTCCTTAAAACTTTCCTGATCTAATTCGGATAAATGGTTCTTGAGTTATACCAAAATATGTGGTTCAGCCTCTCTATTTTTTCTATATTACGGTTTATAGCGAGAATCGAAAGAAACAGCCCTTTAGGCTAAGCCCTTAGGGCTATTTCAAAACCACTTATCGTATGGCGATGCAATTTTATGTGTGTGTACAAGAGGTGTTAGAGAGTTTAAGTTCGGAACTTGGGCCCCCTATCTCATACAGGGGCGGAGCTACAGGGCCCTAAAGTTGACCACCTCGGGTATACAAAATTTTCATCGGCTTCTAACTTTTGAATGGAGTGTCCGATTTGAGCGGTCTGTGGATACTCCTAGACCGACCTACAATAAACATTTAATAGCTTGAAGATATCTTTAATAGTTATTGAAATATTCCGATATGTGGATTTTAAATTTGAATTTTTAATTTTTTCGCCGACTTTGCCTTGGATTTTAGCCAATATCTCAGTCAAAAGTTTACCGATTTTGTTTGCGTATTTTTTTATGGATTGCCAATTTTACAATATCATGAAAAATAGAATCGATAAGATATGTCAAGAAATAAGAAACTTATGGCCCTATAAAGTCAAATTTTTGAAAAAATTTAATTTTTGGAGATTTTTTGGCGAGGTAAGTCCAATTTGTATTTAGGTCTTTTAGAAAAAGTTTGTTACACAAAGTATATCAAATTTATACTCATTTTAAAGGAGACGTTTCACCGAATCTGTTAGAGTGGTTGCCAGCCTTCTCCGATTCGGACCTTTTTTTAAATACATTTTAAAAGTTTGACCGATTTTCTCCAATCGCGAAGCTAAATTGTTAATTTTTTTTTATTTATTTGTATTAGGGTGTAACAAAATCGAATCTCGGAATCCCGTGCGCGGCTTTTCATATCGAAGATATAGGACTAACAGTAAAAATCCCATTTTTTGGGTTTTTTTTGGGAATTGAGGTATTTTCCATTAGAAATTTCCACATGTTGCGTTTGATATTTATTGATATACTTTAAAAAATCATCGAAATATATATACATTTTTAAGAATTTTATGCCGTATTTACGTTTCTGTCTATATGCAAAATATTTTTTTTAATTTTTCCCTACCTTCTTGTATTGGTTATTGGTTATTGGTTACACTATGCAACAAATAAACACTTTTTGAAAAATACACGGACTTGACAGTATAGGTTCGATTATACAATCAAAGGGTAGTATAACCCTATACTCGGTTTGGCGACCAATTTTTTTATGGGCCCCCAAAGTTTCTAAAAATCACTGGGCCACTCGAAAAAGGTGTCATCATCTTTTGTCCAACAACTAATTCAGACTTGGTATGTTTGGGAATAATGTAGCTTTGATATGAAAAAGCTTTGAACAAATGTTAAGAAACTTTGTTCAGCATATTCTTAGCTACATTATTGCCTAACATGGTTAAGCGGTATCACCAAGACTGAACGCGAACAAAATCGGTAAACTTTTGACTGAGATATTGGCTAAACTCCAAGGCAAAGTCAGCGAAAAAATTAAAAATTCAAATTTAAAATCCACATATCTCGGAAACTATTCAAGATATATTCAAAAATGTTTATTGTAGGTCTGGTCTAGGAGTTTCCACAGAAAAAAACTCCAATCAAATCGCCATACGATAAGTGGTTTTGAAATGGCAGAATTATGTCCATTTTTTTCCATTTTAGCCCACCGTGCAGCGTTGTAAAATACCTCGGTCTCACCGTATATCTGTGTTATCATTTTGACGCATTTACAACGCTTTGTCCCACCGTGTGATGATGGTTCAAGTGCTTTCACGACGCTTTGAGGATGGAATTTTCTGTCTGGGTAACTTACATAGAATTTCATAACAAATCGTTTAATTTATTAGACTTAAATAACACTATGCAACAACATTTTGTCCAACGGATGTGGATAACAGTTTCTGGTGCAATTAGGTGTCACAAACACGAAAAAAATATTTAAAAAAGTTTTTATGGTAAATTATTTTTATTTTTTTTTTTAATTTCAGCTTTCATGCGAAGTACATTCAGTATTTGGATCATAATTCAAGTTTTAGCCTGATTGAGCCGTGTTATGCCTCAAATTAAAGGGAATTATGAGGGCTACGTATGCTGCAAATATCGTAATTTCAAATTTCACGTAGAATCATTGGTTTAGTAACAGTCGTCAAAAATATGAGAAAAAAATTATTTTTTTTTTAAAAACACTTTTTCCTGGTACAAAAAAAACATAAAAATAGAAAAAAAAATCTAAAAAATTAATGAAGAAAACACTGTCTATTTGAAAAAATCTATGGATAGATTATGAGCCATTTTGTAAATGTTAGGGAAATTCAAAAAAAAAAACTTGTTTCATATTTTTTCGTTTTTAAATGATGTTTTTGAAACATATAAGAGGCATTGCACTTGTACTTTATTGTATGAGGATTGATGTCAGACATCATAAACTTATAGAGAGGACGAGGTTTTATGGCCGTTCGTAACCCTCCATAAAACATGATATGCAATGTGAGAGCTATATTGAATGAGATCCGCTCAGATAGATGGTCATTCAACAATATTTGTGGTTTTTTATTTATGAGGTTTCCATTCAGTTACGCCTTTTAGGGGCATGGACATCCCAGTCGTATATACAGGTAGTAAAATTATATGTATTGGGTTTCTACGTTCGAAGCAAACTATATGTCAGCTACAAGTACTGCAACTTATGTACCTTAAATCCGGAATTGATGAATGAAATTACTTATAAATAAATTAGTGTAATTCAGCGCCTTAAAGAGATAAGACGATTTCCTGAAAAATATTGCAAAGTTATATTTCGAAGTATGAGTAAAAGGCAAAGAACTTTTCAATTTGTAAATGATCCCGACAATTTCTGCTACATCTTCGGAAAATATGTAATTAAAAAAAATCGACGTGCGTTTAGTAAAATAATAGAAGAAATATATGTGCAATATTTTGGTATACGAGTTAAAAATATGAACGAACCGTCGACACCTAGTATTTTGTGTAATTCGGGCCATGTAAATCTTACTCGGAGTAGTGGAAGCATGCGGTAAGGACTTTACAATTAATGTATTACAATGTTTTGTGGAATAAAAGGTTTTAATTTTAGACTTCACGTGTAATTTGGAATGCCAATGATTTGGAGACAACCATTCATTCACGATACGGACTGCTATTTTTGTCTAAGTTAATAGATTGGAGTAGGAAGTGTTCAAGTATAGCTAACAGCCTAATAACGGAAACATCATCAAGTTCAACTGAGTACTCAACTCTGAGCGAAGTTTGAGTCAGAAGTCATCGCTTTTAACTCAGTTTCAACTCATTGATCTAGTGAGAGATTTGGAACTGACCAAAGATAAGGCAGAACTACTTGCATCTGGGATGAAACAGTACAATATTTTGGCCCCAGATGTTAACATATCATATTATAGAGTCCGTGATATACCTTACAAACAATTTTATACAACTGTGGATAACAGATGCTTTTGCAAGGACATTCCCGGATTGTTCGAGGAACTTAATCAAACATACAATTCAAAGGAATGGCAGGTACTAGTTGACAGCAGTAAAAAAAGTTTGAAAGCAGTACTTTTACACAACGGAAATCAGAAACCGTCGATTCCCATTGCTCATGCTGTCAACACTAAGGAATCATACGAAACAATGGCTAAATTGATAAAATACATAAAATATGAACATGACTGGAAAATTTGTTGCGATTTAAAAGAAGTTGGTATGTTATGTCTCTGGGATAGCCGATATTTTGCCACCACTGCATATTAAGCTGGGGCTCTTTAAAAATTTTGTAAAAGCCTTAAGGAAAGATGGCAATTCACTCTCATATTTAAAAAGTTTATTTAAAAGTCTTTCTTTTCAAAAAATCGAAGAAGGCATTTTTGATGGGCCTAAAATAAGGAAACTGATGAAAGATGTAAATTTCGTATCCTATTTGACGTCGGATGAAATTGCAGCATGTAGGTCGTTTAAGCTTGTAGTTTCAAATTTCCTTGGATCCAATAAAAGCCCGCAATATGAAACAATGATTAATGATTTGTTAAAAAATTATGAAAAAATTGGTAAGAAATATATTTTTTTATGTATGTATTCTTCTAACTTATTTTTCGCTTTATGTATTCCAACAGGTGTAAATATGTCCCTCAAAATTCATTTCTTGCATTCGCATTTAAACTTTTTCCCCGAGAATCTTGGCGACGTAAGCGACGAACATGGAGAAAGGTTTCACCAAGAATAGAAGTCCATCGAGCGGCGTTACCAAGGGCACTGGGATGAAAGAATGATGGGAGATTATATTTGGTTCCACATTAGAGAAACCGATTCCGAAATCTACAAACGTCAACAAAGAACTTACAATTACTTCTAATGAAACTTGTACATGTAAAAAACTCAAATGCACATAATATAAATAAAAGTAACAAATATAATCGCTATATAAACACAAATTAAAAAAAAAAGATTTTTTGAAATTCTCTTACCTCTAACAAAAAGGCTATAATTTCTACATTTGTCCATAGATTAGGCATAGGCATTATTTTATTCGCTAGGATGCAAACTTTTAAAAAATGGAATAAAATATTTTTTTCGATTTTTTTTTTGTCTATTTTTCATGTTTTTTTTCGTCCCAAGAAATGTTTTTTTTTTTTTTTTAAATCTACTTTTTCCAATTGTTGTAGCCCACGTTAATAGCTTCAATTTAACGTATAAGTCGACCTGATCGGGCATATACTCCAAAAATTATAGTGCAAATACTAAGGGTATCTTCGACGATATTAGAATTTTTAATAAAAAAATTTTTAAAAAAAAATGTATCCATAAAAAAATTTTTGGTTTTGATTTTATATAACAGTATGACACAATCTATACAAAAAAATAATTTGTAGGTCTAGGACACAAAAAAATTCAACTAGCACAAACACAGTGCCACAAAATCACCAAGAAACGAAATTAATTAATTAATTTAAAGTACAAACACTTGTTGCTTTAGCGGCAGACAATTTTTTCCAGGAATAAAATTCTACAAATTTAGTCAACAACCAAAAATAAACTGATACCAATAAGTACCCTACTGATACTTATTGATTGATTTTAATTCCTCAAAATTTATTTAAATAAAAATTATATTGAGTAAGTAGTAAGTAAAAATGTTTATTGAGATTTTTTTCATTTTCGATTACAAATGATTTTACTTATCGATAACATTATACGATTATACTTAAAACTATATCGCCTGGTTTTAATAAACTGTTATACGTGTATGGCAACATGCCAACGTGATTAGAAAATGTATCGGAATACACAACTTAAATGAACATATGTTTTGAAAGTTTGCTCTCTACCTCTCTTATTGCATGCAGAGTGGAATCTCCTAAAAGGAAAACTAGATAACACTTAAAAATATAATAGGCATGTTTTCGTTACAAGCTAGCACTTTTAGTTTAGCACTTTGCAACGAAAACAACTGACTTCCACTAACTGGCACATAAGCAATAAGTGGCGGATTTTCACTATCTGGTAGCAATGGTGTCATGAGTTGCGAAGAAAGAACAGTGCGAAACAGACAAAAAATTCGTGAAAAGTATTTATAAAACATATATTTACTATTCTATGTTCAATTGTTTACACTCTTTTGCAAATATTAAAATAATTTCCCATTTTTGTTCTTCTTCTTCCCGTTAATTCACAATAATTGATAAAATCTCTCCAAAAATGGGATGCCATATTGCTAAATATAGGGTGCCCAATCTGGCAACATCATACTCGATTAAGACATGAACACAAGCACCAAACTTCATCGGGAACTAATAGTGCTTAAAAGTGCTTAGCTCCCCATACAAATTAAGCACTTATGGTGTAACGAAAACACGCCTAATAAATAATAACAAATAGAACTGTTAAACATTAATGACCGACATGGTACGATGCGTGTTTACGAATGTGAGATAAAACGGAATTTACATGAGTACGAATAAAGAGATAATCAGGTACATCGTGGTTGATTCTTGTAAATATCTCAATAAACAAAATTTGAACAAAGTGAGTTCTTTTATATATAAAATAAGATAATTATTCGAAATATATAATTAAATATATGGTAATCAGGTACTATATTAGTTATCGCAGTGCGAAGATGAACCTAAATTAAATATTACAAAAGTGTTTGTTTCTTGTGTTGCAGTTTTATGTTGTACTTATGTATATGTTGTCTTGTTTAGAGCTTCAATTGGCGATTTATCGTGAATGTAAATCATACAGTCATCAGCGTACAGGATTGCTTTCGAGTTTGATGTTGTATGTGGAAAGTCATACAACAAAAGATTAAACAATAATGGGAACAAAACGCTTCCTTGCGGCACACCACTTTTTACCAGCCCGAAGTCAGAACAGGAATTATTGATCTGGACAGAAAATGTTTTGTCCGAGAAGAAGCTGTGAAACAATTTAAAAAGGTAAGGGTATCTAGAGAGATAGCCACTGTGCAAGTTCTCACTCTCAGATTTCTGGTTACGTCACTATGAAACTGTAGAAGCGCGTGATTAGTTGAATGATACCGCTTGAAGCCGAATTGTAGATTTGAAATAGGATTAATTACAAATTCTGATTCCAATTTCTCACGTAGGATTTGTTCAAATATTTTACCTTTATTTGACAGAAGAGATATTGGACGATACTCGTCCGGTGTTAAACTATTTTGCTTCTTCTTGATCGGTATTATTTTTGCTCTTCCAAGCTTTTGGGAAAAAGTAGTTAATGAGGTAATTATTAAATAATATGGTGAGGAAACTTAGAGTTCCTTCAGAGAAATTTTTTTAAAGAAATTTGATATGCCGTCCAATTTGAAGGTGATTCCTCTGGGATATTTTCTCGAAAGGTTGAATTGTAGTAATTTTTGAATACATCAGCTATTTCTGCGCTAGAAGATGTGATGATATGATCGCTTTTTATTTGTGCACAGAATGCAGATTTTTTTTCCTTATTATTTGGTAAACATCCTTAAATGCAGTTGGGCCTGGTTTTATTTTTTCTAGCTTATTTTTAAAATGGCCGGCATTTTCTTTATTTACCAAATCTCTTATAATTACTTTT
This sequence comes from Eudasyphora cyanicolor, assembly GCA_963930755.1. Lineage (NCBI taxonomy): Eukaryota > Metazoa > Arthropoda > Insecta > Diptera > Muscidae > Eudasyphora > Eudasyphora cyanicolor. The sequence goes on along the minus strand of OZ005736.1, from coordinate 250,007,187 downwards.
AATAATTGTTTTTGATTTGATAATAAGTGGTACTCACTGCTGAGTCTATTTCCTGTTCGGTGGAAGATTTTTTCAATTCCTTTTGCCATTGGTGTTTGAATCTGTAGAATTTTTTAATGTTTTCTGACAGTGGCTCTTTCTGGTCCATGATTTCAAATCTTTTTGAGTGAGTTTCATGTATAGAATGGAAGTTATTGTTGAAACTTAGTATGTATTCATCTATTTCATCGTTTAATAAAATTCTATTTACAGGTGGCATTATTCTCATCATGACTGAATCCAAACTCTGACGAAAAAGCTCCCAATCGGTCGATTTGTATGATGTGACAAATCTTGGTGATCGGAGAGTTATGTTGGATGCGTCGAGGCATATTTCCAGTAACAATGGGAAATGATCAGAAAAGAATGGTAGGCTGGATATATTGAAATTCCAAACATGTATGTCTATTAGACCAAGAAGCGGTCTAAATATGAAGAACCATACGGAAACGATGGAGATGTGTCGCAGATTCTGGTATTTTCTGTTGAATTATCCAATAGCCAATTGTTCAGTGCTTTCCCATTACAGTTGTCCACGGAGTCTCCCCATGCAGTATTTGTTGAGTTGAGGTCATCATCAAAGAGGAAACCGTCGAAATTTCCAGCGGTATGTAAACATTTATTCAGACCCTAATGGATTTGGTGAGTGGCAAAATTGCATGGGATATAGAATGAGCCCAGAATGTATTTCTTACTTATACTGTTTGTGTTTGTATTAATTTGAATAAAAATTCCATTGAATTCTATGCTTGTTACAATAATACGTTTGTATTGAAATTTGTTTTTTATAATGATGGCTGCACGGACAGCTGAATAATCATAAATAAAAGTATGTCCACTTATATTTATTCTTTGGTTTTTGCGGCGATGACACTCTCGAATAAAAGCTATATCAATATTGAATTTGATAAGGACATTCATGAGGTCAATTTGTCGGCTTTTATCTATAAGCGAACGAACGTTGCAGGTTATGATTTTTAAAGGCTTATGGGCCATAGGTGGATTTTACTTTTTTTAATAGGTGTAAGAATTCTTCTTAAGCCTCGTTTGTTGACATGTTTTGGAATTCAGCTAGGAATATATTTATTTCATCCTCGAGGGAAAGTTCTTCTGGCTCAAGAAAAAAGTTAGACAGTTTCAAAAAAGTCTCAATTATTGATGGTTTTGATTTTTGGTTATTTTGAGAATAAATCAAATTCGCAAATGGCTTTCCAGGGTATACCAAAGATGAATTTATGGTTCGCCCGACGTTATTGTGACCGTTCTCTTTCTTCAGGAGCTTTTTGTACCCGCTCTTTTCGTTTTTCAACGTATGTTTTGTAAGTAGGGCATCCCCTCCAATTCGCTGTGTGGCCAGCTTTACAATTTATGCAATATGGGTCTGTGGTGTCGTCTTTTTTCCTCTGGCATTCACCCGGAAGATGCTTTTTGTACACAATTATTTTGTGATGCGCAGTTTTTAGATATGTGTCCCCATCGTTGGCATCTGTGGCATTGAATATCACCGTATTTTTTCTTAGGTTTCTCCCATACTACGGTTTGATCTAGCAAGTATTTAATATTACTGACATCATTAAGTGTTTTGCCAGGATTTAGAGTTACGTTTTTAATGGAGTAAGGTGTTGTGTATTTTGTTACTTTTGCTACCACATCAGGAATAGCTGAGTCTAAATCTTTTTACACTGTAATTCTTTCGGCGTGAATGTGTACGCACGCACAGTACAAGTATCCTCAGATAAGTGATTGCTTGTCAAATACCCGCGGAGATTTTGCAAAACTTTGTAAATAATAAGTTTCCAGAAAATAAAATTGCGCTAAAAAAATTTGCTTCCAAACACTGTCAGCTGTGAACTCGATCGCCCAAAAATTATATTGACGGAGCACCAAATAACACAACTTGACACAAGCAGGGTTGCCAAATTGCCTGATATTGGTCAAAATCAAAGTTTGTCACTCCATTATCAGTAGCAGTTGAAAAAAAAATCGTTTATGTTATCTACATCAATATCAATACCAGCATCATCACTTCCGACACACCCAGAACTTCTTAGAACCTTCCATAGACTGGCAGAGTCAAGACCCCAAAAAATCCTAGAGAAATGCCTTGTCTTTTTTCTGCGAATAACAGTTTTAGCTCTGTTGCGATATTTACAAAAGGTCTTCCAATTAACCTGTGATCGATCTGACTGGAATGCAGAATATGAGATAAGAGATCTGGCAAAACGAATGTCCCTAGACTCCACCCAGTCATTATCACTAAAACGAACACTATTACGAACAAAAGGAACATAAGAAAAAAGATTGCTAAGGAGATAGCAAATATAAGAACATTTAGTATCGACACTAGAGGCACAAAATACTACGTTAGGATCAAAGTCGCGTAGAAATAAAAAACAGACCATCCCATTTTATACTATTATAATCGAGGAACTCAATGAAATCCCCTAAACAACAATAGCTTAAAGAAAAAGAACCAAATATAAGTGCATGATCAGAAACAGACGGACATTGTACCTGGTCAGTATAACAAGCCAAAATAACATTACAGACCAACATAAAATCAATCAGTGATGTAGACCGATGACCTAAATCAAAATGTGTAGGTTTCGAATTGTGAACAATGGACAAGTTTTACCTGGTACATATAGAACGGAACAAGTTGATCTTAGATATTTTGAATAAATTACAGTTAAAATCACCAAGAACAACAATTTGAGAGTATTGAGAAAAAGTTCAATATAGTGATTCTCAAATTCATCCAAATTAGCTGTAGGTAAATATACAACACCAAAAAGTAATTTAACATCTCGAAAAGAAAGTTCTATAAAAAGAGATTCACAATGCAATACAGAAATATTGAAGACATATATGTAGCGTAGTCTATTGCTCGTGTAGCTCGGAATCGAAACAGCACGATCAGAAATGTCATTAGAAAGCCAAGTCTCTGAAATGCGAAAAAGGTCAAGTATATTATATTAGAATACATCTAAGTTCATCAAGCTTTGAAGCAGGTTTAATGCTTCTACAATTTAAGTGACCCATATTCAATTGATTTTGAAATGGAAGCAATGCAGTTTCAAAATATGTGCTACTACGTACTATTGGACCAAGATTGTCATTAAAAGACATCAAAGACAAAAACAGGCACTATGCAGGGGAACCAAAAGAAGAATTGCAGGTGCTAAATATAAATTATCCAACACTGAAAATGCATTACTTAATATTTAATGAGATCACATCCTAATACACAACTGATCGTAAGATACAGAGGCAAATAAGAAAATAAATACAAAAAAGAAAACTTGTATAGAAATAAATAGAAAATGAAATTTAAAGAAAAAAGATAAGTAAAATACAACCAAGATACAATGAGAAAATTAAATTTGAAAAAAAAATAATAAGAAAAAATAATAAATTGAGGTCACAGAGCATATCTATTTGGTTCATCGAGAAGCAGCCCAGTCAGAAAAATACCATCAGCAAAGCGTCATGAAAGCACCATGAACCGTCATCACAGGGTGGGATAAAGCGTTGTAAAAGCGTCAAATTGATAACACCGATATACGGTGTGACGGCGGTAATTTACAACGCTGTTGAAGCGCTGTAAAAACAAAATTCATGACGCTTTTCCGATTGTTTGAAGGTAATAATTCCCAAAAAAAAATTCGTATTTAGAAATCGCTGAATCAAATAAAAAATATTATTTTTAAGGTTTTCATTTAAATGGCAAAAAAATTGAATTCAACAACAATTCATAATATTCAATTTTTCCAGCAACATGCCAGCTTGTTCATTCTTTAGATTTTGTAAAGGTAGCACTGGATTTTTCGCATGTCAGTATGCACTGTAAAAGCGAATCCTGCAGTATTTAAAAAAAGACAATTCCCACTTTAACAAAAAGTATAGTTCCTTATAGGAACTTCTAAATTTTGATAACAAAATCGTTATTTTTGACGAAATCTAAATTTATTTGACTTAAGTAATTGGAAAGCCACACAATTCATATACCGTTATTAATTTCTGGCTGGGAGGGCACATTCTTCAGCGTCCTTCACCATTTGCTTACCATCGGGGAACAAAATCTTCACACTAGCTTTATCACCATTTAAAATCTTGAACTTGGCAATTGTTTTGGATGGCAACCCTGTCACACAAAACTTTCTTACATACATGCAAAACGTATACTTAAGGTAAGTACAGACGATTTGCAGATCGGACAACATTGCCAGAAAAATGGCGGAAAAATGCAACGCTGTGAATTTACAACCGTGTGAACATACAATTTTTGTTTTGCAACGTTAGCAGAAAAGTCATTGCGAGATAATTTGCTGATTGTTATATGTGCGAAGTTTCTGCATGTGACAACGACGCCATTGCCAGAAAAACATTTTATTTGCAACACTGTCTATAATGTATTTTTATTGGCAATCCTGCATATAAATATTTAAAACATATATTGTAAATATATAAAATTGTAATGTTTTCTTGCAATCGTCTGAACTGTCAATTCACCTTTGCGTAACAATCTGTCATTGTCCGTATATTTGCAGCACTTTAGCTGTTAAAGTGGGAATTGCCGATCTGGCAATCGTCTATACTCAGCTTTACGTATGCCAAAGACAATATAATTTAAGAAGACATTCCTTCCTGTCAAGACATTCCTTCCTTCAGCACTACATTAAAACAAGCCGCAAGAGCAAGTACATGTACCACAAGGTCATCCAATCCATCAGGAAGACCACCAATAAGAAAGTCACCACGATTAAACCTCCGATGCAGCGCATTATTTTCAGCCTTAAACGCCTTATTTTCAGCTTTCAGAGCAGATATTGTTTTTAGGTTTAGGTTAGGGTTGCAGCCGTATTTTTTACCAGCTCACATAGACCAGTTTAGGTCCCTACCACGGGCTGAAATGCCCCTGATCGAAACCAACCTGTTTGATATACAAATTTATCGATAGTACAAATATCGGTACCGGTAAGATATGTTAGATTGCCTAGAAAGGTCGACCCCAGTATGTCCAGTCCTCGTTTACTCAAAGCGGGCAGTCGCATAGCAAGTGCTCAATGCACTTCCTCATATCCACAGCTTCTACAGAAGTCATTGGAGTCAATACCCAGTCTTTTGGCGTGTTCGCCTATCAAGCAGTGTCCCGTCAGAACTGATACCAACGTTGACAATCTTTTCCTCTCTAGTGCGAGGAGATATATTGACCTTCTCAGGTCATACCTTGGCCAGATTTGTCTAGCTACCCTGCAGGAGCCAATTTCTTTCCAGCTTTCATTAGACTGCCTGATTGCCTCTTGCCTAAGCCAAAGCTTGCACGTGGATAGTGGCGCACCAATATATTCAAAGTCTTCGAGAATTTGTAATGTCGTCCCTAGCAAGTTCATCAGTTTTGCCGTTCCCCGTTATCCCTATGCCCAGGCACCCATATGAGGTGTATATTAAACTGCTCAGCCATTTCGTTAAGAGATCTGCGGCAGTCGAGGGCTTCTTGTGAATTTAGTGCTGTGGCCTCCAGAGAATTGATGGCAGCCTGGCTGTCCGAGTAAATGACAACGCCAGTGTTGGTTACTATTTTGCGACTCAGGCACTTGGCGACTTACCATATTTCGGCTTGATATACACTACAGGTATCTGGTAGTCTGTGAGCTATATCTACACTAAGTTCTCACAGTGTACACCGAAGCCAACCTATTCATCAAGCATCGAACTACTGCTATATATATCCAATAGACGATTTTAGGAGAGAGGCCCCACCGCGACCCTACAGCCTTTTTGCATGAATATAAGGTGACGTTGGCCTTCCTTACACGTTCCAATACGGTAAGTCTAAATAACAGTTTCCTATCTAGAATTATTCCTAAAAATTTTGCACTTTCAGAAAAGATAAGATCTGTTCCATTTATCCGAGGAGGAGGGTCCACATGTGGACCCTTATTCATCTTAGTAAAGAGAACCAATTCAGTCTTATTTGGGTTTGGGCGCAACCGCTGCTTCTGGCCCATCTAGCCAACTTGTTCAGAGCCACCTGTAGGATGTCTCTGAGGACGTTTTCGAATTTGCCACTCACTGTGATTCCCACGTCGTCCGCATATGCCACGACCTTGCATCCACAACGTTCTAGATCTAGCACGATTTCATTCGCCGCTAGGTTCCAAATTAGTGGAGACAGTACTCCTCCTTGTGGGGTCCCTCTGTTTACAAACCTTGTTAAGAGTTGTGGACCCAAGACATGCTGTTATGGGTCTTCTGTTGAGCAGGCTTTGAATTAGTCTAATCAAATAGAGTTATGTACATTAACATTTTATAATATGTACATTAATGTACATTAACATTTTATGCATTTCTACTGTAGTGATGCCGTCTGGTCCAGGTGATTCGAAGGGCACAAAACTATTAATAGCCCAGCTTATTCTGGAACTCTCAGTCAACAAGCTAGCGACGCTCGCAGTCCACTCGCGCTCTTGTTGGTCCTGCTGATCTTCGGGTTCTGTTAGGGAGTTCCCCGGGAAATGTGTGTCGAGCAGTACATTGAGCGACTGCTCGGTGTTTTTGGTCCAGTTATTTGCCTCATCCTGTAGATAACCCTCTGTACAGGGTGAAGCAGATAGTATTTTCCTCAGCCTTGCGGCGTCGGCGACCTTTTCCACTTCGCCACATAAGGTATAACAAGAGCGTCTTTGCGCCTTCCTAAGCTCCTTCTTATAAATCTTGAGTTGAGTCTCTTTATAGGCATCGAAATCATTAGCGACCCCAGTAGATTTCGCCTTGTTGAATAGCTTGTTGAAGGTCTTTTTCCTAGCCGTTAGCTCAGAAGTCCACCATTGAGGTTTAGTTTTACCCTTGTACCTTGTTTTTGGACAGGCTGCTTCCAGGGAACTATTAAATGATGTGGTGATGGGCTCGACCAGATTATCCAGACCAGCTTTGTCATTCGGTTCGTAAAAAAGTTTAGAGTTGACGACTTTCTTGAAATTCTTCTCATACTGGTGCCACCGTGTCTTCCTCACATTTCTGTGGACGGCAGGCTTAGGCGCTTTTTCATCGAGTTAGAACTCAATATAATGGTGATCTGAGAAAGAGTGGTCGTCCAGTACATTCCACCCAACAATTTTGTCAGACAGCCGATCAGTAGCAAACGTTACGTCAAGTACTTCTTGTCTGTCTTTAATTGTAAAGGTCTGTTTATTACCTATGTTATAAATAGTTAGGTTGGTAGTTAGAATAATGTCAAGAAGCGAATCACCCGTATTGTTTATATCCGTACTACCCCAGATAGTATAATGAGCGTTCGTGTCTGCGCCAATAATCAGCTCGAGCTCGTCAGACGTTGCTACTTTTACTACTTCCCTGAAGAGATCTGTCGGTACTACAGCTTCATAAAGCAAGTAACTGAAGACCACTCAATATATGCGATGCGAGACTAGCAGCTAGTCAGGAGAAAGAAACTTAGATCTTTCCTGGCCAAAATGCAGGTTCTGGTAGTACCTGTACAGTTGGTTACAAGCAGTTTGCAGTTTGAAGTTCGGTGTCCTGATACCGCATCCCCTTCCTCCCACTGCGTAGTATCAGGACGATGTCTACTGTACCTGTGAACAGACGCAGCAATAGAGCCGCTGAGGCTGCTTTATTGTGATGGAGGTTAATCTGTAGAATTCTTACCATCATTGGTAATCGACAGATTAACATCCACCCCGACAAGGGTGTTATCGAACTCTTCGTCCGTATACTCGAGAAGCATGTCCCCGCCAGATGCGTCAAAAAGTCCGGAGACTCCCCTCAGCTCCTCAGTGTCCGATGTAGAGCTTTCGTCCTCAGAGAAGGACGTTACAGATCTTCGGTTAGAGTTGGAGTCACCAGAAATAATGGGCGTGGTACCCTCCGCACTTCCAGAAAGCCGTGTATCTATCACTGTGGACGACTCACCTTCCGCAGTTGGAGCTATATCCTGCTTGTATACCTTCAATACTATAGTCCCGAAACCTTATTGCATGGTTGCGCTTGCACGTTGTATATGGGAGGTGGATTCTGCGTTAAGGATCAAATTGACTTGCCGCTTTTTACCATCCACCTCACCCACCTTGCTTATTCTCCAATTATGGGTCGGCAGACCAGGATTGGAATATTTTATTATCTCTAATATGTCAGCCGGGTTGGAGAGTTCTTCTGTAACCCAGGTGATGACTAGGAATGCTGTTTTTTTCGACATCATCCAACTGTGCGCCCGGTCACACCTCACCCGCTCGACTCAGAGCATCCTTATATAATTCTACTGATCTGGCATCACCGAAGTGGTTTGCCCGGCATTTCTTTACGGACATCGAGGTAATGAGCCATAATGGCTGATTGCACATGGCTCCATTTGTCCTTGAGGATGGATCCATCCTAACTACTTCTGTCTATAACAGCCATCACTGGACTCTGCTTCGCCGCTTCATTGAAGGGCTTGGTGAGTGTCCTGGTGATGGTGACATTAGGGCCTCTTGCCTTTTTCGAAGGCAGGGGTTCATCAGGTGATCTGATTCTTTTGACTTTATTAGCCGTTAATACAGCTGAATTTGTGGCTCTTTCAGCCGACTCATTGGCTTTAGAAGCATATATGACACCTTTAGCCCACGTAAGAGGCTCTCTTTGTTTTTCGGAAAGAGCCGAAACCTCAACAGCTTCCAACTTCGCCAACTCTGAGCGCTATCCGGTGCTCATTGTGCTTCATCGTACCACCTGTTGTGAGTACTGGGGGGAAATGTTCACCATTTTTGGTGTGGCCGGCTTTGGCCAAGACCAACGGACGGACAGTCGGACGATTGGGGAACCCCGCTCCATCGGAACATGAATGCATCCCCGTCAAGAGAAATTATTTATTTCTTTGTTTGTTTTAGCCCGTAATAGGTACTACGATGTAGGCCTTCCAGACTTTGCACAGAATTTTTTGCGATTGCGTTATAGGTTTTAACTATCCTCTCTGTGATAAACACGTCCGTTCAATACGACTGATCAGCAAGGAAAAAACAAATATGGTAGATTCCACATGATCAATGCGCTCATTGTATTTATTAATGTCCGTCCTCATTTCTGAAAGGCATGAACTCACTTCAGTCCTCATATTGTCAATCGCAGACTTCATGGCTTTGATCTCGACATTATGATTATTTTGGTTGAGGTTTCGAATATCATCAGCAACTCCAGCACTGTCACGAATTTTAGTAAGGTTAGCATGACAAGAAGCACAAATAAATGCACTGACTTTTACCGCCTTCAACGCCGACAGATCTTTCTCAGACACCTTTGCACAAACACCTTGAAAACACTTGCCACAGATATTGCAGCCAATACTTTATTGGCTCTTTGCAATGACATAAAAAAAACAGTAAGGAAAGGCAGAAAGTCGGGCGGGGCCGACTATATAATACCAAAGACCTCCCTAACAATGCGATAATGGTCATTGCGATAATAATTTGGAATAATTGGTAAATGGGTAGGAACATATTATCTAATTCTGAACCGATAATCGCAATATTAAGCAATATTCGTTCCTAAATTGAGAAACATCTTCCTGGATAATTTTAATGATTGGAAGTAAAGTACGACTTCTATAGCACTTTGATACCAAATCAGGAGGAACATATATATGGAGGTTATATATAAATCTGAACCAATTTTCCCTGAATACTCATTTATGTAAAAATACCTCTTCCTGTCAAATTTCGTACTGATCGGATATAAAATACAGATTGGAAAATACAGTTTCTACTGCGCTTACATGTCAAATCGGGGGTTACATATAATGGGTCCGCTATCTAACGTTTTTTTTTCAACTAGTGCTTATTTCATGAATGGTAACACTTAGCTCATGTCTGATTTGACAGATAATTAGTTTTATCCTTCCGCTGAACGAATATGGTTGTGTATACGCTTGAACAACGCTGGGAGCGATCGACTTACAGAAGATGCCGATTTTGCCAAAAAATCATCTTTTCAGATGAAGCTCATTTTGATCTTGGCGGGTATGTAAACAAGCAAAATTGTCGCATTTGAGGCACAGAAAACCCGCACGCATACTTTGAAAAGCCGATACACCCAAAACGAGTCACTGTTTGGTGCGGATTTGGCCATTTTTCTTCGAAAATGAGCAAGGAGTGGCCGTTACAGTCAATGGCGATCGTTATCGGGCCATGTTGAACGAATTTGTGTTCACAAAAATTGAAGAGGAGGATATTGGCAACATTTGGTTTCAACAGGACGGCGCTACGAGCCACTCGATGTTTTGCGCGATGTTTTCAAAAAAAAAGTTTTTTGGCGGACCCTTTATTTGGGAGCTATATGTAAATCTGAACCGATTTTCTCCGAATTTAGCAGTATTCCTTCATGTAATAATAAACCTCTTTTTGCCAAATTTCGCACTGATCGGATATAAAATAACGTTTCTACAGCTCTTACATGTCAAATCGGTGGTAACGTATATATGGGGGCTATATTTAAATCTGAACCGATTTAAACCAAATTCAATAGGGATCGTCCTTGGTCCAAAAAAAGAAATGTGTAAAGTTTCGTCGAGATCGGACCATAATTGCGACCTGTACTTTGATTACAAGAATACATGCACAGACAGACGGACATAGCTAAATCAACTCAGAAAGTGATTCTAAGTCGATCGGTATAATAAACGATGGGTCTATTTCTTTTTCTTTTGGGTGTTACAAACAAATGCACAAAGTTATAATACCCTGTACCACAGTGTGGTGTAGGGTATAATTATGCAACTCGAATGACTTTGCTATAGGTTGCGTTTTAAACCTTTTATCCACAGAAATTAATAAATTTAATTTTTTTCGTGTTTAATAAATATAGTTCAATGACCGCAAAAGAAAACAAAGTGTATAAAGATGACGAAAAGCAAGTAAATAAGAAATCGATCAGCTTCTACTTCTACTCAGGCATAGGTTTGCCAACTTTCTCTATGTATATAAATAAAACTTCTACAATTCTACTCTTCTCTTATTCTTTCTCTTTCACCCCACAACCACACTATCTCTCCGATCAAAGTAACCTGGATACAAGCATGCGTAGGTGCGTAAAATGGACTCCGAGTGAAATTGCAGAAATGCACCACCCTGTGGGCAACACGAAAAATGTAGAAAACTGTATGTTTAAATTACTTTAAAAAATTTAAAAAAAAAAACATTCAAACAAATCCCGAAATTCAATATTTTTTAACCACAACCTCTACACCACGGTCAGCTTCCAATTTCTACGAGTAAATGGAAGCATTTACATAAATTGAAATCTGTGATTCCATCGGATTATAATTACTTTTATAACAACATAAACTATATATATATATATATATATATATATACTAGCTTACCCGGTGCGCTTCGCAGCCCCCATCTTTTATTTATTTTCTGTTTAGGGTACTGCAAAATATCTATACCTCTTTCTTTCAAAATGACATTATTATTACATATGGTGCAAAATGAAGAAGATTTGATTACTTTTATATATTAAATACGAACCCTCGTTTCATTTCTAGTGTGTGTTCCAAGAGTTACCCTGACATCATGGTACAATATTTATCCCTTTTCACACTGCACCTCTGAACGTTGGAAAACTATTTTTTTTTGCAATAACTACATTCACACCCTGCTACAATATAAAACCATGTTTGTCCCACTGTGTCTATAAAGGTACGAATTTAAAAATCTGAAGTGAATCGCTCCATAGTACCACATTTAACCCTTTCTGTGTCATAATTAACCAATTTTGCACGATTGTACAATATTTTAAAATGATAATTGATATTTCAAGATCCAAAAAAAACATTCTTATTTCATATTTAACTTACCCTCTCTCCCTGCATCCATATTTTTACCCACTGTACTAAATGTACGTTTTTTGACCCACTGTGCTATATTTTACCTTTTGGGTCCACTGAATCAAATTTAACACCTTTTTGTCCTACTATATTTTGTCCACTATATTTAACCATTTTTGCCCCACTGTACCATAGTTAACACATTTTTGCCCCACTGTTCCATAGTAAACGCTTTTTGCCCCACTGTACCATTTTTAACCCATTTTGTTCCACGTTACCATATTTTACTATTTGTGCCCACTGTAACCATTTTTGTCATACTGTACCATAATTAACCATTTGTGTCCCACTGTACCATTCTAACACATTTTTTCCCCACTGTTCCATAGTTAAAGCTTTTTGCCCAACTGTACCATATTTAACCCATTTTGTCCCACTTTACCATATTCAACTAATTGTGCCCCACTGTACTATAGTTAACCCTTTTTGCCCCACTGTGTCATATTAAACCCTTTGTTTCACAGTACCATGCTTAACAGTTTTTGCCCACAGTACCATATTTAACCCTCTTTGCTCCACTGTACAATATTTAACACAGTTAGGCCCCCCGGTACTGTATTGTTAACCATTTTTGTCACACTGTACCATATTTAACCCTTTTTGCACAACTGTGCCCCATTCAACTCACTGTACAAAATGTTTACCCACTGTACCATATTTAACAAATTTTTGTCTCAATGTACCGTACTCGTATTTAAAATGTGTCTCCACGCTAGCGTACTTAAACCTTTTTCCCCGACTGTAACATATTTAATCATAGTTTCTCCACTCCACTATTTAACCGTTTTTGACCACAGTGCTCCTAAAACCATTAAAACTCTTCATATCTTATGTTTAAGTTCCAATTTTGGCAGATTGTTCCCTTTTTCCCCATGCTCCATAATTAACCCTGTGCCTCTTAAAGTTAGAATTACTAAAAATCACTTCCAATCTCCAGTTTATGTTCCAAAAGTTACCCTGGAACCATTGATCCATGTTTGACATTTTTAAGCCATTGTACTATATTTTACACTTTTTGCCCCACTGTGCCCCGAAAACTACGAATACAAAAAAAAACTTACAGCCTGTTCAGCTAAATGTAACAAAACGCAGACGTGCGATATCCACCCAAGCAATAATTTTCTTCTTCTTATTCTCACCCAAGCGATCATGTTTTTAATTTGGTTCATTGTCACTTATCGTTCGGGTAAGAAAGCTCTTTTCTTCATCGTCTTCCTGTCAAATGCCAATATTACCTACATGTTGTTATTGACATTTCTTAAAGCTTTTTCCACACGAAAATATCAGAACGGGGGCAACCCTATCCAACAGCTGTAAAAGTAGCAACAGCTGATTCTAGACAATGAGAAATAATCAAGCAACCGAAAATAAATACAATTGTTTGCTTGATTGATCATATATGTATATATAGGGGCTATATATAAATCGGAAACCTTCTGTACCCATTTCAGTAAGTCATAGAGTTAAAAAGAAAGTTCTTGCTAAATTTGATAGTGATCTGAGCATAATTGTGACCTGTATTTGGTAACAAGAATACATACAGGCGGACGGACAAACAGACGGACGGACAAAACAAAACCAATTCAGAAAGAGATTCTAGGTCGATAGGTATAATAAACGATTGTTTGGTTCACCTAATTTAAGGTATTATGAAACAATATAAAAAGCAACAGTGTAGTTGTAGGATTTCAATACATTTTATACACACTAATAAACAGAGGTTTTTTGAAATTATAGTGGATACTTCAACTAAAGATACATGTTGTTTGGTTCATTTAACCATTTTTTATTCATTTTCCCAACAATTTTCACTTTATCTTTCAAAAGGACGACAAAAATAACCGACACGAATGAATTTTTCTGATCGTCTGATTTGACATTTCATTTCGTTCGTTGTTGTCTTATAAGAACCAAAATGTTGGCGATAATTGAAAGCTTCTTTGTTTACAATCAAAACAAAGTGTGCAAAAACCAAAAATTTCATTCGCTTGCCAATAGACGTGCGAAGTGACAAAAAATAAGTTACAAAAACAGGCCCTTAATACCCCGATCAGTTGTCATAAAGACACCCCTCGCTTCAATTTTCACCATTCTAATATTAGGCTTTAAATTTGGCGGTGGTACCATATTTAAACCTTTCTGTCCCACTGTGCCTCTAAATTTTTAAAAACAAGTAAGAAAGTTTCAGTCGGGTAAACCGACTAAGGTATACCCTCACTTTGTGAGTAATGTAATATTGAATATTACTCGAATTATTCTGTCAATTTGTGTAAGAGGTACCAGAAGGGGTTTATCAAATACACCTTTTTTTAGCTGAACATTAGATACTTTAAATTCATTGCACTGTGCCGACTTATAAGCATTTATGTGCACTGGTATAAACGTTATGAGACATTAAATTGTGGTATGATTTCGGCATTTTGTTTGGGAGGTACAAAGAGGGGCGTGGCAATAACGCCAATTTTTCACAGGGCTATAGACACTATAAAAACATTACACTGTACAAAATTTCAAGTATTTTTATACACTGGTTTTAATGTTATAAGCTGTTAACTTTTGGTGCAAAAAGGTACCTTTGTGTGGGAGGTACCAAAAGGGGCGTCACAACAACACCCATTTTTCCCCGGACTGTAGGCAATATAAAAGCATTATACTGTACAAAATTTCAAGTATTTTTATACACTGTTATTAATGTTATAAGCTGTTAACTTTTGGTACAAAATGGTGCATTTGTGTGGGAGGTACCAAAAGGGACGTGGCGACTTCGCCCATTTTTCTCGAGTTGATAACGACTAATAAGCTAATACTATGTGTGAAATTTCAAAAGATTCGAATAAGTAGTATAGCAGTTATTAAAGAATCAATATTTCACAACATTTTAACCCTTTGTGGGGGAGGTACTAGAAGGTGTGGACCAATATGGCCCATCTTCGAACTTAGCCGGAGATAGAAAAAAATATTACCACATACCAAATTTGAGGTCAATCGGTTACTCCTTTAGAGAGTTATCGTGCGCACCAGCCAGCAGACACACAGACAGACAGACAGACGGGCGGACATTGCTCATTCGACTTAAAATGACCCAAAACGGATTTCCTCCGAACATACTTGGGGTCTTAGGTCACTCCTTCGACGTGTTACACTTTTTTCCGTAGCAAATGATATATACCCTCGTCACACTAAAGTGAGGGTATAAAAATCACTCCTTGTTCTTTTTTACGTCCTAAGAACTACTCTCACACCAAATTTCACGATTCTAGGTCTTGCCATTTGGATTTGGCTGTTGTACCACATTTTTTCCTTTTAACCCCACTGTGTACGTAAATGTTCGAATTTCGAAAAATCCTGTCAATTTCAGAGATTACCTCATAAGAGCTACCCTCACACCAAATTTCACGATTCTAGCTCTTGCCATTTGAATTTGGCTGTTATACTACATTTACCCATTTTTCCCTTTTTACCCCACTGTGTGCGTAAATGTTCGAATTACGAAAAATCCGGCCAATTTCAGAGCCTACCTCATAAGGTCTACCATCACACAATATTTCACGATTCGAGCTCTTGCCATTTGGATTTGGCTGATGTACCACATTTATCACTTTTTACCCCACTGTGTGCGTAAATGTTCGAATTTCAAAAAATCCTGCCAATTTCTGAGTCTACTTCCTAAGGGCTACCCTCATACCAAATTTCAAGATTCTAGCTCATTTCGTTTAGATTTGGCGGTGGTACCATATTTATCCCTTTTTGCCCCATTGTTCGGCTAATAGTACGAATTTCGAAAAATCCCGCCTTATTGCTCGTCTACGTCCCAAGGACTACCCTCCCACCAAATTTCATGATTCTAGCTTCAGCCGTTTGGCCTGGGCGATGATCAGTCAGTCAGTCAGTCAGTCAGCCAGTCACGCAACAATGTTATATATATAGATTGAATTACGTACGAGTATACTATTGCAAATCGCAATCGTTGATAGTCATAAATTTTTTTTGTTGTAAAAGTTTTATTTGGAATGAATATGTACATGAACGATTCGAATTTTCAATAGTACAATAACAAAATACTACTAGCATGTAAAATACAAATTAAAAATACAGTAGTATAACATATCGTAACATAATACTCCAACACTTTCCCTTGTTACGAGATGTTAGAGTTCTTTAATCCAATATGATCACAAAGTAGCTTAAGTCTTGTTGGCTGCAAGGGTTTTGTCATCAAATCGGCTAATTGATCTTGCGTAGAAATTTGTAATACCTCAGGCTTCTTTTCACAAACTTTTTCACGTACAAAGAAATGCTTTATACTGATATGCTTTGTTCGCCTGTGATATTCGGGATTTTGAGCTAAACGTACGGCGGCAGAATTATCCACAAATAGCACTGGAGTAGCATTTAGTCCAACCAATTCTGCGTATAAACGTTGTAGCCAAATTACCTCTTTTGTTGCTTCAGAAGCTGCCACAATTTCAGCTTCTGTTGTAGATGTTGCTACCATAGCTTGTCTCTGGCTTAGCCATGATACAACGCCTCCGGAAATTTTTACAACAACGCCTGTTGTCGATCTTCCAGTTTTCAAACAGCCGCCGAAGTCAGCGTCACTATAACACTTCAGTTCTTGAACCAATTCATTATTGTAAAATATTCAAAAATTAATTGTCCCAGAAATGTAGCGGAATACTCTTTTCACGCGAGTAATATCATCACTTGAAGGATTTTCTAAAGTTCTTGAAAGGAACCCAATGCTATATGCTAAGTCAGGTCTTGTTCCCAACATTAAATACATAATGGCTCCTATAGCATGTCTGTAGGGAAATTGAGAACACTTCACATTTTCTTTCCCTGGTTCGAAATTTTCTCCTTTCAGCATAGGCGATGAAACTGATCTGCAGTCAGATAATCTAAATCTTTCCAGGATTCTTTTCGCGTATGCCTCCTGACTTATGGATATTCCACTTTCATTTACTTTTATTTCCAGACCCAAAAAGTAACTTGCGTCTTTTGATGTTATTTTAAATTCTCTTCTTAACTCTTCTAAGAATTTTTCCAATTCCTTGGGGTCTGTGGCAGCTACTAGGCCATCATCTACATAGAGAGCAAGTATTAACTTTTTACCTTCTTTGCCTCTTATGTATATGCAAGGATCAGCTTCACTTGCAATAAAACCAAGCTGTAACAAGAAATGTCCAAATCTGCGGTTCCAACAACGAGGCGCTTGCTTTAATCCATACAGGCTCTTTCTAAGCTTACAAACTCTTTCAGTGCCATCATCAAAGCCTTCTGGTTGCTTCATAAAGATCGTTTCTTCGAGTTGGCCATAAAGAAATGCTGTCGATACATCGAATTGTGAGAGATGCATATGTTGACTTGCAGCTATGCTTAATATAGCTCTTATTGTTGCCAACCTTGCGACTGGACTGAAGGTTTCATTATAATATATGCCTTTACATTGCTTGAACCCTTTGATAACTAGCCTTGCTTTAAACTTATCTATACTTCCGTCAGGGTTAGTTTTTACCTTATATACCCACTTTGATGGAAGTGCTTTATTGCCTTTGGGGAGATGGCTCAATTCCCAAGTACTGTTGTCTCTCAGAGAATTCATTTCCGAACTCATGGCTTGCAACCACTGTTCCTTCTCAGTGCTGTTAATTGCATCACTAAAATTCATAGGGGTTTGAACTTGACTTACAAAATCTTGAGCAACCATGATATAGTCATCAAACTTGGAATTGTGTAGCCTTGAGCGATCTCTTAAACGACTGCTAAATGATTCTTTATTTTCTTTCAAATCAAAGCCGCGAAAGTCGCTCTCATTTGACAAATTTTCTTGAGAACATTCGTCAAATATGTCATCATCTTCATCACAATCTGATTCAGTGCGAGAATATTGGACATTTCTTGCTGTACTCGGTTGATCAAGTAGTTCTTTCTCATTTCTTGATGTCCTCGACTGATCAAGTTGTTCTTTTCTTGATGTACTCGGCTGATCAAGTTGTTCTTTCTGCAATTCGTCTTGAGGTCCTTCATAGCTTTTAAATGGCAATCTTACTTCTTCACCTTGGTCTTTTGAAAAATTTACATTCATATCTTGAATATCATCATCGCATTTTGTTAGTTCTTCACTAAATTTTACATCTCTTGACAACATTACGCGGTGGTTCTCTTTGATATAAATCCGGTAACGCTCTTCTGTATCATAACCAATTAGGTATCCCCTGATTGCCTTTGAATCCATCTTTTTTCTCTTCTGGCTTGGCACATGGACGTAGCATTCGCTTCCAATTATTCTTAAGTGGGTTATTCTAGGCTTTTACCATTTATCGGAGTCTTGCGAGTTCGATTCAAAACATATATTGCGGAACGAACTAACTCAGCCCAAATACTGTCAGGAAATTGAACATTTTTATTTGAGTACTTAAATGTTCGTGCCATTTCGATGACAGTTCTATTTTCCCTTTCGCTTGCCCCATTCTGTTGTGGTGTGTAGGGAGCAGTTAGTCTCTGCGTAACTCCATATTCTTTAAGAAGTTGTCCTACTTCAAAATTATCGAATTCGCCACCATTATCGCTTAAGAACTCTCTTATTGGATTTCCTTGGTTTCTTGCAAGAGCTAGAACTTCTTTCAATACAATTTTAACTTCGGACTTTTCTTTTAAGAAGTAGCCAAAACAATATTTACTGTATGTATCTTTAAATATGACTAAATATTTGTTTTTACTGAAAGACATTGGAAATGGACCACAGACATCAGCTGACAATAACTCTCCTGGTCTACTAGATACCTCTCTAGTACCAAATGGTAGCCGATGAGATTTGCCATAAACACACGGTTCACACATTTTGCTATCAAGTTTCACATTAATACCAAGTTCTTTCTTCAGTTTCTTTTGTACATGGCGTTTATTCTGTTGTCCCCACCGTTCATGGTATAATTGCAAAGTATTATCCGATTCAGTTGAATTGATTTCATTTTATAAATTCGGAATAACAGATTCGATATCAGCCTTGTATAATGTACCTCCTATCTCTCGATGACCAACTAACAATACTCCACTGTTCACTATAAGTTTGCATTCTGTTGCTGTCGACTTGAATTCGCTATTTGTACATTTGTCTTGGGCAGATAATACAGAGAACAAGTTGCGAGATATGTGTGGAACATACCAAACATCTGTAAGGTCAAAAGTAAGTACCTTGTTGTTGACCTTTGATTGGATCTCAATTGTGCCTTTACCGACGACATCTAAAATTTCTGTACCAGCAGCTTTGATCTTGCAAGACTCGTGGAACATCTCAAAGGTTTTAAATAATCTTCTATTATTTGTAACGTGTCGGGTGGCACCGTTATCTATCCACCAATTGTTTGAGAAATCTTCCTTAATTGAATTAATTTCCTCACAAATTAAAGGCAAAATTTGTTGGTATGCACACTTTGCTTCTGCATTCTTTTCCTTTGTAGGCTTACCATCGCTTATCCATTTTTTGCAATCACGTACCCAGTGACCTTTCTTGTTGCAATAGTTACAAACGTCGTTTCTCTTGCTTGGTTTGAAGTCTTTCTTAACTGCATCAACACCTTTGCAATTTCTTTGATACATGCACAGTTGAGCGGACATTTCCTCAAAGTTCTTTTCTTCATTTTTGGTCAGAAGCATCCAGCTTGACTTGAACGTATCAAACTGACTCGGCAAAATTTGAAGAATTTTACATACCAATAAAACGTCTGGGAGCTGATTTTCTTTTCGCCCTTTTAATCCGTTATTGAGTTCTATCCATAAGCTTTTAAGTCTTGCAATATGTAGGCTTACATCTTCACTTGGATTCCATGCGAAGGAAAAGAAATCAATACAGATTTTAAAAAGTTGATCCTTTGACCTTGCTTCGAATTGGACCATTAGAGATTGCCAAGCTTCAGCAGCAGTTTCTTTGTCCATTATCTTTTGGTACACATTGTCACTTACTGCGCTTGCAATCATCGATTTAGCATAACTATTTGCTTTTCTATATAAGTCAGCTTTATCTTTGTACTGCTTCTTCTGTTCACTCGTAGCATCAGACGACGGAGGAGTTGGGTTCTTTAGTTTACCTTCTATAACGTCAATTGCTCCTTCGTGATAATCCAATAAATCACGCATCTTACGTTTCCATATTGGATAGTTCGTTTCATTTTCAAGAGGCTTAATATGCTTCGAAAAATCCATTTCCTCAATATATTCAATTTATCTTCCTAGATCTTCTGTTTCTTGATAAATTGTGTCCAATTGTTTGCTGATTTCTTGAGAAAACCTTCTTTTTCTTCTATGTTAAAATATGTTCTCGATTTGAAGTTCATTGAAAAAATTTTATATTTATTTGGCAGAGATTCCTGGGCACATAACCTTTTGTTGTAAAAGTTTTATTTGGAATGAATATGTACATGAACAATTCAAATTTTCAAAAGTACAATAACAAAATACTACTAGCATGTAAAATACAAATTAACAAGTAAGAAAGTTTCAGTCGGGTAAACCGACTAAGGTATACCCTCACTTTGTGAGTAATGTAATATATAACATTACACCAATTAATCTGTCAATTTGTGTGGGAGGTACCAGAAGGGGTTTTCCAAATACACATATTTTTCGGTAAACAGTACATTCTTAAATACATTGCATTGTGCTGAACTATAAGCGTTTGTGTGCACTGGTATATTAAAGTTACGAGCTATGTAATTTTGGTATGATTTGGTCATTTTGTGTGGGAGGTACAAAAAGGGGCGGGGTGATAACGCCCACTTTTTACAGGACTATAGGCACTATAACAGCATTACACTGTACAAAATTTCAAGTATTTGTATGCACTGGTATTAAAGTTACAAGCCGTTTACTTTTGGTACGAAACGGTCCATTTGTGTGGGATGTACCAAAAGGGGCTGTACAATAATGCCCATTTTTTACCGGACTATAGGCGCTACAAAAACATTATACTGTAGAAAATTTCAAGCATTTTTATGCACTTGTATTAACGTTATAAGCAGTTAAATTTTGATGCAAAATGGTCCATTTGTGTGGGAGGTACCAAAAGGGGCATGCCAACTTCACTCATTTTTCTCGAGTTAATAGCGACTAATATACTAATATTATGTGCAGAATTTCAAAAGATTCGAATAAGTAGTATAGAAGTTAATAAAGAATCAATATTTCACTAAATTTAAACCCTTTGTGTGGGAGGTACCAGAAGGAGTAGACCAATATGGCCCATCTTCGAACTCATCCGGAGATAGATCAAAATATTACCACATACCAAATTTGAAGTCAATCGGTTAATCCTTTCGAGAGTTATCGTGCGCACCAGCCAGCAGACACACAGACAGACAGACAGACAGGCAGACAGACAGACAGACAGACAGACAGACAGACAGACAGACGGACGGACATTGCTCATTCGACTTAAAATGACCCAAAACGGATTTCCTCCGAACATACTTAGGGTCTTAGATCACTCCTTCGATGTGTTACACTTTTTTCCGTAGCAAATGATATATACCCTCGTCACACTAAAGTGAGGGTATAAAAATACAGTAGTATAACATATCGTAACATAATACTCCAATAATTTTTTGTCTTCACATTGTTTCAGGAACACTCGCGTTCTTTCCAACGCAAGTTCAAGTTTTTATACAAAATCTGCTTTCCACACTTAGTACCCATACATATATGTATGTACCTAACCTAACCCACACTTAGTATTGCAAAATTTCTGCGAATATAGCCCTACCAATAGCCATTTATTTACTATTTAACCATAGACAGTTTGGCGTTTTTTATTTTCAATATAAACTTAAATTCGAACAAAAGCTGCTATACCTAAAAACTCCACAAAACATATGGGTGGATTATGGACTGCAACCAACGTTTAATTGCGTTGCCAAAACTTCAGATGTTAAATGGGGGATTTTTCGGCAACCATTTATTTGTGGTTGCTGTGTATTTTTTTTTTAAAGAAACAAAGGAAATATTTTTTTATACTATTTTCAACATTACATATTTTATCGCGTGTTTGTAGTTTCTATGATTGTTCAAATCACGACAAAACAACAATTTGTGATGTTAGTAGAGGAAATGGAAGCTAGCCCAAATCTAGCTCGCGGTGTAGGCATTTTGGTGAAACCAAAGTCACTACGGATGAAGTGTGGCCGCGATGAATTGGAGAGAACGAGTTTGCAGAATGCCAATACAATGGGTCACTGCCACTCTGGGGTCCGGAAGACTCCGAGGCGGCCAATGTCCGCCAGGCATCTTTTTCGGTGAATCATCTACGTGAATGGCAAAGAGCGCAGATGCATTTTAAAGGAAACCTTAACATCTCGGGTGTTGAGCCATCTTTATCGCCATTGGAGCAGGCGGCAACAGACCTATTGCATATTGATTTGGCTGTAAATCCAGTATTAAACCTTTTTGCGCTGTAGACATTGGATTTCATCATGAAAAAATAGTCCCACTGAGCTTATCATTAAAAATAGAATTTTTGTAGTTGAAATTTACTTTTTTTTGTTGAATTGTTTGTTTACAATATTTTTAGTTGACGAAGTGTCAAACACTATTAAGTGTCAAACACAACTGAAAAAAGTTACCTTACATACTCGTAATACCAATTTTTATTCGGAATTAAAAGAAGAATTTTGCAAATAATGAAAAAAATTAAAAGCTTATTGAAGATTTTGAAGAAGCCTGATTCGAGTAAGACTCAATTGAAACGGCAAAAATGAAATGTTCCCACAAACAAAAATGGGAAAATAAAACTGTACATATATAAAGTTGCGCTATTATAACTACTTACATCTTTCACTTTTTCAATGCTGGATGTGAAATGAAATGGTCGGGTCTCTATTCTTTTATCCTCTTTCTCATTTACGTTTTCTTCAATTGTGTTATTGCTTTGCTCTCCAGATTCTGGTCAATGTAAATAAACAGATAAATAAGTGGTATGATTATCTTGTGACTCTATAAAAGTATCCTGATTAAATTTTACATTACCTTTCTTGGGTAGAGGAGGCAGAGCTCTTGATTGAAACTTTTTGCGTTTATCTTCATTAGATTTCGATGTGCTTGTCTTCTCATTGTTTGTTACATTTTCATCATTATCATTGGTGTCGTTCCTGTTGCTGCTATATCTATTGTGATTTTTTCGAAAACGAAAAATGCTACAAAACCGCTGTTTTAAATTCAGTGTAAACTGAGATTTCTTTTCGTTGGAAGATATAATGTTCGCCTTGAGAATAGATTGTGTAGTTTCGAAAGATTGATCTTTTCCGTTTACATTTCCCGCGTGTTGCTGCTGAGATACGGTTTGCTTTTGGTTGTTCTGGTTATTTATAGCGATCATATTATTATTATTATTCGTATGAGACTCCGAATCAGATAAGATGTTCTTTTGGGACAAAACACTACTTTTTGTATTTGGAGCAACGCATTTTTCATGTCTACTTTGGGCCAAAGTCGAATTACCGCTGCGAGAACCACTCCAAATGACATCGGTTGAAGCTTTTGTTGTGGAGTTAGAAATTGGCGCTTTAGTGTGCAGCTGTGCAACACCATCGCCGACATTGCTGTCTTTTGTTTCTGAATAGAGAGTGTGGTAAAACTGTTTCACTTCATCCAGAGACATGTGCAGAGGCTCTGAGCCATTTACATTGGCATCGTCCGGTATACTGGAGGTGGATACAAAAGTGGAAGTATATCTTGATGATGTACTAGTGGATATGTGACTTGGGGCCCGATCACTGCTCTCGCCATTCTCAGGACAATTTGAGCTAGATCTCTTTTTACGTTTGTTTTTATTTTTGCGGTTTGCTTTTGTTTGATGGTGACACTTCATAAAGGCATGTTTACTGCAACTGCTTGCTACAACTGTATCTTTGGTCTCGGCACTAGTCGATTCGGATGTGTGTGCGCTATGCCGTTGTATATATTGTGATCGCTCTTTTTCCGATTTTATCATGTCCACAGGCAGAGCGTATATGTCCGAGTCAATGGGGACGTTGTAAAAATCAGAGATTTCTCTTGTCAAGAGTGCGTCATGAGACATAGCCTGGGTAATAAATATAGAATCGTCTGGCTTGTTGGCTGACGAAACACTCAATGAATTGTGAGAACTGGAAAGTCGACTATTCAAAGAATTCCTAGAGTTTGGTCTGTTACTGCACATTCCTGCAAATTAATAATCGTAAAATTTTGGATTAGTAAATACATTTTATATATTTTGTTCATGCTACGTTTCTAATTCCATTTCCATTTTGATTATTAACGAATAGATCCAATCATATCTGAAAAATGTTTATATTCCAATAATTATTTTCAATGTTATTGTTGTTTTTAATATTCGAACTTTCTGTTTATTAAATTGTTGGATGTTTAAATTAATTGAGCTCGAGGTCAGTTTATTTAAAGCAAATTTAAACAAACAAAAACTTAAAATATAAACCTGCAAGTTTGACACTGCAGTGTCAAACCAGATGAGATGAAAGAAGGTCGACATGCAGTTGTATATTTTATTTTTTTAAGTTTTCGGTATGTATTTGTTTATTCAACTTCATTTTTTCTGAAGACGATCCTCAAACAGGATCGAAATATTGCAAAAAATAAATAAAATTTAACAATGTGCGATCAGATAT
Source organism: Eudasyphora cyanicolor (assembly GCA_963930755.1). Lineage (NCBI taxonomy): Eukaryota > Metazoa > Arthropoda > Insecta > Diptera > Muscidae > Eudasyphora > Eudasyphora cyanicolor. The sequence continues at coordinate 249,982,617 of OZ005736.1, read as the reverse complement.
AATCTACAAAATGTTTTAAGGGCTCCTTAACGTCATGTTAAATCCTAAATGACAAAACAAATGTGTCAATTAAATGAATCAATGTCGGAAGATAGTTTCTCGGTATATGTTTATAAATTAAAAATCTATGCTGAAACTTACAATCGCTCTACTTATTTTTTTTATCTCTCGTCGTTTTTGAAGCTATTCAGTTAAACTTTTTGTACAAATCGATATTGGGTATACAAGTACAATCGGGAGAGGAAATAACATCAAACACAAGAACCTATTTTTTCTGATACAAGCGCTCCTGATTCCTGGCAAATATTGCGAAATCACGACGAGAAAGATACGCTTGGAAGTAGTGTTCGGATCATTAGACAAATCTACAATATGAAATATTAAATGGATGAAAATATTAACGAGCACATCATGAAAATTAAGCTGATGTTCGAGAAGCTGGAAGATATGGGTGAGAAATTTTCCGAGCGTTGGTTAGTGCGATGCTTCTAAGTAGCCTTCCGCCGTCATTCGACACGCTTGTTACGGCATTAGAAGTTCGGAAAATAGATGAGCTTATCAATGTCGGATTAAAAAATACCAGCGAATAAAGGGTGATGTATCGATAAATTCTATCCCCACGACATTTGAAAGCGATGTAATTTCCGTAAGACAACCTTCTGGAAATTCAAGAGATTGAAAAATAATAGAAGGTAACAATTGTTTTTCAAATAGCAGTGGGTTTTTGACTCCGGCGCAACGTGTCACATAAGTTCGCAACGATCAAATTCTCAACTCTTGATACAAGTGTAGTTTCTTACAGTTGCTAACGGACAATCGGTGAAATCAAGTGGCAAAGGCATCTGCAACATTCAAACGGTGAACTCAAATGGTGACAGTTTAAAATCAAAATCAATGACGTCCTATTTATACCTTCGTTTCACCGAAATTTGCAGACTGTAACGTTTGGAGTGGTTTTACATATCGTCGGCTATGATCCGAGAAAAAAAACAATTTATTGCTTGAGTAAAAACGGGACTGAAGAGTTACACACTTTTTATTCCATATGGTTCCCAACAGTGTTTGTATTATTCATATGCCTATGAATGTAATCAAAAATAAGCAAGTTATAACAATGTTTGTACATGGCATTTTGGTCCATATCCACTTTAGTTTTAATATTTTTTCGAATTTTTATTACATGGACCACAAAGAAGGTCGGTATGGAAGGAAAGTAATTTACATATTGTGATCGAAAGAACGTAAAATAGTGAGTAAAAACAAGTAAGAAAGTTTCAGTCGGGTAAACCGACTAAGGTATACCCTCACTTTGTGAGTAATGTAATATTGAATATTACTCGAATTATTCTGTCAATTTGTGTAAGAGGTACCAGAAGGGGTTTATCAAATACACCTTTTTTTAGCTGAACATTAGATACTTTAAATTCATTGCACTGTGCCGACTTATAAGCATTTATGTGCACTGGTATAAACGTTATGAGACATTAAATTGTGGTATGATTTCGGCATTTTGTTTGGGAGGTACAAAGAGGGGCGTGGCAATAACGCCAATTTTTCACAGGGCTATAGACACTATAAAAACATTACACTGTACAAAATTTCAAGTATTTTTATACACTGGTTTTAATGTTATAAGCTGTTAACTTTTGGTGCAAAAAGGTACCTTTGTGTGGGAGGTACCAAAAGGGGCGTGACAACAACACCCATTTTTCCCCGGACTGTAGGCAATATAAAAGCATTATACTGTACAAAATTTCAAGTATTTTTATACACTGTTATTAATGTTATAAGCTGTTAACTTTTGGTACAAAATGGTGCATTTGTGTGGGAGGTACCAAAAGGGACGTGGCGACTTCGCCCATTTTTCTCGAGTTGATAACGACTAATAAGCTAATACTATGTGTGAAATTTCAAAAGATTCGAATAAGTAGTATAGCAGTTATTAAAGAATCAATATTTCACAACATTTTAACCCTTTGTGGGGGAGGTACTAGAAGGAGTGGACCAATATGGCCCATCTTCGAACTTAGCCGGAGATAGAAAAAAATATTACCACATACCAAATTTGAGGTCAATCGGTTACTCCTTTAGAGAGTTATCGTGCGCACCAGCCAGCAGACACACAGACAGACAGACAGACAGACAGACAGACAGACAGACAGACGGACGGACATTGCTCATTCGACTTAAAATGACCCAAAACGGATTTCCTCCGAACATACTTGGGGTCTTAGGTCACTCCTTCGACGTGTTACACTTTTTTCCGTAGCAAATGATATATACCCTCGTCACACTAAAGTGAGGGTATAACGTAGCAAATGATATATACCCTCGTCACACTAAAGTGAGGGTATAAATATAGGGCGATAGAAAAATGGATACCAAGAACAAAAATATCAAAATTATTTCCCGTGAATAAAAGTTAAATCGATTTACCCTAGCAATATCTCGGAAACTAGACGAGATATGGGAAAACACTCTAAATGGGTCAAAGTGGGATTTTTCAAAATTTGCCCCTACCCAAAAGTTCGACCCAAATTCCGAGACATAGAGGTATGGTTCCTTCGGCAAAGTTTCTTATTTTGATCCCTAGAATACGATTTTCACTGAGCAATGGGCGACTTTTAAATCGACCCGCCCTAATATATATATATATTATATAAAAAGTAGAGAAATTCTTTGTAACGCCATCATGCAAGAACTACTGAACCGATTTTAAAAATCTTTTCTGTGTTTGAAAGGTTATAGCTCGCAGATGGTTCTTAAACAACGAAAAGGTGGGCGATGTTAAATGTGGGCGTGGCATTATTTAAAATTTGAATATCTCAGAAAGTATTGATCGTAGAAGAACGAAATTTGGTACATACGTTATTTGAGCTATTATCTTAAACTTAAAGGGATCGGATAAGTGGGTGTGGCAAAAGTGGGTGTAGCAATGTTTGAAAATGTAAAATCTCACAAGTCGAAAGTGGGCTTGGCATTATGTGAAATTTTAATATCACAGAAAGTATTGATCGTAGAAGAACCAAATTTGGTACATACGTTACACGAGCTATTATCTAAAATTTCAATAAAAATGGACGGGATCGGATAAGTGGGTGTGGCAAAAGTGGGCGAATAAATGTTTGAAACTTAAATATCTCAAAACTATTGACCGTAGAAGAACGAAATTTGGATAATTAGTTATTGGCGTCAATATTAGTACTTTTAACAAAAGTGGGGTGGCGGAATTTGATAAGAGGGCGTGGCAATATTTAATGTTTTAATATCTCAGAAACTATCAGAAAAAAGAGGGCGTGGTCAAATGTAGGCGAGGCGTTATTTAAGATATGAATAGGTTCCTCAGAAAGTGTTGATCGTAGAAGAACAACATTTTGTACATACGGTAGCGGAATTATTTTTGAAAACTTGACCAAAAATAAGCGAGATCGAATTGGAGGGTGTGGCAAAATTGGGTGTAGAAATATTTAAAAATTCAATATCTCGGAAACTGTTGATCGTAGAATTAGTGGTCAATTCACCAGAAGCGTTATAAATAGGACAAATAATCATGGTTTATACCATACGAAACAAATATCTATTATCGTGTGCGTTATTATATTAACAAACTGATTGCCGCGTTAAATAATAAGGAAGATCGGACAGGTGCATATTGCACGATATATTTTTTAGTAGAATGACTAGTACAACAAGATGGACTTATTATTTTTGTAATATATGTTAATAACGTAATGTACTTCGTCAGACACTGTAACTTAACAGCCCTGTAATTATATTAGCATCTCTGTATTATTAACAGTTGGATCATACTGAAACTCAACGTTAACTTAACGATGTAACGAATGGATACAATGTATTAGTGTATTCTATATATTATGTATTGATTGAGTGTAATGCTAATAATAAGAATGTATGTATGTACCAATGATTGAGATGACTGCTCTCAGCTTTTGTGCAGAATTCGTTCACTCGTTAACTTGCAGCACATCTGACCAGAACAAATAAACAATAACTACAAACAAATACACAACATATTTTGGCGACGAGAAGTGAAACCAAAAACAAAAAGAACCCGGTTTAATTAAATATATAAAGAAAAACTAAAGTGATGCCAAGTGGTAGCCATTTATAAATACTTGTATATAACCTTAAACTAATCTAAAGCTAAATTAAACTTAAATTAAAAGAATTTAAAGCTAGAGTACAAGTTTAATACAATAATATGGTGTTAATTGGCGCCATCGGACAGTTTGCATTTAGCGATGATTTCGAGGAATACCTCGAACGGATGGAGCAGTTGTTTAAAAGAAATGTTGTGGGGGAAGCCAACAAAGTGGAACTATTTTTAACGTCTGCTGCCGGAAAAAGCGCCCAACAAAACATACAAAGACTTGTTAGAAGTCATAATCCCGGATTTAACACCAGAAAAAAACATAATCGCTGAACGTTTGAAATTTTATAATTGTTCTCAAAAACCAAATGAAACAGTTGGCGAATTTATTGTGAATCTCAAGCTGTTGGATGGTCAGTGTAATTTTGGAACCGTTTTAAAGCTGTGGTCAGTTGGAAACCAAGCTGTTGTCAACCCCAAATTTGACCTGGAAAGAGGCATGCAATTTGGAGCAGTCATTTGAGTTGGTCAATAAGAAACAAAAAAGTATGCAGCCTTCGTCGTCGTACGAATTAAATAAAATGCAACAACAAAAACATCAACGACATAACCAACAAAATTTTGGAAAGTGTTCATAGTGCACTAGCAGACATGCACTGGAAGATGCCCTGCCAAGAAATGTAATTGTTTCAACTGTGGGAAGAAGGGACATTCTTCCAAGGCCTGTTTCATGAAGCCCGATCTGAAAAATCAACATCAGCCTAGAGGAAATCAAAGCCAAAATCGACAAATTAATGAGATGGAGTTTAGGCTGGGGTCTATCAACTGGGTAGACCATGATAGTGAGCCGTTGCTGGTAAATATTTTGGTGGAAAATAAAAATACTTCAATGGAAGTTGATACTGGAGCGGTAGTGTCTGTGATCTCAAGTTTTGATTATTATTTTCATTATATAAATATTTTTAATGTAAATTATCCGCCATTACAGGTTGTTAACGGTACAAAGCTTGCGGTGCTTGGAGAAATATCAGTGTTGGTATATGGTCATAGGTTGAAGTTGTGGTGGTTGAATCGAAGCCAAACTAATATTATGGAGGATTTGAAATTTAGATTTCCCTCGTAATTTTTAAGAAACAAAAACCCAATAGAAAATGTTTCTGCTCACATTTTTGTACAGCAAGTTTCACAAAACGAAATTTTTCAAAACTTATTTTTTGAGCTTAAAATTTAAAGTAGAAAAAAAGTTGAGAAATATGTGTGATGAAGGGTTTATACAACCGGTTCGGAATAATAAATGGGTGGCACCCATTGTTAATGTAGTTCAGATGGATGTCTATCCACAGCGTTTAATAAATCGCCAAAAGTGTAGACTTTTGGAGAGTAATCTCGAGTTTTTAGGTCATGTTTTGACTTCTGAAGGCATAAAGAAGATGGATGCCATAATGTTGGCCCACGAGCCAGTAAATGTAGACCAACTACAAAGTTTTTTGGGACTTCTGAATTATTATTCAAAATTATTGCCCAATAGTTCAAATGTGTTGGCATCATTATATAAACTCCTCTGTAAAGGAACCCAGTGGCAGTGGAATAATGAGTGCACATTTTTTTTTTAACGGTAAGAAACTTCGTACGTGCCAAATATGGTTTTCAATGTTTTATTTAAATACCACAACACACCAATAACCGTCACTAGTATTTGCCCGAGTGAGTAGTGTTATCTTGTTTACCTACAGTTAATTATAAAAAATTACCACAAAGAAAATAATTTGTTTTTTTTTCTTTCGATCGTAAAAAAATATTAATCATTTATTTACTATGTACATTTTTTATTGTTTTTTTTTAAATTGTTATTTATATGAATCTCGCTTAAAATTTCGAAAAAGGAGGAAATGTAATATATGTTAATAACGTACTGTACTTATTCATTGGTCAGGCACTGTAACTTAACAGCCCTGTAATTATATGAGCATATCTGTATTATTAAAAGCTGTTGGATCATACAAGCTGAAAAAAATAGATTCTGTAGTATATTGTCCCAAACAAATTCGGCTTGAAACATATATATGTTTAGGGTACACTCAAAACATATAATATTTGGTATACACAAAGGTTATATATTTGGGAATATGTTGTTCTAAACAAATCTTTGTTTACTCCCAATTTGTTTTTATTTGGGACTATTATTTCCGAAACAAAAAAAATGGGATTTTAAGTATTCAGAAAATACATAAATTGTGTTATATTGTTCAGTAATTCAAAATAATTTTTTTTTATTTATTTTGAGAAGACCTGTATAAGGCTGCTCTGACTCGAGTGGGTGAGGTGTGCTCATTTGTTGTCGAAAAAACCAAAATCCCTAGTCACCCTAGAGCCATCACCTGGGTTACAGAAGAGCCCTCCAACCCGGCTGACATATTAGAAATAATAAAAGATTCCAATCCTGGTCAGCCGCCCCATAATTGAAGAATCAGCGAGGTAAGTGAGGCGGATGGTAAAAAGCGGCAGGTCAATTTGATCCTTAACGCTGAATCCATCTCCCATATACAACGTGCAAGTGCAACCCTACAATATGGCTTCGAGACTATAGTCTTGAAAGTATACAAGCAGGATATAGCTCCCAGGTGGGGAAGGTGAGCCGTCCACCGTGTTTGATACACGGCTTTCAGGAAGTGCGGAGGTACCCACGCCTATTATTTCTGGTGCATCCAACTCTCACAGAAGATCTGTAGCGTCCTTCTCTAAGAACGAAAGCTCTACTTCTGACACAGAGGGGCTGAGGGGAGTCTCCGGACTCTTCGACGCATCTGACGGGACACGCTTCTCGATGATACGGACGAAGAGTTCGATAACACCCTTGTCGGGGTGGATGTTAATCTGTCAATTACCAATGATGGTAAGAATTCTACAGATAAACCTCCATCACGCTAAAGCAGCCTCAGCGGCACTATTGCTGCGCCTGTCCACAGGTGCAGTAGACATCGTCCTGATACAGGAGCCCTACGCAGTCGGCGGAAGGGTGTGCGGTATAAGGACACTCAACTTTAAACTGCTTGTGGCCAACTGGGAAGGCACTCCAAGAACCTGCATTTTGGCCAGGAAAGATCTAAGTATATTTCTCCTGGCTAATTTAAGTGGTAAAGACCAAACATCTGCTAGTCTGGAGATCGGTAATCGCATATATGGGTGGTCTCCAGTTACTTGCCTTATGAAGCTGTAGTACCGACTGCTCTATTCAGGGAAGTTGTAGAAGAAGCAACGTCTGACGAGGTCGAGCTGATTATTGGCGCAGACACGAACGCTCATCATACTATCTGGGGTAGTACGGATATAAACAATAGGGGTGATTCACGTCTGACTTTATTCTAACTACCAACCTAAGTTTTTGTAACATAGGTAATGATCCGACCTTTACAATTAAAGACCGACAAGAAGTACTCGACGTAACGTTTGCTACTGACCGGCTGTCAGACAAAATTATTGGGTGGAATGTACTGGACGACCACTCATTCTCATTATATTGAGTTCAAACTCGCTGAAAAAGCGCCTAAACTTGCCGTGCACAGAAATGTGAGGAAGTAAAAGTGGCTCCTGCATGAGAAGAATTTCAAGAAAGTCCTAAACTCCAAACTTCTGTACGGACCGAATGACAAAGCCGGTCTGGATAATCTGGTCGGGCATATCACCACATCATTCAATGGGGCACTTGAAGAAGCCGGTCCAAAAACAAGGTACAAGGCTTAAGGCTATGGAAAAGGTCTGCAACAAGCTATTCAACAAGGATAAATCTACTGGGGTCTCTAATGTTTGGGATGCCTATAAAGAGCAACTCAAGATCTATAAGGAGCTTAGAAAGGCGCAAAGACGCTCTTGGTATACCTTCTGTGGCGAAGTGGAAAAGGCCGCCACAAGGCTGAGGAAAATACTATCAGTTTCACCCTGTACAGTGGGTTTAGGTTTAGGTTAGGGTGGCAGCCGTATTTTTTTACAAGCTCACATCGACCAGTTTAGGTCCCTAGTGTTACCACGGGCTGAAATGCCCCTCATCGAAACCAACCTGTTTCGGCTGCCTAAAAAGGCCGACCCCAGCATGTCCAGTCGTCGTTTACTCAAAGCGGGACAGTCGCAAAGCAAGTGCTCAATGCTCTCCACTTCTTCCTCATCTCCACAGCTTCGGCAGAAGTCATTGGAGTCAATACCCAATCTTTTGGCGTGTTCGCCGATCAAGCAGTGTCCCGTCAGAACCTGTACTAACGTAGACAATCGTTTCCTCTCTAGTGCGAGGAGGGCTGTTTGTGAATTTAGGGATGTTGCCTCCAGAGAATTGATGGCAGCCTGGCTGTCCGAGTAAAGACAACGCCAGTGTTGGTTACTATGTTGCGACTCAGCCACTTGGCGACTTCCCATATTGCCATTATTTCGGCTTGATAGACACTGCAGGTATCTGGTAGTCTGTGAGCTATATCCAGACTAAGTTCTTCACAGTGTACTCCGAAACCAACCTTTTCATCTAGCTTCGAACCATCCGTGTAAAAGTGGAGATGGTCTCTATTACCTGGTATTCTGCCGACCCATTCATCTCTGGCGGGAATCATAGTGATGTAATTTCTCTCGAAGGTGTACACAGTTGGTATATAGTCCACTCGGTCGGTTACCATAGCACTACACTTTGATATCCTCATGTGACCATAGTTCTTGTACCTCCACATTGATAGGCAGTTTAATCTTATTGCCGCTTTGGTTGCAACTTCTCTCGCCACAATATTAATCGGCAGTATATGGAGTAGGGCTTGTAGAGACTCGGTCTCTGTAGTCCTTAAGGCTCCGCTTATGCTCAGGCAGGCAGTTCTCTGAACCTTTGTTAGTAAGATGGTAATGGTTAGTTTGTCAGTTGCCGTCCACCATACCACAATACCGTATAACAGTATTGGACGAACTACTGCTATATATATCCAGTGGACGATTTTAGGAGAGAGTCCCCACCGCGACCCTACAGCCTTTTTGCAGGAATATAAGGCGACGTTGGCCTTCCTTACACGTTCCAATACGTTAAGTCTAAATAACATTTTCCTATCTAGAATTATTCCTAAAAATTTTGCACTTTCAGAAAAGACTAGAGCTGTTCCATTTATCCGAGGTGGAGGGTCCACATGTGGGACATTATTCATCCTAGTAAAGAGAACCAATTCTGTCTTGTTGGGGTTAACGCCCAAACCGCTGCTTCTGGCCCATCTAGCCAACTTGTTCAGAGCCACCTGTAGGATGTCTCTGAGGACGTTTACGAATTTGCCACTCACTGCGATTGCCACGTCGTCCGCATATGCCACGACCTTGCAGCCACAACGTTCTAGATCTAGCAGGATTTCATTCACCGCTAGGTTCCAAATTAGTGGAGACAGTACTCCTCCTTGCGGGGTCCCTCTGTTTACATACCTTGTTAGAGTTGTGGACCCTAGACATGCTGTTATGCGTCTTCTGGTGAGCAGACTTTGAATTAGTCTAATCAAACTAGTGTTAACTTTTAGATGTGAGAGTGCCATCTGAGTGAATGTTGTTAAAAGCCCCTTCATGTCAAGAAATGCCACCATGGTGAATTCCTTGAAATGCAGGGACGATTCGATAGTGCTCACAAGTTCGTGCAGGGCTGATTCTGTAGACTTGCCCTTATTGTAAGCATGTTGGTTCCCCGACAGGAGTTTTGTATCCAGGTTTTCCCTAATGAAATGATCTAAAAGTCTTTCCAGACCTTTCAATAGGAAGGAGGATAGGCTAATTGGTCTGAAGTCTTTTGGCCTAGTGTGTGATATCTTTCCCGCTTTAGGTATGAATACCTCTTTGGTATCCCTCTATCGATTCGGGACGTATGAAAGCCTGATACAGCCTACATAAATTTTCTCCAGCCAGGGGATAATGTACTTTAACATTTTCTGCATTTCTAATGGAGTGATGCCATCTGGTCCAGGTGACTTGAAGGGCTCAAAGCTGTTAATAGCCCAGCTTATTCTGGATATCTCAGTCAAGAAGCTAGCGACGCTCGCAGTCCACTCGCACTCTTGTTGGTCCTGCTGATCCTCGGGTTCTGTTACAGAGTTCCCCGGGAAATGTGTGTCGAGCAGTACATTGAGCGACTGCTCGCTGTTTTTGGACCAGTTATTTGCCTCATCCTGTAAATATCCCACTGTACAGGGTGAAGCAGATAATATCTTCCTCAGCCTAGCGGCGTCGGAGACATTTTCCACTTCACCACAGAAGGTATACCAAGAGCGCCTTTGCGCCTTTCTAAGCTCCTTCTTATAGATCTTGAGTTGCTCTTTATAAGCATCCCAATCATTAGCGACCCCAGTAGATTTAGCCTTATTGAATAGCTTGTTGCAGGTCTTTTTCATAGCCGTTAGCTCAGAAGTCCACCATTGGGGTTTAGTTTTACCCTTGTACCTTGTTTTTGGACAGGATTCTTCAAGGGATCTATTGAATGATATGGTGATATGATCGACCAGATTATCCAGACCGGCTTTGTCATTCGGTTCGTACAGAAGTTTAGAGTTGAGGACTTTCTTGAAATTCTTCTCATACAGATGCCACTTTTCTCCTTACATTTCTGTGGACGGCGGGTTTAGGCGCTTTTTCCGCGAGTTTGAACTCAATATAATGGTGATCTGAGAATGAGTGGTCGTCCAGTACATTCCACCCAATAATTTTGTCTGACAGCCGGTCAGTAGCAAACGTTACGTCGAGTACTTCTTGTCTGTCCTTAATTGTGAAGGTCGGTTTATTACCTATGTTACAAATACTAAGGTTGGTAGTTAGAATAAAGTCAAGAAGCGAATCACCCCTATTGTTTATATCAGTACATCATAGTATGATGAGCTTTCGTGTCTGCGCCAATAATCAGCTCGAGCTCGTCAGACGTTGCTTCTTCTACTACTTCCCTGAATAGAGCAGTCGGTACTACAGATTCATAAGGCAAGTAGCTGGAGACCACCCAATATATGCGATTACCGATCTCCAGGCTAGCAGCTGTTTGGTCTTTACCACTTAAATTAGTCAGGAGAAAGATACTTAGATCTTTCCTGGCCAAAATGCAGGTTCTTGGAGTGCCTTCACAGTTGGCCACAAGCAGTTTAAAGTTGGGTGTCCTAATACCACACACCCTTCCTCCCACTACGTAGGGCTCCTGTATCAGGACGATGTCTACTGCGCCTGTAGACAGGCGCAGCAATAGAGCCGCTGAGGCTGCTTTAGCGTGATGGAGGTTAATCTGTAGAATTCTTACCATCATTGGTAATTGACAGATTAACATCCACCCCGACAAGGGTGTTATCGAACTCTTTGTCCGTATCATCGAGAAGCATGTCCCCGCCAGATGCGTCAAAGAGTCCGGAGACTCCCCTCAGCCTCTCTGTGTCCGAAGTAGAGCTTTTGTCCTCAGAGAAGGACGTTACAGATCTTCTGTTAGAGTTGGAGTCACCAGAAATAATAGGCGTGGGTACCTCCGCACTTTCAGAAAGTGCCACGGTGGACGACTCACCTTCTGCAGTGGGAGCTATATCCTGCTTGTATATCTTCAAGACTATAGTCTCGAAGCCATATTGTAGGGTTGCACTCGCACTTTGTATATGGGAGGTGGATTCAGCGTTTAGGATAAGATTGACCTGTCGCTTTTTACCATCCGCCTCACCCACCTGATTCTCCAATTATGGGCCGGCAGACCAGGATTGGAATCTTTTATTATTTCTAAGATGTCAGCCGGGTTGGAGGGCTCTTCTGTAACCCAGGTGATGGCTCTAGGGTGACTAGGGATGTTGTTTTTTTCGACAACATCCAACTGGGCACCCGGCCACACCTCACCCGCTCGACTCAGAGCAGCCTTATACAGGTCTACTGATCTGGCATCACCGAAATATAAGAGCTTTACTCTCCCCTGATGCCATCCTGCATCGTTTCAGATTGGTGGTTTGCCCGGCATTTCTCTACGGACATCGAGGTAATGAGCCATAATGGCTGATTGTACATGACTCAATTTGTCCTTGAGGATGGATCCATCCTCACTACTTTTGTCTATAACAGCCATCACTAGACTCTCCTTCGCCACTTCATTGAAGGGCTTGGTGAGTGTCCTGTTGATGGTGACATTAGGGCCTCTTGCCTTTTTCGAAGGCAGGGGTTCATCAGGTGATCTGATTCGTTTTAATTTATTAGCCGTTAACACAGCTGAATTTGTGGCTCTTTCAGCCGACTCATTGGCCTTAGAAGCATCTATGACGCCTTTAGCCCAGGTAAGTGACTCTTTTTGTTTTTCGGTAAGAGCCGAAACCTCAACAGCCTCCAACTTCGTCAAAACTCTGAGCGCTACACGATGCTCATCGTGCTTCCGTTTTGACGGTCGGACATGACGTTTTCCCCTCACCGCATCACCTGTTGTGAGTACTTGGGGGAGATTTTCACCATTTTTGGTGTGGTCGGCTTTGGCCAAGACCAACGGACGGACAGTCGGACGATTGGGGAACCGCGCTCCATCGGAACACGAAGGCATCCCCGTCAAGAGAATTTATTTTTTATTTTGTCTGTATTAGACCGTAATAGGTACTACGATGTACAGTGGGTTACTTGCAGGATGAGGCAAATAACTGGACAAAAAACAGCGAGCAGTCGCTGAATGTACTGCTCGACACTCATTTCCCGGGGAACTCACCAACAGAACCCGAAGATCAACAAGAATGCGAGTGGACTTTGTTCACTGAGAGATCCAGAATAAGCTGGGCTTTTAACAGCTTTGAGCCCTTCAAGTCACCTGGAAGAAATGCAGAAAATGTTAAAGTACATCATCCCCTGGTTGGAGAAAATTTGTGTAGGCTGTATCAGGCTTTCATACATCCCGAATCGATGGAGGGATACCAATGTGGTATTCATACCTAATGCGGGGAAGATATTACACACTAGGCCAAAAGACTTCAGACCAATTAACCTATCCTCCTTCCTATTGAAAGGTCTGGAAAAATTTTAGATTATTTCATCAGGGAAAACCTGGATAGAAAACTCCTGTCGGTGAACAAACATGCGTACAATAAGGGGAAGTCTACAGAATCAGCCCTGCACGAACTTGTGAGCACTATCGAATCGTCCCTACATTTCAAGGAATTCACCATGGTGGAATTTCTTGACATAGAAGGGGCTTTTAACAACATTCACTCAGATGCAGTAATTGCGGCACTGTCACATCTAAAAGTTAACTCTAGTTAGATTAGGCTAATTCAAAATCTGTTCAACAGAAGACGCATAACAGCATGTCTTGGGTCCACAACTCTAACAATGTTTGTAAACTGAGGGACCCACAAGGAGGAGAACACTAATTTGAATGCGGTGAATGAAATCCCGCTAGATCTAGAACGTTGTGGCTGCAAGATCGTGGCATATGCGGACGACGTGGCAATCGCAGTGTCCGTCCTCTCAGTGTCAACGTCCTCAGGGACATCCTACAGGTGGCTCTGAGCAAATTGGCTAGATGGGCCAGAAGCAGCGGTTTGGGCGTAAACCCAAACAAGACAGAATTGGTTCTCTTTACTAGGATGAATAATGTCCCACATGTGGACCCTCCACAGATTTAGTATTTTCTGAAAGTGCAAAATTTTTAGGAATAATTCTAGATAGAAAACTGTTATTTAGACTTAACGTATTGGAACGTGTAAGGAAGGCCAACATAGCCTTATATTCCTGCAAAAAGGCTGTAGGGTAGCGGTGGGACCTCTCTCCTAAAATCGTCCACTGGATATATATATCAGTAGTTCGTCCAATACTATTATACGGCATTGTGGTATGGTAGACGGCAACTGACAAACTAACCATCACCAACCTACTAACAAAGGTTCAGAGAACATCCTGCCTGAGCATAAGCGGAGCCTTAAGGACTACATCGACCGAGTCTCTACAAGCCCTACTCCATATACTGCCGATTAATATTGTGGCGAGAGAAGTTGCAACCAAAGCGGCAATAAGATTAAACTGCCTATCAATGTGGAGGTACAAGAACTATGGTCACATGAGGATTAGAGTGATCAAAACCGGTTTAAAATAAACCGGCCCACCGGTTTTTTGCTTCCACCGTCCCCGGTTTTTCTCAAAATCATGAATCTCGAACAACCGGTGCAACCGGTTTTTTTCGTTTGTTTCCACCGGTTTTCCGGTTTTTTTATTATCACTAAAATATTAAAAATTATTTACAACTTTATATACAAAATATCACAAATTAAGATAATAATATGAAAGATCTCTTTATATGGCCTAAAAAGACTCGGCAACTTTGCTAGAATCCGAAGCCATTCACCAATTTCTATACAAATTACAAAAATTTAAAGAAAATAAATGATTCATACGCGCAGAATTTATGTGAAAAGTAAACGCATTCTCCCACTTCCAAACCGAAACAAAAACAAGTAAGAAAATTTCATTTGGGTAAACCGACTAGTGTATACTCTTATATATTTATATGTATACTCGTATATACCCACCTGCACTAAAGTGTGTATATAAAATATATATGTATTAAGATTTAAAACCTCTATTAAATATTCTATTTAATATCCCGAAATATTAATATTTTCTTGACTGAACTACATAAGGGGAATTTCATGTCAAGTGAGTTAATTTTTAAAAGGGATGTCTTCTGTCGGGATGAAAATTGCAGCAAGTAGCCCTATCAGATAGTAGTTATGATACACAATTCCAACGAAATCGGTTAAGGACTTTCCGAGTTGGAGGGTGTCAAATATTGACATTTTTGTCAAACGGTTGTTTTTCCCATCTGAAATGCTAAAATGTTTGGTTAAACGTTATTTTTCTTTCAGAGGTTTATATTTATTTTGATAGATTAACAGGTCCCATCCCATTAATAGGTCACAAAGGTTCTTGTGAGAAAAAAATTAAAACATAGGTTTTTACCAAAATTTCAAAAAAGTTTAATTTTGCAAAAAAGTAATGAAAATATATTTGATAATTTTTTTTAAAAGTTGAAGAAAAGACTATCGGTAACACTTTTGGAAAATGTTTCTAAATACAATAGCTAATTAGTTATATGTATGAGATAAAAGGACCGTTTGACTCAAATGACAATATTCATCACAATCCAACTCATAACTACTATCCAACAGGACTAAATTTGGTGCAAGATTCCTGGTCAGAATTTAATATTAAAAAATCGCCTTTTTTATATTAAAAAGGAAAATGTTTTTCAAACGGCAATTTTCATACTGTTTTGTTATGCAGAAAAAAACCGGTTTCCCCGGTTTTCTTCGAAGAAAAAACCGTCCACAGGTTTTTTTATAACTTAAATAAACCATCCACCGGTTTTTTATTTTATTTAAAAAAAACGGTTTTTTGATCACTCTAATGAGGTATTCATGTAGTGCTATGGTAACCGACCGAGTGGACTATATACCAACTGTGTACACCTTCGAGAGATATTACAACACTATGAGATGAATGGGTTGGCAAAATACCAGGTAATAGAAACCATCCCACTTTTACACGGATGGTTCGAAGCTTGATGAAAACGTTGGCTTCGGAGTACACCTTGAAGAACTTAGTTTGGATAAATCACACAGACTACCAGATACCTGCAGTGTCTATCAAGCCGAAATAATGGCAATATGGGAAGTCGCCAAGTGGCTGAGTCGCAGCATAGTCACCAACATTGGCGTTGTCATTTACGCGGACAGCCAGTCTGCCATCAATTCTCTGGAGGCAACTTCCCTAAATTCACAAACAGCCCTCGACTGCCGCAGATCTCTTAACGAGATGGCTGAGCAGTTTAATATACACCTCATATGGGTGCCTGGGCATAGGGATATCCCGGGGAACTGCAAAGCCGATGAACTTGCTAGGAAAGGGACGACATTACAAATTCTCGAGGAATTTGCATATATTGGTGCGCGTCTATCCACGTGCAAGCTTTGGATTAGGTAAGAGGCAATCAGACAGTCCAACGAAAGATGGACAGCAAACGGCACCTGCAGGGTAGCTAGGCAAATCTGGCCAAGGTATAACCTGAGAAGATCAAAATATATCCTCGCACTAGAGAGGCAAAGATTGTGTACGTTAGTTTCAGTTCTGACGGGATACTGCTTGGTCGGCGAACACGCCAAAAGATTGGGTATTGACTCCAATGACTTCTGCAGAAACTGTGGAGATGAGGAAGAAGTGGTTAGCATTGAGCACTTGCTATGCGATTGCCCCGCTCTGAGTAAACGACGACTGGACATGCTGGGGTCGGCCTTTGTAGACAGCCTAACAGATCTTTCCAGTACGATATTCGTACTATTGGCGTTTACCATTTAGTTCTCTAATGGACGCTGAAGGCTTTTGAGAGTTCCTCCAACTCCATCACAGGGTTCTTTGCCATGTGATGTCGCGAAAAATGCCATTCTGCATCGCAAACAAACTCGTTTTTATGAAAATTAAATTCACAAAACTTTTTCTGTTTATACCCTACACCACACTGTGGTACAGGGTATTATAACTTTGTGCATTTGTTTGTAACACCCAAAAGGAGAAGAAATAGACCCATCATTTATTATACCGATCGACTTAGAATCACTTTCTGAGTTGATTTAGCTATGTCCGTCTGTCCGTCTGTCTGTCTGTCTGTCCGTCTGTCCGTCTGTGCATGTATTCTTGTAATCAAAGTACAGGTCGCAATTATGGTCCGATCTCGACGAAACTTTAAACATATGTTTTTTTTGGCCCAAGGACGATCCCTATTGAATTTGGTTAAAATCGGTTCAGATTTAGATATAGCCCCCATATATATGTTACCCCCGATTTGACCTGTAAGCGCTGTAAAAACTGTATTTTATATCCGATCAGTGCGAAATTCGGCAGAAAGAGGTTTCTTATTACATGAAGGAATACTGCCAAATTCGGAGAAAATCGGTTCAGATTTAGATATAGCTCCCATATATATGTTACCCCCGATTTGACTTGTAAGCGCTGTAGAGACTGTATTTTCATATTCAGGGAAGATCGGTTCAGATTTATATTAAAGCTCCTCCTGATTTGGTATCAAACCGCTATAGAAGTTGTATTTTACTTCCGATCATTAAAATTTTCCAGAAAGATGTTTCTCAATTTAGGAACGAATATTGCTTAATTTAGCGATTATCGTTTCAGAATTAGATATTATGTTTCTACCCATTTACCAATTATTCCAAATTATTATGGCAATGACCCTTATCGCATTGTTAGGGAGGTGTAGGGTATTATATAGTCGGCCCCGCCCGACTTTCTGCCTTTCCTTACTGGTTTTATATTGGGCTTGTTTATAAGTTATGCTTTGTGTGTTGTTCATGGAATGTGCTAATAGTAGGGCATCTTTAAGATCCGTATCGCCTGGACAAAATAAACAATTTCCCATGTAGCATTGTACATCTGCCGGATTTACAATGCTACATGGGAAATTTTAGCTCCTGATCACTGAGTTCTTTAATGTTTCCTCCAGTAAACATTAGTTTCACGTTTTTGTGAATGGTGAACACGCAGACTGTATGGGTGTCACTACCTCTACACATAATTATTGCTTTCAATTAATTCTTTAGCTTTGCGAGCCCTGAAGTTTGTAGTTGAGAAAGGGGTAATGTTGTTAGAACTACGGTTTGTCTATTTTTGTTACCTTCCGAAATTTCATAAATTCCTTTTAAATCATTCAAAACATGTGTCCTAACTGTGTGCTCCTAAAAATGGAAATAAGACCGTTCAAAATTTCATATTTCTCAGATTTAGAATAGTAATGCATATACCTCTGGGACAGAATGGTTGGGCGGTGATCTCCCCATAAATGGTCACGCGATTTACACAAATGGATCAAAAAAGTGATGTACGAACGGGGGCAGGGATTTGTCCTCCTTTTTATACTGATTCAAATGTATTTTTTATAGTTGGTTTTGATTATTCAAAGCCATTTTGTCACTCCGTTTGTTACACCTCTAAATATTGATCTGAGACCCCATAAAGTATATATATTCTTAATCGTCGTAAAATTCTAAGACGATTTAGCCATGTCCGTCCGTTCATCCGTATGTTGTAATCACGCTACAATCTATAATACTTGAGCTATGTGCCTGAAATTTGGTATAGATACTTCTTATAGCTGCAGGTAACTTGGGAAATGGGCGATATCGGTCCATATTTAGATATACCTCCCATATATAGCATCTGACTTGTTGTAAATCCTGTTCTCATC
Organism: Eudasyphora cyanicolor; assembly: GCA_963930755.1. Classification (NCBI taxonomy): domain Eukaryota; kingdom Metazoa; phylum Arthropoda; class Insecta; order Diptera; family Muscidae; genus Eudasyphora; species Eudasyphora cyanicolor. The sequence goes on along the minus strand of OZ005736.1, from coordinate 249,964,279 downwards.
TAATATATATTTTTTGTGTTTTTCGGTGTTATTTTCTTTAGGTTTGAGTTATTTTGTGGCATGATTTTTGGCATAACCGAACTTAGCGCTTTTACTTGTTATTTTTCTGTAATGGGACTTCATTACGACTTACGTCAATATGTTTTTATCCCCTCAAAGAGGAGGTTATATATCATTTGCTACGAGCCAAAAGTGTAACTCATCGAATGAGTGACCCCAATAATGTTTGGCGGAAATTCGATTTGGGTCATTTTAAATTATTTGAGCGATGTCCGTCCGTCCGTCTGTCTTCTGGCTGTTGCGCACGATAATTCTCGAAAGGATTAACAGATTGACTTCAAATTTGGTATTCAGTAATATTTTTCTCTATCTCCAGCTAAGTTCGAAGATGGGCCATATTGGTCCACTCCTTCTAGTATCTCCCCCACAAAGGGCTAACATTTGGTGAAATATTGATTCTAAACTACTTACTCGAATCTTCTGACTAATAAATTAGTTTATTAGTCGCTAACACCTCAAGAAAAATGGACAAAGTTGCCTCGCCCCTTTTGGTACGTCCCACACAAATTAACCATTTTATACCAAAAGTTAACTGCTTATAGCTTTAATATACAAATGCTTGAAATTTTTTACAGTGTAATGTTTTTATAGTACCTAGAGCCCTGAGAAATGTGGGTGTTATTGGCACGCCCCTTTTGGTACCTTCCCACACGAATGTCCCATTTTGCACCAAAAGTTAACAGCTTATAAGTTGAATACCATTACATACAAATACTTGAAATTTTGTACAGTGTAATGCTTTTATAGTACCTAGAGCCCAGAGAAAGGTGGGCATTATTGACACTCTCGTTTTGGTACCTCTCGTATAAATGGACCATTTTGCACCAATAGTTAACAGCTCATAACATTAATACCAGTCAGAGCTCCGAAATCTTCGCTCGAATTCGAGTAAAGAGTGAAACTAGCTCGAATTCGAGCGCGAGTACTCTTGCGAGTGGAAAAAAAATTCGAGTATACTCTTTTTTCTTTGCCACTCGAATAAGAGCGCATATGCTTCGCTCGTTTTCGAGTGCGAGTGAAATGCCCTCGAAATCGAGCAGATTATACTCTTGCCGGGTACTCTTTCAGTTTTTCTCTTGCACACGATCTCCCCTCCTCGGCCAAAGCAACACCAAAAACCGTTTAACTACTGCTACTACACACACACGCACACCCAAATCTGCAAAAACCAAACCAAAGGCAAAAAATAAAATGCTTGAAACTGTAAAATGTTCATTGACTACATACATAACTCTTTTATTACTCTTTTTTTTATTACAGCAATTTCTATTTTGCCACTCGATTTCACTCTTAGAGTAAACTCTCGCTCTATTTCGAAGATTTTTACTCCCACTCTTAATTTTTAAGAAGGAGTAATCGCGAGCGCTCGCGCCTAAAATAAACGAGCGGAGAGTAAACTCTTTTTAAAACTCGTAATCTTCGAGTACTCTTCTTCGCGAGTACTTTTCACTCGCGAGTAAAATCGAGTAAATCTGAGCTCTGATACCAGTACATATTTTAAAGTTATTAAATGCAATTTAAATTGATATTAATTTAATTTAAAAAAAAAAATAAATAAATTTACCCAAATTGTTTTAAGTAATAGTCAAGCTCGAGGTCAATTTAAGGATATAATTTTTATTCAAATTTAAATTTTATTTATCCGATATTTCGCAATTTCCTTGAATTGCTTCATCAGGGATGTTCTACAATTATTAAACAGAAATTAATGTTATTATTATCACAGATTTTTAAATATTATTAACTAAATAAGTATAAATAATTATTTGTAAATAACGAAGAGAATGAACTTCAAGACAGATACGGAAAACATCGCTCACAGTTACCGAAACCTAATTAGAAAAAGGAAACAACGAATGACCACCGATCAATGTGCAATACGAATGTAACAACAGTGCAATATTTACAACGGACGAGAGTAGTGATACTACGCTAGCTTTAAGTTTTTTTTGTGTTGTTGTTCACATACACGTAAGTGTGATTGGTGGGGAATAGTTGTGTCTGTTTTTTCTGTTTACCTGTTATTTACAAATAATTATTTATACTTATTTAGTTAATAATATTTAAAAATCTGTGATAATAATAACATTAATTTCTGTTTAATAATTGTAGAACATCCCTGATGAAGCAATTCAAGGAAATTGCGAAATATCGGATAAATAAAATTTAAATTTGAATAAAAATTATATCCTAAAATTGACCTCGAGCTTGACTATTACTTAAAACAATTTGGATATTAAAAGATCGAATAAAAACAAACTTATGAAAAATAAATTTACGAATATTTTTTTGGGAGTATGAGCGGATTCATAAGTTGGGTTACCCAACTGAACTCTCTTACTTGTTTTTAATATTTTTTTAAACAGTTTTTTCGCTATACCAGGCACAAACAGTAGTGTGGGCAGACTAATCTCCCTGAATAACGCACAAATGTAAGGAAACGTATATAAATTAAATCGGTAAAATCTATAATTTGCACTAACAAAAGTACGACTCTTTAGAATTTTATAAGTATTTTTTCTCACAGCCGTCTCTGCTAAAGCATATATCTTCCTCAGCTAAATATGTAAAAGTAGACTGCATTAATTAAATGATCTCACTGGGAATATAATCACATATTTGTACCACAAATAGAATTTATTGATCTGCTGTTAAATTAATTTGTAATCAGGGTTACCATAAACATTTTTTCGGAAAGGACGACATTCGTGCCAGAAAACGAGGACATTTGTGACAATTACAAAGGGCTCTTGGAACCTTCGGAGGACACTTTTTTAAAATAAAAAAAGAAAACAGTAATCTAAAAAATTATATATAATCAAAAATTATTTTTTTAACGACAATGTCTTATACTACATATATATCTACATGAAGTATGTATTGCGAACAGTGTTACCGTTGTGCGACTAAAGGGGCAGTTTTGCCCCTTTTTTTCAGCCGTGATACTTTTGCGCCCCTTTTCTTTTGGGATACTAAATGTGCCACTTTTCACATTTTTGGTGCCACTTTTATACACTTCTGCCACTTTTGTAAAAAAATTATATTTTTGCACTATTTATAACCCGATCACGTCCATTCCGATATAGGGACATATCACAAATGCCGTTCGGAAATTCAGCAATAAAAATAATTTAGCGCTTTGGATTTCATTATAATAAGCTCTGTAACAAGGCCCCTCAATATGTAATGTCATGTACACATATAGTTTTTTTTTATAAATTTTTTTACAAATTTGTAGAAAATGTTTACAAGTTTTGATTTTATTGTATTTTTCCTTATATAAGAACCTTAAAAAGCATGCCACTTTATTTTATGAACGTGTGCCCCGTTTTTCGGAAAAATTCCCTTTTTGTGCCCCTTTCTGAAATTTTCCAACGGTAACACTGATTGCGAATAAGGATAAAATTTGTCAATGTTACAAAGTAACTCTTTGGATAAAAAAACAAACGACTAGATTCGTTGTAAAACATACACACAAATTAATTTAACAGCAGATCAATAAATTCTATTTGTGGGGGAGGTACTACAAGGAGGGGCCGACATGGGCCACTTCAAAACATTAAGTAGATTTGAGGAAATTAATACCACATACGAATTTGTAAGTCATTCGGTCACTCCTTTTCAGAGATATCGTTCGCATAACCCAGTCAAACGGACAGACAGACGGACATTAATTAAGTCATATCTTTTGCACCCATTGAGCACCCAATCTGAACATGTTGTATTTTTTGGGTAAATATGGGGGTTATATTCAGAAGTAAAATAAAAAAAATGTAAAATACTTTTTTCAGGATAATCAAGGATTAAGGATATTTTCGTCCTTTTGGTATCCTTAATACACATTTAGTTATCCCTTTGTACGTTATACTTAGAAATGGTACTTATTTCATTTAAATCTGACCTTCCGTTCTAAAGTTATGGCGACTTGAACATAGCTTAATTTTCAAAAAAATGTAGATGCCCCACTTTGGCACCCTCTAAAATCTAAACCGCTATAAATTTTGACAAACTGTCTTTATTTCGTATCATCTTGCAATATGCGCGTGCGAATTACAGCAATATCGAAGTTCATAAAAATTCAGAGTGGGTCGATTTTCTTTGGAAAACTGTGGTAGACTGTCTTTATTTCGTATCATCTTGCAATATGCGCGTGCGAATTACAGCAATATCGAAGTTCATAAAAATTCAGAGTGGGTCGATTTTCTTTGGAATTACCCTATAGCAAAATTCATTTTGAACAGATTTCACTTTCTCATCTGTTTGTTTTTATACCCTACACCACACTGTGGTACAGGGTATTATGACTTTGTGCATTTGTTTGTAACACCCAAAAGGAGAAGAGATAGATCCATTGTTTATTATACCGATCGACTTGTAATCACTTTCTGAGTCGATTTAGCTATGTCCGTCTGTCTGTCCGTCTGTAGATGTATTCTTGTAATCAAAGTACAGGTCGCAATTATGGCCTGATCTTGACGAAACATTACACATATCTTTTTTTTGGCCCAAGGATGATCCCTGTTTAATTTGGTTAAAATCGGTTCAGATTTGGATATAGCCCCGATTTGACATGTAAGCGTTGTAAAAACTTTATTTTATATCCGATCAGTATGAAATTCAGCAGAAAGAAGTTTGTTATTATATTAATGAAATTTGGAAGAAATCGGTTCAGATTTAGATATAGCCCCCATATATACGTTACCCCCGATTTGACATGTAAGCGCTGTAAAAATTTTATTTTATATCCGATCAGTGCGAAATTCGGCAAAGAGAGGTTTCTTATTACATGAAGGAATACTGCTAAATTCGGAGAAAATCGGTTCAGATTTAAATATAGCCCCCATATATATGTTACCCCCGATTTAACATGTAAGCGCTGTAAAAACTGTATTTTATATCCGATCAGTGCGAAATTCGGCAGAAAGAGGTTTCTTATTACATGAAGGAATACTGCCAAATTCGGAGAAAATCGGTTCGGATTTAGATATAGCCCCCATATATATGTTACCCCCGATTTCACATGTAAGCGCTGTAAAAACTGTATTTTATATTCGATCGGTATGAAATTCGTCAGAAAGAGGTTTCCTATTATATGAATGAACACTTTTAAATTTGGAAGAAATTGGTTCAGATTTAAATATAGCCCCCATATATACTTACCCCCGATTTGACCTGTAACCCCTGTAAAAACTGTATTTTATATCCGATCAGTGCGAAATTCGGCAGAAAGAGGTTTCTTATTACATGAAGGAATACTGCCAAATTCGTAGAAAATCGGTTCAGATTTAGATATAGCTCCCATAAATATGTTACCCCCGATTTGACATGTAAGCGCTGTAGAGACTGTATTTTATATCCGATCAGTACGAAATTCGACAGAAGGTCTTTTTACATGAATGAGTATTCAGGGAAGATCGGTTCAGATTTATATTAAAGCTCCATATATATGTTTCTCCTGATTTGGTATCAAACCGCTATAGAAGTTGTATTTTACTTCCGATCATTAAAATTTTCCAGAAAGATGTTTCTCAATTCAGGAACGAATATTGCTTAATTTAGCGATTATCGTTTCAGAATTAGATAATATGTTTCTACCCATTTACCAATTATTCCAAATTATTATGGCAATGACCCTTATCGCATTGTTAGTTAGGTGTAGGGTATTATATAGTCGGCCCCGCCCGACTTTCTGCCTTTCCTTACTGGTTTTATATCTAGAAGTTCTTTATATATCTCTTGCTTGAAAGATTCAAATTGATGTCGAATTGAGGACGAACAGTAATCTACGTGGTTCCACACTCCCATTTCCATAGCTAATCTCATCAACAGTACTATTAGTAGTTGTTTCCTCACCATTTACAGCAACAGGAACAACGTTAAGTTTTTTACGAATGCATTTGGGACATTTGTAAAGGAAAGCTTTCGTTTTATACAGAAACGAATGTATTTCTTTCGGAATTTCTAAACACGTAATGTGGTAAAATTCGTCACAGACACAGCATCCAATACTATGCTGGTTACGAACATTGCTGCTGCATTTAGGGCAATTGTATATTTTAGCTTTTGGTACCATAGTGCAAGAAATACACGGTTATATACGGCACAGCAGTGTATCTTAATAAACAGGAGGAGATATGTAGACACAAAAACGTCAGCGGCAAAAAACCATAGACAGCAGCAAGCAAAAAGTAAACAAACGGATCTTCTCCACAGACGCAATGTTTGGTTATGTTTTTGTTACTGCATCAGCAAACTCCACCAAACAAAAGAGAAGAACAGGTATTCCAGACGTGCTCCACCAATACAAATACAGGAATTCAAAACATAAACGACGAATTTGCTGGCAATCACAAATAATTAAATCAGTGTAAGTTCAGCTTTAATGCGGGTAAAACAGGCGAACAAGGCGGCAAAACAATTAGTCTTCTTCTTTTCCATACAATTTACTGCCGTCTGCTTATTTTTACGTTTATTTGCGATACAATAAACGATATACAATAAATCAACCAGATTTCATCTCAGCAGACCGCAAACAACAATTGCTTCACAATTCAACTACTTTTTATATTTTTTATTAATTGTTTAATACAATTTTCTGGAGCGAACAAAATTTAGCTGTTCATGTCAGTGTTGTCAACCGTACTCCGCGAATCACTTATGTGGCGTAACTCAAACTGTGGACACTCAAAGGTCCCTAATGAGGCATCTAACAGGCCCAGGCTGAGGGTTCTAACAGAACAAACAGATTATTTGCCACCTGTTCTAAATTTCTCCACAAGGTTGGACACGACGATCCCTTCTAGATCATATTGGCTGGATGGTGATCTCCCCTTTCGTGGTCACGCAATTTACACAGATGGATCAAAGATGGATGTGGGAACGGGGGCTAAACGAGGGTTTTTCCAGGCAGGGTGAATAGTCAAGCTGCTCTAAAGGCACTGAACTCCAACGTCATTAAATCCATGTTAGTAAATGATTGCATATTAGAAATGCAAATACTAACAGTTAACGTCAAGCTCTGCTGGGTCCCAGGACACTGTGACATCACCGGAAACGAGAAGGCTGATGAGCTCGCACGGAATTGGCGTACAAAGCATACCTGGATGAAAAAACTGAAATGAATTGGAAAATTTTTTGTAGGGCACGTAATCGTGCAAAATCAGTGGTGAGACGGGCAAAGAGGGAAGCTCATGCATCTTTATTTGAGAACTGCGACAGCACCAAATCGTTATGGAATCGTATCAGGTGCAATGGTTTACTTAGTAGTGATCCAGATGAAGTTAACATCGGTTCTCATATTGGTCTTGATGAATTGAACTTGAGATTTGTTGGAAATCAACTCCCTTACTCACATGATGTAAATGAACTTCTGGGTCGATATTCTGATGTAGTCGATTTTTCATTCCAATGCATATCTGTTTCTGATTTGTATCAATCTTTTTCTTGCATTCACTCTAATGTTGCTGGCGATGATGACTTCCCACTAAAATTCCTTAACTTAATATTTCCACTTATTGATAGCTACTTTTTACATTTGGTTAATACCATAATTACAACATCCACTTTCCCTTCTCTATGGAAAACTTCTAAAATTATTCCTATAAGGAAGAAAACTAATTCAATGTATCTGGATGACTTGAGACCAATATCTTTGTTGCCTATCTTGTCGAAGACAGTAGAGTACGTATTAAAAAAACAGTTACAGAATTATATTGAGAGTAAAATGTTGATCCATGACTGTCAGTGTGGATTCCGAAATAACAGAAGTACCTCAATGTTGCTGGCTGGGCTCACTGATTCCATTAGGAAAAATTTTAATTGTCGTCGTCTTAGCGTGCTTCTATCTTTGGACTTAGAGAAGGCATTTGACACTTATCTCTTCCTAACTTGTAGATAGAAAACAATATATATATGCTGACGGGTTAACCTCTTGCATTTTACCAGTGAGGAGTGGAGTTCCCCAGGGATCAGTCCTTGGACCTCTTCTATTCGTCATGTTCGTAAATGATTTATTTGATAGTATTGGTCCATGGTGCACCCCATACTCCTTTGCCGATGACGTACAAATTTTGTTCTCAGGAGAGTACCAATTTTCAGATGCACTACAGGCAAAAATTGATTGTGTTATTCAGTTGCTCGATCGATGGATGGCAAATAATAACCTAACTATAAATGTCTCAAAAACAAAAGCTATGCTTTTTTCTACTCATCCGTCTACTAATGTGTGTGTGCGTTTTAATAATAGTCCCATAGAATTTGTCCAAAGCTTGAAGTGTTTAGGTATCGACATTGATGACAAACTGAATTTTGATCGACACATTGACGGTTTTGTATCCCGCACAAACCTAACTCTTCGGCGGTTGTACAACTGTGATCTGATGTTACCTCACTACGTCAAAGAAAAATTAGTTCATGCATTGATCATGCCCAACATACTTTATTTCATAGAAGTATATGCAGGGACAATAAAGCGTAACACTGATAAAGTATGCAGGTCTTTAAAGAGCGCTATGCGCTACTTATACCGCATTAATCGATTTGCCCTCGTAACTCCTTTTCTAGAAGAATTTTTGGGATGTTCTTTTGGTGAATTTGTTGGTCTCCGTTCTCTGCTTCTTTTTATAAAATTTATAACAATCAATACCCCACATTCTTGTCCAATTCATTCTCTTTTACGCGATCTTCTCGCTGTAATCAGTTAATTATACCTACATTAGACCATAATGTGGAGAAATCATTCTTAGTCAGAGTAGCTCGTATGTTTAACTCATTACCGGTTGCCCTTAGGTACTTCAATACATCAGAAGCTAGTCATCGTAAAAAAATCCTGCAACATTTCCAATCTTCCAGTTAGTGTTATACCTTGTACAACACTAACAACTGTATTAGTACTAATACCACTGTAATTTCATAATAAAACAATAATAATCAATATATCTATACGCATATATAATTATAAAAATCATCTATTAAAATCATCTTTGTGCCTCTTAATCTACTATTACTACTCGACAAATTTTGCGAGTAATATCTAGTAAATATTTTTTCGCTCTTATTTCACCCTCTAACTTTCCTAGTTTTAAAGTACTAGGTAGACGTAGAGTGTAAAGAGCAGGGTAGTTTATTATGTTAATTATCAATAATTTCTTTGATTTATTGCCTTTTTTCTTAGTGTGATTTATGACCTTTAAAGGAGCTTAAAAATTCTTGTTCATGGCCTTGTTTTTGCTTTTATGTAATTATTTTATTTTTTAATGCTTAATATCTTGTTACAGTAGAGTAGCAACTATAAGGTAGCAACCTGTTATTATTACTTAATTTAATAGCTATTAAGTTATATATATATCTAGAACGATTTACGTTTTTCCGCTGTAGTAGGAACTCAAATTAAATACCTAAACCAATATTTCGTTGAAGAATATTGCAATTTACCTATACTTGGCCTACAGGCTTTAAATTACATTAATAAAAAACCAGTAAGGAAAGGCAGAAAGTCGGGCGGGGCCGACTATATAATACCCTACACCTCCCTAACAATGCGATAAGCAATAATAATTTGGAATAATTGGTAAATGGGTAGAAACATATTATCTAATTCTGAAACGATAATCGCTAAATTAAGCAATATTCGTTCCTAAATTGAGAAACATCATTCTGGAAAATTTTAATGATCCGTAGTAAAATACAACTTCTATAGCGGTTTGATACCAAATCAGGAGAAACATATATATGGAGCTTTAATATAAATCTGAACCGATCTTCCCTGAATACTCATTCATGTAAAAAGACCTCGTTCTGTCGAATTTCGTACTGATCGGATATAAAATACAGTCTCTACAGCGCTTACATGTCAAATCGGGGGTAACATATTTATGGGAGCTATATCTAAATCTGAACCGATTTTCTCCGAATTTGGCAGTATTCCTTCATGTAATAAGAAACCTCTTTCTGCCGAATTTCGCACTGATCAGATATAAAATACAGTTTTTACAGCGCTTACAGGTCAAATCGGGGGTTACATATATATGGGGGCTATATCTAAATCTGAACCGATTTTCTCCGAATTTAGCAGTATTCCTTCATGTAATAAGAAACCTCTCTTTGCCGAATTTCGCACTGATCGGATATAAAATAACATTTTTACAGCGCTTACATGTCAAATCGGGGGTAACGTATATATGGGGGCTATATATAAATCTGAACCAATTTCTTCCAAATTTAAAAGTGTTCATTCATATAATAGGAAACCTCTTTCTGACGAATTTCATACTGATCGGATATAAAATACAGTTTTTACAGCGCTTACGTGTGAAATCGGAGGTAACATATATATGGGGGCTATATCTAAATCCGAACCGATTTTCTCCGAATTTGGCAGTATTCCTTCATGTAATAAGAAACCTCTTTCTGCCGAATTTCGCACTGATCGGATATAAAATACAGTTTTTACAGCGCTTACATGTCGAATCGGGGGTAACATATATATGGGGGCTAAATCTAAATCTGAACCGATTTTCTCCGAATTTAGCAGCATTCCTTCATGTAATAAGAAACCTCTCTTTGCCGAATTTCGCACTGATCGGATATAAAATAACATTTTTGCAGCGCTTACATGTCAAATCGGGGGTAACGTATATATGGGGGCTATATCTAAATCTGAACCGATTTCTTCCAAATTTAACAGTGTTCATTCATATAATAAGAAAACTCTTTCTGCTGAATTTCATACTGATCGGATATAAAATAAAGTTTTTACAGCGCTTACATGTCAAATCGGGGCTAACATATATATGGGGGCTATATCCAAATCTGAACCGATTTTAACCAAATTAAATAGGGATCGATCGTCCTTGGGCCAAAAAAAAAGATATGTGTAAAGTTTCGTCAAGATCAGGCCATAATTGCGACCTGTGCTTTGATTACAAGAATACATCTACAGACGGACATAGCTAAATCGACTCAGAAAGTGATTACAAGTCGATCGGTATAATAAACAATGGATCTATCTCTTCTCCTTTTGGGTGTTACAAACAAATGCACAAAGTCATAATATCCTGTACCACAGTGTGGTGTAGGGTATAATGAAATGAAATGAAATGAATGGGTCAGTGATGGAAACCACTAGTGCGGTGTCATCACTGTATCCACCAAATCGCTAGTCTCTCTGGCCTCGTATGTCACAAACCAGAACAAGGGATTTGCTGGACCTCACAAAGAGGGACTAACAGGCGTGGGAGTTTTCACAGGCCACTGTAACTTTAGAGCGTTTACATCAAAAGGGCAACGGGACACAGAAGACTACTGCCGTCTCTGTACGGACGAAGAGAAGCTTGAAACGATCGAGCACCTTCTTTGCCAATGTCCTTTTCTTTCTAGAAGAAGGCACTGCTACCTAGGTGACTTTACGATCGAAGATCTCGAAGCTCTGTCATCGCAAAAAATCGTCAGCATCCTCAACTATATTAGCTGCCTGAAGTGGCTATGGATGACAACCGCTCATCCATCTGCCTAAACGGCATTGTCCACTGCTGGAACTTCTCAACCCTCTTTTAATTCAACATTTCTATTTTCCGCTCTTCTCACTTATTATTGGGGTCCCCCCCCCACCCCCTCTCATTTTTCAATCTATATTTTTTCTGCTGTTTTCTCCAAATCTTCAATTCTTTACAGGACTAACACAATGACATTTAGGTCTACGAGTGGAGTGGTGCACGCCAAATTGGTAGTGTACTACGTGTCCTTTAACCTAACCTAACCTATGCCAGCCATGGTTAGTGAAATGGCGAGCAAAGTTGCTGGTATAGTTTGCTCACCTGGGGAAAAAACATAAGGTTTGAACAGCTTTCGCTGAGTTGACAATCCCTGGCCGAGCAGTGCTCGGGTCGTTCTGGTGCGAAGATCCGATTGTCGTGGGAACGTTGAGGTTTGGTAATTGCATTTGGTGCGGATTAACAGAAACTGTTTATTAACATCCGAACAAAGAGAGAATGATGGAAAATATCATATAGTTCCCGCGATAATCGGAAATATGAAGAAATGAAGTCGTAATATAAATGAATTTTTAAATTCGGAATAAAAGTTTGCGAATTATATATACAGTTTGTCAAACAATTCTTTAGAAAACAAATATTTTTTGAAAACATTATTTTAAACAAACCACACCTACAACAAATGATTCTTTTTTTAAATTTATTTTATTGGCAAACAATTCATTTGTATGTTATTGGTCGAAATTAAACAAAAAAAAAGCCAGATAAAACTTTAACAATACATAAGTGCATACACTAAAATTTATCCATAAACTCATTTTAAACGATGTCAAATAAATCTTTAGAAAATTAATTTTTATTAAAATATATGTAACATACTGGTAAATATATGGCATTGGGATGAATTACAGCTTGCAATCTTCATTCTGTTCATGCAATTAAGTATTCAAAGTCATATTCGCTCTGAATTTTTGCCATTCTTCCTCTGTAAACTTATTTAATTCATTCGTGTTTCAGGGTCCCTTTCACCAATCTTTTTCTTAGGGTGCATCCACAAATTCTCAACTGGGCTTAAATCGAGGACTTATGCAGGCGTGTCTACAATGTGTGGACAACTATATAAAAGCCAGGAACGGAATACGGATGATTTGTGCTTAGGACCGTTGTCTTGGTATAATTTATATTTATACTTTTGGGGAAAAATACATATAAATATAAAAACAGAATAGTAAGATTATAAATAAGACTATACATATATGCTATGACTACTCGACAATAGTTTCGAGTAAGAATTTATTTTTTTTAATGCCAGCTCACTATCTTCACTAGTAATAAAAACTAGGAAGACATAGTGACTACTATTTTTCCCCCTCTTATCTTTTTCCCTCTGTATTATCCTTAGCATTTATGTATTTTTTAGTAGTATCTCAACTGTATTGTACTGTAATTTACTGCATTGGCCATAAGGCTTCAAATTACTTGTTTGAATAAATAAATAAATAATTGGTTCTACAAATCCAAACTTCGTAGCGCTGGAAATCAATTTGTCTCCTGTCTCCTTCGTCACTACTTCATATGAAATTTTTATATTTCCAACGCATTGCCTCGATATGCAAGCTCTCATCATTACATACAATTCCCCATATTTCACAGTGGGTATGATATTCTAATTACCCAATGCAGTTAATGGTTTCTTTCAAACTTTATGTTGACCGTGATAATAATATAACATTATTTTCGATTCATCACAAAAAATTACGTCGTCCCAAAACTCTTTGGGTATCGAAATCTGACGTTCTGCAAAATATAATTTGTTTTGAAATATTCACCTGTGAAAGTAAAGGTTTCTTCCTGGCTACATATGCCCCATATTTGTTATCTGTAGGGGATTTTTTGGCAGTCCCATGTGATACCTCTACTCCGCAATCGTTTTTCAGTTCGAGAGTCAACGCTCTTGAACTAAAGGAGTTTTTTAAAGAATTATTTGACAGTAATCATATGTGATGTTAATTTCATTTCCCTATTCTCTACCTATTTGGCAATGAAATTTATATTCTCTTTCATAAAAACGCGAATTTAACAATTAGGTTAGGTTAGGTTAGGTTGAGAAGAGGAGGCGGTGAAATTCCACCTCATGTCCTTGGACATACACGTAAGCCAGTATTCGGCCTGTTGTGCGCTCTAAATTGTTATTTTTTTTAGAAAGGTCGGTAAGCTATTTTAGGAACTCTGTACTGTCGACATAGTCCTTAATCTTCTTCCAGTCTACGCCCCTAAGTTGGGTCAAGTCTGGTATAGTATCATTTCCTAAGAAACGTGATCTATTGTTGGCGAACGCTGGGCAGTGGCAGAGGAAATGGTCCAACGTTTCGTCATCCTCCCCGCATGCCCTACATATGCTCTCATCTACAACTCCTATCCTATGTAGGTGTGCTTGTAAGCATGTGTGTCCTGTAAGGACGCCCATGATCTTACTAATTTCTACCTTGCTCAATCTCAGTAAGGTCTTGGCCTTGTCCTCGTTTGGGTCACCCCACAAGACCTTCGTTGTCTTCCCAACGTTTTCACTATTCCATAGCGTGATATGGGCGTTCTTCGCCCATATTTGTAGTTCAGAACGCACAACTCTGAAGGGTTTTGCGTTCTCTAATGTTGTTGTTTGCAAGTCTCTGGCTCTAGATGCCAAGGCGTTTGCTTTCTCGTTACCCCTTACTCCGCAATGGCCAGGCACCCATATGATGCATATAGTGCCGTATTCGGAGTAGGCGTTAATCGCCATTTTACAATCTAAAACGCCGCCGGTACTGGGGTTATTAATTTAACAGTTATATTATGTAAAAAAAGATTACACTGAAATGTGAATATTCTGGTGTTATTAAAGCATTAAGAAATGTTTTCAAAAACATATTGTTTTCTAAAGGTTTGTTTGACATAAGTACACGTTTCTGTAAAACGTTTTCATTCGTTTACGACGAAACGTCAAATTTCAATCAACTATAACTACAAATATATAAAACACATGACGAATTAATGACTCTTGTGGCTCATATATTTCACGTATTAATTGAGTTATTTTGGAAGATTCGTCGTAGACGAACAAAAACTGGGGTTAATGTGGCTATTCTGTGAAATCACAAAATGCTGGCTCAATTGGTTGATATTTGTGGCTTTTATGACGCAAATATGTAAAATGGCAATGATGTGTCACGAAAAAGTTGTTTTAAAATTGTTATAAAAGACGGATAAATATTTTTCAATGATTTTGCCTTTATTGAAATGCTTAACATTCCGGTTAATGATGGACACCACTTCATTCATATGCCTACCGCGGCTGGCCTTGCAGTAGCCCATTCTGTGTCGACACATTTTCGAGTGTGTGGCCCTCTATGGCTGCAAATTTCGTGTTTTAAGTCATGAATCGTCTCTGGATGGTTGGCGGAGCACTTACGATGTTGTTGTTTTATTTGCTATCAATACTACAAAGTTTATAAAATATTTAAATATTTACAGAGTTTTCAGCTTTTATCATTAAGATATTACATCAAATGGCTACGTTAATTGCTTATTTACTTATTTAGATAGAATTTAATTCATAGGAAAAAAGATAGTAAAAAAACTACATTTAATATCACAAAATAGAAGTAATAAGAAGTTTTAAAAACAACAACTACTTATATCTATAATAATCAATATAGAGTAAACTAGCAATTGTTAAACCAAAAGCTGAGGTAGGTATACCTTTTCCTCCAAATGGCGTGAAGTTAGAGTAGTTTTCATCCCCAAAGCGGGAAAACCTAGTCACTCAATGCCTAAGGACTACAGACCAATCAGTCTCTCATTGTTTTTACCTAAAACTTTGGATAGACTGTTTCACATCTATATCAGGGATCGATTACACACATCTATAATCAGCAGTAGTCAACATGCGTACATCAAGGGTCGCTCTGTTGACAGTGCTCTTCATGACGTGGTGGGTTATATTGAGGGTAATATAGAAAAAAAACTATAGCCTTTGGCTACTTTCCTAGTCATAGAGGGAGCCTTCAATAATTTTTTTATTTATTTATTTATTCAAACAAGTAATTTGAAGCCTTATGGCCAATGTAGTAAATTACAGTACAATACAGTTGAGATAACTACTAAAACTACTAATTTGACGTTGGAATCGATACATAACTCTTAATGGATGTGGACATTCCCTCTCTACTGGTTGATTGGATTAATTCAAAGCTAAACAGCAGAATCATAAACTCATCACTTGCAGAGGGCTCCATTAGGAAGAAGGTAACCAAAAGATCTCCTCAAAGAGGGGTACTGTCACCTCTTCTGTGGCTCTTGGTACTACATGGAATACTCAGATCATTTGAGGAAGAAAGAGTGAAAGTTGTCGCCTACGCAGATGATCACTGTCACCGATCTTATCCAGGGTGCTCTTAGGAGACTATTTAGATGGCAACGGCAAATGGGCTGGGCATCAACCCCATGAATACCGAGCCAGAACTATTCACCACACAGAATAAGATACCACATTTCACCAACCCTATTCTGGACGGAATGAAGTTGAACCTGTGCTCTGAGGCAAAATACCTTGACGTCATACTTGACTTGACTTTTGTTTGCGCAACGCCTTTAAGGTCAATATGTATGTAATTTTTTGGACTTGACTTTTGTTTGCGCAACGCTTTTAAGGTCAATATGTATATAATTTTTTAGATTCATAGCTCTTAAGGAACTTACAATAAAATTTGTTTGGCCACTGCTGCACAGACCACAGTCAGAGAATTCAAAATTATTTTTTTCGCATATAGGACCTGCTCTAATAGGAGCCCCAGGGGTAAAGTGGTCGAAAATCATTTGGCAGAAAATCAAGATTGCCTACGACACTTTCCTGGTATTGATCTATGTGTCCATCATGTTTCAAGAAAATCGGTTCAGACGATTAGGCGTGATGCTGGAACAAACAGACAAACAAACTATTTTATAATATTATTAAAATTTTCTTCTTTAGCCGATATTCTCCATTTTGTGACATATTGTAATCAAGTACAAAAGCTTGCGACCGACACCAATCTAAATTTCTTAAATTAAAAAAATGCATGTGTAGCAGAATGAAACTTACCGCCATGATAAATATGATTATGGCAATAATGGGAATTGCTCAGAGGGCTGTAAATGATTTTTCGTTGTAGACTGTTATCGTATTGCTGATATGCGTTTCGTTTAATTCCATAGTAGAGATCATAATCGTGTATTTCAGAAAGACCTGACAAATTGAAGCGCTGTACGGCAGATGTAATATTATCCTGTTCGGATGGTATGGCCTTAAAGTATCGTGTATGATCTTGAAAGTAGGGGCAGAGAGTTTGCTTAATTTTAACAATGGATACTGGTGGCGGGGGTGGAGGAATTGACTGCGATGGTGAATCAGATTCTAAAATGTCAACACTGTTACCCAGCGATGAACTCAATATGTTATTCGGTTCATCGTATATATTATCCATGTGCGAATTGAGTATTGAATCGCTCGAATATAAATGTTTGTTAATAGTGTATATATCTTTCGGTGATATATCGTCACCCAGCATGTAGTTGCCAGTAATCGCTGCGTTTTCATCACAGACATTAACATTGCCAATAGTAACTATACTTAAGTTGGTTGTCTCGACGCTACCGTGGTCTTTCAGGTGTTCGAATGATGACTGGGACGAAGTCCACCGCCGTAAACTACTAACGGGATTTTTCGTCATAGAACGCACCAGAGTGGTCTGCGGTGAGTCCTGAAATTCCGGCGGCGGGTCTATTGGAGCCAATGGTCCTTTTTTTAAAGTGTTGAAATTTTCGGCACTCATTCCACCCTCCGAACAATTATCCAATGAGTCAAACTGAGAAACTTCTCCATCACTCTCCACAATCTAAACAAACAATAAATGATTCTTGTTATTTGTTAATAAAAATCGACACAATAGATATCATACCTCAATGTCAAATTTGCACAGGCCTAGACGATATGAATCACCACTGGATATTGAGCTATTCGTTGTTAGCGGCACTCCAGAGTCATCACTCAACGATGCAGCAGCATTCAGTTCAATGCTATTCGTACTGGTCAAATCGTGGTGATGCGATGGAAAAATGCTAAAACTGTCACTGCTGCAAATACCGGCAATCACAGTCGCTGACGAATTGCATGTACTATCCTTATTTTTAATTGAAGATTCCATTGTTTATCAAATGTTCAGCATACAGCTACAAGGAAAAATGCGGAGTAAAAACGTTATTTTTTGTAAACACCACAAATGTTGTAATGGCACACCTTTAATTACTCCGATTTTACGAAAACAATTGTCACACCCTTCGATTAGGAGGTTTTTCGTCATTCCCATCCATACACAAATGCTGGAAATGATTACCAGTATTCAAATAAGCACAGACAAATTACAGCAGCATAATGTGATCCCGATTCGCCACATCCACATTGTAAATAAAAATAATTCAATGTTTTTAGACTACGTTTCAACTATGTCCTTGCCTATACAAAATCGTTCTATAAATATGCAACACCATTTCACTCCTTTGTAAATTGGTTTATACATGGGCAAATTTATGGGCGAGACATAATTTTTTTGTGCATCATATGGGTCCCCAGGACCATAAAAACACCCCTGAGGATACAAACGCATTGCTATGCTTAAATTATGGACACATCTGAGATTTGAAGAATATGACGATTGTTTTTGTAAAATGCTCATTAGTACCAATAACCAATTGAAATTTCACAGATGTAAGAAGACGACGAATATTTTAAGAGGATGTGTTCCCCATAAATCTCCCAAGACAGCATTAGTTTTTTCCTAACTGTTGTGTTGCTTTGGTATACAATTCGTTGTCGCAGAAATCTACAACAATTAAAAAGTGCAAATTCAAAGAGTTACTATGAAAGGTTAGGCAATTAGAATTTATACGCTTTCTAAGAGAATCAGTGATTGAGCAAATTGGTACTTTCTCATTCACGTCTCCTTGCACAATATTCACTTTGGAATGGTTCTACCAAGACCAACAATGTAAACATATCTGACCAGGTACATACATCTATTTATGTTGTACATACTTCACAGTTGAGTGAACGAAGGTTTGAATTTCCTTTTCCATGCTATAAACGGAAGACGGGCTACATATCAATTTCACATTTCCCAACACTTTCACCCCATCCTTTAAATGCTAATAAAATGAAAAGAAAAGGCCGTCTTTACCGACGACACGTGAATGTCGAAGGATTAATTCAAAGCTTGTTACGCCGACCGACCGACAGGATGTTCTAAATCACGCCCATTAAGAAGCTACACATTGTTATCGCCGATATATACATATACCTAGTATATATATATTTATATATATATATACAAACGTAATATATATATACTTTGCATTAAAAAACACTTCGCCATACATTTTTGTCACAGTCTCAAATCATCAACCCATCGTCCTGCTATCTAAGCTCGTCATTCTACACTGGAATATATCCTCACTTCATAACATTTGTGAAGTTAATCATTTATTTGTTTCTGCATTATTTCTCGTGAGCAACTGCACAAAACTAATTATTTTTCTTGAAGATGATTCTTTTTACATTTTTCGACTAAAATACACAATCACAATTGGAACTCTGCGCTGACCGTTGATGACGGCCAACGCCGTCGTTTATTTCAACGACTGGACCAGTGTTACCGTTGTTCGACTACAGGGGCAATTTCCCCCTTTTTTCAGCCGTGATATTTTAGCACCCTTTTCTTTTGTGATACTAATGGCGATTTCGTTTGTGCAAACAAATGTACAATTTTTTCTACATTTTATACTGAAATCGCATTTTTCGGATCATTTGTAAAAGTGGTGCAGCCGTATGAACGGGCTTTGATTTCGTTTGTAAAATTATTAGACTCCGCAAATGCGAAAAAATGGCATTTTCCACACTCAGCCCAGTCCACTGTGTGGAGTGTTTCACCGTCAAAAAACAGACTTCAGAACCAAACCTATATTACAGCGTACATTCTTAATGCACTACCAAATAGTTGCGCCATAATGTTAGTATGGATTTTACTCACCGCACGATTTTTGTTCGATTGTTCGCATGCGAAATAAGCAGAGGGTGCAGGGAGAATTTTTAAAATGTCGCAATATCAGTTTTATACTATTCAGCCACTTTTTATTTTTCGAAATTTTAATAAACATTTTTATTGTGTATATTATATAATCAATTTTTTTTCATCACAAAATTGTAGAAAAAATCTTCCTTTGTATACGGACTTAAATTTTTGTAACAAAATTGATTGAAAATGTACATGGTCAGTTTATGCATTATCATATTAATAGTCTTTAGGAATACTGAATGAACGTGTGCCACTATTATCGAAAAATATCCCCTTTTTGAATGTGAAATGGTAACCCAGGACTGGACTTTGATGTACAGTACAAGGCTGCTACTTGAATATTAGTGTGAAAGTAAGGCTTCCGTCAAAAATAGCTCGACGTATCATTTTCTGCGGGCGTATCACCAAAATATTTATGGTGTTGTCTTTTCTAAAAAAAATATGTTGCCTACTCCTACACCTTCTTGTTCTGCTGCATTTTTATGGTCGGAAAAACAAAAATGGGTAGCATTTTAACTCAATAAAAACAAAGAATACTTCACAACGCCACCTAAGTAAAGCATCTATCCGCATTGCATATGTCCCGGTTTAAGCACGGTAATATGTTCCGGGTTCACGCTAAAATCCCATACAAAAAACAAAGTTGTGAAAAAATGAGTGAAATTTTTTCATTTGCGGTACTAAGTTTTTTCAACGTGAGAAATTGACATTTTGCGCCGCTACAAATTAATTGAACTCCGCAACAAATTGAAGACGCCAGCATTGTACTCCTACTTATTTATATTCATATTTGTCCGCGAGAAATTCAACTGTTGTAAATATTAGCAATAAAATTTCCTAATAAAGAATACTAAATTAAATTATCTGAAATAAAGAAAACTAATGCAAAGCTTTGGAACGGAAAAAATTTATGTATATGGAATTAACAAGAAGAGCGACATTCCGATTGGATAGCAAAGCAAAAAATGTGCAAAACACTGGAAGAGCATGTAACTATATGTTATAATGTGGAATTTGTCTTGTAGTTACATATGTACATTTACGTTTGTATGTTTAGAACAATCGTGACGAAAGCTTGGAAAAACTTGTGGACGGCTAACGCTACCGAAGCAATGGAATTGGACAGTGCCTGTGATCTCATTTTTAAATGGTTATAAAGAACATATTCACTCCCTATCGCGAATAAATGTTCACTCAAAATGTTTTCACTTTCCACCAAATTCCAATCGGCAATTTTGTTCCCTGTATAATTCCTTGTTCGAAAAAATTCCCCCTATCGTGAATTATTTTTGTGTGTGGAATTTTTTCCCTTTTCACTTCGGTTTGTTCACTTTATTTTTGCTAGCGAACAGAACGGACTCATCGTGAAAGTGTTTATTTTTGTCTTCAAATATTGAATAAAACTAAAAAAATATGTATTTTACAGGAGTGGATCAGTTAGAAAATAACAAAGCGATCTATTTTTAAGAACTCCATTTGTCCGTTCTATAATGTTTCGACATTTACCATAGACATAATTAAATGTATGTTTGACAGAGCCAGCTGCAGGAGTTCTATATGGAACTAACAGTCAGGGCTCCAGTGGGTAACCGCCATCGTCTACAAATGTTGGTATGATATATGACATACATATGTATACGTATATATATTCGAACCTAATAACCACAATTTAGTTCCACTTTATAAATAGTCTTGTTCCACTACATTTCTGAAATAACTCGTACTCCACGCAAAGGAATCGTGACAAGCTCCGTGATATGTCGTATCCTCAGTTTACTATCGTTTATCTTTGAAACATATAAAGGGTCCGCCAAATAACTTTTTTTTGAAAACATCGCGCAAAACATCTACTGTAGCTTCGGCTATGTGGCACGTAGCGCCGTCCTGTTGAAACCAAATGTTGCCAATATCCTCCTCTTCAATTTTTGTGAACAAAAATTCGTTCAACATGGCCCGATAACGATCGCCATTGACTGTAACGGCCACTCCTTGCTCATTTTCGAAGAAAAATGGCCCAATTATGCCTCTGGACCAAAATCCGCACGAAACAGTGACTCGTTTTGGGTGTATCGTCTTTTCAATGTATGCGTGCGGGTTTTCTGTGCCCCAAATGCGACAATTTTGCTTGTTTACATACCCGCCAACATCAAAATGAAAAAATCAAAATCAAATGAAAATCAAAAATGAAAAAAAAATGAAAATCAAAATTTTCAAAGTAATGTCGCAATATTTCCCAGCGTTGTTCAAGCGTATACACAACCATATTCGTTCAGCGGAAGGATAAAACTAATTATCTGTCAAATCAGACATGAGCTAAGTGTTACCATTCACGAAATAAGCACTAGTTGAAAAAAAAACGTTAGATGGCGGACCCTTTATATTTTTTTCTTGGTATACCGTACGGTATATCTCTTTTGTGTCTGTTTTTGTTGTAGATATTGAATAGAAGACAAAAATTTGCTTAACAAACCTACCCGAAAAAGTGCATCCAGTGCCTTAATAATCGCAAAAGTGCCCACAAAGTCATAAATTGACTAAACGAATGATGCAGTTCTTATTTTTGGCTACCTTCACGTCCAATTGTCAGAATTGAATCCAAAATCATGTGTTGTACTGTGTAAAGAAACATAACAAAATATATAAGTACATCCTTTTCCTAAAAATCAATATTATTGGGACCAATTTCAAAATTTTAATTTATTTATTTTGCCACATGTATTTTGTACTTTCAACCAATCAAATGCGTTTTGGCTCATTGAGATGTTTTCGAGCCAAAACGAGTTGCTTTCCCCTTATAGAAATGACAATTGAAACCGTCTCAATCGGCATGTTTTTCTCAATAACACGTCCCAAAACTGCATTTTGAAGTATGTGAACCACCTTAAGTTGTCAATCTGTCGCACACTGAACATATACATTTCAAATTTTGTCAACAATAAAAATGAATGAATTTACTTTGTACGGCATCGAATATTTGAATTCTCGTTGTGCATTGATTTATGAGCTCCAAATAATTTAACAATGCTTTTTTTGTACTTTCCATGCTTCTTTTTTATATTTTCAGTAAAAGTTGTTTGTACACAATAAGTTGACATATGCCATTTGAAAACATAATAAATGTCATAATTAAGCAGGCAACATGTGTGAACGGTGAGATGTTTTCCCAAAACAAATGAGCCAAAGCGGGTTGGTGTGAACGCCTTATAAGAATCGGAACATAACTTATCATTATCAACTACAGTTGTAATATTCAAAAGGTTTGGAAGATTGGATAATGTATCTCAACGCAAAAGTGATTTTTTAAGTTTCAAACAGAAATCTAGTTGCAAAGTCTCTTCTCCATATTTGTAAAAAAACCAATATAGTATAGCCGACGAAGTATTTTCGTGCATTTTACAAGTATATCTATTTTTTGTTATATATATGTATATATATATAATAATAAACACTAATACAGAGGTTTTTCTTATAGAAATATTATTTAAAAATTAAAATTTTCGATTCAGCTGGAAAAATGATTCAATAGGTTGTAACTGGACTTGGTACGAAAAATCTGGAAAATCCTGCTCATTCCAGCCGTCTGGCAACCCTAGGTACTATGTTTTTTCAACGTGAAAAATTTAAATTTTGCGCCGCTACAAATTGAACGCCGCAACAAATTGAATACCGCCAGCATTAAGCTGAGTATAGACGATTGCCAGATCGGCAAACGTTATCAACCCTGTTAAAGTGCTGCAAATATACGGGCAATGTCAGATTGTTAGGCAAAGGTGAATTGACAGTTCAGACGATTGCTAGAAAACATTACAATTTCATATATTTTGTAAATATTTATATGCAGGATTGCCAATAAAACTACATTATACAGTGTTGCAAATGTTGCAATGGCGCCGTTGTCACATGCATAAACTTCGAACATATAACAATCAGCAAATTATCTCGCAATGACTTTTCTGCTAACGTTGCATAACAAAAATTTTATGTTCACACGGTTGTAAATTCACGGGGTTGCATTTTTCTGGCAATGTTTTCCGATCTGCAAATCGTCTGTACTTACCTTTACACTCCTATTTATTTATATTTATGTTTGTCCGTAAGAAATTCAACTGTTGTAAATATTAGCAATAAAATTTCCTAATGAAGAATACTAAATTGAATAATCCGAAATAAGAAAAAGGATGCAATGTTGGGAAACGGAAAATAACTATGTAAAGGGTGGTTAAATTTTAAGGGCCGATGTTGATTTTGAATAAAACACAAATTATTTAGGAAATTATTGTAATTTCTTTTTATTATGATAATATTGGTACGGTTCAATTATGTATGGAACAAAATATCGGTCAAAAGGCCGCCGCGACTTCGGCAGCACACCTCCATCCGATGGTCCAAATTTTCGATGACGCTGAGGCATAATTGAGGTTCTATGCCGCTAATGTGCCGAATTATCTCATCGTTTAGCTCTTGAATTGTTGCTGGCTTATCGACGTACACCTTTCTTTCAAATAACCCCAAAGAAAGAAGTCCAACGGTGTCAAACGACGTGAGATAACACGGCCATTGAATTTGTCGCACAAAAGAGCCATTGCTTCGTTAGATGTGTGGCAAGTGGCACCGTCCTGTTGAAACCACACATTCTCCACATCCATATCTTCCAATTCGGGCCATAAAAAGTTAGTTATCAACTCACGATAGCGAACACCATTCACAGTAACTGCCTGACCGGCCTCATTTCGAAGTATGGCCCGATGACGTCGCCAGCCCATAAGCCGCACCAAACGAACTGGGCGAGCGTGCACTGGTGTTTTCACATATCCTACAGACCCGGTTTGCTGAAATTTGTGCACAATTCTTTCGATTGTGGACACATTTGGTCGATTATGCTGATCAAAAAAAACATCACGAAGTGCACGAAAAGCATTTTGATTTGAACGCCCATTTTCGCAAAAGACTTAAAAAACTTTAACGCGTTGCTCGATTGTGTATCTTTCCATGGTTCAAATTGAGTTAGTCCGAAATTGAGAAATGTCAAATGAAATGCAGAAAAAAACTTGTCGTTTAGGTGTGGTTCACATTCAACATCGGCCCTTACAATTTAACCACCCATATATGGGGTAAACGAGAGAAGCGATGTTCCAATTGCATTGTAATACAAAAGAGAAAATGTGCAAAACACTGGAAGGACATATAACTATATGTAAAATGTGAAATTTGTCTTGTAATTACATATGTACATTTATTATTGTATGTTTGGAACAATTGTGGCGAAAAGCCTGGAGAAACTTTGTGGACGGCTAACGATGCCGAAGCATTAGAACAATGGAATTGGGTAGTGCCTTTGATCTCGATTTTGAAATGGTTGTAAAGAACATTGTGAGTTATTGTCAACCATAGGAGTCGGAAGAAGATATTCCGTTTATGGATGGAAGTATAATTTATATATGTCAACAAATATAATGTAAATCCTTAAAAATAATAACAAAACATATTTTTTCTTTCATCATAACATCATTTTATTTATTCATATTCGTACAACAGTAGGAAATTATTTTGTTATTTATAATATTGTATATACTACCATGGCTTCTGATGCCTCACAAGCATCGCCTTCGTATCAACAGAAAATAAATTATTTATGTACATATAACAATAGCACAATTACCTCCAACAATATTTCCTTTCTGACATTTAAATTAACTATTTTCTAAGTCGGCATTAATCCAATTAATTGTTTATAGATTAGAATTTAATCTTGTGTTTGTTTTCAAGAATATTAGCAAAAAGAAAAAATACACATGCATATAAACACATCCATACATATAAAATTTATAATTTGACGCACACACTTCTAAAATGCAATGCGACATTAGTAAAAAAGCTTTCCATTTTTCAACTTGAAATAACATTTTGTGGAATTTTTCAAGCTGAAAAAAACCAGTTGTGTGCAGTTGAACGCTGTTTTACTAAAAACTCATTGCATTTTTGAAGTGTGTGTGTCGAAATGTCACTTTTATATGAATATGTGTGTGTATAAGCATGTGCATTTTTTCTTTTTTGCTTTTCTTGAAAACAAGCACGAGTAGTAGTACGAATATAAATAAATAAAATGATGTTTTGATGAACCGAAAAACATGTTTTATTATTATTTTTAAGGATTTACATTCTATTTGTTGACATATATAAATTATACTTCCATCCATAAACGGAATTTATTCTTCCAACTTCTATGGCTGGCAAGAACTCACTATGTTTTTTATAACCACATAAAAACGAGATCACAGGCACTGCTCAATTCCGTTGTCCTACTGCTTCGGTAGCGTTAGCCGTCTACAACGTTTTTCCAGGATTTTCTTCACTATCACTATAATTACAAGACAAATTGCGCATTATTACATATAGTTACATGTCCTTGCAGTGTTTTGCATATTTTTGTAGTACCACAAATGAAAAAATTTCAATAATTTTTTCACAACTTTGTTTTTTGTATGGGATTTCAGCGTGAATCGGGAACATAGTACCGTGCTTTAAGTAAGAAAGCGCGGTGGGTACTATGAAAATTCTACAAAAAATCTACAAAATATTATTTCAAGTTGAAAAATGGAACGCTTTTTACTAAAGTTGCATTGCAATTTTGAAGTGTGTGTCCCAGTAGGGTTTTTGGCCTTTGATCATGTCATGCAAGACTGAAATGCCTCTCATCGAAACCAACCTGTTTGATATACAAATTTATCGAATATCGGTACTGGAAAGATCTGTTAGGCTGCCTAGAAAGACCGACCCCAGTATGTCCAGTCGTCGTTTACTCAGAGCGGGGCAGTCGCATAGCAAGTGCTCAATGATCTCCACTTTTTCCTCATTTCCACAGCTTCTCCAGAAGTCATTGGAGTCAATACCCAATCTTTTGGCGTGTTCGCCGATCAAGCAGTGTCCCGTCAGAACTGAAACTAAAGTAGACAATCTTTGCCTCTCTAGTGCGAGGAGATATTTTGATCTTCTCAGGTCATACCTTGGTCAGATTTGCATAAGCCAAAGCTTGCACGTGGATAGTGGCGCACCAATATATGCAAATTCTTCGAGAATTTGTAATGTCGTCCTTTTCCTAGCAAGTTCATCGGCTTTGCAGTTCCCCGGGATATCCCTATGCCCAGGCCCCCATATGAGGTGTATATTAAACTGTCCCGTCAGAACTGAAACTAAAGTAGACAATCTTTGCCTCTCTAGTGCGAGGAGATATTTTGATCTTCTCAGGTCATACCTTGGTCAGATTTGCATAAGCCAAAGCTTGCACGTGGATAGTGGCGCACCAATATATGCAAATTCTTCGAGAATTTGTAATGTCGTCCTTTTCCTAGCAAGTTCATCGGCTTTGCAGTTCCCCGGGATATCCCTATGCCCAGGCCCCCATATGAGGTGTATATTAAACTGCTCAGCCACCTCGTTAAGAGATCTGCGGCAGTCGAGGGCTGTTTGTGAATTTAGGGAAGCTGCCTCCAGAGAATTGATGGCAGCCTGGCTGTCCGAGTAAATGACAACACCAGTGTTGGTTTCTATGTTGCGACTCAGACACTTGGCGTCTTCCCATATTGCCTTTATTTCGGCTTGATAGACACTGTACATATCTGGAAGTCTGTGAGCTATATCCAAACTAAGTTCTTCACAGTGTACTCCGAAGCCAACCTTTTCATCAAGCTTCGAACCATCCGTGTAAAAGTGGAGATGGTTTATATTACCTGGTATTCTGCCAACCCATGCATCTTTGGCTGGAATCATAGTGATGTAATTTCTCTCGAAGGTGTACACAGTTGGTATATAGTCCACTCGCTCGGTTACCATAGCACTACACTTTGATATCCTCACGTGACCGTAGTTCTTGTACCTCCACATTGATAGGCAGTTTAATCTTATTGCCGCTTTGGTTGCAACTTCTCTCGCCACAATATTAATCGGCAGTATATGGAGTGGGGCTTGTAGAGACTCGGTCGCTGTAGTCCTTAAGGCTCCGCTTATGCTCAGGCAGGCTGTTCTCTGAACCTTTGTTAGTAGGTTGGTGATGGTTAGTTTGTCCGCTGCCGTCCACCATACCACAATGCTGTATAACAGTATTGGACGAACTACTGCTATATATATCCAGTGGACGATTTTAGGAGAGAGGCCCCACCGCGACCCTACAGCCTTTTTGCAGGAATATATGGCGACGTTGGCCTTCCTTACACGTTCCAATACGTTAAGTCTAAATAACAGTTTTCTATCTCGAATTATTCCTAAAAATTTTGCACTTTCAGAAAAGACTAGATCTTTTCCATTTATCCGAGGTGGAGGGTCCACATGTGGGACATTATTCATCCTAGTAAAGAGAACCAATTCTGTCTTGTTTGGGTTTACGCTGCTTCTTGTCCATCTAGCCAATTTGTTCAGAGCCACCTGTAGGATGTACGAATTTGCCACTCACTGTGATTGCCACGTCGTCCGCATAAGCCACACATTGCAGCTACAACGTTCTAGATCTAGCAGGATTTCATTTACCGCTAGGTTCCAAATTAGTGGAGACAGTACTCCTCCTTGTGGGGTCCCTCTGTTTACAAACCTTGTTAGAGTTGTGGACCCAAGACATGCAGTTATGCGTCTTCTGTTGAGCAGACTTTGAATTAGTTTAATCAAACTAGAGTTAACTTTTAGATGTGACAGTGCCGCAATTACTGCATCTGAGTGAACGTTGTAAAGCCCCTTCTATGTCAAGAAATGCCACCATGGTGAATTCCTTGAAATGCAGGGACGATTCGATAGTGCCCACAAGTTCGTGCAGGGCTGATTCTGTAGACTTCCCTTTATTGAAGGCATGTTGGTTCACCGACAAGACATTTGTATCTAGGTTTTCCCCAATGAAATAATCTAAAAGTCTTTCCAGACCATTCAATTGGAAGGAGGATAGGCTAATTGTCTTTTGGCCTAGTGTGTGATATCTTCCCCGCTTTAGGTATGAATACCACTTTGGTAAGCCTCCATCGATTCGGGATGTATGAAAGCCTGATACAGCCTACATACATTTTCTCCAGCCAGGGATAATGTACTTTAACATTTTCTGCATTTCTGCTGGAGTGATGCCGTCTGGTCCAGGTGACTTGAAGGGCTCAAAGCTGTTAATAGTCCAGCTTATTCTGGATCTCTCAGTCAACAAGCTAGCGACGCTCGCAGTCCACTCGCGTTCTTGTTGGTCTTGCTGATCTTCGGGTTCTGTTGGTGAGTTCCCCGGGAAACGTGTGTACATTCAGCGACTGCTCGCTGTTTTTTGTCCAGTTATTTGCCTCATCCTGCAAGTAACCCACTGTACAGGGTGAAGCTGATAGTATTTTCCTTAGCCTTGCGGCGTCGGAGACCTTTTCCACTTCGCCACAGAAGGCATATCAAGAGCGTCTTTGCGCCTTTCTAAGTTCCTTCTTATAGATCTTGAGTTGCTCTTTATAGGCATCCCAAACATTAGCGACCCTAGTAGATTTAGCCTTGTTGAATAGCTTGTTGCAGGTCTTTTTCATAGCCATTAGCTAAGAAGTCCACCATTGGGGTTTAGTTCTACCCTTGTACCTTGTTTTTGGACAGGCTTCTTCAAGGGAACTATTGAATGAGGTGGCGATATGCTCGACTAGATTGTCCAGACCGGCAGGACCTAAATCACATACACTTTTCTTCAGTGACAGCATAAGGGAACTCTTCATTCACGACCTTTGAAAGCACGCGAGATTTGCAATTCGAGGGTTCGAGGACAGATCAACTCGTTTCCAAATTATAAGAGCGTAAATTAAAAAAATCAAAGTAACATATGAGAACTAGAAGAGACAACGACTCTATATAAGAATTGTGACATTAAACATTGGCATCAGCCCGAAGAAAAAAATATTGAATAATGATTTGCTTCAAGACAGCGTCTTGCATTTAAGGCACTTGTGTGAAAATGCCGTCGAGGATTCTCTTTGTCCGTCCTCCAAGTGCCTTCAACGATTTATAAAAGTCTTGCACCCACTTCAGGGATGTATTTATGACATTTCCTACTGGGGTCTTGCACCCGCTTCAGGGAGGTTTTTAAGACATTCCCTACTGGGTTATAATACAATAATTGTAAAGGTAGTCTCATTAGCCCAACAGCAAAACGTCAGTACCACTCTGCTCATTTTTTTTTGCCATTTTGGTTGTCAAATTGAACAGACAGATAGACGTCCGTGACAGTGAGCACAAAAACAACGATTCAACAAGAAACAGGGAGTTTTGGTTGTGAAATATGAAAAGTTTGTGAAGAAAAATAATTTTGTGAAATAATCTCCGAATAAATAAAAATTTAACGCCATGTCTTATATGTTACACAAGTGGATCAGGCCATTCTATCGGAGGAAATAGAGTTGTGGTAAGTTATGTTTCCGTTTACCCGACAGCAGCATGTGATTTCTTAGCCATTAATGCCATAGCTAAAATCCTTGCCTGCCGCCTGGACGTTTTTGTACACTAGATTTAATCAGCAAATTTCTCTCCCCACCCAGTATGGGGTGGGGATGAATAGTCTGAAGCAGTTAACGGAGGCTATAACAAAAAAGTTACCGCTTGGATGGATTGGTCTGGCGTATTGCCACCAATCACGCCGAAGAAACAAAACACAACTCTCCTCTACCCTACAAATAGAATCCGAATCATCTTCGTGTCCCCCGCCTGGGGTATTTGAACATTCAGTATAATTTGAGATACAAATACCACCCATGACTAAACTAACCGATTCGGGCCACAGTCAGAAGTACGGCCTCTACTGTTGGACATGGACAAGAGCTGCCCAGAAGTGGTAGCAAAAACAAACGGCCAACAGGTTGTAGAATATCTGTTGAATAAAACTGGAGAAAATTTGATATTGAAAAGAAATCACAAGAAAAGCAATCGTACCGGTTTTCCAACCGTACGCCACAAGGAACAGAAAATACAAGAACATTTTCTATTGGATAGGATATGAAGAAATGCAAGAGTTCTCCTGCACCTAAGCGAGTGTAAATCACGAAACGGCGGCCACAGGAAAACATATGCATACCATTCAGCAGCCTAAACTATGTGACAGTGTACCGCAAGAAGGAGAAACGTCACAAGCATTCCTCGAACGCAGCGTCTGTCAGTGGTGGCTTCAAGAAGAAAAAATAAAAAAGCCCCGGAGAAGCTACCTTCGACTACCAAGGCAAGGCTACACGTCGTCAAAAATTTATTGTACAAATGTATTGTATGTATAAAAATGTATGCCTTGTTAAAAATGTATATTTATAACAATATATTACATAACAATAAATATATTTATAACAATAATTTTTTTTATTTTTTCAACTTTATATTATATTTTTCCACTCAGTATTATTTTTCCCCTCTTTGTATTAACTTTTTTCCTATATCAATTTAAAAACTCCCCGCAGCTGTCAAAATATGTGAACAAACATTTCGAATGTAAACAATGAGTTTGACAACAAAAATGCTGTCAAACACGCCAAAATTGCAATCAGCTGTTAGCTTGAGACTACCTTTATAATTGAAGCATAATCGCGAATAACGTTGTAAACGACAAAATTAAAATGGTCAAAAATTCGTAACAAACGTCTTAAAAGTAACAGACACTTTCAAAATTTTCATTTTTTCACTCATTATAGACATATAATTTTTATGCATTTAATTAATTATAAATTATTTTTGTTCACACGGCGTTAATGGCGCTTACAACGTTATTCGCGATTATGCTTCAATTATTGTATCATGCCACTGGGGTGTGTCGAAGTGTTACTTTTATATGTGTGTATGTGTGTATATCATTGTGCATTTTTGTCCTTTTGCTAATATGTCCCCATTTACAGTATTAAGTATACTTAACGGCGTTTTGTGGGTGAGAGAGGCAGTCGGAAAGGGGGGAAAAGTATGCCGTACTCGTACTTGTCGTACTCAACGTTTTGTGTTTTTCATTCGCACTTGGGAACAACAACAATTCACACAGGAAAAGCCGAAACAAATAATGAAAGTAAGTATAAGTATTGAAAAAAGTACGTGTGTGAACGTAAACACAAGTTCAAAAGAGAATAAGTCGATAAGTTACTTAAAAAAAAGTATCGTGTGAATAGTGAATATTCTTGAAAACAAACGCAAATTTAAATTCTAATTAATAAACAATTAATTGTAATAACGCCGGCTTATAATATGGTCAATTTAAATTTCAGAAAGGAAATATTGTTGGAGACCATTGTGCTTATGTTAAGCTATGTATAGACGATTGCCATATCGGACAATATTGTCAAAAAAAATGGCTGAAAAATGCAACCCTGTGAACGTACAACCGTGTGAACATACAATTTTTGTCTTGCAACGTTGGCAGAAAAGTCATTGTGAGATAATTTGCAGATTATTAAATGTGCGAAGTTTATGCATGTGTCAACGGCGCCATTGTCAGAAAAATATTTTATTGGCAGTCCTGCATATAAATATTTACAAAATATATGAAATTGTAAGGATTTCTTGCAATCGTCTGAACTGTCAATTCACCTTTGCCTAGGTTAGGTTAGGTTAGGGTGGCAGCCGTATTTTGTATACAAGCTCACATAGACCAGTTTAGGTCCCTAGTGTTACCACGGGCTGAAATGCCCCTCATCGAAACCAACCTGTTTGATATACAAATTTGTCGATATTACGAATATCGGTACTGGAAAGATCTGTTAGCCTGCCTAGAAAAGCCGACCCCAGTATCTCCAGTCGTCGTTTACTCAGAGCGGGACAGTCGCATAGCAAGTGCTCAATGCTCTCCACTTCTTCCTCATCTCCACAGCTTCTGCAGAAGTCATTAGAGTCAATACCCAATCTTTTGGCGTGTTCGCCGATCAAGCAGTGTCCCGTCAGAACTGATACTAACGTAGACAATCTTTGCCTCTCTAGTGCGAGGAGATATTTTGATCTTCTCAGGTCATACCTTGGCCAGATTTCTCTAGCTACTCTGCAGGTGCCGATTTCTGTCCATCTTTCGTTGGACTGCCTGATTGCCTCTTGCCTAAGCCAAAGCTTGCACGTGGATAGTGGCGCACCAATATATGCAAATTCTTCGAGAATTTGTAATGTCGTCCCTTTTCTAGCAAGTTCATCGGCTTTGCAGTTCCCCGGGATATCCCTATGCCCAGGCACCCATATGAGGTGTATGTTAAACTGCTCAGCCATCTCGTTAAGAGATCTGCGGCAGTCCAGGGCTGTTTGTGAATTTAGGGATGTTGCCTCCAGAGAATTGATGGCAGCCTGGCTGTCCGAGTAAATGACAACGCCAGTGTTGGTTACTATGTTGCGACTCAGCCACTTGGCTACTTCCCATATCGCCATTATTTCGGCTTGATAGACACTGCAGGTATCTGGTAGTCTGTGAGCTATATCCAATCTAAGCTCTGCACAGTGTACTCCGAAGCCAACCTTTTCATCAAGCTTCGAACCATCCGTGTAAAAGTGGAGATGGTTTCTATTACCTGGTTTTCTTCCAACCCATTCATCTCTCGCGGGAATCATAGTGATGTAATTTCTCTCGAAGGTGTACACCGTTGGTATATAGTCCACTCGGTCGGTTACCATAGCACTACACTTTGATATTCTCATGTGACCGTAGTTTTTGTACCTCCACATTGATAGGCAGTTTAATCTTATTGCCGCTTTGGTTGCAACTTCTCTCGCCACAATATTAATCGGCAGTATATGGAGTAGGGCTTGTAGAGACTCGGTCGCTGTAGTCCTTAAGGCTCCGCTTATGCTCAGGCAGGCAGTTCTCTGAACCTTTGTTAGTAGGTTGGTAATGGTTAGTTTGTCAGTTGCCGTCCACCATACCACAATGCCGTATAGCAGTATAGGACGAACTACTGCTATATATATCCAGTGGACGATTTTAGGAGAGAGGCCCCACCGCGACCCTACAGCCTTTTTGCAGGAATATAAGGCGACGTTAGCCTTCCTTACACGTTCCAATACATTAAGTCTAAATAACAGTTTTCTATCTAGAATTATTCCTAAAAATTTTGCACTTTCAGAAAAGACTAGATCTGTTCCATTTATCCGAGGTGGAGGGTGCACATGTGGGACTTTATTCATCCTAGTAAAGAGAACCAATTCTGTCTTGTTTGGGTTTATGCCCAAACCGCTGCTTCTGGCCCATCTAGCCAATTTGTTCAGAGCCACCTGTAGAATGTCTCGGAGGACGTTTTCGAATTTGCCACTCACTGCGATTGCAACGTCGTCCGCATATGCCACGACCTTGCAGCCACAACGTTCTAGATCTAGCAGGATTTCATTCACCGCTAGGTTCCAAATTAGTGGAGACAGTACTCCTCCTTGTGGGGTCCCTCTGTTTACAAACCTTGTTAGAGTTGTGGACCCAAGACATGCTGTTATGCGTCTTCTGTTGAGCAGACTTTGAATTAGTCTAATCAAACTAGAGTTAACATTAAGATGTGACAGTGCCGCAATTACTGCATCTGAGTGAATGTTGTTAAAAGCTCCTTCTATGTCAAGAAATGCCACCATGGTGAATTCCTTGAAATGCAGGGACGATTCGATAGTGCTCACAAGTTCGTGCAGGGCTGATTCTGTAGACTTCCCCTTATTGTAAGCATGTTGGTTCACTGACAGGAGTTTTGTATTCAAGTTTTCCCTAATGAAATAATCTAAAAGTCTTTCCAGACCTTTCAATAGGAAGGAGGATAGGCTAATTGGTCTGAAGTCTTTTGGCCTAGTGTGTGATATCTTCCCCGCTTTTGGTATGAATACCACTTTGGTATCCCTCCATCGATTCGGGATGTATGAAAGCCTGATACAGCCTACATAAATTTTCTCCAGCCAGGGGATAATGTATTTCAACATTTTCTGCATTTCTGCTGGAGTGATGGCGTCTGGTCCAGGTGACTTGAAGGGCTCAAAGCTATTAATAGCCCAGCTTATTCTGGATCTCTCAGTCAACAAGCTAGCGACGCTCGCAGTCCACTCGCTCTCTTGTTGGTCCTGCTGATCCTCTGGTTCTGTTAGAGAGTTCCCCGGGAAATGTGTGTCGAGCAGTACATTGAGCGACTGCTCGCTGTTTTTGGTGCAATTATTTGCCTCATCCTGCAAGTAACCCACTGTACAGGGTGAAGCTGATAATATTTTCCTCAGCCTTGCGGCGTCGGAGACCTTTTCCACTTCGCCACAGAAGGTATACCAAGAACGTCTTTGCGCCTTTCTAAGCTCCTTCTTATAGATCTTGAGTTGCTCTTTATAGGCATCCCAAACATTAGCGACCCCTGTAGATTTAGCCTTGTTGAATAGCTTGTTGCAGGTCTTTTTCATAGCCATTAGCTCAGAAGTCCACCATTGGGGTTTAGTTTTACCCTTGTACCTTGTTTTTGGACAGGCTTCTTCAAGGGAACTATTGAATGATGTGGTGATATGCTCGACCAGATGATCCAGACCGGCTTTGTCATTCGGTTCGTACAGAAGTTTGGAGTTGAGGACTTTCTTGAAATTCTTTTCATACAGGTGCCACTTTGTCTTTCTCACATTTCTGTGGACGGCAGGTTCAGGCGCTTTTTCAGCGAGTTTGAACTCAATATAATGGTGATCTGAGAATGAGTGGTCGTCCAGTACATTCCACCCAATAATTTTGTCTGACAGCCGGTCAGTAGCAAACGTTACGTCGAGTACTTCTTGTCTGTCTTTAATTGTAAAGGTCTGTTTATTAGCTATGTTACAAATACTTAGGTTGGTAGTTAGAATAAAGTCAAGAAGCGAATCACCCCTATTGTTTATATCCGTACTACCCCAGATAGTATGATGAGCGTTCGTGTCTGCGCCAACAATCAGCTCGACCTCGTCAGATGTTGCTTCTTCTACTACTTCCCTGAATAGAGCAGTCGGTACTACAGCTTCATAAGGCAAGTAACTGGAGACCACCCAATATATGCGATTACCGATCTCCAGACTAGCAGATGGTTGGTCTTTACCACTTAAATTAGCCAGGAGAAAGATACTTAGATCTTTCCTGGCCAAAATGCAGGTTCTTGGAGTGCCTTCACAGTTGGCCACAAGCAGTTTAAAGTTGGGTGTCCTGATACCGCACACCCTTCCTCCCACTGCGTAGGGCTCCTGTATCAGGACGATGTCTACTGCACCTGTGGACAGGCGCAGCAATAGAGCCGCTGAGGCTGCTTTAGCGTGATGGAGGTTAATCTGTAAAATTCTTACCATCATTGGTAATTGACAGATTAACTTCCACCCCGACAAGGGTGTTATCGAACTCTTCGTCCGTATCATCGAGAAGCGTGTCCCCGCCAGATGCGTCAAACAGTCCGGAGACTCCCCTCAGCCCCCCTGTGTCAGAAGTAGAGCTTTCGTCCTCAGAGTAGGACGTTACAGATCTTCTGTTAGAGTTGGAGTCACCCGAAATAATGGGCGTGGATACCTCCGCACTTCCAGAAAGCTGTGTATCAACCGCGGTGGACGACTCACCTTCCGCAGTGGGAACTATATCCTGCTTGTATACCTTCAAGACTATAGTCTCGAAGCCATACTGTAGGGTTGCACTTGCACGTTGTATATGGGAGGTGGATTCAGCGTTAAGGATCAAATTGACCTGCCGCTTTTTACCATCCGCCTCACCCACCTTGCTGATTCTCCAATTATGGGCGGGCAGACCAGGATTGGAATCTTTTATTATTTCTAATATGTCAGCCGGGTTGGAGGGCTCTTCTGTAACCCAGGTGATGGCTCTAGGGTGACTAGGGATGTTGTTTTTTTCGACAATATCCAACTGGGCACCCGGCCACACCTCACCCACTCGACTCAGAGCAGCCTTATACAGGTCTACTGATCTGGCATCACCGAAATGTAAGAGCTTTACTCTCCCCTGATGCCATCCTGCATCGTTGCAGATTGGTGGTGTGCCCGGCATTTCTCTACGGACATCGAGGTAATGAGCCATAATGGCTGATTGCACATGGCTCCATTTGTCCTTGAGGATGGATCCATCCTCACTACTTCTGTCTATAACGGCCATCGCTAGACTCTCCTTCGCCACTTCATTGAAGGGCTTGGTGAGTGTCCTGTTGATAGTGACATTTGGGCCTCTTGCCTTTTTTTTTCGAGGGCAGGGGTTCATCAGGTGATCTGATTCTTTTGACTTTATTAGCCGTTAACACAGCTGAATTTGTGGCTCTTTCAGCCGACTGATTGGCCTTAGAAGCATCTAAGACGCCTTTAGCCCAGGTAAGTGACTCTTTTTGTTTTTCGATAAGAGCCGAAACCTCAACAGCCTCCAACTTCGTCAGAACTCTGAGCGCTATCCGGTGCTCATTGTGTTTCCGTTTTGACGGTCGGACATGACGTTTTCCCCTCACCGTACCACCTGTTGTGAGTACTGGGTGGAAATTTTCACCATGTTTGGTGTGGTCGGCTTTGGCCAAGACCAACGGACGGACTGTAGGACGATTGGGGAACCCCGCTCCATCGGAACGCGAAGGCATCCCCGCCAATGAATTATTTTTCCGTATTAGCCCGTAATAGGTACTACGATGTAGGCCTTCCAGACTTTGTACAGATTTTGTTTTGTTTTTGCGATTGCGTAATAGGTACTGCGTAATAGATTTTAACTATCAGCTCTGTGCTAAACACGTCGTTTACTACGACTGATCAGCAACGACCTTTGCCTAACAATCTGTCATTGTCCGTACATTTGAAGCCATTTAACAGTGTTAATAACGTTGTCCGGTCTGACAATCGTATGTACATAGCTTTATACATAAATTATTTATTTTATGTTAATACGATGGCGATGCTTGTGAGGCATCAGAAGCCAGGGTAGTACAATGTTATAAATAACAAAATATTTTGCTACTGTTGTACGAATGTAAATAAATAAAACGACGTTTTGATGGACCGAAAAAGATGTTTTATTATTATTTTTAAGGATTAACATTACATTTGTTGACATATATAAATTATACTTCCATCCTTAAACGGAATATTTTCTTCAAACTACTATGGCTGGCATGATGCTCTTTACAACCATTTCAAAATCGTGATCACAGGAACTGCCCAATTAAACTGCCATACTGCTTCCGTAGCGTTAGCCGTCCACAAAGTTTCTCCAGGCATTTCGACACAATTGTTCTAAACATACAAACATAAATGTACATATCGCGACCTAAGAGTGTAAAGGCGCTAAGTCCAATATTTAAAATTTTACAGGAGAGGCAAAATACTCACTGTATATGAATGTTTTTATAAAGGGTATATGGACTTAGCGCTTTTACGATTCAGCTTTTAAAGATGACAAAGCATGATTTTTTTGGCTTTTTGTTTTCAAATCGATGTAAATCCAACTTATCTTAGGTTCCGCTTCAAAAAGTACATTTTGGCAAAAAGTGGACTTAGCGCCTTTTCACTCTTAGGTCGCGATATGCAATTACAAGACAAATTCCACATTATTACTTATAACTAGTTACGGGTGAGAATATTTAATATCGACCTATGTACGAGTAGATTATTTGTTTCACGGCAGATGTTTGTAACACCTGAAAATAACACAGCTAGAACCACCATAAAGTATACCGATCAACTCAGAATCACTAGCTGAGTCGATTTAACGATGCCCGTCCGTCTGTCCATAGGTAGGTAGGTTAGGGTGGCAGCCGTATTTTTTTACAAGCTCACATAGACCAGTTTAGGTCCCTAGTGTTACCACGGGCTGAAATGCCCCTCATCGAAACCAACCTGTTTGATATATAAATTTATCGATAGTACGAATATCAGTACTGGAAAGATCTGTTAGGCTGCCTAAAAAGGCCGACCCCAGTATATCCAGTCGTCGTTTACTCAAAGCGGGACAGTCGCAAAGCAAGTGCTCAATGCTCTCCACTTCTTCCTCATCTCCACAGCTTCGGCAGAAGTCATTGGACTCAATACCCAATCTTTTGGCGTGTTCGCCGATCAAGCAGTGTCCCGTCAGAACCTGTACTAACGTAGACAATCGTTTCCTCTCTAGTGCGAGGAGATATTTTGACCTTCTCAGGTCATACCTTGGCCAGATTTGTCTAGCTACCCTGCAGGTGCCGATTTCTGTCCATCTATCGTTGGACTGCCTGATTGCCTCTTGCCTAAGCCAAAACTTGCACGTGGATAGTGGCGCACCAATATATGCAAATTCTTCGAGAATTTGTAATGTCGTCCCTTTCCTAGCAAGTTCATCGGCTTTGCAGTTCCCCGGGATATCCCTATGCCCAGGCACCCATATGAGGTGTATATTAAACTGCTCAGCCATCTCGTTAAGAGATCTGCGGCAGTCGAGGGCTGTTTGTGAATTTAGGGATGTTGCCTCCAGAGAATTGATGGCAGCCTGGCTGTCCGAGTAAATGACAACGCCATTGTTGGTTACTATGTTGCGACTCAGCCACTTGGCGACTTCCCATATTGCCATTATTTCGGCTTGATAGACACTGCAGGTATCTGGTAGTCTGTGAGCTATATCCAGACTAAGTTCTTCACAGTGTACTCCGAAGCCAACCTTTTCATCAAGCTTCGAACCATCCGTGTAAAAGTGGAGATGGTTTATATTACCTGGTATTCTGCCGACCCATTCATCTCTGGCGGGAATCATAGTGATGTAATTTCTCTCGAAGGTGTACACTGTTGGTATATAGTCCACTCGGTCGGTTACCATAGCACTACACTTTGATATCCTCATGTGACCATAGTTCTTGTACCTCCACATTGATAGGCAGTTTAATCTTATTGCCGCTTTGGTTGCAACTTCTCACGCCACAATATTAATCGGCAGTATATGGAGTAGGGCTTGTAGAGACTCGGTCGCTGTAGTCCTTAAGGCTCCGCTTATGCTCAGGCAGGCAGTTCTCTGAACCTTTGTTAGTAGGTTGGTAATGGTTAGTTTGTCAGTTGCCGTCCACCATACCACAATACCGTATAACAGTATTGGACGAACTACTGCTATATATATCCAGTGGACGATTTTAGGAGAGAGTCCCCACCGCGACCCTACAGCCTTTTTGCAGGAATATAAGGCGACGTTGGCCTTCCTTACACGTTCCAATACGTTAAGTCTAAATAACATTTTCCTATCTAGAATTATTCCTAAAAATTTTGCACTTTCAGAAAAGACTAGATCTGTTCCATTTATCCGAGGTGGAGGGTCCACATGTGGGACATTATTCATCCTAGTAAAGAGAACCAATTCTGTCTTGTTGGGGTTAACGCCCAAACCGCTGCTTCTGGCCCATCTAGCCAACTTGTTCAGAGCCACCTGTAGGATGTCTCTGAGGACGTTTACGAATTTGCCACTCACTGCGATTGCCACGTCGTCCGCATATGCCACGACCTTGCAGTCACAACGTTCTAGATCTAGCAGGATTTCATTCACCGCTAGGTTCCAAATTAGTGGAGACAGTACCCTCCTTGCGGGGTCCCTCTGTTTACATACCTTGTTAGAGTTGTGGACCCTAGACATGCTGTTATGCGTCTTCTGGTGAGCAGACTTTGAATTAGTCTAATCAAACTAGTGTTAACTTTTAGATGTGAGAGTGCCGCAATTACCGCATCGGAGTGAATGTTGTTAAAAGCCCCTTCTATGTCAAGAAATGCCACCATGGTGAATTCCTTGAAATGCAGGGACGATTCGATAGTGCTCACAAGTTCGTGCAGGGCTGATTCAGTAGACTTGCCCTTGTTGTAAGCATGTTGGTTCCCCGACAGGAGTTTTGTATCCAGGTTTTCCCTAATGAAATGATCTAAAAGTCTTTCCAGACCTTTCAATAGGAACGAGGATAGGCTAATTGGTCTGAAGTCTTTTGGCCTAGTGTGTGATATCTTTCCCGCTTTAGGTATGAATACCACTTTGGTATCCCTCCATCGATTCGGGACGTATGAAAGCCTGATACAGCCTACATCCAGTTATTTGCCTCATCCTGTAAATATCCCACTGTACAGGGTGAAGCAGATAATATCTTCCTCAGCCTAGCGGCGTCGGAGACCTTTTCCACTTCACCACAGAAGGTATACCAAGAGCGCCTTTGCGCCTTTCTAAGCTCCTTCTTATAGATCTTGAGTTGCTCTTTATAGACATCCCAATCATTAGCGACCCCAGTAGATTTAGCCTTATTGAATAGCTTGTTGCAGGTCTTTTTCATAGCCGTTAGCTCAGAAGTCCACCATTGGGGTTTAGTTTTACCCTTGTACCTTGTTTTTGGACAGGCTTCTTCAAGGGATCTATTGAATGATATGGTGATATGATCGACCAGATTATCCAGACCGGCTTTGTCATTCGGTTCGTACGGAAGTTTAGAGTTGAGGACTTTCTTGAAATTCTTCTCATACAGATGCCACTTTGTCTTCCTTACATTTCTGTGGACGGCGGGTTTAGGCGCTTTTTCCGCGAGTTTGAACTCAATATAATGGTGATCTGAGAATGAGTGGTCGTCCAGTACATTCCACCCAATAATTTTGTCTGACAGCCGGTCAGTAGCAAACGTTACGTCGAGTACTTCTTGTCTGTCTTTAATTGTGAAGGTCGGTTTATTACCTATGTTACAAATACTAAGATTGGTAGTTAGAATAAAGTCAAGAAGCGAATCACCCCTATTGTTTATATCCGTACTAC
The DNA here is from genome assembly GCA_963930755.1 of Eudasyphora cyanicolor. Classification (NCBI taxonomy): domain Eukaryota; kingdom Metazoa; phylum Arthropoda; class Insecta; order Diptera; family Muscidae; genus Eudasyphora; species Eudasyphora cyanicolor. Next base: position 249,922,931 of record OZ005736.1, on the reverse strand, counting down.
CCCAGATAGTATGATGAGCGTTCGTGTCTGCGCCAATAATCAGCTCGAGCTCGTCAGACGTTGCTTCTTCTACTACTTCCCTGAATAGAGCAGTCGGTACTACAGATTCATAAGGCAAGTAGCTGGAGACCACCCAATATATGCGATTACCGATCTCCAGGCTAGCAGCTGTTTGGTCTTTACCACTTAAATTAATCAGGAGAAAGATACTTAGATCTTTCCTGGCCAAAATGCAGATTCTTGGAGTGCCTTCACAGTTGGCCACAAGCAGTTTAAAGTTGGGTGTCCTAATACCGCACACCCTTCCTCCCACTACGTAGGGCTCCTGTATCAGGACGATGTCTACTGCGCCTGTGGACAGGCGCAGCAATAGAGCCTCTGAGGCTGCTTTAGCGTGATGGAGGTTAATCTGTAGAATTCTTACCATCATTGGTAATTGACAGATTAACATCCACCCCGACAAGGGTGTTATCGAACTCTTCGTCCGTATCGTCGAGAAGCATGTCCCCGCCAGATGCGTCAAAGAGTCCGGAGACTCCCCTCAGCCCCTCTGTGTCAGAAGTAGAGCTTTCGTCCTCAGAGTAGGACGTTACAGATCTTCTGTTAGAGTTGGAGTCACCAGAAATAATAGGCGTGGCTACCTCCGCACTTACAGAAAGTGCCACGGTGGACGACTCACCTTCTGCAGTGGGAGCTATATCCTGCTTGTATATCTTCAAGACTATAGTCTCGAAGCCATATTGTAGGGTTGCACTCGCACTTTGTATATAGGAGGTGGATTCAGCGTTTAGGATGAGATTGACCTGCCGCTTTTTACCATCCGCCTCACCCACCTTGCTGATTCTCCAATTATGGGCCGGCAGACCAGGATTGGAATCTTTTATTATTTCTAAGATGTCAGCCGGGTTGGAGGGCTCTTCTGTAACCCAGGTGATGGCTCTAGGGTGACTAGGGATGTTGTTTTTTTCGACAACATCCAACTGGGCACCCGGCCACACCTCACCCGCTCGACTCAGAGCAGCCTTATAAAGGTCTACTGATCTGGCATCACCGAAATATAAGAGCTTTACTCTCCCCTGATGCCATCCTGCATCGTTGCAGATTGGTGGTTTGCCGGGCATTTCTCTACGGACATCGAGGTAATGAGCCATAATGGCTGATTGTACATGACTCCATTTGTCCTTGAGGATGGATCCATCCTCACTACTTCTGTCTATAACAGCCATCACTAGACTCTCCTTCGCCACTTCATTGAAGGGCTTGGTGAGTGTCCTGTTGATGGTGACATTAAGGCCTCTTGCCTTTTTCGAAGGCAGGGGTTCATCAGGTGATCTGATTCGTTTTACTTTATTAGCCGTTAACACAGCTGAATTTGTGGCTCTTTCAGCCGACTCATTGGCCTTAGAAGCATCTATGACGCCTTTAGCCCAGGTAAGTGACTCTTTTTGTTTTTCGGTAAGAGCCGAAACCTCAACAGCCTCCAACTTCGTCAAAACTCTGAGCGCTACACGATGCTCATTGTGCTTCCGTTTTGACGGTCGGACATGACGTTTTCCCCTCACCGCACCACCTGTTGTGAGTACTTGGGGGAGATTTTCACCATTTTTGGTGTGGTCGGCTTTGGCCAAGACCAACGGACGGACAGTCGGACGATTGTCCATGTAAAGTTGTTCGTCGACTACAGGTCGCAATTTCACTCCGATTGTTCTGAAATTTTGCAGTTTAGAGTATTTCGCAGCTGTAAAGATCCCTATTGAATTTGGTTGAAATCGGTTCAGATTTAGATATAGCTCCCATATATATCTTTCGTCCGATTTGGCCCTTTAGTCCTATAGAAGCTGTATTTTACATCGAATCGTTTTGAAATTTAGAATGGTAGAAATTCTTGATCCATGAACCAACACTACCGAATTTGAAGAAAATCGGTTAAGATTTAGCTATAGCTCCCAAATATATGTTTCGTCCGATTTGGCCCTTTAGTTCTATAGAAGCTGTATTTTACATCCAATCGTTTTGAAATTTAGAATGGTAGAGTTTCTTGATCCATGAACCAACATTGCCGAATTTGAAGAAAATCGGTTAATATTTAGATATAGCCCCATACATATCTTTCGTCCGATTTGACCCTTTAGTCCTATGTTAATATAGGATATATACCCTATCACCGCTTTTCTTTTATTGACTTCAGTTTAATATTGTCTAAAGCGATGATAATGGCAAAATATGTTCAATGAGAAATTTTTTCTATGATAGAATTTTAAATTGTGTGTGACATATTTACTCCTCCCAGGAATAAGCCGTGACGTGGTGGAGGAGCTGAGTACTTCCCACAAGGAAGGAAACCAATTGTTCCAACTTAATACGACACTTTTATTATACCCTATACCACACTGTGGTACAGGGTATTATTTAAGTATAAAATGTCCCAAAAGTAAATTTATGTAAACAATTTATACATGAATTAAAAAATTTATATTTCAGAGTTATTCAATATTACGAAAGTGGTGTAGGGTATTATATAGTCGGCCCCGCCCGACTTTAGCCTTTCCTTACTGGTTTTATTTTGCGTTTGTTCTACTAACTGGGGTCTACAAATAAACTGTTTACACCTAAGAATTACCTCGTATAGTTACCGAGATATCTGCAATTAAAAAATGAATTTTTCATTTTTTTCCCTTACCGTGTGCTAGTATTTTGTAAATATGGGAGCTCAATATGCACCGATTTCATCCGTATCAACATTTCTGGATGGGCAATAAATTTCCTATATAGCGAAAAAAAATGGTTCGATATGCCCAATAGTACAAAAGTTATGACCACTTGAAGTTATATTTTAAAAAAAAATCCTGTTTTTGTCAATTTTTTAGTGGTCATAACTTTTGTACTATTGGGAATATCGAAAAAAAAAATATAAATCGGAAGGGAAACACGAGTAACACACGCTTGAACATTTTCTTCACCCGATGTGGCCAACTTTGAGACCCTCTAGCTCCGTCTCTGTCTGACATAGGGGGCCCAAATATAAAACTTAACTTCTCTAACACCTCTTAATCTACTATGCCAAGTTTGGTCGCAATCGGTTGTTTGGTTAAGAAACGATCGAATTATTTCCCTTTTACGATCGAATTATTTCCACTGTGCAGTGTTTTGCAAAAGCAGAATTGTCAGACTAGTCTTGGTATTTCGTCCATAACTTTTACAAATATTTAATCTCACAAAAATTTTTTACTGTTCTGGATTTGTGAGAGTCCGACGAATATTCTGCAAAAAAATAATCGAGGGACACCAATTTTTTCTAGAAAAGTTTTTTCAAAAAAATTTCGTAAAAATTTTTTAAAAAAAAAAATCAAAAATTTTTTTACAACACATGGCACATTGTGTCCACTTTAAAATAAAGAAAACTTTGCAAAAATCGGTTCAGCCGATCGAGAGCAATTACAAATTTCGTAAAACACAAAAACTATTTTTTTTAATTTTTTCAAAAATTAAAAAGCCCACAAAGTTTGTTAAAAAAATTGTTTTAAATAAAAAATGATAGCGAGATCTTATTTTACCTATTTGTAACTGCTTATAAAAATTTTAGCCAAAAATAAACTACATAGGTCGATATTAAAAAAAACATAGTACCACCAACAGGCCCGTGCGCAGAGGAGGGGTTAGGGGTTCAAAACCCCACCCCAAAAAGAATTGGAGTTAAACACTAACTAACACTACACTAAAAAAAGCGCACTGAAAATCAAAGAATTTGTCGAAAAGTTTAAGTTTTTGGCAATGATTTCGAATCAAAGACTTTCGCTATATAAATTAGAATGTTTTATAGTTAATTTAAAGACATGAACAGTACTTGTTTAGAGGGTGCATATCATAGAATCAAGATCTTTGGGTAATAAAACTAATTATATTTGGTCTTAAAGTATGCATGTTTTGGCGTAAAATTAAGTATGACTCGTGCTTATTTGTAGTAAAATATCATAAAATGTAAAACATTATCGTAATAAAATTTAAAATGTCTGTCCTTGATGTAAGAATGTACCAGTAATTCATTTGAGGCATGCATGGATTTAAATATAGTGTTTTAAAATATGTATGGAAAAATCGATTTCCTATCGTGCTTTACGATAAAATAATAAAAATTTAATAATTGAAAATTTTTCGATATTTATATTACGCGTTTATAATTTAAAATTTTCTCAAAAAATAGGGTTTTAGCACTATCTCGAAAGATATCGTCGAAACCGCTGAACGGATAAAAAATTGGTATTAGAAGAATTTTACTTAATTTTATTTATTATTACTTAGCATTATTAGGAACTTTCCCGAAATAATTCGTATAAATGATTCTCGAGTTTTGCTATAATATGTGTAACAACCTCTCTATGCAACCTCACCATGAATGACACACAGCAAAAATAACTAAGCCGCACAACCACATACTACATGCATACACACATATGGAATCTACACGAACGAAATCTATACATTTTGTGTATCCCTTTTTTTGATTTCCTTTGTTGTTGCTATGATATTTTCCCATCTATTTATGGCCACACTTGTATATGTATGTTTTCATTTAGCAAAAATAACTGTTAACAGCCCATAACAAAATTATTTTCGGTACAATATGGAAAGTATAAAATATTTAATTTACCTTTCTTTTAAGGGGAGCACAACCTTAAATTTATTACTCAAATATCTCATACTGACATTTAAGTCCGATTTGGCATTAAAACTATGACGTGGCTACGTCATTGTTTTAAAGTAGAAAATCTTAAAAAGTATTGAAATATTACTTAAAATAATGCCGATTGTCAGAAAAAAAAAGATTTTTTTCTTTAATTTAAAGGCTTACATTTAAAGAAGGGCGTACACAAAACTAATGATCACATAGTCATTAATTCAAATTCAAAAAACTTTAGATTAAGGAAAATTTCGTAAAAAACATGTAAATTTTCATTATATTAATGAAAATTGTGATTGACTTAATGCCAAGGTCGCATACTTAATTTAAGAATGTGTCATCATTCATTTTATTACTATTTTTTTTCCAGTGTAGTTTAATGGGTAACAAGTGTTTTTGGTGTCAAAAAGTAAATCAAAGACTAAAAAATTAACAGTTGTTTACTTTAAATGTTTGTGTCTGAAATGTAGTAAATTGTAACATATGATGACAGATATAATTTAGTAAAAGTAAGTCAAAGCCTATACTATCCGGAAAATTTTACTGGTATCAAGACCATTTACTAATTAGAACCAGTAAGGAAAGGCAGAAAGTCGGGCGGGGCCGACTATATAATACCCTACACCTCCCTAACAATGCGATAAGGGTCATTGCCATAACAATTTGGAATAATTGGTAAATGGGTAGAAACATATTATCTAATTCTGAAACGATAATCGCTAAATTAAGCAATATTCGTTCCTAAATTGAGAAACTTCTTTCTGGAACATTTTAATGATCGGAAGTAAAATACAACTTCTATAGCTGTTTGATACCAAATCAGGAGGAACATATATATGGAGCTTTAATATAAATCTGAACCGATCTTCCTGAATATTCATTCATGTAAAAAGACCTCCTTCTGTCGAATTTCGTACTGATCGGACATAAAATATGTACAGTCTCTACAGCGCTTACACGTCAAATGGGGGTAACATATATGTATATGGGAGCTATATCTAAATCTGAACCGATTTTCTCCGAATTTGGCAGTATTCCTTCATGTAATGAGAAACTTCTGCCGAATTTCGCACTGATCGGATATAAAATACAGTTTTTACAGCGCTTACATGTCATATCGGGGGTAACATATATATGGGAGTTATATCTAAATCTGAACCGATTTTCTCCGAATTTGGCAGTATTCTTTCGAGTAATAAGAAACCTCTTTCTGCCGAATTTTGCACTGATCGGATATAAAATACAATTTCTACAGCGCTTACAGGTCAAATCGGGGTTAACATATATATGGGTGTTATATCTAAATCTAAACCGAGTTTCTCCGAATTTGGCAGTATTCCTTCATGTAGAAAGAAACCTCTTTTTGCCGACTTTCGCACTGATCGGATATAAAATAACATTTTTACAGCGCTCACATGTCAAATCGGGGGTAACGTATATATGGGGGGCTATATCAAAATCTGAACCGATTTCTTCCAAATTTAAAAGTGTTCATTCATATAATAGGAAACCTCTTTCTGACGAATTTCATACTGATCGGATATAAAATACAGTTTTTACCGCGCTTACATGTCAAATCGGGGGTAACATATATATGGGGGCTATATCTAAATCCGAACCGATTTTCTCCGAATTTAGCAGTATTCCCTTATGTAATAAGAAACCTCTTTCTGCCGAATTTCGCACTGATCGGATATAAAATACAGTTTTTACAGCGCTTACATATCAAATCGGGGGAAACATATATATGGGGGCTATATCTAAATCTGAACCGATTTTCTCCGAATTGAGCAGTATTCCTTTATGTAATAAAAAACCTCTCTTTGCCGAATTTCGCACTGATCGGATATAAAATAACATTTTTACAGCGCTTACATGTCAAATCGGGGGTAACGTATATATGGGGGCTATATCTAAATCTGAGCCGATTTCTTCCAAATTTAACAGTGTTCATTCATATAATAAGAAACCTCTTTCTGCTGAATTTAATACTGATCGGATATAAAATAAAGTTTTTACAGCGCTTACATGTCAAATCGGGGCTAACATATATATGGGGGCTATATCTAAATCTGAACCGATTTTAACCAAATTCAATAGGGATCGTCATTGGGCCAAAAAAAAGATATGTGTAAAGTTTCGTCGAGATCGGACCATAATTGCGACCTGTACTTTGATTACAAGAATACATGCACTGACAGACGGACAGACGGACATAGCTAAATCAACTCAGAAAGTGATTCTAAGTCGATCGGTATAATAAACGATGGGTCTATTTCTTCTATTTCTTTTGGGTGTTACAAACAAGCACAAAGTTATAATACCCTGTACCACAGTGTGGTGTAGGGTATAAAAAGCACGCACGGACACACGCGGGTATTTAGGATATTCGCTCGACGCCGAAAAAACATCTGTTTTGTAGGGCAGCGTCCACCCCTTCGATTAAATACAGGGCTGAAATGCTGCATTTTTGCCCCGTGCAAGTGCGACATTTTTCACAAAAGAAAACGAAACCCTTTCACAGTGCAGCATTTATTTTACAATCGAAGACAAAAAGGCATTTTTGGGGCGAAAGGCATCGGAAAGAAAACACCGTTACTGTTTTTGGGGTCGAGGAATTCATTTTTGATATTTTTAACTACAACTCACGCTAGATGGCGCTGTCGTACAAATGGTGCTATTTCTTGTCGATTTTCTTTTATTTTAACCTAAAACATTTCTAGAAAATATGTTCAAAATCAGTCTTCCACATTAATACCATAAAAATTTAACTAACACTTAAAGTAGGGTCGAGGCAGTATTAAGTTTTTATCAGTACGGCTGTATAACTTTAATGCCGGTGCATACTTTAAAGTTTACCCAACTGAACTTTCTTACTTGTTTTCTAATATTTTTAACGGCAGTTACTAAACTTCTGTTTCAAAGAAAATTTTAAAAAAGTTGCCATAAACATTTATTTTAATATTTTTCCGTGTTTAGGGCACCATATTACATTAGAAAATGTTATACACAGCCCTTCGACAAAAATTTTATTGCATAGTGTAATTGATGAACGATAATGTGTGCCGAAAAAATTTAAGATGAAATTGTATTTTAGAAACAAAACATGCTTACTGAAATCGGAAACAAAAAATACAAACAATCAAGAAACAGAAGTAACACTAATTACACTATGCAACAAAAATTTTGTCCAAGGGATGTGGATAATAGTTTCTGGTATTTGGACCATAATTTTTCAAGTATATGAGCCGTGTTATGCGTTAAATTAAAGGGAATTGGGAAAGGGCTACATATGCTGCAAATATCGCTTTCACGTAGAATCTTTGGTTTAGTAACAGTTGTCAAAAATATGAGAAAAAAATGTTTTTTTTTTAAAACACTTTTTCCTGGTACAAAAAAAAACATAAAAAATAGAAAAAAAGTTGGAAAAATTATTTTATCATATTTTTAAAAAGCCAGCATGCTAACGAAGAAAATAATGCCTATTTGTAAATTAGGGAAATTAAAAAATCTTGTTTCATGTTTTTTCGTTTTTAAATGATGTTTTTTTGCTTATATTGAATTTGCCATATGTGTGAGAGCCATATAAGAGACATTGCACTTGCATTTTATTTTATGAGGATTGATGTCAGACATTATAAAATTATAGAGAGGACGAGGTTTTATGGCGGTTCGTAACCCTCCATAAAACATGATATGCAATGTGAGAGCTGGATGAGATCCGCTCAGATAGAGGGTCATTCAACAATATTTGTGGTTTTTTATTTATGAGGTTTCCATTCAGTTACGCCTTTTAGGGGCATGGACAGTAGTATATACAGGTAGTGAAATTATATGTATTGGGTTTCTACGTTCGAAGCAAACTATATGTCAGCTACAGGTACTGCAACTTATGTACCTTAAATCCGGAATTGATTAATGAAATTACTTATAAATAAATTAGTGTAATTCAGCGCCTTAAAGAGATAAGTCGATTTTCTGAAAAATATTATAAAGTTATATTTCGAAGTATGAGTAAAAGGCAAAGAACATTTCAATGTGTAAATGATCCCGACAATTTCTGCTACATCTGCGGAAAATATGTAATTAAAAAAAATCGACGTGCGTTAAGTAAAATAATAGAAGAAATATAAATATGTGTAATATTTTGGTATACGAATTAAAAATATGAACGAACCGTGGACTCCTAGTATTTTGTGTAATTCGTGCCATGTAAATCTTACTTAGTGGAAGAATGCGGCAAGTACTTTAAAATTAATGTATTACAATATTTTGTGGAATAAAACGTTTTAATTTTAGACTTCACGTGCAATTTGGAATGGAAAATATATCATATTATAGAGTCCGTGATATACCTTACAAACAATTTTATACAACTGTGAATAACATATGCTTTTGCAAGGACATTCCCGGATTGTTCGAGGAACTTCATCAAACATACAATTCAAAGGAATGTCGGTTACTTGTTGACAGCAGTAAAGAAAGTTTGAAAGCAGTACTTTTACACAACGGAAATCATGAACTAATGCTCATGCTGTCAACACTAAGGAATCATACGAAACAATGGCTAAATTGATCAAGACTAGAAAATGTGTTGCGATTTAAAAGTAGTTAGTATGTTACGCCTCTGGGGTAGCCGACATTTTTCCACCACTGCATATTAAGCTGGGGCTCTTTAAAATTTTTGTAAAAGCCTTAAGGAAAGATGGCAATTCACTCTCATATTTAAAAAGTTTATTTAAAAGTCTTTCTTTTCAAAAAATCGAAGAAGGAGTTTTTGATGGGCCTAAAATAAGGAAACTGATGAAATGATGATGTGAATTTCGAATCATATTTGACGTCGGATGAAAATGCAACATGGAGGTTGTTTAAGCGTGTAGTTTCAAATTTCCTTGGATCCATGATTTGTTAAAAAATTATGAAAAAATTGGTTAGAAATATATTTTTTTATATTTATGTATATAACACATATGTATGTATTCTTCCAACTTATTTTTCGCTTTATTTTTATTCCAACAGGTGTAAATATGTCCCTCAAAATTCATTTCTTGCATTCTCATTTAATCTTTTTCCCCGCGAATTTTGGCGACGTAAGTGACGAACATGGCGAAAGGTTTCACCAAGAATTGAAGTCCGTCGAGCGGCGTTACCAAGAGCACTGGTAACGCCGCTCAATTACTTCTAATGAAACTTGTTCATGTAAATAAACTCAAATGTACATAATATAAATAAAAGTCATAAATAAAATCGCTATTTAAACAGAAATTAAAAAAAAGATTATTTTTTAAATTCTCTTACCTCTACCAAAAGGGGCTATAATTTCTACATTTATCCATAGATTTTTCAAATAGGCATTATTTTCTTCTCTGGGATTCAAACTTTTTAAAAAATAAAATATTTTTTTCTTTTTTTTATGTTTTTTTTTGTCCCAGGATTTTTTTTTGAAAAAAATCTACTTTTTCCAATTTGTTTAATGGCTGTTACTAAACCACTGTTTCTAAGTGAATAAGATATTTGCAACATTGGTAGCCCACATTAATATCTTCAATTTAACGTATAAGTCGACCTTATCGGGCATATACTCCAAAAATTATAGTGCAAATACTAAGGGTACCTTCGACGATAATAGTATTTTTAATAAAAATGTTTTTAAAAAAATTTTATCCATAAAAATTTTTTTTGTTTTGATTTTATATAACAGTAAGACACAATCTATACAAAAAAATAACTTCTAGGTCTGGGAGACAAAAAAAAATTTTTTGTTGCATAGTGTTATTATTTAGAACTTAATGGCGATAGAATTAAGGTTTGCTAAACGTGCATCATTCGTTGTTTCAGAGAAACTAACCGTCTGACCCACGATGTCGACAGAAGATCTATGTCCGAATTTACACTGGCTAAATGTTCAGCAGATTATCGGCGTTTTGTAGGAGAGAGGGGCAGTCGGCAAGAGGGAGGAAAAAACTCTCCCTGAACGTTTTGAGTTCTTCGTGCAAGTTCAAAAGAGAATTTGATGATAAGCTGCTGAAAAAACTTGCCTAGTGTAAATCCGGACTATGCAAACGATATCCAGTCACTCACTTTCTCATGACATAGCGGCCCACTAACTTCTGAGTTTTCGTTCGCATAGCCTTAGTCTGCATTTACATGATACTTTTTTTTTAAGTATTAAGCATACTTATCGGCGTTTTGTGGGCGAGAGAGGCAGTCGGAAACGGGGGGAAAAAAAGTATGCCGTACTCGTACTTATCGTACTCATCGTTTTGTGTTTTTCGTTCGCACTTGGAAACAACAACAATTCACACAGGAAAAGCCGAAACAAAACAAATGAAAATAAGTTAAGTATTGAAAAAAAAGTACGCGTGTGAACGTAAATACTTTTTCAAAAGAGAATAAGCCGATAAGTTACTTAAAAAAAAAGTACCATGTAAATGGGGACTTACTTAGTCTGCATTTACACGATACTTTTTTTTTAGTATTAAGTATACTTATCGGCGTTTTGTAGGCGAGAGAGGCAGTCGAAACGGGGGGAAAAAAAGTATGCCGTACTCGTACTTATCGTACTCATCCTTTTGTGCTTTTCATTCTCAGAGAAGTTTATTTTGACATTTTGGCATTACGTTTTATTTAATATTCGTTGTTTTGTGTTCGGTTGTTGTACTAGCAAAGAAAAAAAAAGTTTAAAAAATTAAAAAGAAAACATGTCTGCCCCGTGGAAAAGAAGCGATACAGAAAAACTAATTATATGTGTACAGCAAAATGTATGTTTATATCATGTGAAATCTGCTGAATATTTGGACCGAACCAAAAAAGCACAGGCATTCAACAACATTTTGGTTGAAATGAAAAGGATTGCAGCAGCCGAACATTGGATGACGTTAAAAAGAAGTGGAACAATTTGCGCACTCAATATATGCAGGAAGTGCGTAAGATTAATGACTCTAAGAAAAGTGGAAGTGGGAGAGCAGACTTGTACATCCCCAAACTTTGGTGTTTCGACCAAATGTCGTTCCTCAAGACGCATATGAACATGCGAGAAAGTGAAGACAATTCGGACGATACATTAGAAGCCGTTGAAACAATGTCAAGTCTGCCGGTAAGTAAAAAAAAAATACTTTTAAAAAACGTTCATATTGAACATGTAATTTTTTTATTGCAGAACATAGAAAATACAGACCCAAATTTTTGCAAAGAAGCTACGCCTTTAACCGATTTTGATGGAAACAACAGCTCCAGTTGCTCGGAAAAACCGCCGAAGAAGCGAGCGAAGGTAAAAATAAATCTTCATCATGCATTTCTGGCTGGGTGATTTATAAAAATACTTTTATTTAATATTCCCAACAGACTGACGGCATTCGGGATAATCTTGTGGGAATAATGAGTAGAATGGAAAAAAAGAACAAAAAGGAGAGCAAGTTCGATTGGTTGGGAAAAATGGTTGTTTCCCAAATAGAAGATATTGAACCAGAGTTTCAATACGACGCATGTTGGCAGGTTCAGTGTTTGATGCGGGATATAATGGAGAGAAAGAGAAAACGGAATGCATCCACAAGCTCGACAAGTTCATTCAGAGACATACATGACCTGTCTGTGGATGAGTT